>OZ007594.1:348061939-349261939 GCA_963931845.1 Maratus michaelseni
TTCCGCTCTAGTCGGCTAGCATGTGACGTGATTAGAATATGGGGAGAGGGGGGAAGTTTCAATAAGAAATATTGTCAATCGAATCTATGTGGTATCTAAAAATTGGATGCAAAGATAAAAATAGGCTTAGGCTTTTTTGTAAGTTTCAAATCATATTTTTGTGTTCAGAATTAAAACCGATTAATCTATCACATTCATTTTAAAGAATAATAACATATATGAGATTATAAATAATTCATTTGAAATAAATCTATAAACTTAATTAAAATTTCAAGAATAATTCATTTTTATAAAAATAATATGTAGTTTTAAAATATTTCTTCCCGCTTAAAATGCTTGGCGCCTAGCGACTGTGTGCACCACACACGTTGGACAATAGTTTGTCGTCACTCTGTCTTGGAGACAAAGTGTATAGTACTGGGTTGTTACTGAAGAATATTTTATAATTACAATACATTGTTTGGATTATTATCTGCAGTAAATGGAAATTTAAAAAAATCATTGATTGCAATTCAGAAGGGTAAAGTATTATTTTTATTTATTCATTCTTAAATTCTTATCGTAAATCGTTAGATTAAAATAAATCTAAGCCGACTGCTGATCCCGATTAAGTAATCCCAGCGCGGGAAATTTTTTTCTTTTCTTTTTAGCAATGCATATTACGAGTTAATAGCTTTCGAGTTTGCAAACATCACATGTTTAATTAAATTTCTTGTAAGATATCTCATTATAGAGGCTGCAAAGTTACAAAACATTAAGAAATAAATTTGAAATTATATTCAAACATAAAAAAATTAAACTTTTATTTTTAATTTAGCAAAACTAAAAATTTTTACTGGCAACTAGAATTTATACCTGGCTACCAGATTTCTTCAAATTTGTAAAGCCCTATTCACAACTGATTCTGAAACACAAATTACTGATTTATTACATAAATTTTTGCAAAATTTACAAATTGTTGAACATTTTATACTAGCCGCCACTGGCGACCAGTTTGGTCTCCCTTAAATGTTAAACATTGCAACACGTTACATTTATTCATAATTTAATTTTCCCTTAATCCTTCACCAAATCGGAAGATTCTAATAGACAAATCATGAACTTTTGCGATTATGGTAGCATTTCGCATATTTTTTGGACACAGGTGTCACATACGCACGTTGGCGCAATCCCCCCCCCCCCCCCCGCCAATTTGGCGAAAACTTTGTTATGGAAATTGTTGTTTATTTACTTTTATTTTAATTCTATAAATTATTTTTGATATGTGTATCAATATTTATTTACATCAAACTATCATTTATTTATTTTTATTTCCTTTTTTAACTATGAGTATTTTTGTTAGCCGGGAGCAAATGATAAATCGCCAAATATTGTTCCCATCACCATCATTCATACTACATTAATTTAATTTTAAATTATAAACCTGCCACTCATTTCATTTAAAATACTAAACTTTATTGTGTTATTTTAATTTGATTCCATATTATTTACCATTTTTAAATATGGGTATTTTTGTTAGCTGCGAGCAGATTATAAATCACCAAATATTGTTTCCATCACCATCATTCATACTACATTAATTTAATTTTAAATTATAAACCTGTCACTCATTTCATTTAAAATACTTAACTTTAATCTAAAATGCTTATATTACATAAATTAAAAATACATGCCGTTCACACTTTTCATTTAAAATAGAAAATAAATAAATAAGAAATAATATCACAAATCAAAACATTTTATTTCAAAATCAAAGTATCGTTTCTAATTTGTACACGCGATAAATAAAAACTGGTATTAGCGATTTTAAAAATGCTAAAAATCTGATTCATTAAATATTATTACATGAGTTCAATTTACGTCAAGAAAAGATCCGAAAGGAAGTTGAGTTATATAGCACATAATTATGGTAAACTTTGATCGTCTCACTGGTGCGAATTATTTTTTTGACGCGAGGCAGCGGTCCAAAAATTCATTCGCGGAGAACTTGCTTTGCGAACGATTACCTCCATGGTTTAATATTTTAAATGTTTACGGCGAATCAATCTTTTTTTGTTTACTTTCATGAATAGAGAATTTGAACTGCGAACCTAATTTCGACTGAAGTTCTTGGAGAATATATACATAATTGAACGTAAGTTATCTCTCAGATATTAATTTATTTTGAACGATCTTTCTTAAAATGTAACTTTTATGCAGTTTTATTTGAAAAAATAATATTGAATAAAAATGGCCACCTGGCATATGAAAAAGGGAAACGGCCATCCCGGAACTGTTGATGACAGTCACATGACTTACGCTTTTATTTTAGAATATGCTAAACATTTTGAAAATACACACTTTTAGAATCCGGTTCTATCTATTTTGTCGAATCAGGATGAAATTCTTATCACATCAGTCACAGTTAAATACAGATTGTTTTGATATATTTTAATACAAATTATAAATATTCAATAAATTAAGCTAACAAATGTTCAGTTTAAAAACAAAGATAAGTAAGCAGAGTGAAACACCTAATCAATCCTACAACATTCAGTAGAAAGTTTCAGTTAAGCTGGAATTGAAAATCTCTGAGTTACAAAGAAGGACTGAAAGGGGGTTGACAAAATGATTTGCATGAGAGGTTGAAATACTCTTTACAGTAAGGTCATTCCATGCTAAATGAGCAAATCAGCTATGGCTGACATGTCATAGATTTTAATGAAAATCAGCATATACGTAGATCATATTTATTTATGAGTAAATGTAAAATAACAGATTTCAGGATTGTTTATTTAAGTATTAAAACTTACATTAAAAGCTGATATAAGATCGAGGTTGTGTCTACATGCTTGAAATTTCAATTTTCGTTATTAGCTGTAGGAGTGGAAAGACTATATCAAAAATTATTTATAGTTAAGAATGAATAATAAGTAATAGATTGGAGCGATTTAGTAACTGTCCTTTTATTTCATAATGAGAAAATAAATAAATAATGAAAAATTTTGAGAGGAAAATGCAATATTTCTATTACTTGTTTAAACATGAAGGAAAGGTCTTAAAATTTTAAAATTGTTTGACGTTATAGATAAAAGTATATATTTTAAATATAGAAACTTTCATTTTTGCCTTTTTATTCCTTAATGAGAAAAAATAAATAATGAAAAATTTTGAGGGAAAAAATTCAATATTTCTATTACTTGTTTCAACACGAAGGAAACATCTTAAAAATTTTAAATTATTTGACGTTATAGATAAAAGTGTATATTTTAAATATAGAAACTTCCATTCTTGCCTTCAGTTTATTTTTCCTCAACAATATTTTAAATTAGAGTAGAATAAAGTATTGATTTAAACGGGGCAAACAATTATATAGTAACCAAAGCTCCGGATAGATGGCAGCACTAAAATTTTTTTTTGCAAGATCGCAGAAAAGCATGGAAAGGCACACAAATCTGAAGTGAAATAGCCCAAAGAGCATAACAAATACAGTGAAACCTGCAAAGTTGACCACCCTTGTAAGTTGACCACCTGTCTATGTTGACCCCTGTTGTCCGGAACCAAATTTATCCTATACAAAACTATAAGACAAACCCTTTGTAACCTGACCACCTGTCTATCTTGTATCTTGACCACTGAAATTATTCAGATTAGACTAGAACTATTATAAAGTGCCCATCAAAACCCTTTATAACTTGACCACCCAAAAAGCTAACAAATCATGAATAAAAAAAAAGTAACTCTCCAAGTATTTTTCTATTTTTTTTTCTTTTTAACTAGAATTTCTGGAAGGGTGAAATAGTATTAACCTGGGAAATGCTTTTAGTAATGATAGGTGTAGGGAAATATAATTCAAGGCTTATCTATTCTTACATTGTTGCTCTTGTGGATTTGGCTTTTCAACCCTCCCCCTCCATTCTTTGATTCTAGATTTCATTCTTCTATTCCCCATTCTCTTATCATTCCTTCCCTTCTTTCAATAACCCCAGGTGTTAGTTGGTAAGCAGAAATATTTTCACAAGTTGCAAAAGTCTGTGGCAATTGTAACAACCCAGTTAAGAAAATTATTTGTGATGAGTTACACTAGAACTGTGTTGTAGTAGGATTATTATTTTCATCCAGTGAACTGGGTGTTGAGGTAGTACAGGGCATTTATATTTTGTAATTGCCTTTTAACAAGGAAGATTTTGTTAACCTAAAATGGCTGCAAAAAGAAAATTAGTTGAACTTTCAAATGATAAAAAATATGAAATATTAAATTTAATTAGAAAAGGAGAAAGCCAGAGAAAATTAGCTGATAGATATGGAATTTCAAAAACTACAGTGTCTAACATATCAAAGAATGGGAAAGAAATAACTAAATTGTGGTTAGAGAACTGTAGTGGTGATAGAAAAAGAAAATTGAGAAAAACATCAAATGAAGAAATTAATCTGGCAGCTTAGGAGTTTTTTAAGCTATGTCGTTCCAAAAATATTCCAGTTTCAGGACCTATGCTACAGGCTAAAGCTAAAGATATTGCAAATGAATTGGGAATTTCTGAATTTAATGCAAGTAATGGATGGCCAGAATCCTTCAGATCAAGAAACAATATAAATTTCCGTACTCTTTGTGGTGAATCTGCTTCAGCAGATTGTAATGCTGCAGAAGACTGGAAAGCAAAATTAACTGAAATTGTGAAAGATTATCCTCCTGAAAACCAATTCAATGCAGATGAAACAGGGCTGTTTTTCCGTCAATTGCCTACAAAATCCCTTGTATCAAAAAATGAAAAATGTTTTGGAGGTAAAATGCCGAAAGAAAGACTAACTGTTTTACATTGCTGTAGTGTCACAGGGGAAAAATTGAAACCCGTTGTAATTGGAAACGCTGCTAACCCTCGTGCTTTTAAAAGAAATGGTGTTAAAGTTGAGATTCTACCTGTGACATGGAAATATAATAAAAAAGCCTGGATGAATTCATCCATTTTTGAAGAATGGCTTCGTGATATTAATTCCCAAATGAAAAAACAGGGTAGGAGGATAATTTTATTTATTGACAATGTATCCAGTCATAAAATTTCCAAATCTTTCACCAATATTGAAATAGTATTTTTGCCTCCAAATTTAACGTCACTCGTGCAACCTCTAGATCAAGGCATTATTTGTGCAGTTAAGTTGCATTATCGTACACTAATGTTGAAGTGCCTCATTACAAAAATTGACCACTGCAATGATGTTTCAGACTTTACTAAATCAGTAAATGTTTGGGACGCAATTCGTTGGCTTAATGATTCTTGGAAAAACTTATCTTCTTCAACTATTTCCAAATCATTTTATAAAGGCAGGATTTGAAAGTGTGGATGAAATATTGAACGAAGAAGAGACTGAATTTTGTTTGAAGAGTGATATTCAAGCTTTGTCAGTGAGTATTCAGCAAGAGCTGGTCGATGAAAAAATCATTTCTCTCATTTGACAATGACATCATTGTGCATGAAGAAGTTGCAGAGAATGCAGAGGACATAGCTGCTAATATCTTATCAAAGATGAAAAAACCTCTAGAACTAGAAGATGATCAAGAAGAAGACAGTGAAGAGGAGATCGTTAATGAAAACACAAGGAAGACTCCTTTAACTTTTTCAGAAGCTTTAGACTGTGTACAAAATTTAATGGGCTATGCTTCTGATAAGCAGCCTGATATTTCTGAAAAGATAATGGATCTGCATGTTTGCATTGCAAAACATTGGGCTGATGTAAAGTCCAAAAACCAGCGTCAAACTACAATAACAGAGTTTTTCTTGGACAAATAGGTAATGTACTTAAATTTTAAATTTTAGAATGTGTATGTGTCTTAACATGTTAAAAAAAACAAGTGTTTTTTTTAAATGTTTTTTTATAAATTATGTGTAATAACTAGTATAGTTTGCAGAATCACTAATTGACTGTATATTGATTGATTGTTTTTTAAATAAATAGTAGTATATTAATTGATTTTAAAATTGATACAAAACTATTAATTCATTCTTGTAGTTAATCTTTTCTTTTATAAGGTGTTAGAAATATGCATGGTAATACAATATTATTTTATAGCCCTGTCAATAAATGAAATTTTTGTGTTAAAGAATGATATGGTGTGAATATTACGTTAAAAAAAGTAAATTTATCATCATCCTTTATAAGTTGACCACCTCTCTAAGTTGACCACTGAAGTGTGGCACCGCAAGTGGTCAACTTACACAGGTTTTACTGTATTACCTTTTTGGAATCATTTCTCGTATGTTAGGAATCAAAAGGCAATCTTGAATTTTTTTCAGCATATCATGGGCTTTTTGAACTTTATTCTTCTGCAATATTGTTAATGTCAGGTTTTTCCTTCATTTGATCTTTTAAATATACATAAGAGGAAAAATTGTGATTTTGTAATTTTTTTTAAAGTTTCTAAGCTATTTTGAAGATTAAGAAAATAAATGGCAACGTCCAAATTTGAGAAATTTGGTTTTCATATGTAACATTACATCGTACATCAATTTCACATGTTTTTAAATTTCTTCGATTTTTTTTAACGCTTTTAATTTTCTCAACATTTTCAAATTTTCAATTTTTACAACCAATTTAAGGTTAACCATGGTGTTACGAAATTATTATTACTAAATAAATATGATAATAACTGTCCATGGGTTACAATATTATGAAAAAAATTTATGTTAAATAATTTTCAAGATATGGAACTTTAAACTTGCAACTTTGAACGATTCCATACAAGCCATTCTATGTCACAAGTTTTTTAAAAGTCCAGAACTTCCAAAATATTTAATTTTTTGTCAAGATATTTTGAATAGCTGTATTTAAATATGAATTGAATCTGTGTACCAAATTTTATTAAAATCAGTTACTATGTGGCCATAACATTTTTTAAATTTTTGCTCATTTTGCATGGAATGACCCAGTACTTATGAAGAGTAAATTTTGATTTTAATGGCACTTTTTCTTGAATGTTCTCAGAATTTTCAAATTTTCCTTACTTTTTCAAACCATACAAATTTTCTTGACTTTTCCAGGTAGCTAAACATCTTGAAATAATCATATTTGGACCTAGAAATTTTATTTGACGAAATGTAACACTCAAGTGCAATATGTGTATTTGACTTTAATTATTAAATAACATTTCTAGGTTTAAATGTGTTTGTTTGATCCGCAGATTATACGCTGAACATTACAGTAGTTTTTCTTTGATATTTCAATATTTAAACATTGAAATAATCCTACAACAGAATCGTACGCCAAAAAATTACAGTAAAAAAAAATTACTTCAAAAGAGAAAAAGAATTCTTCAAATAACAAGAAAAATAAGTTAAATAAAAGCTATTATTATTATATTAAAAAATACTAGCTTAATATGTAATTAAACATGAATGTTAGAATGATAAAATATATCACATAGAATATTTCATAATTTTATATCCGAAAATTTAGTCCAGCACATGTACATTAAATGAAATGGCGCACACTTCAGAAACATTAGAATATAAGCATATCATTTCATCACATGATACTTACTGAAGAAATGCTAGTATGATTAGCTAACATTAAACCGCTAACTCGATGGGCTGTGGGAATGTATGGTGATTTTCTTGACAAAGCAACTTGAATAGAAGCAGGACCCCATGGTATGAATTGAGCAAGTTTCCGTTCTCGAATTCTCATCAAACTTTTGTGAACCTAAATGCAATATATTTCAAATAATTCAATGAATTGTTACATTCAATTAGTACTTTAAACATAAAAATAATAATTACCTGCGTTGGGTCCACTTCACCTTGAATAATATTTAAAATACTAATATAGCAATGATTTGAATTTCTGTCATAAGCTGTTGAAACCATCATATTTTTTGGTTGCAAAAGACGCCTCATTACATCCAACACAGTTGTTTTACGAACACTGGTAGCCTAAAAAAGATTCATTACAATGAAACAGAATAATAATCTTTAAAAGAAAAATAAAATTATAAAACACTCAGAGTTGGAGCAATTTATGAAAGTAAACAAATGAACAGAGTTTTTCTTGCTATCCAGCTATGAAAGAAGGTTCATAAGTAAATACAACCATGAAAAGCTCATTTACTAAAGAAATGAAGGATGGAGGAGGGGGACTTTTTCCTTTACCTTCTTACTTTTTACCTTATTTATTTATTTGTTTGCCAATAATTTTTATATTACTCAATCAAAGTGATACTGGTTGTTCCATGTTCAAACTTTTTGATGTATCAATTAAATTTAATCTAGGTGAAAGCATATTTTTTCATATTACGTATAATCAATTATTATGTATGCTGCCAATGGATGTTTCAATTAAAAGTCCTTTAAACAGAATGTTTGTAATAATTTTGGGAAGTAAGTACAGACTACCTCTCTCATTGAGATGAATCCACACCATTAAAATTCGCTTACATGATAAAAAATCAATTTTTGCACGACATATCTTACCAAGTAATGATACTTTGAATTTCATGAATTGCCAGAGTTTTCTGGCACTAAAAACATGTTTTCTATTTTTAGTGACATAAAACGTCGAAAATTCATAAAATTCGAAGTATCATAACTTGGAAAGCTTTCGTCACAGAAGAATGAATTTTTATTGATTTACGTGTCACAACAAACTTTTTTTGAATAAAACTTACAGAACCCAGACATCGTATAAAATTTAAATTTTTGTAATTATTTAAAAAGTAAATATTTTGATGTAAACTAATTTTCATATGACAGCCTTTGAGACATTTTAGCAATTGTAAATATACCTCCAAAACTAACGACTTAGCAATTAGATGTCGGTAAATGATAGGAAGGGACACCATGTATAAAAATAAAATACATTTTTAAAAACATGATTTGAAGGAAAATGTCAAAAATTTTGTCTTTCTCACATTCATAACTACCATAATATGACTGCTCGAGTAATTTACATGATTATATATGTAATCTATTAGCTTTAATTCATTTCTATTTCTGTTTAAATTGCCAGATACAAATTAAGAATTTTTTTCTGCGAAAATGTTTAAAAATAACTTGATTTTGCCTGATTTTAATGGACTATTTAAAAAATATTTTAAAAAGAATATTGCATACATATTTATGCAAACATTTTAAAGTACAGCAAATTTCCGATTATAAGTTTGTAAGCCACTGTACACGAAATACAAAACTATACAAAACATATACAAACTTGCATGCAATAACATACAAACTTGCTGCAATATTAATGATCACATAGACTCAATATAATGGAAATTCGGAAAAAAATTGAATATAGTTTAGAAGAAAAGAAAAATATTTAAAATATCATAATTTGGAACCTCTATAAAAGAATAAATAAATATAGATTTAAAAAAAATATTTGTCCTATTTATTAAACAAAAAAAATGTACGAACAAACAAACAAATATAGAATATCACTATTGAAAAAATAAATAAATTGCTAACCAGCACAAAGAATAATGCGAAAGCCTTAAATCCTCTTCACAAAAATCCGGCATTTAATCCTCTTCATAAATTCTGTTTGAAAGCACCCCTCCCCTATGTACAAATTTAAATTATGCAATGTTTAATAAATTTGCAGAAAAAGGGAAATTAATTGTTTGCATCATTGCCACCATCGATATGACGTCAGCGTTACTCACAGACATGTTTTAACCTTTATAATATAGATATTGCATAACACAAACATTCTTTTTGTGCTAAATATCCTAGGAGAGAGGGGGAAGGAAAATAATCCTGCAGAATGAGAAAGATGCAAGATTCCACACCAAGTGAGATACTAAGTTTGTACAATAGCATTTATACCTAATTATTATTTAATTTTCATTTTTCACATTATGCAATATTACAGTTAGCTAAAGATGGAAACTTTCTTCTTTTGGCACTTGTTTTGGTTTTAATGAATAATTTTAAGATAATATTCAGTAGTGTGGGTTTCAATACTTAGTATCTCCCAAAATACTTCTATTTATTTATTTTTTAACCACAATTTCACACTTCTTTTGAAATCATGACCAGTGACGATCCAAATAATTATCAGCATTATTTTACAAATGAAAGCAACCCTGATGACAAAAAAAAAAAAAAAAAACAGGGGATTAAGATGAGTGCATATAAGGAGATAAAAATGGGTGAAAAGAAAATTGTGAATAAGGAAAATGTTTCAGCAAAAGGAAAATGATAATAATAATAAACTGTGAAAAGGAAAAGTATTTAAAAAAAAAAAAAAAAAAAAAAAATAGAATCTGCCTAAGATTTTCATGGTTACTATTTCTGTGTAGTACATATAAAACTGCCTAAGGGGGAAAAAAAAATGTTGCAGCAGCAAAATTTGTGAAAACTGAATCTGTCTATAATGGAATCCAGTTTTAAACAAAATTTTTTCTTGGTCCTTAAAAATTCCGGTGTTTCAAAAGTTTACTATTAATAAAGGAATTTTTACCTCTTGATCAGTAGTCAGAGGAGTGTAGCCAGTCATCAAGAAATGTAAACGTGGCATGGGAATCAAAGGTGCAATCAATCCAATCAAATCATTATTCATATAACTTGGGTAACGCAGAGTTGCAGTACTCACAGACATAATAGTAGATACCTAAATTTTAAGAGACACATGATGAAGCAAATAAAACACATAATATACATACAACTACATAACATGGCATTGTAATTACTCATTCATAAATGAGATTTCTCGCAAATGATATTTTGAAATATTTTTTATTATGATTGAAATCGTGTTAAAAATCCTTAAGCAAACTTTTCACAATAATTTATTTTTAGAATGTAAAAAAAACAGAAAATAAGAAACTTACTTTAAATATTGTGCTAGAAAAATAAAGGTTAATCAAAATATTAATATATTTAATTATAGAATCTAAAGAAAATAATAAAAACAAGTTGGAAATTGTACGTCAAACGTGACAAACGAGGTGCGTTCGTACTATAGCTAGTTATGTAAATATTCAGATCTTGATGATTTTTAATTCTGTGAAATGAATTATATCATCTGCAGATTAATTTCTGTAATAAAAAGAGTATCTCGGTCGCTTGACGATTAAACCTCGGAAGCTCCTATATCAAGAAAGCACAGATTTTTTTTTTTTAATTCAAATTTTTTAATAAATATTTTTATTAATATCTTTTAAAGTTTTGATTCGATTTTCATAAAATTTGAAATGACTCGACAAAATTCTGCAAAGATAATATATCTTAAATTTCAAACCATTTGGTTGGGTAGTTTTTGCGCTGTTATATGCGGACAGACGGACGGACTATAGGTGCTACGTATTTATATAATTACGAACACACCTAAAAAGGGTCCATAAGAAAGACAAGAATCATATTTTATTTAAGAATTTATTCTTTGAGGGTTGAGAAAATGAAACATACATTAATTTAAATGCAATAATAGTGATGTTACTATTTTTAAAGTTTGTAATACTAAAGGCAAAAAAATGTTGCTTGTTTAGGGCTCCCTTTACAAAATTACATTTAATAAGAATCCCTTTATGAAATTGCCTTAAAAAAAAAAAAAAAACAGGCTCATTTACAAATTTTTTCTTCTTAAATAAATAAATAAAAGAGTCCCATTCATTAAATTTCTTTTCATAAACACAAACTCTTCATTAGTTATTTTTATTTCGTTAGGATTTGAAAGGCATAATTAACAAACAATAAAAGTTTAACAAAAAGGAAAACAACTGCAGGAGGACTTTTATTATTAAGTAAATTTGAGTAAATTGATTTTATCTTTCAACACAAAAAATTATTTTTCAGAAAATGGGGACCCAAGAAAAAGAAAACCCTTCATCAAACCCTGGGTACTACAAAGTATATTGCAAATATGTGGAAATAAATTTAATATTGTGATATATCTTCAACAGTAAAAAGTCTTATTACACCATACTTCTTATTTGTAGCCTTCAATATGCAATTTATATATTATATTCACTATTAGTAGTAAAATGCATCTATTTTAGAGAACATATTTATTTCAAAACATAAAACATACACATGATTCAGGGAGGAACTGTCAAACAGCAAAAAAGATGAAATTTGTTTTGCTTTCCTCTCATATATTTAGAAATCCAACCTCTCCCTCGTGAGAAAAGGACAGATAAAAAAAAATTTCAAAGAGGATTGATTATTTTAGATGAGTGATACTTATAGGAGATGATGTAGATAGGATGAGATACCTTACTATAAAATAAGAAATAGAATAGCGTTTAAACAAATATATATTAAAAGATTTTAAAGTATTTGCTGAGTTGTGGGATAGTGAGGGAAATGGAACTTTTGGGAGAAAGGAGCGTAATTTAGATGATTGATTATTCATTAATTGTTACTACAGATAAACAAATACAGCATATTAAAAAAAAAAAAAAAAAATAGTTTTCAATATTTTAAATATTGTATGTGTGTGTGTGTGTGTGGGGGGGGGGGGGGCATTTTTGGAGTAGAGAGAAAACTTAGGTGACAAATTATCTATTTATTTTTACTAAAGAACAACAAATAGGACAAAAGATTTTTTCAAATACGAGTTTTACAAATTTTTAACTTTGTACTCTTGGGGATGAGAGGGTATTATGAATTTCAAAGGAAGGGTTTGTAATTTAGATGATTTGTTATTTATTCATTGTTAATAGAGAGCAACAAATAGGACAGATTTTTGTTTATATAAATAGTTAAAAAAATTATAGAGGTTGGCAAAGAGGAGGAAAGCAGACATTTTGGGGATAGAGAGATAATTGAAATGGTTGATTATTTATTTATTGTTACTAGAGAGCAACAAATATAGCACATTTTTTTTATACAGAGTTTTAAACTTTGTATGCTGAGGGGGGAGGGTGAAACATAAATTTTGGATGGAGGTGGAGATTGTAGTTCAGAGGACTGATTTTTTACTTATTGCTAGCGATATTACTAGCGAGCAGCAAGAAGGCCAGAAGAATATTAGATTCTCAAGATTTTGAACTTTTTGTGCTAGGGAGGCCAGAGAAGGGAAGCAGACATTTCATGTGGAGGGAGGAGGGGGGGGGGGAATTTCATTAACATTATATAAAAGAAAAAGTGAAAATCTGCCAAAAATTTCAAAAGATTAAAAATTTTCTTCCTTGGATTTTTAAAATCAATTTTTTGTGCAATTTTTTTTTTTTTTTTTTTTTGGGGGGGGGGGGATGTTTATATTTGGGAATGGAAAAGATAATCAAAATTGCTTAAAGTGGGAGAGGGGGGAGGGCTTACTTTCAGGATTTTACAGTATTTATATCTTGTAGAGACAAAGCGAAAATCCATAAAGTAATTGATATTCTAAAAGAAAACTTCGAAGTTAAAAACTTAGGTGAAGTAAAACACTATCTTGGAATCAACATCCAAACAAATATTGATGGAATCTTTGAATTGAATCAGATAACTAAAATTGAAGAATTACTGAAGAAGTTTAACTTAAAAGAGAAGAAGCCTACATACATACTAATGGAAACAGAATACTCCAGAAACGAAGATGACAGTAATTTTCTTGATGATAATAAAGAATATAGGCAAGCCATTGGAGCTCTTCTTTACATAGCAACCATGTCTCGACCGGAGAACGTTATAGCAGTCAATATACTGAGCCGTAAAATTGAATTGGAAAAAGACTGGAAAGCAGTTAAAAAATTTATTATGTATCTAAACACTACAAAGAACTTAAATCTTGTGCTGAACAGCCAAAGTGATCCCCTCCTCACCTGCTACTCTGATGCGGATTGGGCTGGCGACAAAGCAACCAGGAAAGTCTACAAGCAGAAACATATTCCTACTAGGAGACAACCCAATATCATGGTTCTCAAAAAGACAAAATTGTACTGCACTGTTCTCTGCTGAAGTGGAGTACATTGCTGCACAAATACAATGGTTGCTGGTATTATTTGAAGATTTAGGTAGGTTTCAAACAGTCCTTACCTATTAAGCTATACGAGGACAACAAATCTTGCACAGTACTGACACAAACTGGGAAACATAGTGCTAAAACCAAGCACATTGACGTCAAATATCATTATATTAGACATTTACAAGAACAAAATATAGTGCTTGTTGATTACTGTAGTTCCAAAGAAATGATTGCTAATATCCTAACAAAGCCTCTTCCCAGACCCCAATTTTCAAAATTAAGGGAAAAATTAAATTTAACTTCCTTTTCGGATTGCTAGATTAAGGGAGGATGTTATAAATACTTCACACATTTATTTGTTAATCTAGCTACTAGTATACTTTTTCTTTTCCTTATGTCACTAGATGATCGTTTCTGTTCCGTTTCTGGTAAAAGGCTTTGTTATTTTTTTTTCTTTACGTTCTAATAATATAATATACTGTTCTGGTTTTGTGTCGTATGTGATGATTGTAATTTTAATGCCAGGTTTACTAATATTTAAATACGTATCTTCTATTATCTTTGTAAGTAAGTCAATATACATATCAATTTAAAAATGTAGAAGAGTTTTTTCATTTAAATTCTTGTTTCGTTTTACTGCAAGCTACAGAAAATATTATACTGAAGCCACTTTATTCATATTACTGTGAAATCAATTTGAAAGATTATATAATTCTTACAGACAACCCCTAAGCATATATTTTTTTAAAAACAAATTGAAGAGAACAATACCTAGTTGAATGGCTATTTCTGTTTTTTGGGACTATTTGGTAATTAAAATAGGTTGTAGGTTCTATTTTTTTTTTTTTTTTTGTGTGTGTGTGTGTGTGGGGAGGGCTGTGCATAATATTTGCAAAATATGCAATATTGTAAAGAATGCATTTTTTCCCTATATAAAAAATACTGTAAAATAGTGAAATCAATATGGGCAGACTAAAAAATATAGTAGTATACAAAAAAGTACAACATGGACAGACTAAAAAGACTATAAATCACACTTGGATAAGAAACAAAAAGAAAAATATTGAAATTTACTAAGGAATTGATTTGAGTAAAACTTGGATTTGATATATGAAGTCTATCAACTGCAATTCTATTCAGCGCTGTATTATCCAACACCACCACACAATCTGCATTCAGCGTCAGTCTTTTCAGGGTTAGAAGAGAGTTATATGGTTGAACAACTACATCGCTGATTTCATCTTGATTTGGAAAAACAGAGTAAGTTTCAATAAGCTTTTTAGGAAACCTAAAACAACAAACAAAAAAAAAATGCAAAGAAAAGATTTAGTTAAAAATCAAAATATCAAAAGCAATACAATACAACAAACAAATAATTAAAAAATTAAACAGGCACTTCTTTTTTACTGGGGATTTGATGCTTTTTAAAATTGGGTTGGCACAGTTTGGAGGACTTAAGAAAGTGATATTTGTTGCCAAATTATATAAGAAACTATGACACAAAGCACATATATTCATGGAGATATAAAGCTTACTTTGCATTTTTTTTTTTTTTTTTTTTTTTTGGCAGGGTTATGAGCATTTGTATGAAATAATTTGAACTGTGCATGACAAACGACAAACAATACCAAAGATTTTTTGTTTTTCTTTTCATGACTTGGTAGTCAACTTTATCCAGCAACTCTTAAAAAGACCAGTCAAATGTCGTGAAAATTAAGAAAGATATTGGCAATAAAGCGAGATGAATTCCAGTCACTTTCTAAAAGTAGCTGGATGATAAAGGATTTTCTTAAGTTTTATTGATGCTTTAGATCTTTTTTGAAAACTGCCAAAATGACACTATTTCAACAAAAAATAATTATCAAAATCAAAGTATCTGTTCCAAAGCTATTCGTTGACATTCATTAAATACTAACTCCTTTGTTGGAAGTTTGTTAATAAAAAAAAAATGACAATTTGTGGAACATCACATCTGGCTATTTTACAAATTCAGCCGATATCTTTACGAATTTTCAAGATATTCAACTGATTTTTTTATAGTAGATTTTCTATAGAGTTAACTTCCAAATCATGTCCCTTCGACTGATATCATCACGTTTTATACAAGAAAAATTGATATGATACAAATTTCACTAAAATATCTTCATTATTGTTAAAGTTGCGAATGAAAATTCAATTTTGGTTTGTAGTGACACACGGCTTGAAGTGTATTTTTGATTGAATGTATTCTATTTTTGATGGAATAAGTGGATTCAAATGTTTCTTGTTCAAAAAATGTTTGTCTTGACCACATTATCTTCCCTGAAAGTTTGTTATAAGATTTTAGGAACAATCTGCATGTTTACCACCTCTGAAAATGATCGCCCACTCCAGACACTTCTTTTTGGTGCATTTAAAAACTGCCTTGCTAAATCAGAAGAAAAGGAACAGGAACATTATTCTTGCTCAGTTGTCGGCATTTGAATAGATTGTATTTTTTACTTTAGTCCCTTCCTGACAAATAAACACTATTCATTTGTTTTCAATTCATAGAAGAGGTCATGAAATTTAAAATTTTATTAATTAAAAATGTTTTAAACTATCATCTTCTTAAATAATAGGTCAAAGCATACTTTTTTGGTGTAAAGTTTACTTGTAAAAATGTTTTATTTATCAAAATGGAAGTATATCTGTGTTACACGTTATGTAAAATTGTTTTAAAATTTAACTTTTTAATGACTTTTTAAACTATGAAATATAAAAATATTCGACCTGACAGTTACTATTTGGCTGGCCAAATATTCAGTATTTGGTCAAAATTACTATTCGGTGCATCCCTACTTAATATAGCATTTAGATTACTGTTTGGATGATGCATTAAATATTATAAGTTAAAAAAATTCAAAGTTACATATTGTTAAGAGTTAAAATTAATAAAAGTTAAAATAACTTAATTACATTCCTGTAAATAAAGCATATACCTATTTTTTTCATTTTTAGCAAAATGTTGCCAATCCTCCTAATTACTGGTCAATATGTAAAACACATATCTTCAAAATGTTAAAATGAAAATTCAAAAGCATCTGTAAGTCAATAATAATAATAAAAAAATACCTGTCATTAATCCTTTCAAGCATATAGGAACCCATTCCAGAGCCAGTTCCTCCAGCAATTGAATGACAAAGAACAAATCCTTCCAAACTTTCACTACCATCTGCTTCTCTATCAATAATATCAAAAATTTCTTCATATAACTTTTCACCCTGTAAAAGACAAAACAATACATAAAATAATAGTAATTTTAATTCATATGAATCATGCAAGTCATATTTTTAAAACAATTTAATAAGAATTAAAAATGAATATACTGAATTAGAAATAACTTAATTTTTTTACAATTAACAGCTGCATTCACAAGACTTTTGAACTCTTATTTATTCAATATTATCTGACCTGCCCGGCGTTGCCTGAGCCCATGTAATAAACAAAACTGTGGACCGGTCTTCGTTGGCTTCCGCACTGTATATCAGACATGCTCGTATGCTCCGGAAAATCTTTTATTTCCCCCTTCCACCACCAGGGGAGCATTCTGTTCTAAACAAACCTCTGGGGCAAGTCCCACAGCTTACGGCACTGTATAGTAGGCATAATACAAAATTGAGCTGGTTTGGAGAAGATGGGAACATTATTAGACGGGTTATTGAAATAAGACACAGTTAAAGAAAATAACCTTGAGGGAGGTGCCGGGGGAGAGGGGATGTTCAAGTGGCCTTTTGCAAATGACTAATTAGGAGGACCATTATGCATCCTTAAAAATTCGTTAAGCTAGGCACTTAATTACAAATTTTTATTAAACTATTAGGAAATAGTGGTAACCGCCACTTATAAATTTACTTTAACGTTATAGGGTGTGACTATTAAGTTAATTATAATGTTTGGAATCACTTGCGTTGAAACTGGAAAGATAGTTGCTGAGTTATGGAAACAGGGCATAGTTAGAGAAAAAGTCTTGAAGGAGGGGCCAGGGGGGGGGGATGTTCAAGTACCCTTCAGCAAATAACTAATTAGGAGGACCACTATGCATCTTTAAGCACTCTTTCGTTTAGTTTAGCTAGGAACTTAATTACAAATTTGGCTTAAACTATTGTCCGGAAATAGTGATAACCGCTACTCATAAATTTAGTTTAATGTTATAGTAGGTGACTATTAGGGCTGGATTATTTATCAATATATCGATCAAATATTGATATTTCTTAATTATCGCAATAACAATACCTAAGCTCTGACACTGCCGATATATCCCAATAATGATAGCTAAGCTCTGACTCTGGCAATGTATAACAATATCTAAGTTAAGCTCTGACTCTATCGATATATCCAAAAAACATTTTTTTTCTCGACTTCAAACCACAAGAAAAGTGCCGAATATTCCGTATAATATCCTCTTCAACCCATTTCTTTCGTCCTATCCATGCATTTATATTCACTTGTCTACTTTATTCCAATCAGAATATCCCCTCCAACGATTATCCTTTAATTATCTCGCTTTCGTTAATATCCTCAAATAAAGAATATCACAATATATCCCAATACGAATACATTCTCTTATTATGTCCAAGTTCGTTACTATCCTCTCAAACCGCAAATTAAACTCTTTGTTCTTAACCGAATAATACAGCTATCGTCCAGACTTATTCGTCTCGATGCTGTGCTGCTGCTATTCGTCCAGACTTCGTTGCAATCCCAGTGGCAGAAACACCGCGACACGGCGACGTAGTCGCGGACAGTTTTTGTCTGCACTAATGAAATTAATTTAAAAAACTGTCCGCAACTTGTGAATTTCGGCAAAGGATCGCGGTAAAAAAAAACACGGAATTTCGTCAAAAGATCGTGGTAAAAACAAGGGAATTTGGTCAAAAGATCGCGGTAAAAACACACAATTTTCGTCAAAGGATCGCGGTAAAAACACACGAATTTCGACAAAGGATCGCAGCAGAAACACGTAATTTCATTAAAAGATCGCGGTAAAAACACTCAAATTTTGTCAAAAGGTCGAGGTAAACACACGCGATTTTTGTCAAAGTATCTCGGTAAAAACGCACAAATTTTGTCAAAAGATCGCGGTAAAAACATGCGAATTTCGGCAAAGCATCGCGGTAAAAACAAGCAAATTTCTACAAAAGATCGCGATTAAAAAAAAAAAAAAAAAAAAAATAGTGCTTTTCATCAAACGATTTTGGAAAAAAATAACCGTTAGTTCGTCAAAATTTACTGCATAAAAAGACTGCTAAAATATTGAAACCCAGTTCCTTTTACTAATATCTACAGATCGTCGCAAAACGATAAAAAATTCAAAAATAGATGGGGGAATTCCGTATTTACTAATGTAGAAAATTCACTGCAAAAAGAAAAGGAATGCATAAAATATTAAGAAAACTAGTCCAAAAGTGAGCTTTGAGGTGCATAAACTTCAGACAAAACAACGCTTCAGACTCTTCCTGCCAAATCTTGCAGCTCTGCACTTAGTAGTCTCTTAAGAAAACATGACACACAGACAAACATCTATGTTTAATACATAAATTTTTAAATCTGAAGCAATATACAGAACCAACTTTTAAAAAATTGGGTTAACCTGAATCCAGCCTGCAGTAATCTAAACTCAGTTCGAACTGAAAACAGTGTTAACCCGATCTGCAGCTGATGCAGGACTTTAATTAAGACATTTTTCTCCAGAAGGAATTTCTGTAGCTGCATCAGAGGAGGGAAATTTCTCACCCTTCCCAAGCTTATCCTTCCCATTTTAGAAATCCCACAAGAAGTGATATGATGAAACGATATGTAACAGCAAAAGTTATAAGCAAAATTAATGAGAATGTATCAAGCTGACCCTATTTTAAATAAAATGGTGAAAAATTCCTAGTTTAGTGTATTCTTCATTCATTAAAATTACACACAAAATTTGCAGACAGATTATGAAAATTTAAAAGCTTGTCGCAGACAGCTGCAGAACTTTCTGCCACTGGGGTTGCAATAGGTCAAGGTATTGATATGTGATGGCCAATAAAATACGAGTATCTGTTAGTTATTCTCGAGTCGATAGCATTGCACTACTTCAGTGCTCATTGAGATAATTTTCTCGGCCAATATTGTCAGTAGCGCCTTGATATTAAAATGAATGTATGGTGTCGTGTAGTGTGTGTGTGTGATTTTGTTTGTTTGTTTGTTTGTTTTTATATAATTTTGTTAGCCAATAACTTATTTTTACCATTTGCAATTTATTTGGCACTTTGAAATAAAAAAAACAGGTTTAAATATCAAACCTAGTATTCTGCATAATAAAGCAAAATTATATGGTACAATTTTAGCTCACAGGCTATCAAAGCCTAAGAGCTAATGTGCCTGCCGGTTCTGTATGTACGTATGTTTGTACGTAACGCAATAACTCTTGATAGAAATAACCGTTTTGCTTCAAATTTTGTTTATAGGCTCATTGTGATAAGGTGTTTCCCTGATTAGTTTTGGGGGTTCATTGGTTAAGTATAAAGGGGGAAAGTGGGCTAATCCCCCCCCCCTTAATTTAGATAAATAGGTTTTTCATGCAGAATTATCCGATTTTCTTCAAATTCTGTATACAGTGTGATTCATAAATATCGAAACAATACGCTATCTCCTTAAATATTGCCCCTAGGCACATACTTCCAATTGCAAAGTTTCATCAAAAAAAGTGCAAAACTTGATGAGATAAGTTGCAACTCCATGGGGGTCTATTTGAGAAAGTACAAAAATTAAATTTTTATATGGTCCCCGTAGGTTAAAATTTCCAATTAGGAAAATTTTCCTTATCCATTCCTGAATTAAACAAAAAAAATTCCATCTTGATATCTGCAAAACTCAGAGAGATATGTCCGTTTTAATAATTCGTGAGGTTTCAAGGGATCAGACACAAATTGAAATGCGTGTAATTCAAGAAACAATGTTACTGTAAGGTGTCCAGGAAACATTTATTATTATTTTTATTTATTTATAGAGTTAGAATTCTGATTTTTTTGTGATGGTTAACCATATAATTTGTAAATAGAATTGCATCATAAGTCTTCTTACAAAATTTTAAGAAATACATTTTTTTTTTTCTCCAAAAAATTCAGAGTAATTTAAAATTGTTATAACTCGAAATATTATTTGTCGAATTGATTTTTTTTTCTTTTAATTAAACAGAAAAATATAAGTTTAAATTTTGATTCAGCATTTAAAGAAATATTAATTAAAAAAATAATTAAAATATTTAAAATAGCAATTAAAAAAAAAGATGCAACTTATTTTAAACAAATCATATTTTCAAAAGTGAATATTTTTTTCAAATTTTCCGAATTAAAATTTAAGTAAAATATTTGAAAAGATATATTCCAAGTTTGAACCATTTATCTTTAATGGTTAAAGAATTATATCAATTTAAAGATGAGATTTTGAAAAAAACAACAACTATGATGCAGAAAATGCATTTAAAGTTTTAAACAAAGATTGGCACCTAATAGTATCCTCTTTTTCGATCGTTTGGCTCTCGGGTACATGTATAAAATGTGTTTAACGTATACCCTAGTCTCTCATACAAATCTGGTATACAGCCAAAGTTACAAAATTTAAGTTTATTAGAGATATAAATTTATTTTATGCACTTTATGTTTTAGGTCATAGATGGGTTTCGAAAACCATTTTCATGGGCGATGCACTTAATTTTATTTATTCATTATCTAGACAGGTGTCTGTGCATATTTTAGAATTCTGCACAAGCCGAAATTTCTACAAAAAAATTCCATTTTTCTTAAGATACAATTAAGATTATTTAAAAAATACTACATACATATTTATAAGAAAATTTTACAGTATATTTTAGATTACTATGTGTTCGCATGACAATTACATAGCTGCCAAACCTCCCAGTAATCCTCCGTAATATGTAGATTAATTTAATCCATTTAACCACTTTATAACCAGAAAATTTATTTAATGAATCTTTGACTTACTTAATTAAAAGGTTTAAAGTCGAATTTATTCAATTGAATTTCTTAAAAGAGCTCGTATTAAACCTGGGTCAAATAAACACACTTATAACAGAAGATTAGTGGGAGCTTGGCATCTATTTAAAAAAATTCCTGACGGCTCAGCCTACAGGCACAGGTAGATTTCGAAGAGGCAGACCGTGGGTTGCCTGTTTGTTGGGGAATTGCAGAAGAAATGACCTTATTGCCCTGATGCCACAGTTGGGACCGTCCACTTAGAAATCTAACTTGTTTGCAGGCGGGGCCGGCAGGGATTTGTTTGTTTTTATTTATATATTTTATTTTATTTTTTTTTGCTATAAGGGTTGGTCCTATAAAAAACTTGTCAATATAAAAGTTTTAGATAATATTAAGAGGATTTATAATAAATTTAAGCGGATTTGATATCATGTGAATTGACGAAGTTATGAATTTTTTTCTTCCAACCCCTTCCCCCCTTGGGGCCATTTTTAGTGATATCAAAAATCTGCCATACATAAATTTTCGGGTCTTTTCCTAGAAGTAATAATAACTTTAAACGTATTCGATACGCATCATAATTAAGAAGTTATGGTTTTCTTTTCTGTTTTCACAAAAAGCACCCATTCCCCCCCCCCCCCCTCCTTGGTTCGATTTTGCCCATTAACGAACTTGACCGATATTTTAAGCCCCTTTATTTTATGTATCAGACTGGAAGAGATTTGTGCAGAATTATGGGAGTTATCGTGTCCATAAAAAAGTGACATAGACAGATAGATAGATAGATAAAGTTTTGAACTGGAGGTGGGGGGTGTTCTGGAAGTCATAATCGGCGTAGATCTGCGAAATTGTTTCAAATATTCCAACTTAGGGGAGAATGTAATAGATAGTATTTCTTACGAAATCTACCTAAAAAATACGCAATAGCAACTTTAATGATTATTTATACTCTTAGACTATTACATTCGAATAAAGATTAAAAAAAAAAAAAAAAAAAAAAAAAAAAGAATGTCGCTTGGAATAAATGAAAAATAGGTTTTAAAACATCATAATTTTTGAAGCTGTATAATAAAAAGTAGATTTTTGAAAATATTTCTGTGTAATTTATTAAAATATATTTCCAATGATTCCGTTTACAGGAGTTTGACTATCGCTATTACTTTTACAAAACGTATTGCCTGTCCAACACGTCTTAAGAACAATAAAGACACGGGCCGGCACGACCCGGCCAGAGGGGCGTGCCGGTTACGGCCTCGCGCAAAGCTCGGTCTCATGCAGACCTCTAGCATATTTCTCAAGCAAGTTTAACGCAAAGATCTATACGCTGTTATATTATATCCAAAAGTTAAGGCATTATCTTAGATCGACTTTTAATAATGTGTAAATTTATGGTCGATCCCTAACTTGCATTTCAAATGAACTGATATTGCTTCGCTCAGAAGTATGCTTAAGTGGTGTAAGTCAGGAATTTTGGATTTTAATATCTCTGTGAATTTAGCAGCTATCAAGATGAATTTTTTTTTGTTTAATTCAAGAATGGATAAGGAAAAATTTCCTAATTGGAAATTTTATCCTACGGGGACCGTATAAAAATTTAATTTTTGTATTTTCTCAAATAGACCCATGGAGTTGCAACTTATCTCACCAAATTTTGCACCTTTTTTGATGAAACTTTGCAATTGGAAGTATGTGCCTAGGGGCGATATTTAAGGAGATAGCCTATTGTTTCGATATTTATGAATCACACTGTATAGGCTCATTGTGATAAGGTCCTTTCCTGATTAGTTTTGGGGGTTCATTGGTAAGGGGGATAACCTCCTTAATTTAGACAAATAGGTTTTTCATGCAGAATTATCAGATTTTCTTCAAATTTTGTATATAGGTTCATTGTGATAAGGCGCTTTCCTGATTAGTTTTGGATGTTCTTTGGTTAAGTATAAAGGGGGTAAAAGGGAGGGGGCTAATCCCCCCCCCTTAATTTAGATAAATGAGATTTTCATGCAGAATTATTCGATTTTATTCAAATTTTGTATATAGACTCATTGTGGTAAGGCGCTTCCCTGATTAGTTTTGGGGGTCCATTGGTTAAGTATAAAGGAGGATACGGGGGACTAATCCCCCCCCCCTAATTTATATAAATGGGTTTTTTCATACAAAATTATCGGATTTGCTTCAAATTTTGTATATGTGTTCATTGTAATTAGAGGCTTCGCTGATTAGTTTTAGGGGTTCATTGGTTAATTATAAGGAGGGGGGGACAGGGGTGATGAGCCCCCTTATTATATTGTCGATTTCTTTATTTTTCAAGGGGCTTATTTCAAATTCTTTGAAATAAGAGTATAATATAACATTAATGTGAATAGCGTGTGAGCTGAATGCCCTCAGTTTAACTGGGCAGTTTTCTTTTTATTTATTCTTCTTTTGTTAGTTTCTTTGCTTTTCTCTTATATATATATATATATATAAATATATATATATATGATTCGTTGCTTTCTACATCTGTTGGTATTTAAATTGCTCATACATTTGTCTTTCGAAATTAGCAATATTTCTATCCCCACACATTTTAAGGTAGTTATCGCGATATATCACCAACATAGATATTAACTCGATGATATATCACGATATAAATTTTTTTATATCGTCCAGCCCTAGTGACTATTAAGTTAATTATGTTTGGAATAAGTTGCATTGAAATCAGAAAGATAGTTGCTGAGATATGGAAATGGGGCATAGTTAAAAAAAACCTTGCAGGAGGGGCCGGGAAAGGAGAGGGGGAAGCAGATGTTCAAGTGCCATTCAGCAAATAATTAATTAGGAAGACCACTATACATCTTTAAAGATTAATTAATTTGGTTAAGCTAAGAACTTAATTTGAAATTTGGCTTAGAATATTATTCAGAAATATTAGTAACTGTTTTCTAGAAACACACCTTGAAGCTATGAATGCTGATTTTTACGATAATTTAGTAAAAATGGAACTGGTTTGGAAAAGTTCAGAACATTATTAGCTGAGATTATCTATATAAAACAGCAATTAAACGCTACAGGTGAAGCTAAAAATGTTAAATGTAATTAGTTCTGTTGAAATCAGAGTAGTAGCTTTGGATTTATTAATAAGGGGGTCAATTAAGGAAAAAATCTGCCGCCAGGTGGCACACAGTCAAGTAAAATAAATGCGATATTTAGTAAAAAGTTGTTTACCCTTACCCCTCTACCCTCCCCGCAAATATAACAATCTGTTAAATAAAGTTTTCTGCATTATTAATCACTATCATAATAACAGAGTTTGCCCCAGACAGTTTCAGAAGAGTGCTGCACCCTGCCTGCCCTTTGGTTTACAAAATAGCACCCTTCTTGTCCCTCAGTAAAAAAAAGTGCCCTTTCTCCTTTTTGCATTAAAAAATTTGCTTTCATAGTAAAAACTGACTCAATGTTGTCTTGAAAAGAGTGCTTTTAAATATCAACAGTCGCTTTAAAAACCAAAAAAATAACTTTAACAATTAAAATAAGTGCCCTTAAGAATCCAGAAAGTGCCCTTTTCTCACTGGTAGCACCCTGCCTTTTTTTAAACCTAGGAGAAACTCTGATAATAATATATGTCCTGTTTAAAAAACCCCCTTAAACTCAGCTAATTATCATGAAGAAAAACATACCTGGAAAATGTTTCAAATAGGTGGCGCGTCTGTGTAATTTGCTGTGTGCAGGAGCTGCTATGTTAGTATGATGCTGGTAACTGCAATCTATATTAACACTGTTTTGTTATAAGTCTTTATCTATGCATCGATACTCTGGTTTATTTAATTTCTTCTGTGAAGACTATACAAGCAACCAACCGAAGAAAAAAAAGCATATTTTTGATGAGAGTTCTTTGTAGATTTCAATTAATATTTCAGTAAATAATTAAAATATTAAAATTCTGAGTCTCAGATGCACCAGGCCAGGCCTTTGACTATCCACACTTAAATTTTCAGACTTCTAGGTGGGCTAGATTTTGCTAGCCATCACAGACAAACACACACACACACAGAGCGAAAGTTTCTTTTATTAGTATAGATATATTCACAAAAAAATTATGTTTAAGACTAGATAGAACTTTCTCTTAAGCCCCACCCTTCTGTTTTTTTTTTTTAACAATGAAAGAAATTCTAAAACTGAAAGAAAAAAAAAAAAGTATTTACAATTCATTCAAATGATATTTTTATTTCAAGTTTTGATACTTTATTTTGCATCGATATTATTTGCTATTGCATGACTTGAAAAAAAATAATAAATAAATAAAAAATTATAAAAAAATATTGAACACATTGGCAGGGTTAAATGGACAATAGACTCCAAATTTTATCAAAATGATAAAAGTCTGAAAAACAGATTTTGGCAATTTCAGAAAAAAATATATATATGTTGAAATTTATGGTTTTGATAACAGTTTTCACTTAAAAAAAAAAAAGGCATTGTTTGTGCCTTCATCAATATTTAGGGAGAAAAATTTTCCCATTAATTTGTCTACTAATACTTGTTTCAAACATTTGACCACGCCATGCAATATATGTTGCACTTGTCTGTGAGAATTACAACCTTGATAACACCGATTTATCCTTGGCCAAAAATTTAGACAGATCAACTAGGTCACCAGCTAAAGAAAATGGTAGCATTTTTTTTCAATTAAAAATGCTGATACATCTTTCTGATCTGCAATCCAATCGGCTATTGAAGCACTGGCAATGCGTGACTTAGCACCTGGAACAGTTTGTGTTAAGTTTTGAGCACACATAAATTCCTGATGATTTTTATGTCTTTAAATAGTATTTTCTTACCATTATTGCCCTAATGAAGAGTTAAATGGCATACAATGCAGTAGCAGCAGCCTACCTCTTTTAGTTTTCGGTAGCATGTGCTAATGGAACAGATCCAATCGTATCATATATATTATTTCTCCTGTCAACATCCCTTTTTCTCAGAAAATACGAAACACAGAACGGCGAAGGAGATAGCATATGAAAGGATTTTGAACAGGCTTCTGACATATCACACTTAACATTTCATTAAAACATGTTTGATTAAAAATTGCTGTTAAATAAAAATTAAATCGGTATTGTTTTCATAAAAGAAATGAAAGGTTTTACTCAAATTATTGTTGCCACCAAAATAAAATACTGCATTATCAGATGACGTCATCCTATAATGCAATTGAAATACGATTGTTAATTTATTTCTTGCGTGTACTTTTTGAAAAAAATATCGAGCTTTTAATCGGGTTTTTATTTAATTTTTATGCGTGTGTCACTTATTGTTTATTTGTTTAATCATGGCTGTGTGTATGCGTACTGTATCGGAGCACAAGTAGATTACGTAATTTAAGGATTATTTTCCATTTAGAAATACAGTTCATTAGCATTCACAAATATTTTAAGCATTTATTTTTTAATATTTCATTAAGCTGTTAATAAGCCAGCGAAGTCTGACGTCACTTAAATGGCTGCTGAACCACAAAGTTTAATTCCATGTTTAAGTTCCCATAGGCTTGCAAAAAAAGTGGTGTATCAAATATTGATTTATGCATTTAAGACATTTATGGAACAGTTTTGAAAAATCTGAGGAAATGCTTTGGTACTTCATCCTGTCGACCACTTTTCAACTATCGCCAAACTGTAACGCCAAATGAACGGGATAACGTTGCTATTAGAATATCAAAATAATAAATAAATATACGAATTTAAGGACACAATTGCTATTTTAATTAATGAAATAACGGTACTTCTCTATTATCCCATCGACCACTTTTCTTAACAAAAAACTATTGCCAAACTGTAACGCCAAACAAACGGGAGAACGTTGCTATTGGAATATCAAAATAAATAAATAAGTAAAAGATAAGAATTTAAGGACACAATTGTTATTTTAATTAATGAAATAACTAATAAATCAGTAAAACATAATGAAAAATACACGCAAATGTCGAATTAAAAACCACTTGAGGACATAACAAACACATATAATACGTATCCAGTAAATGGGACTGCATTTTTAACGTTTAATCTTACAGTTTGGCAAAGTTTTTCGTTATGAAAAGTGGTCGACAGGATAATAGAGAAGTACCAATGCTGTCATATGATTTCACGTCTGATTCAGTGTTTCAATTTTTTTATAATTCGTTTTTTTTTTTTTTTTTTTTCAGTATAGGTGTCTTAGCAACCTAGAGAAAAAACCTTGGGGAGAGAAGAAAATTTGGCAAAACATTTTCTGACAATCTATTCCCATTTTCTTATACACAAGCTATCATCATATATATTATTTCTGTTCTCAACATCCTTTTTCTATACACATACAAAACATACAACGATGAATGAGGTATCATTTGAAAAGTGTTTGAACAAGTTTCTGAGATAGTACACCCACATTTCGTTAAAATGCATTGTTTGATTTAAAAACAAAATCAGTTAATTAAAAATTAGTGCTAAAACGTACCAGGAAATAATCTCAAAGATTGCAGTGCGAAAGCTTTACACGGGTCCTTCTGGTATTTTATATTTTTGTATGGAGCAAACATCCAGGAAACTTAGAAAAAAAAAATCAAGAATATGAAATAGTTTTTTAAAAATTATCAAAGAAAGTAAAGAAATGCAATTTTTTACTGAAACAAAGAACTCTCCAGTAAATTTTGTTTTTACAATATTATCCAAGTTGGATAATGCCAAATCGGTTCCTTTGGTAATGTGAATGACAATGTTGAAAATTTGAATTTAATCTGAGTTGACTTTCGCATGCCTTTCAGATAAGACAAGTTTTGCTTTTTTTTAAAATGAAAAATAATTATTTGTGAGTGATGCCAAAGGTAGTGGTGCCTTCATTCCTAGGTTCGCTTAGAAGGATTGTCATAATAAAAAAATTTAAAAATCACAACAATTGAAGGTTTGTTTGATTCAAGACTGGAACAGATGTATGCTGCTGTAGGCAGTGGGGCTCCTAACCCAAGATTTGTTTGATTTGAGATTCATTAAGAAAAACTGACCAGCAAAGCAAGTGAAGCTCTGCAAGTATAAACCAATACTGTATTTTTCATTAGTAGTTTCCTTTTTATTTTACAAGCAAGATTTCAGATTCTAAATAGATGAAACATTTTATATTGGATGTGAGACATTCACGGACCCCTTGAAGATGCACAGTGGTTGTCTTGGGGTCTATGGAAAATAGTTAAAAAAAAAAAAAGAACTGATCCATAAAATTTTGACTTCTTGGAATTTTCTACGAAACCTTACCTGACTTTTTCAGGGGAAAAAAATTATTATAACAGTGATGCCGCTAGGCTTTAGAAGCCCTGACACTAGGCTCACCCAGACACTTAAAATAGGGTCTTTTTTTTTTAGAAAAAGGGGTCTTCTTTTAGAAATAAGACAGATTTAATGTATTTTATTATACAACATAATTTTTCTTTTCAGATCTTTAAAAAAAAAAAAAAAAAAAAAAAAAAAAAATGCATCCTAAAGGACCCATAAAAATTATATTATTGTATCCCTTCTAAAAATTTTTGGTTAAATAATGCACTATAGCACATCGCCAGCATCACTGTAAATATTTATTTATTAATTATTATATCTACCCTATATATGTAAAATCCTAATGAAACGAATTTGTGAAATGATTTTATGAAACGAATTTATGAAACGATTTTATGAAACAACTGATTAAACGACTGATTATGTTTCAGGGCTATTTTTAATAAAATATTAAACGCTTGATGGTGAAATTAATACCAATTGTCCATAAAAATCCGCGGATGTCAAAACTGGTGATAGAATTTTGAAATTAGAATTACTTTTTGAGATTTTAATTTTTTTCTAATTTTAATGACATTTCTGTAATGATGGCAACTAATTACTCAGTTTTTTTTGTGACAAAAAAGGGAAAAAAATTGAAAAGGATCCCGATAGGGATTATTGATTTCTTTTTATTCGTTATTTTCAAATTGAAATTGAATTTATCCTTTATTTCAATCGATAATGAAGACAAGATTGTGATTAAATTATGTTTTTCAGGAAAATTTGAAAAAAAAAATCACATTTCTATCGACAGGATTCAATCGTCTGTCAGCATTTAATTTAATTCATAAACTGAAAATATTTTGAATAAATTCGTCCAAATGACGTCATTTATGTAAACGCAAAAGAATTGAGCAAAAAAATATTTATACAATTTGTTTAGCGTAAAATGTCATTTATCCTATTTTATATATAATCAGAAGTAATTTGTATAGAAAAAACAATAATAATATACGTATAATTAAAATACGCATATAAACAAAAAAATCGTCGAATTTGTTTCCATGGCTGTTTATGTCATTTGGCACCAAATCTCACTTTCTGATGCCCGAATTGCGCCAAGCTTTTTAAAAAAGCGTCAAGACCCCTATAATAGAAAAGCATCAAAAGTTCATTGGGTTTGTTTTCATAACTTTTGGCAACAAATCTATGTATATTAACGAATCTATCCCTTTTCGAAACTCTAATTACGCCAAACCTAAATGCAAAGGATCCTTTACTGGAAAAGTACCCGATTTTCTTATGAACAATATTCAAGTGACATAACATGATGTAAAATTATCGCGGATAGCAAATTTGTTTAAATATCTCATCAATTGTTGCCAAATAAATGCAGACATGCATGCACAAAATATTTAATTAATTTTGTATGATAAATAATTATTAGAAAATTCGTATATACATATTAATTAAAATAAATAATTTACATATTTAAAATAACATGAAAATATGCATGATGGTGCACTAAAATAGAAAGAAAATTAAAACCTGTTACTGAAAATGTCTATAACATAGTACTTTTCAATACTGTGGTTCTTAATGTTATTCACAAGAAGATGGAATTTTTCTCATCCTTAAATGCAAAAGAAAGAATAGAATACAGATCGTTGTTATAAAAGTCCGAGAGGTAGCCCCAATTTAAACCTAACCATTTTATACAAGCTGGTTTTCAAGTTGTAATTGATTTTACTTATCAATCCCAAAATCAGTCGTCAGTTGTCGCAGCAGCTGTGTATGAGGCCATGATAATAAAAAAATGCCCCATTAGAACGTTAAAACAAAGCACGCTGTCATGTTTTTAGAGGCCTCGAAGTCTGAGCGGGGGTTGGCGAGCGTAGCTCGCAGGGGGTAGGCCACCCTAGTATATATATATATATGTAATATTATTAATCGTTTTAGAGGTATAAACTTTAAAAAATACCGAATTAAAGAGCATAAGGTTCATGAAATTCTATTACAAATATAAATTATAAAAATTACTGATTCATTTTCAGAAAAAAATATTTTAAACAAGAATCAGTACCTGAGTGTAACCGACAGCCCAATTATTTCCAGCACCACCACCTGCTTCAGACAGATATATATTTTCTGGATTGTACAACTTAGCATATGGTGAATTCATAATAGAATGAATTACTCTAGGTTCTAAATCCAAAAGAACAGCACGGGGAATATAATGTTCATCATCAGCCTGTAAGGAAATGGAATTTAAGAATATTAATAAGTATTTAATATGAGTATTTTAATTTAATAAAAAAAAAATAATAATAAATTAAGACAATCTTGTGGTTAAATCTCTAAAATGAGGTCCATAGCCAAATGACATATTTGAAAACAGAATGTGATTTGGCACATGAGTGTTTTTTTACCACTAAAGTGTCCATTAAAACCTTTAATAAACATTGTATTGCATTCACTTTAATGGACATTGTATCACTGATGGCAAGGCTTTAAAGTAGACACAATTATGGACAATTAATCAATCCTATTTTTAAAAATGTAAGACAATTTTTTTTTTTGTCATTTTAACTTGCTTTTACCAAACATAGGCAATCAATTGCCATGAGAAAATAAGTAATTCATCACAGAGTTGAAATTCTAGGAATGCACTAGCAAATGATAATGTAATTATAACAGTACTTTTTGGTTAGCCGGAAGCCAGTGATATATGTGCATAGGGTAGATGTGCCAGTAATGGACACCCTAAAGGAATTTCTTTTAAAATATTTTTTAATTAATAGTTATAATTGTTATATTCCACATTTTTTAATATTATATTAATCTACTAACAATATTTAACCATGCTCATAGTCACATTTTCCAATGTGAATCAAAATTTAATTGTAAATAACAGAAATAAATCAAAACACCCTAAATTCCAGTAATGGACACCCCACAAAAAGTAAGAGATAACTGATATTATGATTGTATTTAAAACTTGAATTGAAAGAAAGCATATTAATGAAATAAAAAAAAGCTGAATTTTTTTTGGTTATTTTTTTATAAACCAAAAATGTTGAAGGTGGCCCATTACTGGAAGGCAGTCCATTACTGGCACATCTACCCTATATAAATATATATGTATATTATAGATGCAGATTCACGGTCGCCAGTCGCCACATGGCGACTAAATTTTTTGCTGTGGCCACTAACTTTCGGTGTTTAAGTCGCCATGTGATTTAAAAGTAATCAATTTCTGGTATTCCCAGTCCCCATCGTGAAATGTTGATATTTTTTTCAAAGATTAAAACCAAAACACATAGCAAACATTATTGTTATCTTTTAATAACATTTCAGAATGATCTGTTTAACACAGCAAACTATTAAATATATTCGAATAGCAATGTTATTCATAACAGTTTGAATCTGATAATTTTATTTTACATAGACTGTGATTTAAATATATATATATATATATATATAAACAAATGTTTGAAGTGTGTTTTGATTTTTATAGTGCAAAATATTCTCACAAATTCAGATTTTCTTTCATATGTACTTTTGTCTGGCAAAATCAAAATAAGAAATATTGTTTTTCTGATATTCCCCGCTATCATGATTGCTTAGCTTATACTATAGGTGAAAACTGGGAAATTTAGTTAGTAGCCAGTGGCCGGTAGACTCAGTTTGATTAGTGGCCACTTTTTAAAGTTAGTGGCCACTATTATGTTTCAAACTTTCTTGACATCTTGATAAATTATAATCGTTATATATAAACATATTTTTCTATAAGAGTTTTATACCTATTGTATGAGTATGAGTGTATTTCGCATGATTAAACAGTATCTCTTGAAGACAAATAATCCAACTGGTGAGCATGTAGCAGGAGTCGAAATATTGAAGATACTGAAATGTCCTTAAAATCTGCTTGTATCCGGTGGGAAAAAGGAATAAATTACTTAAAATGCATGTGGGATTGAAATAATATCCATATCGTAATAATAATGTGGAATCAATTAATATATTTTGCAGAATAAAGCTGTATTTCTTGAAAAAATAATCCAACTAAAGAGTAATCATAACATGCACATAAGAAAAGCCGAAATATTGAAAATACAGCTAAGTCATTGAAATCTGTTTGCATCTGGTAAGAAAAAGAATTAACTAGTTCTCTAATTAGATGTAATCAATGTAGAGATGCATATTTCCATGAAAAATGGTGTATTTCACTTGGCAATCGATAACAGATTTTTTAATCGCCATTTGGCGAGTGGCGATTAGGGTGGCGATCGATGGCTGATTTTTTAATCGCCACTTTTTAAACTTTAATCGCCCTATAGCTTATACATATTTTTTAAAAACCGTATCTTGCCCAACTTTATCTTCCGACTGTACATGATTTATGATTTAACTAGCTGTTACCCGTGACTTCGTTCACGTATCATTAAAAGAAGAATAAATGCATTAATTAAGCAAAATATTTCATTCCCGATAATTAGAAACGTAAATAATTAACTAACTCTTTATCACATTCCATAGGAGACAATACAGAATTTCTATGTTATAGAGGCCTTGACATAACTAAGTTTTAAAAAAGCGAAATTTTGTGACAAATAATCACGAAAAAGAAACTGCAACCAATGAAAAAAAAAGGGCCAAATAAAATCGTGGAAATTGGTGAATTATATAAAAACATATGTCAAATTTACCTGGTTACCATTTTACTTTTAACGCCTTTGTGAAACGTTATAATAGCAATCCTTAAAAGACAATGGAAATAGTATATTCTTTTTCATTAAATTCAATTCTTGTCAATAGGGAGCAATTATTGTAGACCTAAATGCAAAGAGCTTAAATTTGCCTCCTTGATTTAATCTATAACGGAAAAAAATCTTTATTTCTTGATGAAAATATGTTGACAGACGATTTGTGTTCAATTGAGTTTAATTGAGAGTTGTGTATAAATTGATTCATGAAGTTTGAATATGTGAAAATACGTTTTTATTTTTCAAAAATTTTACTGTAATCAAGAGTTTTTTTTCTTTCAATATCTATTCAAATTGAAAATAAATTCTTTTTTTTTTTCAGTTTTAATGAGAAAAAATATATTAATCCGTTTTATTTCTTCTTTTTTATCCACAAAAATGGAATAATTTAGTTGCCATTTTTAGAGAAACTTCGTTAAAATTTACAAAAAAAAAAAAAAAAAAAGTGAAAATAATAATAATAATATTTCGGAATTAAAATCGTTTTTTTAAATTGTGAGAGTTTATGACATCTTCGGATGAATGATAACCGGTGTTAAGTAAATCGCGTTGCGTTCGGCAATCTGAAAAGAGTAGTTGCGAAATACAAACAGGCGGTCAGATTTTAATATAATAGATTCGTATTTATTTTCCTTTTCCTAATAATCATGGTGTGATTTTTGGCAAAAAACTCTCATCTGTATGTAACTGATATTCATGCTTAATAATCGGTATAGATAAAAAACATTTCAATTTTTCGTTTTAAATATGTCGTGAAACTAATCTACTTTCTATACTTACTGATCCTTGTATTATTAATGTACGGAATTAATTCCCGTTCCTTGTAAAACACATTTGAAAATTACCGTTTTAATTCAAATGTGACGTCACATTTTCCTCAGAGAAATCTCTTTTTAATGCCATAATTCTTGTTAATTTTCTTTTTCTGGCAATCAGGACGTAAATTTTAGCGGAATTTCACATTTGTATGTAACTGGTACTCAAGCTAATTATTAATCAGTATCGATAAAAAATATTTCAGTTTTTCATCTTAAATATTACGTCCATTATCTATCTACTTTCATTATACATTGATATTTATGCTCCTTGTATTATTACGACTATTTGAAAGTACATGTTTTATTTATGACGTCATAATTGTCTAAGTCGAGGAGGATCCTTTCCATAGTTCCATGGTCCAAGCGAAATCTATTTTTAAGAATATAATTATTGTTCATTTTTCCTTCTAATTATAACGCAGTTTTTTGACAGAAAAATATCTTTTTAATGTAACCGATATTCATACTTCACGTATAATAAAAAATACTCCATATTTTTGTTTCAAATATTACGGAAATTCATCTTCTTTTGAATTCTTTTTCATTTTCATTTTTCACGTGAAAAGCGTTCAATTGAAAATTAATTGTTGAGGAAAAAAATATTTTTCCGTGTTTTTATTTATTGGCAACGATCAAAGCCCTAGCAACGATAAAGTAAAATGGTTAAATGTAATGGGAAAATGTCCATTTATTCATTATGAAAATAACGAAATTTTGAATTATTAAGAAAAATATTTGAATAAAATGAAAAAACCCCAGCCTATATTCATTTGAGTGTTATAATCAGCCTATATGCAAAGATACAGGATCATTAAATGCTCCATTTTGACGCTGGCTTCAGCCTAACATTTGCACACAATCAGATTTATAATATTACTAGCTGTTACCCGTGACTTCGTTCACGTAACATTAAAAAAAGAATAAATGCATTAACTTAAAACATTTCAGTTGATAATTAACAACATATATAATTAACCAAAGCTTTATCACATTTTATAGGAGACCATACGGTATTTCTTTGCTATAGGGGCCTTGACATAACCCAGTCTTAAAAAAGTGAAATTTCATGCCAAATAATATATACAATCGCGAAAATGAAACTGCAACTAATGAAAAAAGGAGGACCAAGTAAAATCGTGAAAATCGACGAATCGCTCTTCGTAAAACGAAAAACAACACTGGCAGAATTCTTCTATACAACAGTGCATTTTAGGTGGTATTTGGTGTACAATTTGTATATGTGTGCATTGCTAAATGGGCATTATTATATCGTTTATTTGCATAGACATATGTTATATATTTCTTACTACATTATCTTGTTTATGTATATATTAAATTAAGTGCTTCACGCTAAGTGGAGTAAATAGTGAACAAACTGCTTGTGGATTTTATAAATTGATAGATATTTCACAAAGATATAACAATCTGATGCGATTCTAAAATGTAAATAAAGGTTGCTAGAAAGTCCTTTGAATTCTGCCCAATTTAACCTCGATATTTTCTCTATCGCGTCAAGAACACTATAAGCAAATAAATATTGACGGCACAAATCTGATAATCTAAATTTACATATTTTTGTTAGTATATATTGGATCATTTTGATTTATTTCATGCGCTTGAAATTTTTTACGCTTTCTCTAGGGTTAGGTGTCGAATAAATGTACTTTATTGTTATTTTATTTTGCCATTTCTATTTATTCTATTTTCCATTCATTCCATTTATGAATATTGATTTCATTAATATTCTTTAAAGTTATTATCAGGATTAGGATAGGATACAATTAGGGTTAGGATTAGGAATGAAAATTGAGCGACAATGGCATGACCGATTCAGGTTTAAAGTATGAACCAGGAAGTCATCATGAAGAAATAAGAAAATTAGAAAATTATCGGCTAATATTTTTTAATATGTTTTGCAGTCATAGTTGGCATCAAAGGTGAGCGGGGAAATGATCATCTAAAATACCATTAAGTGTTTACCACGCAAAAAAGAATCTGGTTACAACAATGTATTTAATTTTGCGCCAAATTTCACTTGATAAAAAAAAAAAAAATCAAATTGACTATGGACCTAATTTTAGACTCCTAACCTTCCTATTCTCAGAAATGTTCTACCTATATGTAAAAAAAATTCTACTGTATAGAACGCGCTTTCACGTTTATAATGTTATGAATTGGCACGATCGGCCTGTTCAAGTTTACACAATTCGGCTGGAAGAAAAGATGCATTACTTTTTTATTTCTTCTTTGCTTTTGCATTACACGAATTTGTTGGTAAAATCGATTTTCTTTTCGATAACATTGTTGTTTTTTAAGTTTAAAAAATATTGTAATTTTACTTAAACATTGCTTTAAAATCTATGCAATTTTTCTTATCCTGCAAGACTTTACAAAAATCTATTATGAAACAACTTTAAAAAAAGCTATATTTAAAAAAGACAACAAAGTTTTTCCTATTTTAAAACTAAAAGAAATGTAAAATTAAAATCCGGTTCGAAACGACGATTTACAAATGTGTTTTCGATTGTGGGAAAATGATAGAGGAAAAATGCTGTTACTTCGACACAATCATATTAAACCTTTAGCTTTTATGAGAAAAGCAACTTTCTGTTAAAAAATATAGTTATTCTTATTAAGATTTTCTGATTTTCGATACGGATAATTTTGCGATGCATATCATTGACATTTGCCATCCAATATATTTTTTATTATTATTTACTTTATTTTTTTTTTACTTTTTAAAATTTAAATTAAAAATACGGTATCTTTATGTTAGCCGTGTGCAGACGATAAATCGCCAACCTATCCCATCATTCGTATTGAATTCATTAAAAATATAAATCTTTCACTCATTTCATTTAAAACACAGAACTTTAATTTACAACACATACACTTAAAATACATATATTACGTACATTTAAAATAATTCCTTTCATGTGAAAAATAAAAAGAAAAAAAAAGAGAAATTAATCACAAATAATTTGATAACCCAAGATCATTTTGTTTCAGCATCAAAACAAATTTGTTTTATTTTTCTATATATCACATCGCTTGCTTTCCATACTTATTCGTATTTATGCACTTTGTATTATTATCAAATATTTGAAAACGCACGTTTTATTTCTAATATGACATCATTTCATATTCTGTTTAATTCTTAAATAATTCATTTCCTTTTCATTTTTCACGTGGAAAATTTTCACTTGAAAATAAATTGTTGATTAAAAATTATTACTCAGGGGTTTTATTTTATATTGGCAACGATAAAGTATTAGCTACGGTAAAATAAATTTAACCATTTTTAAAAAAGTTGCAAAACCGGGCCCTTTGGGCCAAACCAACCAACCATTGTAAAATATACGAAAAAATGTCCATTTATTCTGTATGAAAATAATGAAAATTTTAATTTTAAAGAAAAATATTGAAATAAAATAAAGGAAAACCAGCCTATATTCATTTGAGGGTTATAATCAACTTATATGCAAAGATACAGGATCATTAAATGCTTCATTTTGACGCTGGCTTCAGCCTAACATTTGCACACAATCAGATTTATAATATTATTAGGATTAATAATCAAATTTTGTTGTACACGGGTTTATATTAAATAAATTACTTTACACTTTGAATTCATTAATTTTTAGTTTTTTAGCCCATATAAACACTATTGTTTTTATGCGTTTGTTTTACAATTGTGGCTACTGTATTTTTTGGGTTTAGGAGCCAGTGACTCCTTCCAAATGTTGGGAATCTGCACCTATAATGTATACAGGGATCATTCTAGAACATAAAAAAGGGCAGGGTGCATATTACATAATAAGGGCAATTTTGTTGAAAAGGGCACTTCATTTAATAAAAAGGGCATTTTTGTAATAAGTGCATATACGAATATACTGGTGGGGAGGGAAGCCTGGTAGTACTCCTTAATTTAAAAAATCCAATAACATTTCTAATTTCCATAACTTCACAGTCTGAAAAGTATTAAAAATAGCAAAATGAAACTTACGTTCTCGATTTTTATTGTAAAATTGTTTACTATATTGATATTCAGTCATTTATCCCTTTTCCTACGATATTCAAAAACTTCTCTCTCTAAAACTTTTATTCACCAGATAACTTTTTCCCTGTTTTAGCAAAACTGGTTTTGGAAAAGCTACAAAATTAAAAGTTCTAAAGCTACTTCTCAAATTTTTTATTGAACTTATGTAAGTTATCATGTGGTCAAAGGCCAGAATGCCTGATCTAATACTATATTTCACTAGACAAGGTAAAATTAATCAATGGCCAGAGTTGCCAAGTCTCCGGCTTTTTGCACACCAGTATTTTAGTACAGAAAATTTCGTTTTATGTAATCGGAACTTTCTGCGATTTAAAAGAACAACATTTTCTCTAACATAATACTGGTGTGCAAAAAGCCGGAGACTTGGCAAGTCTGAATGACCCTTAGTTACTCTTTATGTCTTGTTCAACGGAAAAAAATGATAAATGAAAAGATGAATCACTGAAAGTCAAAGATTAGGCATACCAGGGCATTTCACAGAGAAATAAAGAGGAGTACTCCTGATATACCATACTAGCATTCTAAAAATAAAAGATAAGTAATGAAATTTTGAAAGTACAATGCAAACAAGGCAAGTTCTACCCAGGAATAAAAGGAGGGTAGAATTCTACCTGGAGAAAGGGCAAGGAGGGTGGGAATTCATCTAAAAAGGGCATGAGGGCAGGCCGCCCTTCTGAAACTCTCTAGAATGATCCCTGAATGTATATATATTCATACATATATGTGTGTATATATATATATATGGTCTGTATATATAGTACATGTATATATATCATTGGCGCCCGGCTAACCGAAAAGTACCATTATAACATTGCATGAACATTTAATTTAGCTTATGAAACATATATAGAAAAATAAAAACATATACTTGATAAAAAAAGACATCTTTTCTGTCTGTTCCTTCAGTGGCAAAATCTTCTAATACACCTTCTATTAAAAAGAAATGTATTTAATTTTATAATTTATAAGATAAAATTCATCGAAAACCCAATAAAAAATAACAAGTACAAACCTGGACTTATACCATGCTCAGCGCAAAGTTTTTTCCAAAATTCAAAACCAACTGAAAAAAAAAAAAAGCAAATTATTACAAAAAAATATTGTGAAATTCGTCGATCTGTCATGGAAAAAAACCCTATGTAAAGTTTGTCTATTGGTCAAAAGAAAAACAATCGGTTGCGGGAGAAAAAAAAATCTTGCAATTCGTTAATCAGTTTCCAGAAAATATTGCAAATTTCACTGACCAGTCGCAGAAAACCCCTCGCAATATTTGTCAAACGGTCATGGGAAAATTTGTCAGTCGGTCACGGAAAAATATGGCGAAATTTGTTAATCAGTCGCGGGAGAAAAATTTTACATTTTAAGAATGGACGCCAGATTTTGCATTTGAGAAGCTGTCAAACGTAAGAATGTTTTATATCAATCTTTTTCATGGTTTCATATTGTTATCTGGATTGATTCTCCCATTTAATCATTGCTTCAAAAAACAAAGTTTTCCGGAAAATGGAGAAATTTTTTGAAAGGGCAGAAATTAAAATTTGGGTGTGAATCCCAGAAATTCAAGCCCTGTATATATATTTGAGTATGCTGCTTGATTTCTCTCCTCTTGCCCCACCAATCAAAAAAATTTTTTTAAGTCAAGGTGCGAGCAGGGTTAGAAATTAGCAGTCGTTAGTTGCCAAATGCAACTAAATTATTGCATTTGACAACCACAAAATTATAGCTGGTCATCAAATTTGACGCCTAGCTTTTTTTTTACAGATGCTCTTATTCCTACTTTAGCATAAGTTTCCATCCCCCCCCCCTTCCGCTGCCTGCACTTGAAACACCTGTTTTCGATAAAAGATCAGACATTAGCACGTGTTTTAGACACACTTGCATTCACAAAAGGATAATAGCTTAAATATCCTATCTATGCCACTAAGCACTTCACCTTAACCCCTTAACCAATGACGGAAAAACTGACCTGTGACCTTAGAGAGTGGCACGTATTTAAGACACAATTGCGCCTATCAATCGTCCCTCTAAACTGATTTTATGCCTTAACCAATGACCAATATAACTGACCTTAAACAAAGAAGGTATAGATATATTCTATACATCAGAGAAACTACTACTCAAATTATATTCTTTTAAGACTCCGTGAATGTGTCAGCAGAAAAAAGAAATAAATTATTGAGCTGCAAGTAAACAGAAAAAAATTAAAATAAAAAGCCAAACTAGCCCTATTAAAAAAACAAAATCAATATCTCTGTTGTTAATCGAGCAATTTCCTTGAAATTTTCACCATGTTACAATAATAGTAAATTAAGCAGCGTAAATTTTTTAAATTAAAATGCAATAGCTTATTAGAAAATTAGAACCCTCACAAAAATTGGCCAGTACAGAGCAATTAGAAAGAAGTCTGAATTGGAACTAAAACATGAGGTCTGCAGTGGGTCCGATCAAAACAAGATAATCAGCTTTGGATGGATATTTTGTTATGCAGAAAGAAACCATGCAGAGATTTTTTTTTTTCATAATAGGATATTTTACCATGCTTAACAAATCAAGCTAAGTATTAGAAATAATAAACATGCTACAGTGAATAGTTTTGCTTCATTATAGATACATAATGTTATCATAATCGTATACGGTTTATTTATATACAGTAAACTTTTTCTAATTCTGCACACTGGATAATCCAGCATGACATTTTGAAAAAAAAAAAAAAAAAAAAAAAAAAAACCTTGTTTAACATTAGAAGAGCCAGAAAATTAAATTGTATAAAAATTGCTTATACCAAAATTCTTATTTAAAGCTTTTTAACATATTTACTTGATCATATTTTGTACTTTATATTATTGAGTATTTTTTTATTCTATTCAAGCTATTTAAATAATAAATAACATGCTTTACTGTCATTTTTGGTTTAATTCTAACTTCTACACTTTTCCTCCGACATTCATTCTGTAATGCGGCATGCTTAAAGTACCGAACGTACTGGATTAGAGGAAGTTTACTGTATAAAATATCCCTTATCTGATCATCAGGCAGTAGCTATAGTTCATTATTATTATGACAGAACATTCGGCCTAGAATGATATACTATCAAAAAGTAAAAATTTTCAATAAATAATAAAGAATGATACATTAAAAATATACTATACATAAATATTACATAATATTACATCTATTACATAAAAATTTTATTAAGAGGAATAAAAAATTAATTTTTTAATTTATATTTTTAAGCAATCTTTTTAGGTGCGTTCATAATTATATAAATACGTAGCACCTATTGCCGTCGACTGGTCCGTCCGTCCACATATAACAATGCTAAAACTACCCAATCGAATGGTTTGAAATTTAAGATATATTATCTTCGCAGAATTTTGTTGAGTCATTTCAAATTTTATTAAAATCGAATCAAAACTTTAGGAGATATTAATAAAAATATTAAGAAATTTGAATTTTTTTAATGAAAATTGTTTCTGTCTTGTTATAGGAGCTACCAAGGTTTAATGATCAAGCGACGAGATACTTATTTTATTACAGATATTATCTGCAGATGATAAGTCATTTCACAGAATTAAAAATGATCAAGATCTGAATATTTATATAACTAGTTATGGTACGAACGCACCTCATTTGTCACATTTGACGTACAATTTTCAACTTGTTTTATTTAGCATATCTTAATTTTATGTAAATTCTATTTTCGTGTTATTTAATATATGATTTTTTTTTGTTATTTAATATTTCTCCTTCCTTATTTGCTCCTAAAATAAGATACTGTATAAAGAATATTTTAAAATTTCGGTGTTTTCCCTCGAAAAAAAAAAAAAAAAGGTATTTTTATATAGAAATCAATATCTTTAAATGCCATACAAATGTACATTAATTAGTATCCAAAAATTCATTTATTTGCTTCTTTTATTTTCATTTTCTGATGTACTTTCAGTCATAAGATTTTTTTTTAAAAATTAAGCTTACACCTAGTTGTATCTAAAATTTCAAATTTTCTTTCTATGGATATAATTGCTTGATAATCTGTTTTGTATGCATATTAGCTTTATAAAAAGAATTATTTAAACATTTTTCTAGAATCCAAATATTGTAGTTTAATGTTGTTTTAAAATTTTATAGAAAGCTAGTTTTTATTTCGTTTTAGGTTAATTTCACGCGAAGTTTGACATAGAAACCCATTTTAAAATTTGAACAAATTTAATTTTTTTTCATTTTTATTTATAGAAAACATATCAAATCCATTGAAAACAACAAGTAAAACATTATATATGAGAAAGTAATTTTTTACCGTTAATTTCTTTTTACTCCTCACTTTGAAACAAAATATCAGCTCTGATTATCCAAACTTTGATATCAATTGAAGCATTCAAGCATTGCATAAGTCTTATTTTTTTAATTTTATTTTGAAAACTGACTCACTACTTTCTAAAAAAACACCAAAATTACCATTAATACCTTTATATTTTTTTGTTAGAAGTCCAACATTTTTACGTTAGTGCCGTGTCATGTCTGTCACAGAAAACATATATTTTTTTAGTTTAAACAAAAAATATACTTGTATAAAATACTTATAGTTTATTTTCTCTTTCTGTATATCACAGCAAACAAATTATGATGTAAAGGGAAAATAAAGTCAGAAAAATAACTGAAATATAAGTGTTTAAATACTGTCATGTCTGTCACGTTTTTCATGTCTGTCACAATCCGTTTTTTTAAATTTATTTTCATTTTATTTAATTTTTCTCACTATTGGTGACAACACCTTTTTGTACAACATTAGTAAATACCCCAACTCAACTCAAAAATTATTTTGATTTCATACCAAGTGATATTTTTTTGTTTATAAGGACATCAAGCTCTACAGGAAGTTTGTAGGACTTGAAGAAAGTGAACTTGACGCTCAATTCATATTAAACAATGGACAAAATCAGCAGATAAAACAGTCGTACAAACCAAAAATCATGTTGCATTGTTAGATTTATTAGAGAAACAGCATACATATTTCTTGTGGAATGTTTATGTAAAGTGCACATGCACAGTCTAAATTCTTTACGAACTTAAAACAGAATCTGACTTATGGGAAACTTTCTTTTCAAGCTGAATTTAGAAAAATTTACTCTGACTCTCACACTTATCAGGATGAAAATTCAGTCTGCACATTAACAGAATACATCTTTTACACTATATCACTATGGTCTATTATCGTGATAATGCCAAAGCTACTGATGTCAGTTCTGAGCCTTATGTCATGATCTCCGATTATAACTATTATGATAAGTATGCAGTCACAGTGTTTAATAAATTGGTAATAGAAAGTTTTCCAGAAAAACACCTAGAGTGCAACAGATAGAATTCCAATCAGATGAACTTCAGAACACTTTGAACAAAAATATACAATTTTTACAACGACAATGAACTAAGTTATCCACAATGTGGTATTTCTCAGCTATATCAAATGGCAAAGGCTGTATTGATGATGTAGGTGGGATAATAAAGTGCTGTGTTTGAGAAGTTAGGCGAGCCAGAAAGGCAGACCCCAGAATACCTCTTGAATTTGAAAATTATGCTGAGAAAATCTGTTCCGGAATAAATGTCCTGTATGAGTCAGACAAGAAAATACAAGTAGAAACTACTGGATGAGATGTGGATCACTAATGGTCATGAAATAAAAAAGAATGCCTGGAACAAGAAGAGCACATTGTTTTCGCTAATATTGATCCAGTTTAGTATTTTACATCTTACTGTGAAAAGGGTACTTTATTTAATTTCCGATCTGGTAAATGTGTTGTAGCACAGGAAAAAACAGAAAATCTGGAACTGTAATGTGGACAGTGGAGTGGGTCATTGCAAAGTCTGATAATGTAGAATTTCACGGGCTGATAACAGAAATGACAGAAAAACAATATTAAATAAAATGTTTAGTGCCAGTTAAAATGAAAGTAATGTTTAAATTTGAATCTAATGTGCATGTTGTTTGGTATAAAAAGGAGCAAATTGTATTTGCAAAGGAGCAGTTATAGTTCCTATGTTACTGAATTTTGGGGGATTTTATACATTTTAAAATTTTATTTTAAAACTTTTTATTAAAAATGTAACACATTATATATCAAAAACAACACTGTACATCATTTATGAAAAATACCGCTAAAATATAAAAAGGAATATGCAATGGTAGTTTGAATTTTCACACGTGTCATGTCTGTCACAAATCCTTGTCATGTCTGTCACACTGTTAAATAATTTTTATTTATTTATTTAATTTAAATTTCAGAACTTTTTTTAAATTATATATCAGAAGAAAGCTTTGTTTGCGTGAGCAAAAATTTCTGAACTTCAAATGTGTCCCAATTTAGAGCAATTGGGTGATAATGAAAGGTCCCTCAAAATCATGTCTGTTTTTCGTCATGTCTGTCACAGCATATTTTTACCTTATTAATTTAAATTATTTTTTGTTAGGTTAAAAGTTTTGTATTATTTGTAAATAGGGTACATATATATATCAGCACACCAAAATTTATTAAGATAAATTAATATTTAGTACTTCAAATTGGACAAAACAGTTGTCTGAAGTCATGTCTGTCACAAATGAAATTAAACTTTAGTGATTAACACAGAGATAAAATGTTTAATATGTACAGCCCCCTCGCCCTTAACACATAAAGATAATTACAATATTGTTGTTAACATGGGTTCGAAAAGAAATGAGAAAATATGATATAACATAAAATTGCAACCATGAAATGCAGTTTGGCACCTATGAAAAAAATTGCAGGCATCATTTGACGCCTTTCTTAGAATTCCCAATTTCTAACCCTGGGTGCGAGTGATAAATGGAGATTTGGAACTACCTGCCGCTGTACAATGAGAACATCTAGATGTGTGCATCAATTGCCTATTGAAGGTTAATCTTATAAACTGCACATGGAGTGGATGGCAAGAAAGTTTATAGGATTTGGTAATTTTTGAAGATGATGTGATAAGTTCCACAAGATGGAGTTACAGTGAAAACTGATGAAAGTTTGAAATATACATTTTTAATATCTGTCCACCTTGTATCAATACTAGCCTCAGTAAGTATCACATAAGATTGTGATTTAATTTTATAAAACTTTGAAGTAATAATTATTGCATATGCATACTGTGTAATTTTATTTAAAAAAGGGGCCTGTTCAGACTAAACTAGAGTCCTGCATCAGGTTGAATAACCTACTTTTATCTCAACCTCACTGGCAGTTTGGGTTGACATTATATATTTTTTTTGTTGTGGGTTGTGTTGACTTCTCTTTTTGTTGCTGTTCAAGTTCGGGTCGGGTTGACTTTCATTGTTTTGAGTTGGGATTTCATTCTTGCAGTTTACGTTAACCTGCTTTTCAAACGAATGTACAAAATATTTTTTTTCAAGTGAAAAATCTATATACAATAAAACCTCCATAATGGATATTGAATAGCAGACATCATTATTTAAGCGAATACCTTTTCATTCCCTAACACATATATTTGTACGCTTTTACCTCTGAATAGTGGACACCTCCAAATTTACTCATATGTAACATGCATGTGCATAAATTATCACAAATACAATACATGTACTTTTGTGTGCATCAAAACAAAATGTTGGTACTTTTTTTATATTCTAAGAGAAGAAAAACAGGTTCTTAATTGTGCCATTAAGAATAATCCATGATCTCAATTCTTATATACATTTTGTTTCTCATGCAGTAAATTGAATATATACTTATTCATATTCAAATATGCATTTTATTTTTATTTGAAACATAGTTCTGCTCAAACTTTTTGTAAAAATCCCAAACTTGCAAAAACCTAAATCCAGAGTTCCCCCAGACAGTTTCAGCAGGGTGCTGCACCCTGCCTGCCCTTAGGCTTATAAAATAGCACGCTTCTTGACCTTCATCCAAAAAATTAGCAATCTTCTTGTTCTTCAGTCAAAAAAAGTACCATTACTCTTTTTTGTATTAAAAAGTTTGCTTGCATAATAAAATTGCACTGACTAATTGTTGCCTTGAAAAGAGTGTCCTGACTTTCAAATACTTAAAGTGGCTTTAAATTTTTTTTAAATGCCCTCATGAATCGCAATAACTTAATTTAGTCAGCAAACAATCAAATATCGATTTATTCAATAAAAAATGAAAATTTAATATAAATCAAAACATAATTAAATTCAATTTACTTTGATTTCCGCACTGGCCAAGCTGGAGAGTAATCATTTCACGCGGCATCTTGATAATATTATAAAGTTATGAAACCTGTCTAAGCTAATTTACTACAATATTTTCAAACACACATATGGCGCGAAAACGGAAACGGCTGATTAGAAACTAGCAACACTATTGCCAAACAGAAGAATTAGCGCAGTAAATATATTGCATTATCATTTCAATTGTTTATTTGATTTTACAAATGTTTAAAAAAAATTACACATTCATATTCTAGTGTGTTTGAAATAAATGTAGCTATAAATATTATCTTGTGTGAATTCTTTTTTTCGGCTTCGCTTTCTGATTTGGCCAATCAACCAATAACCAACCACTTGATGCTTCAGAGGGTTTGTTTTGTTTTGAAATTGAATTAATGCTTGTAGGCTTGTATGAATTGATTATTATCTTGATAGTCAATATTATTTTGTGAAATTAGTTTTTCCAATTTATAAATTAAATCAAGCAAGACTACATACGGATTACTACATTACATTTTTCTTTCCTGAAGAAAGTGCACTATGTCGTGTATTTTCAGTATTATTTTTTTCCTTTTGTAGGAGATCTGGTATGTTTTTCTACGTTTGTGTCTTGTAATTGTGCTGAATCACACAGCGCAGTAGTGTATTAACATGGGTCTTTTTAAGAAACCCAATAGAAAATTCCGACAACGTGAATCGCGTAATGACTCTGAAGATGAAGGGGCACCAGCAGAAAATGAAGATAGCAAGGATAGGCCAAAACAAGAGTGTAAAATTCCAGGATTAGATGTTGAAACTTTCAGTGTACCGGGTTCATCTTCTACGAGTAAAGAAAAAGATGATAAAAATGAAACTGTTATGCCAAAAGCTTCAAAATTGTTAAGCTTTCATGATGAAGAAGATGGTTAGTATTATATTTTTACTTTAGAAAGAATAATAGGGTAGGTGTGCCAGTAATGGGCACCTTTAAGGAATTTTTTTTGTTTATTTTCTAATTAATAGTTATTATATTCCACTTTTTTAAATATTATTTTAATCTATCAACAATATTTAATCATGTTCATAGTCACATTTCCCAATGTGTATCAAAATTTAATTGTAAATAACAGAAATAAATCAAAACACCCTGAATTCCCATAATGGACACCCTCTGTTCCAGTAATGGGACACTCTATTCCAGTAATGGATACCCCACAAAAAGTAATAGATAATTGATATTATGATTGGTACTAGCAAACTATGCCCACTACGCTGGCCAATTTCTCTTAATCAACATTTAATCAAACGAAATATTGACCTTTCATAATTCACTTTTGTATTTTTACAGAATAATAAGGCTACTATAATTTGTGACTCGTGCTATATAGCCAGTATACACGTCAGAACACTTTGCCGTTATCATTATGTTTTTACGTGTGAAGGTTTTGCTATGGTACTCCATTGTGAAATTTGGTAATTTTGGAAATTAAATATTTGAAAATCGGCATAATCATTAGATTCGAAATTTATATAGAGAAAAATACAATTTTTTACCTTTCTAACACAGTTTGTCTAACAATTTTCCGACAAATAGTGTGACCTGGGGTAATTATGGGTCAAAAAACAATAAGATCTCACTATCTAGAAAAATATAAAAGATACAATTTTGAAATTTGGGATGGAGTTAACTTAGCAATTGTAACTTTTGCACAAAACATTCATTTTACTCAAAATATTTATTAATTTTTTATAATTGAATTTTTTAAGTGTCCTATAATTACCCCGGCATTACCTGATCGAATAATGAATTTCGTGGTTTCTTCCGACAATAGATTGACGATTTACGCAATATTGCAGATTTTTCCGTAAGTCAACTTGCGAATTTCGTGTTTTTTCTTGGACCCAATTGTCGAATTTCGTAATATTTTTTTCCTGTGACTGATTCAAGAATTTCGAGATACTTTCAACAATTCACTGACGAATTTTGGGTTTTTTAACTTCAACCAATAGGCAAATTTTACAATATTTTTCTTGGACTGATTGGCGAAATTCGTAGTTTTTTCATGCAACTGATGCACGAGTTTCGTGATTTTTACTGACGACTGATTGGCAAATATTCCACCTTTTACTTGCGAGAGATTGGAAAAAAACGTGGAAATTTTTTCCACGATTGATCGAAAAATTTCGTGATTTTCCTGACGATTTTAGAGTTTTTTTTACATGCGACTGATAGCAAATTTCATTAAATTTTCTTTTTATCGATTGGCAATTTTTTACTGTTTTTTTTGCAAGTGATTGGATCGACGAATTTCCAATTTTTTCCATTTTTTTAACTTTGTTGAAATGTTCGTAGACAAATTGTAAATTTCGACGAACAGTTGCGAAAAACAAAAATCGCGAATTTTGCAGTGTTTTATACCTGCGACCGATTGGCAAAAACCGTGGATGTTTCTCCGTGACTGTTCATCAAATTTTGCATGTTTTTGCACACAACAGGCTGAAGAATTTCATGATTTGTTCTCCATGATTGACTATCGTATTGGGCAAGATTTTTTCACGACCCATTGATCAATTCTGAAATCTTTTTAAATGAACGATAAAGAATTTTGATATTTTTTCCCAGGCCATTGAGTGACGAATTTCACAATTTTTCTTTGATTGAATGGATATTTTTTTTGAAAATGATAATTTGAAATGTTCTGCAGGGAAGGCCATTGTTCAGCGACATACGTCACACTTTTAAGCATATTCTGCTTTGGGATAATAGTGTTTATATAGGGTAAAAAGACTCAGGAATTCAAAGTGTAAAGTAATTTATTTAATATAAACACATGTACAACAAAATTTGAATATTAATTAAATCTTAAATCATGTACAGTCAGAAGATAAAGTTATGCAAAATACGGTTAATAAAATATATGTATAAGCTAAGCAATCATGAAAACAGGGAATATCAGAAAAACAATATTTCTTATTTTGATTTTGCCAGACAAAAGTACAGTGAAACTTCCATTTAACGAAGTCTCATCGTTACACCTAAAAACTTCGTTATGAAGAAAATTCGTTACATAGAAATCAACTTAAATTCATTAATTTTTTCTTCAAATATGACAAACAGGTATTGGATTCAGAAGCATTTGATTCAGTTTCAATTATGAAACCGTCTTTTTTACAAAACAGTTGTGTACGGTCGATGAAATCACGTCACATTCCAAAGCTTTGGCTCAAGCTTTCATCAGTTCTGATACACAGGTTCTAAAACTAATGTTTTCACTATTTTTTTTATATAATGTATTTCAAGATTTTTTATTATTCTTTAGACTAATGGCTGAAATTTTGAAGTTGTATTAGCAGGAACAAAAATAACTTTGATGTTAGATTTGCATTTTGAAGCACATTCTTGTGGATGCACAAAGCAATTGTCTATGAACAATGGAAGGTCAGAATGGTAACTGTCTGATTCTAATTGATATTTTTTTTGCTTCAATGCATCTGACGCCATTACGACAGTGCATCTTCTATATTATTGAATCTAAAAAAGGGATTTTCACTTCCCCCAGCTGTTAGCGCTAGAGTCTTTGCTTGAGAGAGTAATGAAAACAAGTGTTTTTCTTAGTGTGAAAAAAAAAAATGTTTTATTTAGCACCAAGCAGATTGAAAATTATGTAAATATGTTCATTTTCGTACAATCCGCGGAAATAAATTATCATATATCCATCGCACAAGCAACCTCTTAGTTTGACTTACACGTACAAAAGTGGAATTAACTTCGTTATATAGAATATATTTTTCTTAATATGGAGATTAATTTACATGCTAATGGTGTTCAAAGTCAAAGTTCTGCTGAAAATTTCGTTAAGTAGAAAACTTCGTTAAATAGAGACTTCATTAAAGGGAAGTTCTACTGTACATATGAAAGAAAATCTGAATTTGTGAGATTATTTTGTACTATAAAAATCAAAACACACTTCAAACATTTATTTATATATATATATATATATATTTAAATCACAGTCTATGTAAAATTATCAGATTCAAACTGTTACGAATAACATTGCTATTCAAATATATTTAATAGTTTGCTGTGTTAAACAGATCATTCTGAAATGTTATTAAAAAATAATAATAATGTTTGTTAGTGTTTTGGTCTTAATCTTAAAAAAAAAAAAAAATCGACATTTCACGATGGGGACTGGGAATACCAGAAATTGATTACTTTTAAATCACATGGCAACTTAAACACCGAAAGTTAGTGGCCACAGCAAAAAATTGAGTCGCCACGTGGCAACTGGCGATCGTGAATCTGCACCTATAGTCACAACTGGGGTAGTTATGGGTCACAAAACAGAATAAAATCAATGTTTACTTCGCAAAAGAAATTCTCATAGGAACTGTGTAAGTAGTGAATTCTATGCCACAAAGCACACAGGTTATGATTTGGGGAAATTTCGAGATTACTCATTTTTTGAATGCATGAAACTCATTCAGTCAGCGGTTAGTAACTTATATATGTAAGCTTTGCGTACATTAACCCCCCCCCCCCCCCCTGGATGCATGAAACTCGCTGTGCAAGCAATCTCTAGAATGCATGAAATTCATTCAAGCAGCAGTTAGTAACTTATGTATGTGCACACAAAAATCGGTTTACAGCAATCTCTAGAATGCATAAAATACACCTTATCAAATAAAATCAACAAAAATTCACTTTCTTTTATTTCTCATATTTCGTTTTTTTTTTTTTTATATTTCACAGGAATCATCCTTTTGTGACATACGACAAAACGTCAAACACAAAACCAATTCCACAAACGTATTTCAACAAATCCGACTATACAAGACACAATAAACCAACCAATCAGGGTTAGAAATTGGAAACTCTGAGTAAGGTGTCAAACGACGCCTACAATTTTTTTTCTATGTGCCAAGCTACATTTCATGGTTGCAATTTTATGTTACATCATATTTTCTCATTATTTTCACAACCATGTTAGCAATAACATTGTTTCTATTTTTATGTGTTAAGGGCAGGGGGGGGGGGATACATATTAAAAACTTTATCTTTGGGGAAACATTTCCAATATTGCATGCCTTAATTATGCAATGACTTTTTTTTTCCAATGCAAGGTTGCACACCATAGAGCAGTAACGGACCATGTTTTTGTGACGTTGAGTTACGTGCTTTATGGAAACATTTGTGAAATCCTAGCTTTGAACCCAAACAGAGAATAGAGTCCATTACCATTCTTTCGAACAAAGTGTGCAAGAATTTTAGGGGCGTAATCTCTAAGGTCACTTTTATCAATCATTGGTTAAAGTAAAGTAAACTTAGAAGTGATTGACAGGTGCAAGGGAATCTAAGCATACACATGTTGCTGTGCTGTCCGATCGTCTGTCGAAAACAGGTGCTCTTGAAATGCATGTGGCGGGTGGGGGGACTTATGCTAAAGTATGAATCAGAGTGTTTGTTAAACAAAAATTAAAGTGAAAGAAAACTAGGCATCAAATTTGACGACTAGGCATAATTTTGTGGTTGTGAAATACAAAAATTTAGTTGCAATTGACGACTAACGACTGCTAATTTCTAACTCTGCAACCAATCCCAATCTAGTTCCCTCAAAATCCAATCAATTTCCAGAACAAACCACAATGATAAATAACATTTTGTAATGAAAGGTGAAATCCAGTTACTCAAATTCAAACCAAGCATTTATTAATTAATAACTTCTTTAAGTACTTCTTCTAATTTTTTCCTTTTTGGTGAAGTTGTTTTGTTTAAAATTACACATTTTAAAACCTAACAAAATAAAAATAATTAATGAAGAGTATGTTTTTATGGTATGAAATTTTGTGCAGTGGCTTATGCTTATTTTATTAACTGGAAAATTGTGAATAGACCTGTTTTATTAAGAGGAATTTTGTGAAATAGCCTGTTTTATTAAGAGGAATTTTGTGAAGAGGCCTGCTTTATTAAGAGGAAATTCGTGAAGGGGCCTGTTTTATTTAAATTAATTTTTGTGAAGAGGCTCTAAATCGGCCCAAATTTTGCCTTATATCAAACCTTAGTAATAATTTAAAAAAAAAAAATTCTTGTTTTATAATCAGAAGTTAAGTTTATTTCATATGCATTTTGCCTTTTCTCACGTTCCTATAAATAGTCACCCCCTCCCCCCCCTTAAAAAAAAGCAGCAACTTAGAATGTTATATATGTTGAAACATAGTTTGTTCTTTTATGTATTATATTATCTATTTACTATTCTTCAGTACTGATTCAGTACGAGTGGTCAGATTCACCATTAACACGAACCTAGATTTGAAGTTCTGTTCTGTTTATTATTATTAGTATCGTTGCTTTAATGTATTTATTTTGCTTTTTTGTGCCAGGTAGTGCAGCTGTTCTGCATGTGTTAGATGTTGCATACTTTTTCAAAGTTGTTTGTATTATTTTGCCCCCCATCTTTATATGTAGTTGTCGTGAAAAATTCTAATATATAAAAAAAGTACTTCCTAATTATAGCGGCTTCTGAGGATAAATCGCGAAGTGACTGAGATGTATTGCCAGATTGTAAAATCATGCCATATGTTTGCATTGATACATACATAATTTATATTGCATAATACATAATACAGAGCTGCCAACTGCTACGAAAAAATTGTAGTTGCTACGATTTTGAGCCACAAACTACGATGCTACGAAAATCTGTCTAAAACTACAATTTTCTATTTAAAAAAAAAAAAAAAAAAAAAAAAAAAACACGAATTTTGTCACAGGATCACTTGAAAAATCAAATTTTCGTCACAGGATCACTCAAAAAATCACGAATTTCGTCACAGGATCACTCGAAAAATCACGAATTTCGTCACAGGATTGCGCGAAAAATCACAAATTTCGTCACAGGATCGCTGAAAAAACGCAAATTTCATCAAAAAATTGGCGGGAAAAAGCAAATTTCGCCAAAGTATCGCCAAAAAAAAACGTGAATTTCATTCAACTGATTGCTGAAAAAATGCGAATTTCGTCAAAAGATCGTTCAGGGGTGACTTTGGTCCGAATTTTCCAAAAAATTTAGGCAATGATTTCCGAAAAAAAATATATCGGTCATAAATCCGAAAATTCGGACATTAAATGTATCTGTATTTCGGCAAATGATCGCCGAAGAAAATCAATCTCGTCTTTCGTTCGAAGAAAAGTTGCCAATTTTGTCAAAGGATCGTGGGAAAAACGTGACTTTCGTCAGAGAATCGTGAAAAAATGACAAATTTCGACATTGCGAAAAGCGGCAAATTTCGCTAAACGATCGCGAAAAAACGGCAAATTTTGTCATAAACATTGCGAAAAACGGCAAATTTCGTCAAAAGATCGCGAAAAAACGACAAATTTCGTCAAAAGATAGCGAAAAAACGGCAAATTTCATCATAAACATTGCGAAAAACGTCAAATTTCGTCGAGATCGCGAAAAAACAGCAAATTTTGTCAACAGATTGCGGTAAACACGTGACTTTCGTCAGAAAATCACGAAAAATCGGCAAATTTCGTCTAAAACATTGCATAAAACGACAAATTTCGTCAAAAGATCGCAAAAAAACGACAAATTTCGTGAAAAACATTGCGAAAAATGGCAAATTTCGTAAAAAGATCTCGAAAAAAAAGAAAAATTTTGTCAACAGATCGCAGGAAAAACATGACTTCGTCAGAGAATCGCGTAAAAACGGCAAATTCCGTCAAAAACATTGCAAAAAACGGCAAATTCCGTCAAAAACATTGCGAAAAACGGCAAATTTCGTCAAAAAATATCGAAAAAAAACACAAATTTTATCAACAGATCTCGAACCCCCCCCCCCAACCGCCTTGGAATCTTTCAGAAAATTCACTGTGAAATTCAGAAATTTGGCTTAGGAGTGGACAGAGCTTTATTTGAATAGGAATAATTATGTTTAATCATTCCCACCCGCAACAAAAAAATTAGCAAAAACAAAAGAGTCTCTTACTTTGTGTGCTTATGGATATACACATGCGTTTAATTGATTAGTATTTGCTCGCTTAAAATTTACAGCGTAAAAAACAGCCACCAACCAACCTTCAGATAAATTTGAATTTGGTGTGCTACTATTTCTCATTTTCAAAGGTTGGCAGGTCTGATAATATTACATAGTATATATTACCGTAAAATCCCGAAAGTAAGCCCCCCCTCTCACTTTTAAGCAATTTTGATTTTCTTTTCCATTCCCAAATATAAGCCCCCCCCCCCACCCACACACACACAAAAAAAAAAAAATTCATAAAAATTGATTTTAAAAATCCAAGGAAGAGAATTTTCAATCTTTTGAAAATTTTGGCAGATTTCCACTTTTGCTTTTATATTTTGTTAATGAAATACCCCCCCCCCCCCCGTCCCCTCCCCACGAAATGTCTGATTCTCTTCTCTGCCCTCCCCAACAGAAAAAGTTTAAATTTTTGATAATCTTAAATTCTTCTGGCTTTCTTACTGCTCGCTAGTAATATAACAACAATAAGTAAAAAATCAGTCCTCCAAACTACAATCGCCCCCTCCATCCAAAATTTATGTTTCCCCCTCCCCCCCCCAGCATACAAAGTTTAAAATCTTTAAAACTCTTTATAATTAAAAAAATATATGCTCTATTTGTTGCTGTTTCTGCTTTCCCCCTCTTTGTCAGCCCCTATAATTTTTTTAAACTATTTATTAAAAAAAAAATCTTGTGTCCTATTTGTTGCTCTTTATTATTAATAAATAAATAACAAATCATCTAAAATACAAACCCTCTTCCTTTGAAATTCGTATTACCCCCTCATCCTTGAAAATACAAAGTTTAAAATTTGTAAAACTTATTTGAAGAAATCTTTTGTCCTATTTGTTGGTCTCTAGTAAAAATAAATAGATAATTTGTCACCTAAGTTTTCTCTCTACTCCAAAAATCCCCCCCCCCCCCCACACACACATACAATATTTAAAAATTTTAAAACTACTGTTGTTGTTGGCGTGTCAGAGAAAGTGCCAAGGCACTTCTCTGAAAGAAGGGGTGCCAGAGCCTCAAGAGAGGTTGGACTTCTAGAGCTGGTCTCCTAATTTTGAACCAATCCCAGATGAGAGACCTGCACCTGGATTGGCACCTCCAGAGGTAACGCTTATACTAAACTTGGAGGACATTGGAGCCACGAACAGATTTTACGTGCACCAGCTCCCATTAACGTACACGGTCCCACAGCAGCAGAAGTCGAGAGAGGTTGTCACCCTCCCAAGCATTGACCTTGGTCGATGCTGCTAGCTTTCGGTGATCTTACGAGAACCGAGCTTAACCGTCCGCACCACTGCAGGACTTTTAAAACTACTATTTAAAAAAAAAAAAAAAAAAAAAAAATCTGCTGTATTTATTTGTTTATCTTTAGTAACAATTAATGAATAATCTATCATCTAAAATACCCTTCTTTCTCCCAAAAGTTCTATTTTCCCTACTGTCCCCCCATGCAGCAAATGCTTTAAAATCTTTAATATATATTTGTTTAAACACTGTTCTACTTCTTATTTTATAGTAAAGTAACTCAACTCATCTACATCATCTCATATAAGTATCATCATCTAAAATAATCATCCTCTTTCAAATTTTTGCTCTGTCCTTTTCTTCCAAGGGAGGGGGATGGATCAGTGTTGAATTCAGGGGGTGGTCCATTGGGAACATCCCCCCCCCCAGAGCACTGAAATGACCCCCTCCCCCGGAGTCACAGAAATCCCTCCCGGAGAAAAGTGTCTGAATTCAACACTGGGTTGGATTTCTAAATATGTGAGAGGAAAGCAAAAAATTTCATCTTTTTTGCAGTTTAGGCTGTTCTTTCCTCCCTGAATCATGTGTGTATTTTATGTTTTGAAATAAGTATGTTCTCTAAAATAACTTATTCCCATTAATAAAATATCAGCTGTGAGAACAGACAAACTACAAAAAAGACAAATTTTCTCTCCGCCTTCTCCTCTCAACCCCCCTCCATGGCTAGACATTCACCCCACTTTCTGGGGATGGGGAATGGAAATTTAAGGGGAGAGTTACATGATCATTTAAAATCTTTAAAAAAATATTTTTAAAGATTTTAAAGTTTGTGTGGGGGGGGGGGGAGAAGCAGAATCTTTTTGGGTGGGGGCGGGGGGAGGTGCAAATTAGATAATTATTTAATTATTGTTGAAAATTATTATTTAATTATTGCAGGGAAAAAAAAGTCAAGATTTTAAAGTATGTACTGAGGGGGGGGGGCAAAGAAAATAAAGAGGACTTTTGGGGGGAGAGGAGGGGAATAATTTAGATTGTTATTTAAATATTATTACAAAAAATAGCAAATAAAGCAGAAAAAAATTAAGAATTTTAAAATTTAATGAGATGCCTTTGCAGGGGGAGAATATTCATGAGATGAGGCTGGGGGGGGGGGGGGCACGGGGAAAAAAACAGAGATATTAGGAGGAGGGGTTGATTTAGATGGTAGATTAGGTTTATTTATTGTTAATATAGAGTATCAAATAAGTCTGAATTTTTTTTTTAATTTAAAGAGTTATAAAGGTTAAACTACGGGGTTTTGGTACTAGAGGGGGGGGGGGGAGGCAAAGGGAGCAGTCATTTTGAGGGGATTTAGATGATTGATTATTTATTGTTATAATAAAATAAAAAATAAAGAAAAGTATTATAAAAAGTTTTTTTAAAGATTTTAAATTTTTTTTGGGAGGGAGAGGGCAGATTTTAGGTGGGGGGGGGGGGATTTGGATTTTATATATTTATTTATTTTTGACTGAAAATCTGCCAAAATACAGAAGTTTCTTGCCCCTTTTTACTTCTAAATTAATGATAAAACAGGTTTTTAAATGATTTAAAAAAAAGAATCCCTATTATAAGCCCCCCTCCCACATTCAACCCTTTTTGGTTTTGAAAAAGGGCAGGCTTACAATCGGGATTTTACAGTATGTATGTATTATTATATTATTTTTGTGTATGTGTACATGGTATTATTACTTACCCATCATACGTAGTATAGGGTAAGTCTTGTAATCGTTTTGAAAATCGGAAAAATTTTTTTGACGGATTTACACGTTTCAGACACTGGAGATTCCGAAAAACATATTTTTAGAAAAAAAAATTTGCCGTCCGTCTGTGTGTGTGTCTGTAAACGCTCTATCTCCCGAAGAAATTGAGATAGAGACTTGCAATTTGGTATGTACTTAGTAAGTAATAATGGGAAGAAGCCTATTTCATTTCAAAAACATCGATTAACCGGAACAATTTTTTTCGGACTCTCGAAATATTCGTTCTGATGAAAGGTATATAAAAATTTTCGAAATTGTTTATTTTAAGAAATAAATATAAAAGACAATAAAAAAACATAAATTTTGCATAAAGCATGAAGTCGATCGGATAATGAGTTGCCGAGATATTTGGAATCCTATTTTCCACACTCTTCGATTTTTCATGACCCTGTATTTCATCCAAATTTCACTTCAAAGATACATTCTAATTGGAAATTTGACACTTAATCAGATGCAATAAACCGCTAGTTAATAGGATTATTATTTTTGGAGTTATAAGGATGTTTCTTTCAAGCAATTCAGTAATCGAGCCTTTAAAGTTTGTGACGTCATCAAGCCACGATTTTATTTGAATTGCATTGCACTTTACAAGTAGTTTACACTTGTTTTATTTTAATATTTTACATTATGCATATCCAAGATGGGTAAGTATTACGCTGGCCCCCAACGACTAGTTTTTATTTCTCTTTTGCACATTTGTGCTTCACAAGCATGCCAGCAACTTTGGTGAAATTGTAATTGCAACCTTGACATAATCCTAATTTTAGAAGCCTGTATAATAAGAAAGTACCATAAAATATATGTTTAGTATTAAGTTTTTGTAAATTATTTATAATGATATTTTTAATAAAGTGAACTGCTATCTTCTTTTAAAGATGGAGAAGTTTTCAAACTGAAGAAATCGAACTATAGTAGACGTCTTGCAAAACAAAGAGAAAGAGAAAGAAAAAAGAAAGAAGAAGGTTCTATAAAAGAAACTGTTGAAAAGAAACAAATAGAAAGTTCTGAACCTAGAAAATTAGTACAACATAGTTCTGAACCAGAAAATAAATCTAAGGTAATTTTTTTCTTATTTCAATTCTCCAAAACTAATTAGAAACATTATATTTTCTTTTTAAAAAAAAGTTAGTGATGAAGCATTGTATAATCAAAAGCATAAGGTGCTTAGATATTGCTAAATGCAGGGCTAGCATTCCCCCTAAAATTCCTAAATTTCCTAAATATTATTTTATCCCCTAAAATTCTTAAAATTCTCCTAAAATTTTCTTCTTGTTCCTAAAAATTCGAAATCGACAAAATTTCACCGAAAAATATCGCGAATTTCGACAAATGGTCACCGAAAAAGACACGTATTTTGTCAAAAAATTGCTAAAAAAACGCAAATTTCGTCAAAAGATCGCTAAAATAACACAAATTTTGTCAAAAGATCACTAAAACAACGCAAATTTCGTCAAAAGATTGCGGAAAAAAGCAAATTTCGACAAAGAATAGGGAGGAAAACTTAAATTTCATCCAAGGATATCGTGGGAGAAAAAAAGCTAATTCCGACAAACAATCCTGAAAGAAAACTCATCTAAGGATCGCGACAAACACTAAATTCTTCAAAGGATTGTAAATTTTTTAAAAACATCTCGGGAAAAAAAACTAGAATTTCTTAAAAAGATCGTGGAATAAACGTGAATTTCGATTTTAAAAAAAATCGTGAAAAACCCCTCCAATTTCATCCAAAAATCAAGGAAAAAAGATAATTTCATCTAAGAATCACGGAGAAAATGTGAATTTCATCAAAAAATTGTGGTAAAAAACGCCAATTTCGTTGAAGGATCATGAAGTTTTGTCAATCAATTGTGCATATAAGGCGAATTTCATCAAACGATTGCACAAAAATACAAATTTCGTCAAAAGATTGCGGGGAAATCGCAAATTTTGTCAAAAGATTGCAGAAAAAAGCAAATTCCGTCAAAAGGTCGCGAAAAAAAGCAAATTCCGTCAAAAGGTTGCGAAAGAAACACGAATTCCGACAAAAGTTATTGAAAAAAACGTAAATTCCGTCAAAAGATCACGAAAAAACATGTAAGTTTGTCAATACATCATGAAAGAATTGCGAAAAAATGCATGTTTCATAAAAAAAAAACACGGAAAAAATGCAAATTTCGACAAAGAAGTGTGAAAAAAACCTTTCAGAAGTTTTTCTGTTTGTTTCAGAATTTTTTTTTCTCATAATCACCCCTGCTTCCTGCCTCTTGTTCTCTAGGTTCACCGAGAACATCCAAAAGAGAGAGAAAGAGAGCATTCATTCTGGTTAGGCTCAATGATACAGGAATTAAAAATTCTAATTAATATAATTGCAGTAAGCATAAGTTGTCAAAACGGTTTGTAATATCAAGCCGGTTATTGTGCAAATTTAAATGCCCTCATTCGCAACAAACAACACAAGCACATGGAACAAGGGCTGAATTCATTGGAATGATGGGAATATTCTTTGGCAGTGTACCACATGTGCCTGTCTAGCACGAAAATACTGTTATTACATACTTGTAATGTTAAAAATATCGCAAATGCCCCTAAAATTTTCCTAAAATTTGGAAAAAAATTCCTAAAATTCCTCCCTAAAATTTTGAAAAATCCTAGTGCTAGCCCTGTAAATGTAACTAATAGACCCATTTTATATCACCCTATTTTTTCCTAATAAACAAACAATAAGTTGTTTGATGTTTTTTTAAATATATATTAATGTTTATTTAAAAATCTCCATTTGCTACTCACCAAATTACAACTACAGTGAAACTTCCATTTAACGAAGTCTCATCGTTACACTTAAAAACTTCGTTATGAAGAAAATTCGTTATATAGAATTCAACTTAAATTCATGAAATTTTTCCTTCAAATATGACAAACAGGTATTGTATTCAGAAGCATTTGATTCAGTTTCAATTATGAAGCCGTCTTTTACAAAAGAGTTGTGCACGGTCGATGAAACCACGTCACATCCCCAAGCTCGATGCTAACGAAAAAGACAGGCTACCGCGGTTCTTTACGCGTATCTTTTTTTACAGACCGCCGGAGTCACGTGATGCTTGAATGCACCAATGCAGGTGTACGAAAAGAGCATCACGTCACTCTAGCGGTCTGTAAAAAAAGATAAGTGGAATGCACCGCGGTAGCCTGTGTTTTTCGTTAGCCTCGCCCAAGCTTTGGCTCAAGCTTTCATCAGCTCTGATACACACGTTCTCAAACTAATGTTTTCACTTCATTGTCTTTTTTCTGTCTTTTTCGACAATGTACTTCAAGATTTTTTATTATTCCTTAGATTAACTGCTGAAGTTTAGAAGTTGTATTGCCAGGAACAAAAATAACTTTGATGTTCTTCAATTTGCATTTTAAAGCACATTCTTGTGGATGTAGAAAGCTAGGAAAAAGCTACGTGTGGGAAGATAAAGTAGGAAGATGAAAGCTAGAAAGCTAGTTCCATTGCTGTCTATCAGCAATGGAAGATGAGAATGGACTGTAATTGTGTCTGTAATTGGTTTCTACTGATACCAATTACGCCATTGCGTCATTGCTGATCATTGCGATCTGACGCCATTGCGTCACTGTATCTTCTATATCATTGAATGTAAAAAAGGGATTTTGACTTCCCCCAACTGTCAGTGCTGGAGTCTCGGTGTGGGGGAGTAATGATAACAAGTGTTTTTTTTAGTGTGAAAAACAATTGTTTTATTTAGCACCAAGCAGAATGGAAATTATTTAAATGTGCTCATTTCCATACAATTCGCTGAAATAAATACCTGAAAATAGGCTGAAGCAACAGCTACCTCTTAGTTTGAAATCTGTACACGTGCAGAAGTAGAATAAACTTCGTTATATAGAATATATTTTTCGTAATATGGAGATAAATTTACATGCTAATGGTGTTCAAAGTCAAAGTTCTGCAGAAAATTTCGTTAAGTAGAAAACTTCGTTAAATAGGGACTTCGTTAAAGGGAAGTTCCACTATAATGAAAAAGAAATATGATGTGATGACTAAATAAAATAAACAACTGGTTACTTTTTCCTCTGTGATTATCATTTTCCATAGAAGTTCTAATGACTATTTCCACCCTTTAATGCTAATGCAAATATCCAGTACTTATGGAGTACAATAACAATAATTAGTAAATCTGCAGATCAGGAGGACCTCGACACCAGCTCTGAAAGTCATTGTGTTTTAATCTTTGCATAATGCTTAACATTCCACAATACGCATTTAAAATAAAAAAATTACATAAATACAGGGTGTGGCAAAAAAAAACCGATCATCAATGTTTCTGTTGTTCTAACACGACTGTTTGAACCTGTTGGAATTTAGTTTTTTTTTAATTGGATAGCCCATGTTTTTCTGTAGTACTATCTCTAATTGCATGGTTTTTTATATGTTATTTTCATATGTCCAACCAACGTACACAAATTTTGGCATTACATAGCCTGAAAAAGCACAACTGTGAGATCGCTCGAACTCTCAGCATGACCAGGCCACTGTCTCCCGGACAATCAAACGATACAAGGAGCTGGGCCATGGTGGCCGCCGTTCAGGAAGCAGCAGAAAGCGCACCGTCAGAATGGACAACAACCGAAAACTGAAATTCGAGGGTCTCGATGTGAAAAATCGACCATGATATTGGAATCAGCGACAGAACGGTTCGGTGAATAGCCAAAGAGGATCTCCATTTAACACCATACAAGCTGCAAAAAGTTCAACTCCTCACCGGCGATACGACTCTAAAGATGCAACCGACTTCATCGTCGACATGCACCTCTCGACTGGGACCGCATCCTCTTCACGGATGAGAAATTGTTCACCGTCAAACAAGCCCACAATCACCAAAACGACAGAAGCTGGTCCGTCGAGTCCCCAGGAAGCTCGACCGTTGTCGAACGCCTGCAAAATCCTCAATCTGTGATGGTTTGGGTCAGAATTTGTGCCAGTGGCAATTCTCCACTCGTTTTCATTGACCAAGGGGTCAAAATCAATCAAACAGTGTACCGACACAACATTTTGGAAACCATGGTACTTCCGTGGGCCCAGCAGCACTTAAAGCATGCAAATTGGACGTTCCAACGAGACTCAGCCCTGGCTCACAAGGCGAAATCGACTCATGACTGGTGCAGAAGCCATTTTCCAGACTTCATATCGTCTGCAGAATGGCCGCATTCCTCACCTGATCTGAATTCGATGGACTACAGCATATGGTCCATTTTGCAGACCATGCCTTGTGCTAAGCCCCACAAAAGTTTGGAGTCTCTGAAGAAATGAAATCGCTATGCCGGGAATGGGACCGATTGTCACCGGAAAAGGTGCGTGCCTTGGCTAAAAATTTTCGGAAGTGTTTACAGCTCTGCAAACGCACACAAGGAGGCTATTTTGAAATCAATTGAATATTTTATATCTGAGGTTGTTCTTTATTGTTTTTCGTTAAATAAAATTTGTTTTTATTGCAAAATAAAGTTTTTATTTCAAAAAATCTTGATGATCGTTTTTTTGCCGCACCCTGTATTTATAAGCATGTAAAATTCTTTGAAGATTCTGGAAATTAGAAGCATTAAATTAAACATGGTGTTATGCAATGGTATTCTGAAATTCTCATGAACTGTGTATTCTTATTAATTTAAGTATGCATTTCTTCAGGGTGCTCTGTCCTCGAACCTCCCATAGTCTCATTAAATTTATATTCATAATTTCCTATTGATAGTGCGAATAATTATAGTTATATCTTGGATTTTTGTTTGTCACTATGATTTTTATTAGGATAAGCAACAGTTTGGGCAAGGACTTTACATTATTCTAATATCCAAATAGCAATATTTACTTACTTACCAACAGGGCTGCGGAGTCGGAGTCGGGCCTATTTTGGGGCAAAAGAGTCGGAGTCACTAAAAAACAGGCCGACTCCGACTCCAGCTTGTCTTTTAGACAGTTTGAAGTGAAATTAAACCAATTCTATGTAATTTTAAATTTATAAACTGAATTATTATTTTTATATTTGGACTATGTATACAAGGAAATTCAGGTTAAACAGGCCTAATATACTGTCCAGTGTACAGCATATTTGAAAACTGTTCTGAATTGAAATCTCAAGTTTATACTTAGTATATAGTCCTTTCTCTAGGTTTTTTGGGGGTTTGCAAAACCCGAGGTAATGCAAAAATTGGAAATTTTTCCCTTTTTTTCTTGTTTTTCTCAGATTTTTCAGGTCTGTGGGACCAGGAGTAATGCTGAAATTGTAAATTTTCTCCCCTTTTTTTCGTGTGCATAAGACACCCCCCTCCCCCCAAAGAAAAAAAAGTGAAATTGTAATTTTTTTCCCCCTGAGTCTGCAGTACTCAAAATAATGATGAAATAGTGAAATTTCTGTTATACCAGAAGGACCCCTGCGAAGCTTTCGCACTGCAATCTTTGAGATTATTTCCTGGTACGTTTTAGCGCTAATTTTTAATTAACTGATTTTTAAAAAAATTTAATCACCGCGTTTTAACGAAATGCAGTTGTACTTTCTCAGAAACTTGTTCAAAAACTTTTAGAATACCTCATTCATCGTTGTATGTTTTGTATGTGCATAGAAAAAAGGATGTTGATAAATGAAATATATATAATGATTACTTGTGCGAATAGATTGCCAGAAAATATTTTGCCAAATTTTCTTATCTCGCCAAGGTTATTTCTCTAGGTTGCCAAGATCCCTATACTGAAAAAAAAAAAACGAATTATAAAAAAATTTAAACACTGAATCAGATGTTTGGGGAATTTATATGCCAGCATGGCACCGATGTCATATACTCACCACATTGGCACGATTTTTCACCCGCCAATTTGGCGAAAATTTTGTTTTTGAATATTAGTTACAAATTGCATACAATAATAGCATGTGATATTTTATTTCAATATAAAAGTAAAATAACGTAATAAATGAAATAGCTTCTATTATTTTAAAAAAGGAAATACAAATAAATAAATGATAGTTTGATATAAATAAATGTGGATATGCATAATAACAATAATTTATAGAATTAAAATACGAAATAAAGTAAATAAACAACGTTTAAAAAGTAAATAAACAAAGTAAACAAACAAAAGTAAATAAACAAAGTTTTCGCCAAATTAGCGGGGGAAAAATCGCGCCAATGTGGTGCGCATATGACATCTGTGCCGAAAGCATTTCCTCAGATTTTGCAAAACTGTTAAAGAAATGTCTTAAATACGTAAATCAATATTTGGTACACCACTTTTTTGAAAGCCTATGGGAACTTAAACATGGGGCGTTCAAACTTTGTGGTCCAGCAGCCATTTAAGTGACATCAGACTTCGCTGGCATATTAACAGCTTAATGAAATATTAAAAAATAAATATTTACAATTTTTGTAAATCCTAATGAAATGTATATTTGGAAGTTAATCCTTAAATTACGTAATCTACTGGTGCTCCGATTCCGATACAGTATGCATATAAACAGCCATGATTAAACAAAGAAAACAAATAAACAATAGGTGATGCACGCGTAAAAATTAAATTAAAAACCCGATTAAAAGCTCTATATTTTTTCAAAAAGCACGTGCAAGAAATAAATTAACAATCCTATTTTAATTGCATTAGAGGATGACGTCATACGATAATGCAGTATTTTATTTTTTGTGGCAACACTGATTTCAGAAAACCTTTCATTTCATTTATGAAATCAATGTCGATTTAATTTTTAATTAACAGCAATTTTTAATCCAAAAACATGTTTTAAAAAAAATGTAAGTGTACTATGTCAGAAGCCGGTTCAAAAACCTTTCATATGGTATCTCATTCGTTGTTCTGCGTTTCATATTTTCTTAGAAAAAGGGATGTTGACAGGAGAAATAATATATATGATTTCTCCTTTTGATATTCAGGTCTTGCAGAACCGAAATAAAGCCAAAATTATAAAATTAATGCAGGAAATATAAAATTTTCATCTTTATTTTTCTTGCTTTTTCTCAGAATTTTTCGGGTTCTGGAGACCCCAAATGATGCTTAAATTGTAAAATTTTTGTCGCCTATTTTTTGGGTCTGCAGGAATAGATATAAAACCAAAACTAAACATCCTTTCACCCATATTTTGGTATAATATATGTTTGATTTGGCATAAAATATTTTGGTTATCGTCTTAAAATGATATACCAACATATTATATGTTGTTTGGATTCATCTGACTTTGTGTGTGTTGTTTAAAGTAAATTTTGGAGATTTATTAGATTTCAACTGTTGTTTCTATCTAATAGCTTCAAGTTTAACTTTTCGATTGCAATTTACATGCATATAAATATTTTACATGCAGTTTTTGCAGAGTTTTGACATAATTAAATTTTACCACATATAAAAATTAATGCATATTGTGTTTTTGTGTGAGTGCATGCGCATAGAGTATCTGTGAGGAGGAGGAGGGGGGGGGGGATGTTCAAAATATCTTCAGTCTTGACCAGAGCCAATTAATGTAGGGGCAAAGTTCCACAGGCATTTTATAAGAATATTTTTGCCTTATTTAAAAGAAAAAAAACTGCATTTAAAAAAAGGTGAAACTTTTTATACTAAAATACTGTTGGAAGTTTGCCGCTGCAGTAAATGAGTCCTAGTCTTGACTACCTATCATAGCTTACACCCATAATTCATCCAAAAAAATGAAACGTGAAAAAAATATTATCGGTTGATATGTACAGTATATGCTTCAAAGTCAAACAAGAATGTAACAGCAGGTTACAGTATTGACAGTTGAGGTTTTTTTAAAATTCAGATAGCTTGATTGCTGCCACTCTTTTTTAAATAGTAATATTTCCGTTATTTAATGACATTTAATAAAGCGACTATTACTGTTTCAAAACAAATGACAGCAATGAAGTAATCTGAATAATAGGAATCAACAGGCAAAACTAGTACTTTAGCCATCGGAGTCAGAGTTGGATCCTTTAAAATTTCAGGAGTCGGAGTCGGTCATTTTTCCCACTGACTCCGCAGCCCTGCTTACCAACGATAAAACATCTACATCTGATGGATAAGTTGAATAAAATCTCATGTATGGAAGGGACTTATGGAAATGTAAACTAAATCTAGTATATCTAATTTAGAAATCTAATGTTTTTACAATTTTTTTTTAATGGTCATTTTGTAATATTTAGATGTAAAATTTTGTCTAAATACATTCTAATCTACTCAATAGCAATAACATACTAAAATCACTCTAAAACAAGCATATTTGGAGACTTTTAAAACTATTGGGTAATCATTCATAATCATGTCCACTACCAATTGACTGAATGCCAAAACTGATTTGGCTTTATAAAGTATTTTTTCTGATAGCCTTTTAATAGTATTCATATTCAACTTAAATCGTAATGTTGCTAACATCATTCATATTTGATGCAAACCTATGTTGCAGATCAGATTACGAAAGATTAACTAACCTTCTATTTCCCTCAGGCAGACTTTCTGCTTAATCTTTCATAATCAGATTATTTGAATGATTTTTTTATAGGCTATGAAATAGGAAATACAGTTGCTAGAGAACTAATATAGGAAAAAGGAGAAGTATGAAATACTATGTATCATGTCAAATAAGTAAATAGATAAAGCAAAATGTTTTATATTATTCAAACAGATGTATAAAATTCCATCAAATGTTATACACCTAATTTAACAAATCTGACAAATGTGTTAACAAAATTTCACATTAATTAAAATAATTTAAAACCCCCATTGAGAAATTTTAACATTCATAATTTATCATTTAAATCCATTTAATCAAATGTGCTATTTTCTTTTCAATGATGTAAAGTTTGAAAATTGTCTTAATTGCTATAGAAAAGCATTATAACATAAAATAAAATGCTCTATATTTTTTGAAACAGTGAACCAAATTTAATCAAAAACTATATAGCTAATTCTGGATATCTCCCCAACATACCTACTTAATTACAAGCTAATTGAATGTTTTTTGTGGTAGTTATCGCAGAACAGACAGACAGAAGCCAAAAACTTTTCAGATCTCCACAGTAAGCTTCAAGTGCCGTTTCGGAAATAATAATAAAACTTTATCATTAAGATATTTTATTATTTAATGTTTGACTTAAAAAAAAATCATGACTTTTGTAAAAAACTCTTTTTTATTAAATCGAATTTTTATGATATTTCCCCCTCTGCATTAAGGTATTGAATGCCTACCAAGAATTATAGGTTTCCAACACAATTAAGCCTCTAATTAGATGATATTAAGGAGTATAATTTAAATTTTTATGTTTTAACATAGTTCGTACAGCTCAAGGGAAGCTGAGAATCAGAGAAATCTCAGAGGAAAATCCAAAATATACCCCAAAACCTTGAAAAATGATCAGCTAACTCTGGGTAGTACAAGCAATCATTGCTGTAAATATTTTCATTAGAATGACCAGCCATATCTGCAATCTTCATATTAATTTATCAAAATATTAAATATTAGCATTATTACCTGCATGCTTCTTGATGTCATAATGAAATCAAGTTGAGACCAAAGAATCAACTATTCAAACACAAAAAAAGTTAATCAAGAAATATGTGAAGTTGGAAAAAATTTAAATTGTTTAATCCTGAAAATTATTGATGAGATAATAATAATAATAAAAAAAAAAAAAACCTCAGGAGATTTTTTTTTTCTTGAAAATGAGTATGAACCCTGTTTAATTAATAATTATAGAAATAATAAAAACTTCAAATATGTAATTTCATTAGTTAATACCACAAATAACAAATTAAACAAATATGACAGCTCTTCTTGCATTTATATTTTATAAAATAACTGCAGTCAAGTAAATCTAAATTTATACGCATGTATGTGTATATTAACAACAACAACAAAATGAAAATCAATTATACCTATTAAAATCATACATACACATAGAGTAAATATAATCATTAGAATGACCAGTCATATCTGCAATCTACATATTAATTAATCAAAATATTAAATACAGTCGAACCCCGCTATAATGAACCCGGGATATAGTGAACACTCGGATATAGTGAACTTTTTTGCTGGTCCCGTCCGAACTCCCATTTAACTAATGTTATTTTATACGCTTATAGTGGACAGCTGAGATTTTGGTAGTTCGTTTATAGTGGACTCAAATTTTATTTCCCCAGATTTCTTTTTTCAGTTCTCCAACTTTAAACTTGCGCTAGTTGTGACTGCAAATGATGACATGGCTTTATATTGTGTCAAATTTCACTCTTTCATGCTCATCGCCTAAACAGCACATTTTTTTCCCCTCCTCTCCCTATTAAAGGAACAAACCTCTCTTCTTCGTTTCTCCCTAATTCTAGGAATAAGCTCTGGTGTTCACTTGCTAACTTCGTCCTCGGTATAATCAGAACAGTCCAAGAATGTCCCTCGTTTTACAGTGTCTCTCTTCATTATTATTTTGATTGATGAGATAAGAATACGTTTTTTCAAGAGCAGCTAAAAATTTTGTAAAAATGGCGAATTCTTGGAAAAGAAAAGCATTTTCGATTGATGATAAGGTTAAAATAATTAAACGTATTGAAGATGGAACAAATCAATCGGCATTGTGCAAGGAATTTTCTTTCTCAAAATCTACAGTTTCGAACATTTGGAAAAATCGCAGTGCGATTCTTGCTGCACACAATAAAAATTTGGATTCTTCGAAGAAACTACGTCGGGCTGAAAGAGAAAATGTGGAAGAAGCTCTATTAAAATGGTTCACTATTCAGCGGGATAGATATCTTTCTGTGACCGGACCCATGCTTCAAATTAAAGCGAATGAGTTTGCCGAAAAATTTGGAAAAAACAGTTTTGTGTGCTCTAATGGATGGCTGGATTAGGTTCAAAAAACGGAACAATATTTCTTGTGAAAGATTGTTGGTGAAGCAGCAAGTGTTTGGTCATCGGATGTGGAAAAGTGGAAAGCTCAAGTGTGGCCGGATGCAATCCAGGGTTATGAAGAGAAGAATATTTTTAAGGCTGACGAAGCTGGATTATTTTACTAAATGACTCCCGATCAGACGTTAAAATTTAAAGGGGAAAAGTGCACTAACAGGAAGCTCTCCAAAGTGAGAATAACTGTTCTTGTATGTGCAAATATGAACGGATCAGAAAAGCGAAAATTAACTGTCGTGGGTAAATCCCAAAAACAAAGATGTTTTAAAAATGTTTAAAAACTGCCCGTCAATTACAAAGCTAATCAAAAATCCTGCATGACTTCCTTTTTTTTTTTTTTGAAGAAGAAGAAGAACTTCGACAATGGAACAATGATTTGTTGAAGAAAAAACGTAAAACTGTTCTCGTTGTCGACAATTGCATAGCTCATCCCCACTTAGAAAATCTGAAATACATTAAGCTCGTTTTTTTGCCTCCAAACACGACTTCTGTGCTGCAGGCCATGGACCACGGCGTTATTCGCAGCCTGAAGTCCCATTATAGGAAACAGCTAGTGATGCGTATTTTGGAGAACTATGAAGAGAACAATACGGAATACAACATTTCACTTTTGGAAGCAGTCTTTTTGTTGGAAAAGTCATCGAGACAGGTGACATCAGCAACAATCCGCAACTGTTTCCGACACGCAGGTCTTTCGAAAGGTCCGTTGTGGGAATAAAAAAATGCCAACGTGGAGAACGAAGATGATAAAGAAATCTTACCAATAGCTCTGTGGCTGGAAAAGCATAATGTGAACATTTTTCCAAGGGACGTTACTGAGCACTTCGAATCTTGCGATAATGAAGTGTATACTTCTGGTACCCCTACAGATGATGACATTGTATCTGAAGTTAAACAAAAGAACGATGTTGAAAAAGACATAGAAGACAATACTGAAGAAGAATTTGAAATTTCGGCGCCTTCTATCTCGGAAGTGAAATCGGCAGCGAATATACTGAACATTTTTTTTCTACAGAAAATGTGGACCAAAAAATATTAGATTCTTTACTAATTGTTGATAAGAAAATTGATGAACTCTACTTAAAATCGAACTGCATTCAATCAAAAATCACAAATTTCTTCCATAGAATGTAAAAATAAAATCAAGTTTTAGAAAGTAACTTTTTTCTTTTTATTATTTTATTTATTGTCAATTTAATTAGTTAATAATTTGTAAGTAAATAACGTATTATAGCAATCATTATTTTTAACAATACATCATATACTAAAAAATCAATAATAACAATCATATTAAAAAAAAAATTATATTTTTAAAGAATTTGGATATAGTGAACCATCGGTTATAGTGAACATATTTCTGGGTCCGTAGACGGTTCACTATAGCGGGGTTCGACTGTATTAGCATTATTACCCACTCAGTCTGCATTATTGGCATTTAGTGATTTTAACTTGGGGAGGAAAAAAGCTTTGCTCTCTTTTTAATCTCTAACTGGTTTCTTTATTTGCTGTGTACAAGTAGAAAACTTTCTTTCAATTTCTACTGAAGTAGCTTTAGCTCTATACTTAACATTTTGATACTAAATCCTAATAATATTATAAATATGATTGTGTGCAAATGTTAGGCTGAAGCCAGCGTCAAAATGGAGCATTTAATAATCCTGCATCTTTGCATATAGGTTGATTATAACCCTCAAATGAACATAGACTGGTTTTTGTTTATTTTATTCAAATATTTTTCATAATAATTCAAAATTTCATTATTTTCATAGAGAATAAATGGACATTTTTTCGTATAATATTTTTAAATGGTTGGTTGGTTGGTTGGCTTGGCCCAAGGGCCTGGAGAGCAGTTAAAATGGTTAAATTTACTTTACCGTTGCTAATACTTTATCGTTGCCAAAACTCATTCAAAACCCGGAATAATAATTTTTACTCAACAATTTAGTTTCAATTGAAAAATTTTCACGTGAAAAATGAAAATGAAATAAAAAAATTAAAGAATTAAAAAGAAGATTTATTTATTATTAGATATTATTAGAAATAAAACGTACTTTTTTTAGTTTTTGATAATAATACAAGGTTTTAATATGTGTAACCATAGGAAACAGGCGAATATGACGTAATACATCGAAAATAAAGCGGATATGCTCTGATTGGCGAAATAAAATGATCTTGGTTTTTTTCTTCACTTTTTTCTTTTTTTTCTTTTGTATGGTAACAATACTTGCCGTTTTAGTGTCTGCGCACGGCTAATATAACCCTCATATGAACATAGGCTGGTTTTTGTTTATTTTATTCAAATATTTTTCTTAATAATTCAAAATTTCGTTATTTTCATAGAGAATAAATGGATATTTTTTCGTATAGCATTTTAAAATGGTTAAATTTACTTTACCGTTGCTAATACTTTATCGTTGCCAAAACTAATTAAAAACCAGGAATAATAATTTTTACTCTAGAATTTAATTTCAATTGAAAAATTTTCACGGGAAAAATGAAAATGAAATTAAAAAAAATTAAAGAATTAAGAAGAAGATTAAATAATATTATTAGAAATAAAATGTACTTTTTTTAGTTTTTGATAATAATACAAGGTTTCAATATGCGTAACCATAGGAAACAGGTGAATATGACGTCATTTATCGAAAATAAAGCAGATAGGCCAATTGGTGAAATAAAATGATCGTGGGTTTTTTTTTTTCTTTTGTATGGTAACAATACTTACCGTTTTACCGTCTGCGCACGGCTAATATAACTATACCGTATTTTTTATTTAAATTTTAAAAAAGTAAAAAGAAGTTTAAAAAGAAAATGGTTAGCAAATGTCAATAATATGCTCCGCAAAATTATCCATGGCGAAAATGATGTCATGGATAGCGAGAAATATTTATTTTCATTCTTAAAACTAAAAGAAATAACTCGATTACCTAAAAAAAAAATGACGAATGTTAATAGTTCCATTTTTGTTGATAAAACCTAAAGATTTAATATTATTTCGTTAAAGTAACATAATTTCCCCTATGCCAGTATTGAAATTAATTGCCTGGAAAAGAAAATTAGCAAGAATTACGTCATTAAAAAGGGATTTCTCTGGGGGAAAAAGAGACGTCATATTTGAAATAAAACGATAATTTTCCAATATGTTTTAAAATGAGTGTGAATCAATTCCTTACATTAATAATACAAGAATCAGTAAGTATAGAAAGTAGATGAGTTTCACGCCATATTTATAACGAAAAATTTAAATGTTTTTTAATCTATACTGATTATTAAGCATGAGTATCTGTTATATATAGATGAGAGTTTTCTGCTAAAAATCACATCATAATTTTAAGAAAAGGAAAATGAACACGAATCTATTATATTAAAATCTGACCGTGCAGTGTTTGTATTTCGCAACTACTCCTAGACTATCGAACGCAACACAATTTACTAAGTACAGGTTATCATTGATCCGAGGATGTCACACAAACTGTCAGAATTAAAAAAATTAAATTAGATGCCAAGATTTATTTTTATTAATTTAATTTTTGTAAATTTTTACGAAGTTTCTCTAAAAACGGAAAGTAAATTACTCCATATTTGTGTATAAAAAAAGGAGAAATAAAACAGATCAGTACATTTTTCACACCATTTTCTCATTAAAACTGAAAAACAGAATTTATTTTCACTTTGAATAGATGGTGAAAACAAAATCTTGATTTCAGTAAATTATCTGAAAAATAAAAACATATTTTCACATATTCAAACTTCATGAATCAATTTATTCTGGAGAACAAAAATTGCCTCTCAACATACTATCATTTAGAAAACACGATTTGTTTCAGCTATACATTAAACCAAGGCGGCAGAATTGAATTTAAAGAAAAAGCATATACTATTTCCAATTAATGTTTTTTTTTTAAGGATGGTTGTTAAAACGTTTCACAAAGGCGTTAAAAGTAAAATTGTTTATCAGGTAAAATTGACATTTGTTTTTACCCAATTCGTCTATTTCCACGATTTTATTTGGCCCTCCTTTTTGCATTGGTTGCAATTTCATTTTCGCGATTATTTGGAACAAAATTTCACTTTTTTAAGACGGAGTTATGTCAAGGTCCCTATAACAAAAAATACTGTATTGTCTGCTATGAAATGTGATACATAGTTAGTTAATTATTAACGTTTTTAATTATCGGGAGTGAAATATTTTGCTTAATTAATGTATTTATTCTTCTTTTAATGTTGCGTGAACGAAGTCACGGGTAACAGCTAGTATATATATATATATTTATATTATTTTTTCCCGCATGTTCTTTTGCAATAGCTGTTGAGCAGATGTTATCATTCTTTCATTCTCCTTTAGTTCCAATATGTTTAATGGTTATTTGTAAAAGTAAAATTAAAAAATAACAGAATTATTCTTTTACCCACAGAAATTTATTATGCTTGTTGTGCTTATTTTTTACAGAGTGAATAATTTGATTACTCAAAGAAAGTTGTGGCAATATGAATTATAATAATTTAATTAAATATAGATTTGAAATGAAATTATTTTTATGCCTGATAAAAACTTACTATTTGCAAACTTTGTTGTTTACATTGTTTACAAGCTTAAGAATTTTTTTAAAGCTTCTTTCATTTATTTAATAGGCAAAATATCTTAAGAAGCATTGTAAATTATGTTAATCTTAGATTTTAATACTTTTTCACATCATTTGAAAAATTAAAAGAATGTATGATTTTAATCAATGATTTTTTTATATCATTTGATTAAAATCACAATTTTATTCACTGATTTTAATCATCTGATTAAAATCATTGACACCCTATTTATAAGGTGTACTATTTTATTTTTATTATTAATCTTTAAAAAACTGCAGATTTTTTTTTTTAACATCTAATTCGGCAAAGGGCTAAGTGATTTCATCATTAGTGCATAGTGCAATAGACTTTCACTTCTATAGCATGAAGTTAGATATGTATACTTTACATTTTTTTAAAATTTTTCAAAAATGTTGAACTATTTCTTTCTATTTCCAATTTCCATAAATTAATTGTTTGACTTAGCAAAAGTTTCATGTATCACCTCTTTTTTTTTTTTTTTTTAAAGGGAAGAAACATTTCTAGCATTTTACAACAATCTTGTTTTTTTCTTTAATGCATATAGGATAGTTTGAATATTTTAACTGGAAATGATGCAGAAGATATGGAAGTGGATTCTGATGAAGAAAAGGAGAAAAGCAACCCATTCAAAAATGTTTTACAAAGTTAGTATAAGATTATTTTCCTTTCTTTGTGTGTTATATTAATTAAAATTAATAATTTTATTTTCCTTTGAAACTGGCATATTGAATTTTCTGTTATAGTATTGTAAAAACTGAACATATACAATCGAACTCGTTTAATAGGGTGGAATTAGGAAAGAAATCCCTTTCTTATTGAACACTTTTCTCTCAGTGATAATACTTCTACATTATAACTGTCTGTCAATCTGTAGTAATTTGTCATTATAACTAGGTAAAATGTCAACCTTTAAGGTGACCCCACAAAAGAAAATTAAAATGAATGTCATGTAGTCATGAAAGAAAGAAGGAAGATATAAGGATGTTTCAAATAGCACCCCTTTTGTAAGATTTGCAACTAAGCCATAGAAAGGAAGAGCATAGAAGGATATTTGGTTTTTTCTCTCCTTTAAATTCGTACTCTGGGTCATATTAACCAGCCTTTTCAGTTTCTTATTGCACTGTTAAAATGAAAAGAATATGTGAAATCAATAGCTCAAAAATTGCTGTGACTCTTCTAATGTTAGCCAAGTTTTTTTTGGGAAAAAGGGAAGTGATCAGTTGTATTAACGATGTTAGAGATGAGACTGGCTCAGCCTGTGAGCAGTTTTTATACCAGTCTTTGGGATTGGGGTCAGAGTAAAAATTTTATTTATTCACAAATTGAAAAAAAGAAAAAAAAAACATGTTATATGAGAAACAAAATATGTGGTCAAAGTTTCTTAAAGTATTTTACAATCCTTTAAATATCAGTTTGAAAGGGAATTGAATTGTTATTGATGGTATATAAGAAGAAATATTCTATATGATTCTGATGCCTTTGCATGGTCAGTGTTAGTAACATAAAAAAACTGGAATATCACTTTCTATCCTCGCTTTCTGTTTGAAATCCTTTTCCAGAATTACTGGAAAACAAAACTCATATTTTTCTAGTATATAGTTCTACAATGATAATTTAAAAGAATAAGAATCAAGATTTTTGCAGGTTTCTGCCAGTGGTTGGGTATAAGTAACAAATTTGCTATTTTAAGCAGATTTTCAAGGACATAAAAATCAGGAAACATTGTCATGAGGAAGTATTTAGGATTAATATATAGTTATTTCTATATAAGTAAAAATTTTTAAATGAGAAAATTAATCTTGAAGCAATTTTAACATGTTATTAATAATTTTCTGCTATGTACTTTTGATCTCGGGCTCTGATGACAAAAAAATTTTCGGCTCAGATTTCAAATTGTCGGTCTCAGGCTCTGAAAAAAGAGCCTGAACTCATATCTAATGTATGTCGGTCATGTCTTTTGGAATTACTTATTACTAGTTCTTTAGAGGCTTTGTCCTCCATATACTGTGATTTTGTCTATAGGAAAAACCTGTCTAAAGAAAATGATACTCATAAAAATATGACTGAATATTTTATATTTTATGATATTAAGTTTATTTTAAAATTGAGATAATTAGAATTATTAATAGTCGTAATTAATTTAATTATGTGTGTGTTTTTAAGATTTTCATTATGTTCAGTGGTAATACAAGGTTTTTAATAATTCCATTGCTTCTCATATTAACTGAGTTTGAGACTTTATGTATATTTTGAAATGACTGTACATTTTCCCTGATGAGCATCAGGGCAATTTTAACATGTTATTAATAATTTTCTGCTATGTACTTTTGATCTCGGGCTCTGATGACAAAAAAATTTTCGGCTCAGATTTCAAATTGTTGGTCTCAGGCTCTGAAAAAAGAGCCTGAACTCATATCTAATGTATGTCACAGACCTGGAAAATATGGAAATATCAGGGAATTTTGTTGATCTGGAAATATAAGGGCTTTTTTAAAAATTATTATTACCATTATTTATCAGTCACTATAATATGCCAAAAACCATACAAAATCATATAAAAATACGACTGAGACAAAAATATTTTGATCTATTCCAGTGACTCATTAAATTCTTGGCATATTTTCACAGTTGAAAGACTGCCAATCCATGTAAAAATGACTTTCCATCTTGAATATAGAATCCTCATGTTCATTCTAGTGATGATTTAACAAGTCAGCCAGTAGATAAAAATGTCCCTCCTTCCCTTCTACTGATAAATTAGAAGTTTCCATAGTCTTAGCAGGGGAGGGGTTTATGAGGTTTGCTCTCTCCCCCCCAAACTTAAATGTTTCATTTTTAATAAAGATTTATTAATGTTAAATACACTTTTTAAAAATTATAGTATAGTGAATGTATTGTATTACTAATAATACTATATTCACAATATATTGAATACACTACATAAAAATTGAAAATTGAATCACTTGCATAATCTGGATGTGTACTAATGTGTAAAGCTTGAATTTGTAATAAAGTATAAATTTATGTTCTTGCATCCTCTTCAAAACTGAAATAAATATTTTTGTTTTCATTTATATATTTACTGTAATTTGTGTTAAAAAAAAAAAAAAAGTTTTAATGCAGAATTTTTTTTAATTTTTCTTACTTTTTTTAGGATAAATTGCTTTTTACTTTGTTTTTTACGTGTGACAGCTGAGGAGGCATTTCTATTTACAGTAGTTATTGTGGTCACTTTTTTGGCTATCTGTATTTCCAAACAATAATCTTTATGGTAGATTTCTATTGTAAATGTTGTAGCTATATAACCATGATGATTATATTTAAAAAATGCTGGTGGCCAAAAAAAAAAAAAAAAAAAAAAAAAAAAAAAGTGTGTATACCCCAGTATTTATCTAAAATGATTCGTAATAATGCAATTTTATACCATTAATCGGTTTTTTATTGACTGGTCACAATTGTGGTAGAAAGTGGTCAGTTGCTGCACAAATAATGCAATTTTATACCATTAATCAGTTTTTTATTGACTGGTCACAATTGTGGTAGAAAGTGGTCAGTTGCTGCACAAAATAGCATTGTAATATTTTAAAGTTTTTTTTTCTTTTTTTAAATATAGCATTTGAATGTAATAACTGTTTAAAGTGTAAACCCATTGATTAGTTGTAGACAACTTCATCTTGTACATTGGTACATATCTCATAACTATAATTTAATAATGTAAAAGACAAAAAAAAAAAAAAAAAAAAAAAAAACATAATTACTCAAAGAGGGCAGTTATTATAGATTTTGTGATGTTTTGTCTTATTTAGAAAATTATTTTTCTTCTTATTTTGACAAAATGAACATTTCTTAATGACTTTATACCTAGGAAACAGCAGGGTGGAATCTGAAAATGGTAGGGAGTTACACCATATTAAATATGCTTAGAATAATGATTGTAATTAAATAATATTGACAATTTTATTGTCAAAGCAGATTATTTCATTTCGATGCATTTGACCACCAGAAAAGACATCAAGAATTTTTTCAACAAAGCTAAACAATTTCTTATTTATTTGTAGCATGCGCGTTTGTTCTTGGTGTATAATTTTGTAATTTATACTTCAATTCTATCATGGCCTGCTGTCTGCTCATGTTCACCCATATTTTAATTTGAAAAACCAGATTTCTTTTCAATATCTTTTTGAAAGTTGACCACATTATTTTCCTTTTTGAAAATGGTCAACATAACTTCTTTCTCTCTTGTCTTTTTGCAGATCCAAGTAAAAAAAATGTAAACTGATTATCATCCTTGATCAGTTGTTTCTTTAAAAAATATATATTTTTTATTTTAACTATACAGTTTCTAAAATGAAATCATTTGTTCTTTGCTCTTCTGTTTAAGTGATAAAGAATGCTGTTATTTACATATTTTGTTATGCTGAGCAAATTCTTTTTCTTCTTATTTTGACAAAATGGTCACTTTTTAATAGCTTTATACCTAGAAAACAGCTTGGTGGAATTTGAAAATGGTGGGGGTTTTGCACTACATTAAATATACTTAAAATAATGTTTGTAATTAAATCATATGATGATGAATTTGTGGTCAAATCTATATTATTTCATTTTGATCTATTTAAATACCAGAAAGACACCAAGATTTTTTTTTTTTTTTAACGAGCTAAACAATTTTCTAACATGCAGGTTTGTTACATAATTTTAATTTTTTATGAATGAAATATGCTTGTAGAGGTATTATAAATGTGTCTGCATATATATATATATATATATATATATATATATATATAAGGAGAGTTTGCTTTTATGGAATGGAATTTTCTGAAGAGGCTCCAAACAGGACCAAATTATTGCCTTGATCAGCATTGAAGTATTATATAACATGTAATTTGTGACTTGTTAGGTGTATTGTATTACAATGTTAAATTGTATTAAGAAGAAATTTTTCAATGATGCTTTTTAAAAACAATGGAGCAAATTTTAAACTATATGCATTTTTAAAACAATTAATTGCTCATATACAGAGAAATTATATCATGGTGTTCTAAATAACATTTACTTATTTACTATTGAAGAAGGACTTCTTGAAAGCTAGAAAGCAAAATTAAAAGAAAAGCAAATAAGATTTCCTTTACAAATAAACAAAGGATTAATAAATGGGTTATATAAGTCAGTTTTTATGCAATTTATATTTTAAAATGCAATATCATTTAAATGAAAACTTTTATTTTATCGGTTTTTAAAATTTAAACTTTGTAAAGTTATACTTAAACACTTTTATCTAGAGTAATCCTTTAATCTTTTCAATATCTAACGTATGATTACATGGAATTTGATATGAAAAGGAGAAGGAGACAGTTTTGTGATTTAACAGTTTCTTATCCATACTAAAAAGATTTTTACATTTTCTTTTTAGAGAGAAGAAATTTTAGATTTTTGGAAAACAATTTTTTCGTAAACTTTTTCATTTTGTTGTCTTCATTCCGCACAAAATTTTCTCTTTTAAATCAAAAAATGTGTGTTTGGTTTGTATTCATTCTAGGTGGTGTTATTCCTGATGCTGCTACTATTTATGCAATGAAAAAGCATCGGCAAATGGCTCGTGAAATGGGTGATTTTATCCCTGTTGAAGAACCTGAAAAAGAAGAAGAGGAAAAATCTAGGCTTATACGGTACTTACTTTGCCATTTTATATGTGATTTCTTTTTTTATAGTCTTGTATGACAAAAAAAAAAAAAATGTTTTTATCAATATTTCACTTGATTATTCCATCCATATACATAAAATAAAATGTTCGAAATGCTAACATATATTTTTATTTAAAAAATTGTTTTCTATTTTAATAGATTATAGTTTTTAAACTAAAGGTATTATTTAGGTATTATAGTTTTAGTTGTATTAAAATAGTGTTATTTTAAAGAATCTTATATAACAAAATGCATCAACTCCAATCGCATCTTTGTGGCTCTATTCCTCCTAAACTGTTTGTCTAATGCAAAAAAATGTATACATAGTAAGCGTATCAACTTAATACTAGAATAGAGGTGCAAAATTGACACAACTGAATTACCTTGTGGACAGGGTTGATAATGCTAATGTGCGTGCTTTTAGAATGATGTCTTTAGGTATGACAAAATCTACCATCTACGCATTCTGCTGAGCAGGGTGGTGCAACATTTTAATTAGATTAACTATTGAAAACTAACGATTAAAAGTTTAATCACGACTAAAGATTGATAATTGAACTTTATCGTCAATCTTTAGTCATGATTAAACTCTTAATCGTTAGTTTTCAATAGTTAATCTAATTAAAATTATGCACCACCCTGCTCCTGAGCATAGGTTTTCACATTATTCTAAACCTTGTGGAAGGTTTTTGCATTATCCTAATTTTCATAAAAAACATTTAAAACTAAATAATAATAATAATATAATATTACAAGATGTTTGGAACAATAATAATTAATTAGAAGGAGAAAAATGAACATGATGTTTATTGTTTTGTGAAAATACCGATATAATTTAATTGTAAAATAGAGAATCTACTGTGTGCAGACTGAGGTTTACCTCAGGTGGAATTTTTCATACTGGCGACAGTAAACCCGTTTCACAATTTAACAAATTATATCTGTATGTCACTGTTACCTCATTGGTTATATATATATATATATAAGATCTAGCTAATTCAAAAACAAGAGGATATTTTTCCTGATTTAAAGCCAGAATGCTTTACTACTTGCAAGAAAAAAGACAAAATATTTAAAAAAAAAGAAAATATACCTTGGATCTATCAAACAGGACAGTGATTTATTTTTGATTACAAGGCAACCTGTTGACAATTTTGTTTATTGGTACCCTTTTTTTTTTAGTTGTGTGTTTGGATATTTAATTTTCAACAGTTGCTACATTGCTCAGGTTATAAGAAATCACTTGATGCTGTTTGACTCTGCAGAGAGTTTTTGCTTTTGTTTGGGTTTTACCAAGTAAAAAAAATAGAAATGAAAAATGTATAAGTGGTTTATAAACTAGTGGGATAATACCATGGTTATCTCTAAACCAATCGGCCAATGATTGAAATTGCGTCAAACATTTGCAATTTCATTAAAATTTATGTATTAATCTTCAATATCTAAATTTAGCTTTGAAATGTAGATTCTAAATGTACTAAAATTAATTTTTAATCAGAATTTTTAAAATTAAAACTTTTAAAAGATTCTGAAAACTAAATAAATTTTCAATAAAAAGTTAAAATTTCAGTGCAAATTCACCTTGTTTAATAATTAAAATTCATAAAGATACAACTAAATGTAAATATATTGCTTGAAGGTGCGTAAAAACATACATAAAACATTTAAAAGCACATTGAAGTCCTTTTAACAATTCCCTAAAATTTTTTAAAAGGACTTCAATGTGCTTTTAAATGTTTTATGTATGTTTTAACACACCTTCAAGCAATATATTTACATTTAGTTGTATCTTTATGAATTTTAATTAAATAAACTTTTTTAATGAAATCTTGAAATATATATAAGTTACATAATTTTGTTAAATTCTGAACCTATTGTGTATTTTAGAGAAGATGATAATGATAGGAGTGATGATGATGAAGATGATGAACCGTCTAGAATGAAATTCACTATTAACACTGGAGCTGTTGAGAGGCAAAAAATTAGAGAAACTTTTCTCTCTCTACAAGAAGGTAAACAGTTTAAGTAATGTAGCATATGTATTATGTTTTAATCAATTATGTTAATTTTAGTACAATAAAATTATAAGAGTATGAAATATTTATTCCAAACTGGAAAGTCAAGTAACAGTTAAAACTGTGCTGACTGTTTGTGAATTAACTTATGTTTTCATAATCAAACATTGTCTTTGTAGACACACTTAATTAACTAAAAAGAACTTTTGACAGTTTAGCTTTGCCTGTGCCTTTTTTGTTGTTTGCATACATGTAAAACATATATGTGTATAAGAAAGAGAGAGAGAGTGCTATATAACTTTTATAAGAAAAAATTGTAACTGAAATGTTATGTTGAATCAGTACAGTGTAGCACAGAGATAATGAACCTATGGCATGCATCAAGCTCATGATACACGCATGCTTGAGTTAGCATGTATGACAATTTTTCTGGCACACAAAAATTTTAATTTGATAGTCGTTATATCCATAAAATTAATTTTTCTTTTTGCTATAATCAATAACATTTCGTTTAACAGACTATAACAAATGTTGTTGTTTTTTTCATGAATTAACACATTTTTTTTCTGTGATGCAATGTTTTCGACATTTTTATATGAATAAAAAAAGCTTTATTTTTTTTTAATGAATTTCACAAGACAATCACTGTAAATAAATGACAAGTGGACCCAATTTTCCTATGTATGTTGCTAAAAATAACAAAATATAAACCAGGCATAAAGCATTTTCCATCGAATGTACACCAAAAAATTCATTAATACATTATAGGTAAAAATTTGTACGCAAATTGGATAATTAAAACTTAGGTGTAGCATTAATGATAAGATAAACATTTGTATTTTTTTTCTTTATTACAGTAGGTGTCACCTAAATTAATCATATTACAAATATAAATTTTATTAATGGAATGGCTGATTCCAATGTGCAGAGAAACCACTTTTTGATTTAAAAAATTTCTTAATTTTTCAATATTTAAGATATGAAAGCCATTGATTCTATTAACCAGTGTTTCATATAAGTGGCATATGTTGCAATATTTCTTTTATATAAAAGTTTAGCATGTTGATAGGTATTGTTTGAAAATTTTTGGCACACATTTGTAAAAGGTTCGCAATCCTTGATATAGGATAATTGGTTACTATTGTAAAAATATGAAAACCTATTCAGCCTGTTAATGTGCCAAACATTACAAAGAGAGGACAAGGTTTTTGAATATAATAAAATGCAAATTTTACATCTAATTGCTGGGTTCATGCTTTCATAAACTGAAAGGCCATTAGAATTTTTTTTTTTTTAATCATTTAGGGGGGAAAATAGTTGTTGACATAAAAAAAATCCTGTTGGAACATGTGACAATTTGACATAAAGACATATTAATGTTGTTGTTTAATAATCCATAGTTTTAAAATAGTTTTTTAAAAAATATTTTCATTTTTTCTGTTTCATTGTGCCTAAAGCACAGCATTTTTTCCCACCACTTTTCAAAATATGTTTATCAACTGATAATTTTGTGAATGAAAAAATAGATTTCACCTTAGTTTCTCCCAGAAAAAAAAAAAAAAAAAAAAATATATATATATATATATTTGCTTATGTCTTTACTTATGAATGTTTCTTAGTTCTCTTCAGTCTTACCCTGTTCAGACTAGAATACTCGAAAGCAGTCCAAATTTCCAGACCCTGAACAGGTGTTAAGAAATGATTTCAGATGCATCAGCAGAAAACAACTTGATCACACAAACTCAATCTTAGTAAAAAAACAGAACTTATGTTTTGAATCAAAATTTTTCTTTTATTCATAAGACTGTGCTGTTAATATTTTTACTATTTGAGTATCATATGAATACAGTAAATTTGTATTACTATTGCTTTTATTATTTTATGCTTGATCGATTTTTTGTATGTTTATTTTGCTGCAACTATAAAGCTTAAAATATTTTTCTTTATTCTGATGGCGAAAAATCGGGAAAACAAACAAAAAAAAAGTTTGATTAGAATACATCAAAGTTTATCCAAACAATTTTTCTACAACCTGGTTTCAAGCATGCAATTTGCATGCAATTCTATATAATAAAAGCATAAGTCATGTGACTGTCATCAACAGTTCCGGGATGCCCGCTTTACTTTTCATATGCCAGACGGCAATTTTTATTCAAAACTATTTTTTGGAATAAAACTGCATAAACGTTGCATTTTTACAAAGATCGTTCCAAATAAATTAATATTTGAGAGAGGACTTACGTTCAATTATGTATATATTCTGCAGTAACTTCAGTTAAAATTAGGTTCGCAGTTCAAATTAACTATCCATGAAAGTAAACAACAACAACAACAACAAAAACATTCATTCGTCGTGAATGTTTAAAATATTAAACCATGGAGGTAATCATTCGTAAAGCAAATTCTCCGCAAATGAATTTTTGGACCTCTGCCTTGTGTAAAAAAGAAAATATTTCACACCAGTGAGACAATCAAAGCTTACCATAATTATATTATGACTATACAACTCAACATCCTTCCGGATCCTTTCTTGACGTAAGCTGAATGTACAATGTAAACAAATACAACTCATGTAATAATATTTAATGAATCGAATTTCGAAACGAACTGTCAGTTAATTTGATATTTATATATTATACGTGCTAGGAAGAGAGATCACCAAAAATGATTGTTAATCACCAACCATATTTATCATTGTTAATGACCAATCGCGTTCAAAACAGTAATTTAATATACATTTATAAAATACATAACATCATTAAGTACTTTTATGTTATTTGGGCGCAAATCTCACCAATAGCATTTTAAAAATCGCCAATACCAGCTTTTAGTTTTTGCGTCTGCAAATTAGAAACGATACTTTGATTTTGAAATAATATATTTTGATGGAACAGCTGTCGCAGACACACCGGGGTTGGCGCGATTTTTGTTTTGCGTCATTTTGGCGAGAAAACCCCATTTTCAGGTACCTGTTAGAGATTGCTAAAACAGTATGTTTCTTTTATTTTATTATGAAATAGTTTATTTTATATTAAAAAACACACAATTTTATTATAAAATACACATAATGATTAATTTATTATAAAACAAACAATAACCATACTCGAAAATTACGTGTAATAATACACAGCCCAATTATGGCACATTATTCAAGACGTTTTAGATGAGAATAATGATAGATTTTCTAATCATGGATAATCAGCAAAAATTAGCAAGAAACACCATCAACAAAATAATATTAGCAACAATATGGTTCAGGTAAATGTGGATATCATTACAGACTTTCACAAAATAGACTTCATTGCATCAAATCGTATTAACTAAAATACGCCAATTGGCAATGGACCCAATTACGGAAAATTACTTAATACGTTTAAGAATCTCCGCATTAGCAACTGATTGCAATGCTGATTCGCATTAGCAACTGATAAGCAAACAGACATGAAGCATAATTGCTTAAGTGGGTTAAGTGGTTTTTGTCAAGAAAGATGAAACACATAACAACAAAAAATATGCGAAATGCTACCATGATCGCAAAAGTTCTTGATTTGTCTATTAGAATCTTCCGGTTTGGCGAAGGATTAAGGAAAAAAATTTAATTATGAATAAAAGTAACGTGTTACAATGCTTAACATACATTTAAGGGAGACCAAACTGGTCGCCAGTTTGATAAATAATCATTATTGATAAATAATCATTTTTATGTTATAGACTTATATAAAGACTGATTTATTTTTAATGGAGGCTGATTTGACTTACCTATAATATAGATAGATTTGATTTATATAAAAAAAGTAAGGTTATTTGTTTTTGGGCAATGCAGTCATATTTTGCATACAATCAGGGATATAAATCATTCATGGGTATGTATTTATTATTATTATTATTTTCAAATATTCCTTTTTTCTGCTTTCTTGGGAATTTTATTGCCTTTCCCCCCTCCCTCTAAAATTTTTTAGAGAACCTTCACCAGTGAAATGGAATAGCAAAAAATAGAAGCCAATCCTACTGATTTTAACAGGAAAACCTGATTTTTAGGCCAACTCCTGCCTTTCTTCTTTACAATATATTTTTCACAATTTTGTTAAAATTTTCTTAAAGAAATTTAAATTTTATGTACAATCTGCTACTGAAAGCAATATCATGTTTTGCTATGTTGAATCCTTCTCTATGCACGTGAATGTTAGCACTCCTGCCAAACTTACTTCAGTAAAATCTTATGACCAAAACACCATATTTTGGATGTATCAGTTTTATTTTATAATCATTATAGTAATTTTTTATTGAAATAAGAAGTTGTTGGTAAAACTAAACTCTCCACTTTGCTCTTCATATATTTAAATTACGTCAGATACTGAAAGTGTGATGAACAAATTTGCATTGTCAGGTATTTATTCTGTTATCTTAAGATGTTAGCAAATTAAAATGAATATGTATCCCCCCCCTGTTTTGTTTCCTCTTTTTCCTTTGCATTTTTTTAAGGCTTTGCATATTTTTGTTGTTGTTGTTGAATATTTGCTGTTTTAATCCCTGATACAAAATAAGTTGGGAAGCTCCAGCTCAAAATGGGCTCTGAACCACTGTGAACATCCAAGTCCTAACTGCGATTCAATCTTTGCAAATTCTAATTAGTAGCCCATGACACTGAAACTGAAACTATAGGGATAATTGTGAAAAATGAGAAATGCAACCATGAAGTTCTAAATATGGTCTCTAAAGCAAATGTTTATTTTTAATTAATTCTAATTTATACTGTTGATTTTTCTTCTTCTTTAAGTTGTGTATGACAAATAATTTTCAATGGAAAAATGGTTTATTATACTTCTGTGAAAAATTCGTATGGTGCAAAATTACTGCTTCATTAAAATAATAAAAATAAAAAATCAGTAAACATTTGTTATTTTTTATTTTTTATTATGTTGTAATATGTGTATTTATTTAAACATTTGTATATTTTAGGTTCTGTTAATGAATTAGAAACTGAAGAAGCTGCAGAATTAGATCGTTGGGAACAAGAGCAGATTAGAAAAGGTGTGGGTGTGACCCAGGCAAGTACTTCAAAAATCTAAAGTTAAAAAAAATTCCACTTAATTGTTAAATTTGTAAATTTATGTAGTTGTTGAAACTATTTTATTTATGTTTTATGCTCTAGCTGTATATATTGTATTTTTCTTATTTCTAATTTTAATTAGAAATCTTTACACAACTATGCAACATATTTTATTTATTTAAATTCTATTACACTGTATAACAAAAAATGATAAAGTTAATGCTTCTGGTATAAAAATACTTAATTTTTAATGGATTTAGTGTGCTTAACATAAATATGATAAAAAGAAAAAAAATCTGAATTGGTTATATATATATATATATATATATATATATATATATATATATATATATATTGTAGTATACAGCTATGTATATGCTTTAATATCTCTACCCCTCTATATATTGCATACTAGCTGTTATCCTGTGACTTCATTCATGCAGCATTTAAAGAAGAATCAATACATTAATTAAGCACAAAATTTTACTCACAATAATTAAAAAGATATACAATTAACCAACTCCATATCACATTTTATAATAAACAATATTTTTTATCATCCCAATTTGCATATTTAGGTTTTTATATGTAGGATCATTTAAATTTCTTTCACGTGCTTGAAATTTCATATGCTTTCTCTATGATTAAGTGTGTTGAGTAAATTTACTTCCTTGTTTTGACTATTACTTTTTATTTTTGTAAATCTGTTTGTAAATTATCAGCTTATTAATTTGATTCACATTATCATCTAGAGATGTAAGCCTGTCTTAGTTAATACTGGCTTGCTAGGATAAAGTTCTAAATGTCTTGAAGTTCTAACATTTATTTGCCATTCTAAACTTCAAATACATCCAGGCATTGCATCATTAAAAATTTCAGCTAAGTTTAAAATTTCATAATTTTACTTATCCATCATACATGGTATAGGGTAAGTCTTGTAATCGTTTAGAAAATCAAAAATTTTTTTTTGATGGATTTACACTTTTCAGATACTAGAGATTCCGAAAAGCATATTTTTTGAAAAAAAAAAAAAAAAAAAAAATTGCCATCCGTCTGTCTGTGTGTGTGTCTGTAAATGCTCTATCTCCCTAACAAATTGAGATAGAGACTTGAAATTTGGTATGTACTTAGTATGTAATAATGGGATTAAGCTTATTGAATTTCAGTAACCTAGATTATCCGGAACTATTTTTTTTTAGAGTCTTGAAATATTCGTTCTGATAAAAGGTATATAAAAATTTTCAAAATTGTTTAGCCTAAGGTGTGAATATAAAATACAATAAAAAAACATAAATTTTGCATAAAGAATGAAGTCAATCGGATAATTAGTTGCCGAGATATTTGTAACCATATTTTCCACACTCTTTGATTTTTCATGACCTTGTATTTCATTTAAATTTCAATTCAAAATATATTTTAATTGGAAATGAGACGCTTAATCCGACGCAGTAAACCGTTAGTTAATATGATTATCAATTTTGGAGTTATAAGGATGTTTCTTTTGCGCAATTCAGTAATAGAGCATTTAAAGTTTATGACGTCATCAAGCCACAATTTCATTCGAATTGCAATGCATTTTATAAATAGTTTACACATGTTTTATTTTCATATTTTATATTATGCATATCCATAATGGGTATGTATTACGGTGGCCCCCAATGACTAGTTTAAATCTTTGTTATAATGCTTCAGAAATGAAGTTTCTAATTTACAAATTAACTGCCCCCCCAATCTAATATATGAATCAAAATTGTATATATATATTTCATTCTTTTGCATGTACCCCAGTCACTTTATTATTGTTACTAGCTGGCTTCGCCTGCTAGCGGCTCCTAATTTACACTGGTGCCTCGAATGTTGTAAAACCTCGAATCGAACGAACTTCCGATCTGGGTCCCCACTGTCTTTGGCACCGTAAACCGGTCATGCTACGCACGCACTGCATAGTCCCTTAATTTGCACATCAAATAGTATAAACCTCTAACTGAACGAAACTCCGACCCGGGTCCCGCTGCCTTCGACACTGTATACTAGTCATGCTATGCACACACTGGATAATCCCTTAATTTGTACATCGAATAGTATAAACCTCTAACTGAACAAACCTCCGACCCGGGTCCCCACTGCCTTCGCCACCGTATACTGGTTGTGCTACACATGCACCGGATAATCCCTTAATTTGCATATCGAATAGTATAAACCTCTAACTGAAAGAACCTCCAGCTCGGGTCCCCACTGCCTGTGGCACCGTATAGCAGTCATGCTGCGCATGCGCTGCATAATATGTGTTGGGAAATACAACGTATTTCCAAAGGGGTTAAGTAATTAGCAAAGTACATTTAAACAGTGTGAAGCGTATAAGCTGATTTAAACCCCAAGTAAATAAATCTTAAATATCTAATAAAGTTAAACCTGGAAAAGAAATAGCTTAAAACTATGATGGTGGATTAAATGAAAAACAACTAATTAAAAACAAATAACATTTATTAAAAAGACTTTAAATAAAACAACAAGTAAAAATAAAATTTAAGAAAAATATTAACATTATTGAAACACTTATCTGACTTAATTCATTACGATAACATATCCATTTATCATGACACAGGTACTTTACACAATATATTTGACTGACTGAAAAACTTAATTATCACTTTTGAAAACTGATGTAACCGGAACTCAACGTCGTCTTGAATAAAATAAAACAGTTCAAATTTCATTCTGAACCTCACGATCCAATTAGAACTTCAATTGATGCTAAAAGAGAATTCAGATGAACTGTAGACAACCTTCGAAACGAAATTACTTCTTAAACATCTTTAGAAAAAACTAATTCAAATGATTTAAGATGGAAAACTACAACAGCTACAAGTTTAAGTTGATTAAACTTCATACTATCCTTGTTGGTTCAACAGCTCCAGTCACTAATCTAACACTGCTCACGACGTTATGAAGACGGTTTAAAAATATCAGTCATATTATTCGTCTAACACTATTTCAGTTCACAGGCAAAACATCCAAGAACAAAGAAAATTGACGAACTTGGAAAATGACGAACTTCACTTCCAAAAAGACAACTGTAAAACTAATGACCGACTTTCATAACTATTAAACACGAGCTATCATCATCAATGAACGGAGTCAAACACCTTAAAATAACATCAAACCATTTCTGCTAACAGTTTAAGTGAAAAACAACTATAATTCCTCTGAAGAACTAAAAGAAAAAAATGCATCGTAAGCAGAGTCAGCAAAGAATATATACCGGTCTCTGACACATGCTGATTAACTATGCATGACAGAACAACGCCCTCTTCTGGCATCTAGAATGTTCCTAAAAGAGTGGAGTGGAGATGTATGATTGCTTATGCAAATCGCAACTAAAACAATCCGCTACCGCCATCTAGTATCGACAATCAGAACCACTCCAGAAGAGGGTGAAAGGAAGATACAAAGTGACGTTTTTCGTTAAGCAGAAATGCGATGTAAACAAACCGTAGACTGGGAAAAGAAATAAACTTTAATAGAATAAGTACTGTAAGTAAACTTTAGATATTAAATAAATAAGATTTAAGGTATGAAATATAAATAAAGGAAATATATTTAAATGGACTATTGTAAATTAAGATGAATGAATATTATTAAATAAAGAGCATATGGTAGGATATATAAAGATATGAGTACAGGGACAAGACCAAGGGTTACAGATTCCTAACAATATGATTAAGCGGTCCCAGACCTTTCCAATGATATATCACATGAGGTTAGGGGGGGGGGGAGGGTGCAAAATTTAGAAAAGTACAGGGGGGGGATGGACACTGGAGATGCATAATATGAATAAGCGGTCACAGACCTTTCCAACAATATATAACATGAGGGGTGTGGGCAAAATTTTAAAAAGTACCCCCTTGTTGGGAAAAAGTGTGGGGGATTGACACCTCAGATGTATAATATGATTAAGTGGTCACGGACCTTTCCAACAATACATCACATGAGGGGTGTCAGCAAAATTTAGAAAAGTACTCCCCCTTGTGGAGAGCAAAGTGGGGGGGGGATGGACCCCGGAGATGCATAACATGAATAAGCGGTCACGGCCTTTCGAATGATATATCACATGACTGGTGTCGGCAAAAATTAGAAAAGTCTCCCTCCCCATGTGGGCAATATTATATTTCCAAATTTTGTTCGCGCCCCTCCTACTCCCCCCCCAAAATGTGACATGCCATTCTTTTTTTATAAATTTTTTAACGTGTGTTATAAACTGTTTTAAGGTTTTAAACAGATCGCATTGGAATTTAATATATTTGCTGAGATTACTGTGGGCAAAATGTGCTCCCCCTCCCCATAATTTTTTTATGTATACGCTTTATATGTAAAGCTTTATCAAAAGAAAAAAAACCTTATAGTAATTAGATATTTAGTTTTGGTTTTCTTTTCTTCCCACTCCCCCTTCCCTGCTGTTACTGCACAGTATTGGGAGTTTAATGAAATTACTTTGATTTAATAGATCATGATTATTTTTAAATTTAGAGCCTATCTCGTCACGAGAGGATAATTTATTATTATCATTTGTCCAGACATTAAACTGAATTAACACCCTCTACCCCCTTCTTTCTTTTTCCCACTATATATTTACATAAACATTTGTAAAACTGTCAATTGATGATGTCCAACTGACAGTCCAGATTGGACCTTAAGAGTTTAAAATATTTACTTTGTCATATTCCTTCTTACATACTAAATTTTAATTTTGGAACTACTACATTCTGAAATTAGTATTATTATACATCTTGCAATGATTATAATATTACTAGTTTCAAAATGTCAAATGTATTTTTCAAATTAGCACATATGTAGAACAAATTTAATTTTGATTTTATTAATAGTGAAAATTATTGTTATGCTATAATTATTAATATAAAAAATACTTTTCTGAATTGATTTAACATTCTTTTTACATATACATATACATTACAAAAATATTGTTTAATATTTGCAGGTTGGACCACAGAATTCACAGATTTCCGAAGAGCAGCTATATAATTATTCGGCTGGAAGAATAGTGCCACCATTACTCATTGATTCAAATTTGAAAGATGGTTCATCTGTTTCTATTGTTCCACCTTTTTTGAATGATAAACTTCTGAAAAAGTCTGAATGTAATCTAACTACTAGTGATATTAAAGCTCGTTTAGAAGAAAGGTAAGTTAAACTGCATTCATTATTACTAAGTAATTAGCTGTAGATCTAAGTTCTAACAAAAATTCATTGATTTAAAACATTTATTTAAATGCATGAAAGTTCCTGTGAGATTAAATTCTTGAACAAATATCATGAAGAATATACTACAATGGAATATTTTACTTTTCTTTCAATAAAAAAAAAAAAAAAACTTTTGGATCAGTTTTTTCTATGAGTCTGTTTAAAATCTTGTAACGCTTATTATAGTAACATAATAATAATACAGCGAACACTTAAGGGGAAACTTTTTTTGTTCGTGTTAAAGTAGTTTGTGTTATCCGAACTTAAATACATTACATAAAACTGGACGGGGCAATCGAAAACAGTTTGTGCTAAAAGTAATTCTCGTTAAGCGTGTTCGTGTTAACGAGGTTTGACTGTAATAACAATAATCATTAGTTTACAACAGGTATAAAATTAAAGCTGCTAGCTTTATGGAAAACAAAATGAATAGATTTAATTCTATTTAATAGTTACAATTTTTAAAAATTGCAATATTTCCCCCCCTTTAAAGTACTGAAAAAAAAAAAAAAAAAAAAAAAAACTAAAAAGATATCTTCATATACAGTCGGACCCAGTTAAGATACTCATGGTTAATGGTTAATACACAATCCCGCTAAAGGTAAAAATAAACACTTGCCAGTCACCATTTGCTGATTAAACTTGAAAAGCTGGCGATTAAAAATATGGAAAGAACCGTCCAAATGCAGGATTTTTCGATTTGCATTTTTTCCACCCCCATTTGACGAAATTCATGATTTTTCTGCACCTGATCGACGAAAGTTATGATTTTTATGCACCCGATCGACAAAATTCATGATTTTCACGCACCCGTTCGACAAACATTATGATTTTTACACGCCTGATTGATAAATTTCCTGATTTTTGTGTGCCCGATCAACGAAAGTCATGATTTTTATGCGCCCATTCAAAGAAATTCACGATTTTTCTGCACCCGTTCGACGAAATTCATGATTTTTCTGTGTGCGATAGATGAAATTCATGATTTTTATACACCTGATCGACGAAATTCATGGTTTTTACGTACCCGATTGACGAAATTCATGATTTTTATGCTCCCATTCAAATAAATTCAGGATTTTTATGCTCCCGAATGACGAAATTAATGATTTTTATGTGCCCAATCGACGATATTCATGATTTTTACAGGCCTGATTGACGTTATTTGTGATTTTTACATATCCTATTAATGCAATTTATGATTTTTACACTCTTAAATGATGAAATTTGCTATTTTTTTTTAACTTATTAGTGAAATATACAATTTCTGAATTTCTGGAGATGTTGGCCACTTTTGGCCCATGAGCCACAGATTGTGTATGTGTAATGTATATCATGTTATGGGTTATTATTTAGTGCATAAACATACCTGTTTCATAGTTGTCAGATCTTAATTCTAGACAATTTTTTTTTTTTAAAAAAGGTACTTGTGTAGTTAGCTACACAAGTACCTAAGCTTAGCGGGACTTATGTAGTTAGCTACATAAGCGTGTTGTGTATAACTTTGCTGTTAACTTATTTTTTAAATTAAAATACATTGGAAATTCATATCTCAAGTTTATTCAAAACAATATAAATAAAAATGTTTTTATTTAGCACTTAAATTACTTGTTTACTGTAAAGTCATATATGTATATTTTTAATTAAATATTCAGTGACATAAATGTACTTTCTGGCTACTAAAGAAATTATTCTCACTAGCTGGCTCAGGGGTGATTCTGGTCCGAATTTTCCGAAAATTCCGAAAAATTAAGGCAATGATTTCCAAAAATTAAAAAAAATATCGGTCATAAATCCGAAAATTTGGACATAAAATGTATCGATATTTCGGCAAATGATCGCCAAAAAAAACAATCTCGTCATTCGTTTGAAGAAAAGTCACCAATTTTGTCAAAGAATCGCAGGAAAAACGGCAAATTTTGTCAAAAACATTGCGTAAAACGGCAAATTTCGTCAAAAGATCACGAAAAAAACGACAAATTTTGTCAAAAAGTTGTGATAGAACGGCAAATTTCTTCAAAGACATTGTGAAAAACGGCAAATTTTGTTTAAAAATCGTGAAAAAATGGCAAATTTTGTCAAAAACATTGCGAAAAACGGCAAATAATTGCGAAAAAACAGCAAATTTCATCAAAAGATCGCGAAAAAACGGCAAATTTTGTCAACAGATCGCGGAAAAAACTTGACTTTCGTCAGAGAATCGTGAAAAACCGGCAAATTTCGTCAAAAACATTGCGAAAAACGGCAAATTTCGTCAAAAGATTGCGAAAAAAACGGCAAATTTTGTCAACAGATCACGAAAAACGGCAAATTTCGTCAAGAGATCTTGAAAAAACTGCAAATTTCGTCAAAAGATTGCTAAAAACGAAAAATCTCGTCAAAGGGACGCAAAAAAAAAAGTGGCGGGAGTGGACTCTGTTAACTTTTCAGAAAATTTGCTGTGAATTTCAGAATTTTTTTTTTTATACGGAATCACCCCTGATCTGGCTACTGGCTACTAAAAAAAATCAACCTACCGGCCAGTGGTAACTAAGCGAAATTCCTTATTTTCACCTTTAGATCCCGCTTAATATATATATTTTTTTGGTTTCTTGAATGTCGCCCATAAGACTAATGCAAAAATATCACAATTAATACACGATAAACTTTTGGTCTCTTGAGACAAAAAATCTCGTTTAATACGTAAATTCATAGATTAATATATGAATTTCTTCTCTCTCCTGCAGTTTTGCCAATTTAGAGATATTTTTTTTATTCAGAAATCTGCCACTATTTCCAAATTGTAATATTTGGCTTATTGAATGACAGATTAAACTAGGCGAATATTACTAATTTAAAATAGTGGTAGCTATTTTAATAAGAAAATCATGCTAAATTAGCAAAACTGGAACTCGTATTTGATCCCGCGTCCTAATAGCCTTTGTCTTCCGCTCTGTATATGTTTTTACTGAAGTAGAGAAAGTTAGACAAATTTTGTCACTTTTTGTTATTCATTCTTCTTTCTTTGCTCAGTGCATGTTGTTAATTTTTGTTTTTTTACCTCGTACACTGTAGTAAATAAAACTTTACTAGTAGTGTGTGCTTTTAAATGTGTTTGAAGAGAAATGAAAAGTTTTTTTCATTTTCGATTCTATTGCTACATTACTTTCTTCTGGTTCCTGCCTTTTCCTGTTTCATTAATGTCTGGTGAGTTACTTGCATCACGAGTTTTATGGAGTCAAGTTGTCTCTGATTGTGTGTGTCGAGTTTTAGCAAATTTTCTGTTAATATGGAGGATAGTCATAAAATCAAAAGAAAGGTGTCATTCATTATCACAAGTAATAAATATGATTTTAATAACTGGGTTGCTCTGCAAAGATTTTATATTTTTGGTTGTGGAAAAAAAAAAAAATGCTAGCTGCAAATTTTACTTTTGGTTGTAACGTACGTCTTAAGGTCAAATTTGAATACAGATTTTTTTCAGTTATTCTTTCAGTCGGTTCTAAAATAACATAATGAATTAAACTAGAATGCAGTTAAATTTAAATCCAATTTAAATAAGTATAAAAGACACTATTTGTGATCGCAAACATGTAAGCAAAAATTCTAAAGTTCATTTAGACAATTAGATGTGTGAATAAGTTCAGTACTGCAACATTATACAAATCACGTTTAATATGCGATCATGCTTGATACGCTTCTGTTCAGTCCCTTCAAACATGTCTTAACTGGATTTGACTGTACTTTTGAAAGGCCATTTAAATGCTGTTCAGACTGCAATATATTTTAATTAAATTTTTATTCATTAAAACATCATGTCCATTTTTAAATTCTGATTTTACTTTTAAACTTATGTTTGCATTAAAATAAAATGAAGATTATTAAATACTTTTTAAAAACTGACATATTACCTTCTTGTTTCTTATATATAAAACTTCTCCACCACTTCAAAAATAAATAAATAAATAAATAAAAATAAATAAATAAAATTGGGGTTTGAAATTTAGGACAGGATGACAGAATTATCCCCAAAAATTCTAAAAATATGCCCAAAATAATTCTAATAAAAAGTCATCCCTCCTAAAAATATTCACAATTATTATTATTTATTTATTTATTTATTTATTTATTTATTTATTTTTTAAACAATAACCAAGTGGAACAAGACCACTATGAAATTAACGCTAAAAATGCTGAATGAAAACCAATTATTAAAGACATATTATAATATTTGGTTAACAGATGTATGGAAAGCTTGAGTTCTTAAAAATAAAAATAAACATTTAACATTTTTATTATGAATTACTGACATTAATTATTTTAATGATAGTTTGTCATGTGTTATTACTTATGATCAATTTTAAAAGAGCACTAAAATAAGTCTGAGGCAAGTTAAAAGATATTTTCTCTCCCTCTCAAACAATTCCTACCCCCCACTGTTTACAAATGTTGATAGGGAGACTCTCATCCTAGAAAAAATTGAATTTCATCCCTTGAAGATACATATGTATGTGCTTCTACAGTTTTATGATAAAAAATTTTAAAATACTTTTTTGTATATAAAGTGTAGTTTTTACCTTCGTTTGAGAGAAATATTATATTTTTAATTTGACAGACTTTCTGCTTTGAAGAAGATGCATGAAGCCCATAAAGAAGAACTTGTTGAATGTGACAAGCAACTTGTAGAAAATAAAGAGCTTGTAGCAAGACTTGAAATAGAAGGACCCGAGCGAGCTCAGAATTTCTCTTTATACCAACAAATGTCTGGGTATGTGAAAGACTTGGTTGAATGTCTTGATTTAAAGGTGGGTTACTACTTGTGTGCTGGTTTAGAAAAAATATGCTATTTACTACTCATCAACTTTTGCATTTACAGCCACTGATTTGTTCCTGCTTTCTTTTGCATTATTGGAATCAATTCATTTATAATGTGTAGTTAATTCTAATTTTGAATAGATTTTTATTTTGTCTTTATGAAACCAATGGTATATGAAATATGAAAAGTGATTTTTACCGTTGTTTCTTTATGTACCTACATAGTACACTCTGATTATTGAGAAGAAGGAAAGATCACCTAGAAAAGTAAAAAAAAATATATATATAAAAAATAAATTAGCAGCATTGCAAAAAGTTGGGGAATTTTGGAAAGTCAGGAAATTTTGTTTGAAGCCTAGAAATTTCAATGTAATGTAGCAATGGACCACTTACAGCACAATTATACAAAATAATGAATGACCTATAAAAATTAGTGAAAATTACCTGGTAGTTGAGAAAAAGTTCAAGATCAGATTTTATCAGATTCACAAAACTATTTATTACAGTGATAAATTCAGGGGGTGATATGGGAGGAAAAGTTCTTTCAGGAACACCAAATTGTCTCCTCAAAAATTTTGAATTGTGGCTCAGGAAGGAAATTTCCCTCCCCAACTAGAACTCTGCAATGTACTACTGGGAAGCTAAATTTAAAACACGTATATATTTTTAGATAATTTTTTTTTAATATTAGAAAAATTAAGTTGAATGTTTTCTGTACTTAAAAATGAATTTAAAATTTTAAGTAGGCAAATTTTTAAAAATCTTTTAACATTTTTAAGAGATTGATTATTTGCGGAAGTGACAGATCATATAACCATTTATGTAATGATGAGAATAGAGACTTTTTTCTTCTTTGCTGATGATTGATTTTGATTCATTCCAGAGATACATTTGTATGGTGAACAAATTGACTGCCAAAAGTGACAATTGAATGCTTACATACACTGAAAAGATGTTAAAATTTCATTGCATTGTAAAAAATTAAAAAATTAATTAATTAACTTGTATAGTGTTTTTATAAACTAATGCTGTCTAAATAATTGACATTCATTATATTGTATACTTTTGTTTTAACAATTTATGCTTTTCCTTTTGAATTGTGTATTCTTAAAATTAATATTGTGATACTGTCCTGATATTGTTACTGATAACATCATAGACTGAAAATAATAATAATAATAATAATAATGATGATGCTGTGATTTAATTACCTGTGAAAAATGTCCCTATTTAGTGTTTCAGCTTTAAATATCTTGATCAGTGGATAATTACTAAAGACACTTTTTCTCTTTTCTTGTAAATAAAAAAAATATTGATAGTAATTTACTGAAAATGAAAGAATTTTAATTTTTGTACACCATTTGATAATTGTTGTAATGATTCTTCATCCATTCAGTAGATAGAAATAATAAAAATAATGAAATTAAAACAATAAAAATATTTAAAAACATAAACAATAAAAACATTTAATCAGATATAAAACTTAAAATCACATAAATATACAAATAAAAATTCAAGCACACGTTTCAGGCTGTGCTTTAGTCTCTCATCAGTGCAATAACATATGTTGACCAGATAATTTCAAAACATGTTTACAGTCAATAGTTTTACCAGTTAAAATCGAGAAAACTTCAAAGAACTTACATTAAAGCAAAACCATATATTCAGGTGGAACTGTGCAAGATTCATTATTTTGGTGAAACAGATCATTTTTGGACCATTTGTCTTGCCGAGCATAAATGTGCCTACATATCTGGAAGCCTTCAATCAAAACTAGTACAGCATTTTTTTTATACTGACCCATAGTCTGGACTTCACAGGTGTCACAGTAATCAGATCCAGCTGTAATAACGATAAGAATAGAGTATTTCTTGAAAATTGGTTCACTTGTATGCAGATTTTGCTGATTAATGAATCTTGTATAGTTTTACCTGAATATACAGTCTTGTTTTAATATAAGTTCTATGAAGTTTTCTTGATTTTAACTGGCAAAACTATTGATTTGAAATCTTTGACATGTTTTGAAATTGTCTGGTCAGCGTACATTATAGCACTGATGAAGGGCTAAAATTTAACCTGGAATGTCTGCTTGAATTTTTAATTGTATATTTATGTGATTTTAACTTTTATGTCTGGTTAAATGTCATACTTTTATGTTTAAATTTTATATATCAGACGTTAAAAAAAGTTTAGTTTTTTTTTATGAAATTAATTCTAAGCTGTTTGCATTTATGTGCATATGTAGTGTCAATATATTTATGATCAAAGTAAAATTATTCAATAATGTTTTTAAAAGAATTTTAATAAATTTGCCTCCTACCCCCTCATTTCTTTTTCTTGTGGTTTTATTTTAATTTTATTTAAATTTTGCATAATACATATTTATTATTAAAATTATTATAAAATTCTTGAATTATAGGTGGCCCATATTGAAATGCTTGAAGGTAAAATGATGGACTTATATAAAACAAGAGCTCTGAAATTAATATCTCGCCGACAACAAGATATTAGGGATCAATCTGATGAATTCTCTACTTTATCCAGTAAGGAGATTTGCTGTCAAATCAAAATAGTTAATATTTCATATAAAATTGATTTTTGTCTCAAAATCTGTAAAAAAAAAAAAAGTTATTTTGAAAAGTAAAATTTAAGCTATGAGTATTAAACAAACACAGATTCTCTTATGTGGTATAATCTTAGAAAGCATTTGTTTGTTTATATGATTTTTGATCAAAGTTTGAAAATAATAATAATAATTTTTAGTTTTAGATTTTGAAAACTATTTGGCTATTTTCTGATTACTTTTTATAAAATATTCTGTCTTTAAGTTTTAGTATATGATTTGTAATAAAATATTTTGTATACTTTTATACTCAAATAAAAACTAATTCTTTGACAAAATGTTTAATTTTTTTAACAAAATGTGAAAAATTAAAATAACTACTTCAAATAGGAATATTTTGTAACCAATCAAATTTACTTTTTTTGAAGGGGCTTGCCTTTCGAAAAATATATTGACTGTTGATTAGCCTATACTTAATGTTCTGAAATTATTGATGCAAGTAAAGCTTTCAATATGGTTTTCTATTTAAGTTGAACTACAATCAACTCCCCCTAATCCGCAAAGCTTGAGACAAAGATGGATTATAGAAATTTGGGAATTATTATAGATCATTGTTTGTTTATATGTCATTTTGAAGATACAAAATTAATTATCTTTAATGCATGGATGAATGTTATTATGGGAAGATAATGATTAGTTTTGTAATAAAATACCTCTTCAACATTAAAAAAGCTTATCAATTTAACAAAAGCAAATAATTTAAGCATAATCAAATAATACATAACAATAAAAATAAAATAAGCATATAAATCAAAATAAGCATATATATTTAAATATATATATCCAAATGTGTGTTTATCACTGATTAGTTTTAATTTTCTGCACCATTGATGTTGTTGTTTGTTTTAATACTTTAGATTTATGTGTGGAAATTTAATCTTACAAGTTATGCAAAAATGTAATTTCTTGTCCAGGAATAAAATACTGATTTGATAAAAATTAATATAATTTTTAAATTATTAATTTAAATTATTGTTTAATTTATGTTCTGAGAGAAGCAAAGATTAAATTGAAAATTTGATTAAATTAATGAAAAAAAAATTGTCATTTTCTGTAAAAAAATAAAAATAAAAGTTCCCACTACCGAATTTCTTCAAAATCTTAGCTATAAATTTCATTTTTTACATCTGTGATTCGATATATATTGTGGATTGTAAGTCTGTGGATTAAAAAGAGTTGACTGTATTATATTTAGATTGAAATTTGCCAAAGCTAACTTTAAACAAAGTAGTACTGTTTTAGTAGCAATTAGAATTGTCTTTATAATGAAAGTTTCATTGTCATAATGGGAAACACTAGAATTAATAAGAAATAAAAAATTATGTTCTAATTTAATTTTTTTAAATCTTCATTAAAGTAAGAGTTATTAGTTCATATATCATCACCAATTTATGTTAATTGTATTGATTTTTTATGCTTTGCCCCATTATAGGTGAAATACTAAAAGGTGTGAGTGCTGAATTTCTCAGTGAAAAGACTACTTGTACTGATGAAGCAAAGCTACGTCGTGCTGCTGAAAGAGAAGGAAGACGGTTTGTTACATTAATTTTGAATTTCTCCCACAAATGGAAAATAAAACTGAAAATTACATGTAATTTATTCAAAGAAAGGAATGCTTTTCTATAATTTATTTTAATTGTATTTTGAAGTTAATCAAATTAGGAAATGTATATGTTAAACGAAACTCAAATGTTTTTTGGTCCACTAGATCCCTCCCCCTGTTTGTCCTCTTTTTTTTTTTTTTTTTTACTTTTTTTCATTAATTGCATGCGTTTTTAGTTCTCTGAATAAGAACAGTTGGATCTAAAAGTTCTACATGTTGGTTTTCCTTATTTTTAACAATTATATATTGCAACCTTTTAAATAAGTAACAATAGATGGGGAGGTGACTGTATGAAACCCTTTGTTATCAAATACAAGAAAAAAGGTGTATATTTTATGTAAGAGTAGAAGTAGGGGAATATAGTGATCAAGGGCCACTGAAAGCAGGGTGTCTAGCCACCTGGATAACCTGGAAAAGTCAGGGAAATTTTTATAGACTGGAAAAGTTAGAGGAAATTCCTGAAGAAAAGTCAGGGAAATTTGAAACTTCAGAAAAAAATTTCTGATTATGAAACTAAGAAATTAAAACTGCAGTGCCAGGAAATTCTAACTCTGCTCTTCATAAGTATTATAAAGAGTATTTCAACCTCATGCAATTCCTTTTGTCTATCCCTTTTTTAAATACCCGCTTCACTGAATCTTTGTACAGTTTTGTAAAATTACTTAGGTGATTTATTCTGCTTATTTATCTTTGTTTGGGAACTGAACATTTGTCAGTTTAATTTATTGTATATTTATAATCCTTAAATTTGGTTAGTTACAGAGCAGTTATAACTGTACTAATAAAAGAAAGTTGTTTGTCTGCCTCTGTGTGTGATGGCTAGCGAAATCTAGCACACCTAGAAGTCTGAAAATTTAGGTGAGAGTAGTCAAAGGCCTCTCCTGGTGCACCTGAGTCTCAGAATTTTAATATTTTGAAAATTAACGTAAATATTAATTAAAAACCCTTTAAGCATTGCATAAAAAAACTCATTAAAATGGCTTTGGAAATGGCTATTTTTATCGTAATCGCAAAAGAAATTACTGTTTTGATAATTCCAGACAACGAAATATTTTTATTTTCACTTATCTTCAAATATTAAAAAAACTATTGGAGGTAATGATTCGAAACTCAGACTATGTATGTAGTTGATTTTTCTCCTTCCAAAAATATAAATTTTGTGAAAATCAGACTGGAAGTTTTCTTTATTTCGGCCAAAAACTGACCAGATGCAAATCAAATTGACCCAGATGGGAAAGAGGTTACTGTAAGTGGGGCTGGGGGGTTGGCAGATTAAAAAACAAGTCCGAGTTTTGTGGATGTATTCAAATAAATAAAACTATTACATTTATCAGTCAAATAGAAATGTTTGTATTTTTTCTTTTTATGGGGGGGGGGGGGGGGTGCGATTTTTTAATAAATATCACATCTAGTGAACCGCACCCCCTAGTGGCGGGTTTATTGTTATTTGACACCATTTTTAATATATACATATCTAATGACCGATTTCAACAGAACTAATTCCATTTAACTAATTTAACTTTTTTAGGTTCATCTGTATTGTTTAACTGCTGTGATGTATAGATAATTACCACTATTTCCGAATAGTAACTTCAGCAATTTTTTTTTTAAAGTTTCAAGCTTTTCTATCTTTCTCAATCTTTGAACAAGTAGTCCAGTAATCTTAATTAGTCGTTTTACAAAAAGCAGTCTTATCTCCCCTCCCCCTTCAAGGTTTTTTTTTTCTCTAACTATACCCAAAATTATTGAATTTTCATCAGTTCTTGTCATGATGACGATTAACCAATTCAAGAAGGAGCGAGTTCTTAATTTAGCCTATATTATACCTAAGTAATAAATGAATAAATATATAAGTAATGTTTTGAAAATAATTCCAATTGAGAGTGGAGGCACTTGATAATTGTGATATATGCATTTGATCTTGCATTTTCTGCAATGAGATGTGAGGAATTTTTTTCGGTATCCATACTACCGAAGTGCTAATCATTGTGTTGAATATAGGGTAGATTGCACATATTTTTGATCATTGAATACACCTATTCTATATTTTATTTTCTTACTGTCAGAAAATGTACTGAATGAATCTTAAATAAAATAAGTTTTTTGAAAAAGAACAAAAGCTGAACTAACAAAGCATTTTTTTTTTGAAATATATATATATTTAAAAATAGATGTAATTTAAAAGTGTATGTAGTTTGAAAAAGAAAAAATTACTTTCTGTCAAAAGGCTGATTACATTTTTCAGCCATACTTCAAATAAAGTAAAAGTTGAAGTTATAAATTGAGTAACTTTTTATTTTGATCATAAGATAAATAAATTTGTTTCCTCATGAATTTGTTCATTGTAGATAACAATATTCAGATTTATCTGCGTTTTTGTTTCTGTGCATAAATGTTAGTTTCATTTTAGAAAAAGATAAAATCCGTTTGCTTCTTTGAATGCATTAAAGTTGCAGTTATATTTATTTCTCCAATGTTATTTATTTATTTATTTATTTATTTTTGTAGGTTTTGAATAGTTTTATTACATCTTACTTTGTGTTAATTTAGCTGAAAATAACTTTGCTATTATTGTTAATATATCATTATAATTCTTATAATATTCTTTTTATATATTTCTTACATAGTATGCGTAGAAGGAAACAGAGAGAAAAGCTTTCAATTATTACAAAACACCAGGATGGAATGTCTTCAGATGATGAAGAACCTGATCTTGATATTGTTAAGTTTAAAGAAACTAGAGGTTATTATTATTTTTTTTTTCAAAAACAATATTAGCTATAAGTCAATATAATTTTTTTTATTATGTAGAAGTCCTTCAGTTATGTACATAATAGAATGCTGAAACTTTATTAAACTTCATATAAAATTTGAAAAATAAATGTTAAAAATAATCTTTATCATAAATTATACATTGAAATGATTTGGAATAGTTTTCTTTTCCTCTTCCTTCCTCTTCTTTCTCTTTTATTTTAAAAGTATGGTAATTTATTACCAAGTTTCATCTGTTATGAGTAAGAAAAAAGAAAAAAAACATGAGATTTATTCTTACTTTAAAATGTGAATGTTTATTGTTTTTGAGTTTGCAAATAATAATTTTATGTCAATAGTTTTTATGTATCATTACTGTGCTGCAAATGTTTTGAAGTGCTCTTTTTTTTTTTTAACTTTATATATTTTGTAATGTAAAATTAATTTAAAATTTTTTTTTTGATAATATTATAATTAAGTGACCAACTTTTTTTTTAATGTTAATGAGATTGTATCATGTTATATTCCCTATTATAAAACTTCACACAAAAAATATATTTTCAATATTTGTATCATAATATTAACGAAGAATCAATGTGTTTTAAAATCATCCTGACGTAACAATCTCTAATTTCATGTATTGCCATAAAGTCTTAGGAAAATTGTCTGCAATATTATGTGGTGCAGAATCATCATGACGTAACAATCTCTAATTTCATGTTTAGTCATAGTGTATGTAATACCAAATGCATGTAATGCCATAAAGTCTTAGGAAAATTGTCTGCAATATTATGTGGTGCAGAATCATCCTGACGTAACAATCGCTAATTTCATGTTTAGTCATAGTGTATGTAATACCAAATGTATGTAATGCCAATGTATGCAATACCAATGTATGCAATACCAAATGCATGTAATGCCACAATAGCATAATTATCTTAAATGTCATAATACTTATGCTTCATTCAGTAATGCAACTTATGCTTCAAGACCACATTGGTAAAATGTACCTCAGACCAAAATTTTCAAATGAAGTAGCATTTTCTACTATTCCATAGCTATTCTACATCTGATCTTCAGACTAATATTTTATCCCCAGTTTGTAAACATGATCATTCAGTAAGATTGTTTTCTGTTGGTATGTCATTTGGTTATTAGACTGCTTTGATTATGCTACCTTCAACCATGCATTTCTTTTTCTGAAATACAGTGTTGCTTTATTATTCTTACCATATATCTTTAATATTTTTATTTTATCTTTTTAAATGCATTATGACATGTGTCATTCTTTACAGGCCAGTTTTTCTCTTATATTTAAATGCTTCCTAATGCTACTAGGGCCAAAATTTATCCGCTTTTGATAACATCATCCACTGTTGATTTTTCATAGTTCAATTCAGAACTAATGTTATGTATGAATTCTGCCTTTGTAGCATAATAATTTCCTTTTCAGAATTAATCATGAGGTCATGAAGATTTGCCATGACATTTCTGCTTGCCTACTGTGTTCAACGACTACCTTTTTATAGCTTTTCCCTAGATGTCTAATAAGTTATTAACAGGCTGTATATATGTACCATACTACAGTATCATTATTGCAACAACATTAATTCTGTTATTGCAGAAATTTTAATTACTGTTATTTTTTCAGTTTTAATGCCAATATGTAAATATGAAAGCTCAATTTAAACAGACAATGTAACAAGTATTTCTACCACCCACCCCCCCAAAAAATTAAATTAAATTAAAAAAATAAAATAAAATAAAATGTTTTAGTTCTATTTAAGTTGTAATATGAATTATAGTTGAAACTTTTTAGATTTTTTAGAATCATTGTTTTTTTTGTTTTTTACAAATAAAATTCTATTGTATTTTTATGTCCATTACAGCAAATATTATTGATGAAGCCAATACAATATTTGAAGATGTTGTGGAGGAATTTGGATCTCTTGAAGGTGTCATGATAAATTTTGAAAAATGGAAATTTGCTCGTGTTGATACTTATACAGAAGCTTTTGTCCCTCTTTGTTTACCAAAAATTTTTGGAGTTTTTGTTAAATTAGCTTTGTTGAGGTGGAATCCTTTAGAAGTAAGCTATTGAAGTTTCTTTATTTCTATTAAACTTAATAAGGGAACTCATTATCATACAATCTATATTATAAAGCAAAAACATGTATGTGAGTAATGTTGGCATCATATTGATGCTGGCAATAATTTCAGCAATCAGTTTCCATCTTTTTTTTTTTTTTCTTTTGCAAATTTAATTACTTCTAAATATCGAATAATTTTAATTTTAACACCATCAAATAGGGGAAAAAATTGTACCTTCAAATGCAGTTTGTGTGAAAATTGTATCTCAATTTATGAATTTTTTATGATTTTTAAAATAACTAAGGGATCTAACTCGGGCTTCCCAAGTTACAGAATATAGGTGAAAGCCTTTTTTTAAAAAAATTATTATTGAAAACTCCAATATTTTACATTTAATATATTTTTTTAGATTGCCCACTAACACGAAAAAGCATTTTTATGTAAAAAAAATATATATCAATTGTGTATTTAAATAAAGTTTCGCAACTTATTAAAAGCAATACTGTCGTATTAACCCCATGCCAGGAGTTAATTGCCAAAGAAATCTCTAAAGATTTTGCTATGTACAACAGCAATTTCGATTCTGATTATTTCACTGATTTAAGCACATAGTTCAATTACATGTCTGTTAAATTTATGTTTTATTGATATTATTTTATTTATTTATTGATGAAGTTTTAATTTCATTATGGACTATTAGCCGGAAACAAATAATGAACTATTTATATTGTTTTAAATGCAAGTAAGCTAACTTTTCGTAATTGGGCTGCACGTGATTGAGATATATTTTTATTTTTTAAATCATGCTTGAAAATTATTTTTTAAACCATAAAAAATCAGGAAATTAAGATACGGTTCTCGAACAATTTGTATTTGAAAGTACATTTTTTTCTATTTGGCTGTGAAACATTTAAATTGTGTGATGTTTAAAAGTTAGTACATTTGAAAAACAGCAAAATTTATTACTCAAATTGTTTCCATCGTCAATTTAATGTTAGCATTACTTATGGATATGATATCGCTTTATAATACAAATTATCAAGCATGAATTTTTAAGAAATTTATCTGTATGACATGCAGCTTTATTACAAGTGATTAACATAACCCATTGTCATTTAAATAGTTCAGCCTTTGTTTCTGATTAATATTCCATAATGAAATTAACACTTATCAATAAATAAATAAAATAATATAAATAAAACACAAATTTAACAGATGTGTAATCGAACTACATGCTTAAACACTGGAATAATCATAATGAAAAAAGCTGCTGTAAGTACCAAATCTTTGTCAATTTCTTCGGCTGTTAACCTCTGGCATGCGATTGATATAAAAATTTTGTTTTTAATAAATTTCAAATCTTTATTTGTTTACATAATGGATATTTTTTATACAGAAATTCTTTTTGGTATTTGTCATATCTCAATGATTAGTATTAATCTGTAATCAGAGATGGCGCTACAAGTCCAGCATTTTGATTATATCTTGCAAGAGTGTGTTAGATACGATTTGTACTGGCAGTGTAAGCCTGCATGTTCTAAGCATCAGTTCTCTGGACCGACTTGTAAATATGTATAATAAATCCATATAGTTAAATAGATATCTCCTTGCTGTTATCCAAATATGAACTCACAGAATTAAAGCCATATTAGTATTGTTAATAGGGAATCTAAAAAAAAATATATTGAATGTAAAAAATCTATTAGAAATTTCAATTTAAAACAAGTCCTTCTGGCTCAATCAGAAGAATAGGTTGATTTGTTTATGTTTTTTTATTAGATTTAAATTTGCAGTGAAATTTTAAATTAGGCTTACCAAATGTAATTGAATGGATATGAGATAATTATGTAAAAAATGTTATAAATTTGTTGAAATCATAGTTTAAAATTGCACGTAAACTATAACATAACCCAAACCATTCAATGAATACCATCAGAAACTTTTCTGTGTCTCTGTAAATGAACTGTAATAGCAACAGACTCGCCCAATGAATTTATCAGAGATATTTACAAAATCAATACACTGTCTTAATTATGTTTGAATTGGTTCATTATTTCGTATGTTATCATGATGAAAATTTTTATATATTTTGCTTTTGTGTGTCCCTGTGAACGAATTCTAAATGCTTCATACTTGATTAACAATCTTGTCAAAGAGGCTCAGAGGCTCGCAAGATCAATACACTGTCCCAATTATCTTTGAATTGGTTCAGTATTTTGGTGTAATTGTGATGACAAAATTTGCATGTTTTTTGCTTTTGTGTGTCCCTGTAAACAAACTATATAAGCAACATACTTGATTAATGAATTTATCTGAGATATTTTTATGATCAATAAACTGTCCAAATTAGGTTCCAATTAATTCAGTATTTTGGACGTTATTGTGATGACAAATGTTGAATGTTTTTGGCTTTTGTGTGTCCTTGTTAATAAACTTTTGAGCTACATATTTGATTTACAAACTCATATGAGATATTTGCGAGATCAAAACACTGTCTAAATTAAGTTCAAATTGGTTGAATATTTCAGGCATTATCGGGATGACAAGTGTTGCATATATTTTTTTCTTTTGTGTGTTTTTATAAATTGGTTGTAGGGACTGCATACTTTATTAATGAACTCATCCAAGATATTTGCAAGATGAATACGCTGTCCAAATTAGATTTGAATTGATTCAGTATTTCAGATGTTATCGTGATGACAAGATTAGATAGATATATAGATACTATATATGTAAATGGATTCTGATATTTTGATTTCTAAAGAACTCAACCTGAAAAATTATTTTTATCCATGTTCTGTGCACTGGCCAGTATATTCAATAACCCAGGAAGCATGGGTTGTATCCTCTAGTTAAGCTAAAAATTAAGCTTTTCTTTGAATATTCAGATTATTTAAAAAATTATATTAGATTGAATTGTATAATTATGCATAGTTTTTCTTAATTTGTTTATGTTATTATTTTTTATATATTTTTTGGTACTTAAGCCTGCTTGATTGTCTAAAAAATTATTGTACTTGCAGTAAGTCAAGAGGTGTCAGATTTCAAATTTGGTTCAGGATTGGATTCCACTTTAAGAGGAAGTTGCCTTGTGTACAATGACAGTAGCACGCTAAATTAACCAGCTCAATGTCTTGGCAACTACAAACAAGGATTTTATTAAGTTAAATTATAATTTTATAATTATTCAACTCAATATCAGTCTAAAGAAAGTGGTAGAAAATTATTTTTAAAGCAACAAAATATTTTTCACCTTAAAAGAAACAAATGAATTTCTAATATCTAATCTTTTGTTTTTTTTAAATTTTTAGTTTACCTTTAGTTGTTAAATGTCTGATTTTTATTGTGGAGTGAGAAAAATTCTGCAGTGTGTTTATTAAAGCTTTCAACATAATTGAAAACTGTTTATGACTTAGGCTTGTTTTTCTGTCTGCTGTCTGTCCATGCTCTAGCTTTCCTAACTATACTCAGATTGCCATGTAATTGATGTAGTAAATTCTATCTAAAGCGAAATCTATTGAGACTGAGAAAAATTTTCCTCATAGACAGTATTCTGCTGTAGGCAAACTTACTCTATGTCTATGGATTTGCCGAAACTTGAAAATCTTTCTGAATTAGACAAATTCCCGTTTTATTCAGAGTCTGCCTTAGACAGAGTTTTCTGTATATGTTATGGAGACTCATTATAGCATGTTCATTATTGAAAATGAAATGTATAGCATTTATAATTTGTCTACGGAGACACTCAAAAAATTCCACTGCATTGTTGTTCTATGGGAAAAGATCGTTTGCAGTGTGTTTTAATCATGTTACTCTACTTCTAAAATAATGAAATTGATATGCACTAGAACATACTTTCTATAGCATATGAAGTGAGCATTTATCATTCATTTACAGGATCACACACAAAAAAAAGATTCCATTACATAACGGTCTATTACTTGCAGGAAAAAAAAATCAATGACAGTGTATTTTAATGATGTTGCACTAGTTCAAGCATAATGAAACTGATACATTGCCATTTAATAGATCAATTGCTGGAATCAATTTTGATCTATTTCAGCTGAAAATAAATTGCAAAATGAAATGCAATGAAACATTTTAAAATCATAATTTGTTTATATATAATCGGTTTTATTGACAATGATTTTCATTTTAATTTGGTATGAAAATTTACTTTGCAGGAAGAAATTGATTTTGAAGCTAAACACTGGTATCGCCAAATTGCCTGTTATGGTTGTGATAACCATGCGATTATTGAAGATTCAAATGATCCTGATATAAATGTATTACCAGGGGTTATAGAAAGAATCATCTTGCCTAAAATTACAGGTAATTATTTCATTTAAAATATTTATAAATACATTTCTGTTTACATTTTATTACTTGCCTGTTTCTTATGATTTCCAAGTAAAAATCTTTAAAGAATTTTTATTTGGAAGTTATAACTCTAGTTATTCAATGAAGACAAAGCTTTTATTTTTGAGAGAAAAATTATTAGTTTTATGATTTTTATTTCTATTATCATTCTTTGAATTAACTTAATTCATGCTAGATGTTATCTCAACTAATTTTGCTTAATTTACCTCTTTCATCTGTAATGAATATTCTGATTTACACATTATTACAAACAATCTGATTTAGCACACATGCTCAAATATAATATTATGTACTTTCAAAAGTTTCTACTGCGATCTATATTGTTTGAAAAATTGTCTAATTTACATCCTTTGTTTTAGAAATTTTCTACTAACAGAGATTTCTTTTTTTTTTTTTTTTTAAATCCCAATTGTCAAACTATGGTGAAACGAAAATTGTATTATGGGAAATTCATGTTATGTAGTGTGTTATTCATATTTAAGTTTTTTAAGGAAACTTTTTCCTAGAACTCATTTGAAATTTGTTCAGATTTATGATCGGTGTGAGGTTGAAATTTAAAATCACTCTTTTAATTTTCTATAACGTTACAATACATACTTAAATGAATATTTAGTGTATATTTTTAAAAACTAATATTTTTTATTGAAATAAAATGCTACATAATTCTTTGAATTGAAAAATTTATAGCATGTAACATATTGTTTTGTTTGGTATGATTATTTGTAGAAGAAAAAATAAATGAGCAATTTATATTTTTAAGTTGTAAATCAAAGGTAATATATTTATTTTTTGAACTAGTAGAAAACATAATAAAAAATATTGAAGACTCATGTTTTAAAAATAGTTTATCTGAAAATTAGTTTTTTTATTTGTGATGGGATGAGTCCTTTGTTTTTATAAGCCAACAACAATACCCCAATTTTGATATTTTAGTAAAACTGGTATTATTCCTCAAGCCTCCTATCTTGATGAAGAATTTTTCTTGTTCATCATTCAGAATTTCAATGTTTGACAGGAAAATAATTAAAATGCAAATGCAGAAAATATATTTTTACAGAAATCTTGTACAACATCATTTCACATCTCTTTACCAAATTGCCATCAAGAGTTTTGTAGTGATTTCTTTAATTTGTTTTTTACAACAGCTTTTAAGTGGTGTATCTATACAATTTATTGAACTTTTAATAGAGGGTATCCAAGCTTTTGACTTCAGAAGAAAAGTTTCAGAAGAAAAGTTTGCCTCAGGCTGCACTTTAGGTGGGGGGGGGGGGGAGATTATCTCGAGCTGCATCATACACTATATTCATATTAACATTAGTTGTCAAGCAAAATTGTCTTGTAATCTTTCACTTATTTTTTAATAGAAATGCTTTTAAAATTATTGCACAGATGAGTGAAAACATTAGGACTATATATTGTTTTGATGCAACTTTGGCATGCAAAATGTATGTATTTCTTTGTGGAATGGAAGCTAAAAGTCCTTAATAATTTAATATCTAAGGGAACACTGTACTTAGTATTCAAATATAAGTTAGACAATTTCAGTACTTTAGTAAAAGGTAGTTTGTGAGATTTTAGCTTAGGACCTTCAAATATATTCATTCTTAGCAGTCTAGCTTTTATCAAAAACATTAAAATTACAAACCTTCTTCATTAGAACTGACTGATTTTTAAGATGAAGTTTTATATACCCAGAATCTTCCAACTTGTAAGTAAATGCAAATATGTATAATTGTTTTGTAATGTATGTGTGAGTGTGTAATGTTATATATGTGGATAACACTGAAAAGGGCTGAATGATCTGTAGGATAGATCTTTATTTACATGCTTTTGTGATATTTATTTTAGTTATTTTCATATAATTCAAAATATAGTGTTTTATATATTTATTTTCTGTTTGCACATAAAATTTATTTTGACGTGTCAAAGTATATGTATTACTCAGGGTTCATACAGACTGCTTAGACTACTTAGAAATGAAAAAAATTCTAAGAAGTACTTAGAACTCCTTAAATAAACTAAGTACTCCTTATAAACTGCTTAAATTATCGTGAAATATAATTTAGCATTGAACAATGATTTAATTGAGGTATACAAGAGTAGAAAATGAAACTTATATAATACACAGTGAATAATACTGCTTAAGCATGTATGTCTTAGAAGAGATTAACATTTAAAGGAAGTAAAATAAAATCTGCAAAGGTAAAGTTCAAGTGATTATTGCGATTCTGGAAAGAAAAAAAAAGTTAAATTACTGTATTCTTTTGTATATGCCATGTGGTTTTTCCCTTTAAAATTTACTTTTAAAATCTAGGTGCATGTGATACATGATGAGTATATGGGACTTGACTGGCCTCCATATATATGGCCATTGGTCACTGCATAAAATAGTTAGCTGGCAATATTGTATTCAAGCTTACGAAACCAATAAGCAATGCATTGTGAATACTTTGTTATTTTAGCACTAGCTATTAGATTTTGATAGAATGAAATCTGTTTTCTCTCTTTAGGATGTGTGTACATGTTACACGAGGGCATGGCATACGTGAAAAAATACTCTAAGTCCTGTAAAATTCTTGTACTGCTTAGAATTTTTCTAGACTCCTTGGATTTTTTTCTTCTCAAGTCTGTATGAACCCTGTTACTGCTGTATGCCGCCAAAGTCAGCCGTGCCCCTGAATTGAGCATCTAGGCAGATGAAGCCCAGCTAGTATTAAATAAAGTAGCTGAGTCACATCATGTATAAAAGCTGCAAAATTTCCACTCTCGCTAACATCTTGGCATATATATCAATTATAAATTTTCGCTATCATTTATATTTTAAATTTGCATTATTTGTTTATTTTTATGTATCTGTGTTGTGTCCTTTAACTTTACTAGCCAAGAGTATTGAATATACATGTATATGTATAGGTTTATATGTATTTCTTTTTACATTTTTTATTGTTTAATTTACAGGATTTATTCAAAATGTTTGGGATCCCTTGTCATTGAAACAGACATCTAAACTTATTAATTTATTTAAAAATTTGCATGAAACATATCCATCTGTAAATAGTAAAAGTAAACAACTGCAGGTATTATGTATTTTTTAATTAACTTTGCAATTGTAATTATTGTGTTTGTCATATTATTTTACATTATTTTATTGTTTGTTTTTAGACATGTTTAAAAGCTGTTGCTGCTAGAATTACAAAAAGCTTAGATGATGATATTTTCATTCCTCTTTACCCCAAAGAGTAAGTTTACTTTTTTTAAATTTTCATCATCTGTTTTCATTTATTTTATTTTCCTTCCTTTTGTTGGAGCTAGTACTGACTCTAGAACAAAAGGGCTGCCAGGGGGGATTTAATAAAAAGGACACTCTTGTGTCTAGTTAAAACAACATTTTGAACTAGTCCACTTTTATCAGTAGTACTTGTACACAAAAACATACTGGTTTGATCCCATCTTTAAATGATAGTATTTAGTCAAACATTCCATTTTTAAGGTTTGTGATATTGGTGAGTTCTTACCCACAATGCAATGTGATATTTTTTTTTTTTTTTTTTTTTGATCTGCCCTCATATTGTGAGAAAATTTCGCATGGGAACTAGGAAAATTGGTTAATAGATAATTTTGTCCTAAGCACTATATATGACTAAATGAAGATTCATACTCAATTTTGTAAATAAAAATGCAAAAGTATTCCAGAAGAAAAAATATATTTTTTATGAGTATTTTCAAAATCATAAAAAAAAATTATCCAGCAATCAATTTATAATAGGGAAGACAGATAAAGACTGCAAAAAAAAAAAAAAAAGAAGAAATTTTCTGCTTCCCCCTTCTTTTTAAAATGTTTAGAAAATGATTTCATTTAATCTGGAAGAAACAGAAGAAGCATTTTAAACAGGCAATACTTTATAAACTAGATTTTTAGGGTATCTTCATACCAGTTTTGAAAAAAAAAATATGGCCCAAGACAAATGTTCATGTCCAATTTTTTAATGAACCAGAATATTAAATATTGATACTTAAGATCACAGATGTGTTATGTCCAATTTTGCTAGTTCGTGAAAAATTTAAAAAAAGTTTTGTCTGTTCCATTAAAAGCAATAATTCTTTTTTCAATATTTCAATATTGCAGAAGTGTTTTTAAAATCAGAACCAGATGTTTAGAATAATTTATACCTACAAAATCACTCACCATAATTTTCAGCTTATATTCCCTCGATAAAAAAAAAATGTTTCCAACCAGAAATTTTACTTTATATATGAAGTCAAATAATACCACCGAAGATTTATTTACATTTATTAAGTAAAATTTACTTTATATATGAAGTCAAATAATACCACCGAAGATTTATTTACATTTATTAAGTAAAATTTACTTTATATATGAAGTCAAATAACACCACCAAAGACTTATTTACATTTTATTAAGTAACATTTCTGGTATGAAAATGTTTACTTAATCTGAAGACTTTACTTAATCTAGAAATTATAATAATTGGATACAGGGCATCTGTGCAAGAGGAATATGTAAGTGCAAATTGTATATAACAATGCAATTTCATAATAAATTACAAGCATTTTCGTCTTTGTTTCTTTTAATGTAGTGCTTTTCGTTTCCCTTCTCGTTTTCTATTTCTTATTTAAAATTACTCTAAATTGCTTATGTTTTGTTATTTTTTAGAGAATTTAGGCAAATAAATATTCTGGTCTTTTCAATGATTCCCCAAATGTGCTATCTGTTTCCAGATAGCTATGGTCACTTTCCATGGATTTGAAATCAGTGATATCCAGTTTACCAGTAGTATATACTGCATAAAATAAAGCAAAAAATCCATTTTGGTTAAGTTTTTGTCCATTGCTTGAGTCTGTTTCGAGCCCAACATGCTCAATTTCTCATGGACAGGATTGCCATAGGTGATATTCCTGTTAGATTTTTAGTAGAAATGCACGTATTCTTTCACATACCACAAATGTGCAGTAACGAAAATAGATTTGCTAAAAAATAGTATTTTTTATTAAATTATCACAACCGTAATTCCTATATGGTCACCCATTCTTTATGAATGAATAATTGAAGTTCATCGAATTTATTTTATCACATTATTTAAATCCATCAAAGATCTATTAATTTAATTTGGCAGAAACATTATAAAAAGGCTTCAGCATAGTTTATTACAACACAATCATTAGTAATGGATTATAATTCTATCATATTATATATTATTAATAATCAAACAAGATTTCTTTAATTTTATTTTTTAAGATGGTATATTACAAGAAAGAAAAAAAAAGTATGTTTTTTATGAAACTGCCTATATGTTGGCAGTCTAAAATCCTCTTATTCTTGAATGAAAGATTCTTAGTGCATTTTATTTATAATTGTTGTTAATTTTAAAATTTTTATTATATTTTACTTCTTAGATTGCTAGAAAACAGATCTCTTGGAGCTGCTGATTTCTTTCAGAGACAGTTCTGGTCGTCTGTAAAAGTAAGTTTATTAATTTCTCTTTTTTGTTAATTTGCTCATGTTAAAAACATATTAAATTTATTTTATCATATTTTAAGTTAATTTATGTCATAACAATTATTATTCCCATTGTATTCAATATGAAAGTAGAATATACAACTACAGTAAAACCTGTGAAAATGAAATCTGTCTATAATTGTTTCTTGTCTTAGACAAAAACCTGTCTAAAATGGAATAATATTACCATCCATAGTGATTCTATTTTCACAGGTTTTATATAGACTTTTGTAACTAAAAATGTAGTGGGAGAGTGGGCGGGAAATCATAAATGTTTGCTTTTGCTGCCAAATCAACCAAATTCAAATGTGCTTTGCAAAAATGATTTGGGAATTCTTTTAAGTTAAATCGTTTAATTTGCTTTAAAAAGTTGCAAAATTTCATTTGCATAGAGTACATAGATAAAGTTAATAAATAGTACATATATGTTGTTAAAATTTAGCATTAATTTCTAAACCACAAGAGAATGCTTAAAAATTTTGACGTATGGGAGCCACAATAAACTGGAATAACTGAAATGTTTTAATTGTATGGAGAATAGTTTTGCGGTATGTCTATAAAATCTGCTTAGAATCTGAGCATAAATAGATTCTATTATAAAACCACATAATAGTACGCTCTTTCATAGCTGAATTCTTCTAGAAAAATCTACAAATAGATATAGTTTCATTTGTATAGATTCATTTCTGGTAAGAGATTCTCCAAAATGAGTCAGGCTGAAGGCTACTGAATATCCTGACAGCCCTTGCTGCCATAGCTTGACATTTAATTCAGTTATAAAACCACTATGAACTTGTCACATTGTTTTGACTTAGTTAATATATATCTAAATGTTATAGAGCAAAAACTTTTTTTTTTTCCCTCTTGGCTCATAAAATTTAAGTTTAAAGGATTTTGTACAGAAGCATTCCTAGGGCCTTTTGCTATTTTTCTACTTTGGATTCAATGCTGAACTTAAATAAATAATATTTATTAAGAATCTACAGGTATCTGTTTAGGAAAAAATTGGGTCCTTTAAAGGACCCTTCACAATTTTTTTTAATTTCAAAACAGGACCCTTCACAAAACTATTTTCCCTAAAACAAGACCCTTCACAATACTATTTTCCATAAAACAGGACACTTCACAAAACTATTTTCCCTAAAACATGACCCTTCACAAAATTCTTTATCTTAAAAATAGGTTTTTCACAAAAATTTTCCATCTTTAAACTGAACATTTCACAAATTAATCATGTAAAAGTAAAATCTGACCTGTCACTTTTACACATATAAAGAAAATATATGTATTTTACATCCATATATTTTCTTAAAAATGTATAAACAAGAACCTAAATATAACGATCATTTCAAATTCACAATATTATGACTAGATTTTTCACAAATATAAAAAGCTGTTCACAATTTCACAAAAACAGGACCCTGATAAAAAAAAGTCTGGACAGACCCCTGATCTAAATTAATATTAATAATTTGCTAAAGCACTTCTAAAATAGAACTTTTTATCAACTTTAATTACACTAACTGGTATTTTTAAAGTTTCTTTAATTTGATTGCATTGTATGGATAGTTTGTACAATTAATTGAGTATTTTGCATAATTAAAAAAAATATGTAATTAGGTGCCTATTTGGATGTTAAAATGTATTTCTTTGATTATTTTTAGTTGCTACAAAATATTCTTTTGTGGGAAGAATTGATCGCAGAAAAGCCTCTTCAACATCTAGCTTTAGCATCACTATTAAATCGATATCTTCTAATGGGATTGCATACTTCTATTATGATGAAAGATACATTAGATAAATGCAAAGCAGTAAGTTTTACTTCATATATATGTATTACTGTACTTATTTACTTTTGTATTGTTTGCTTTTAGTTAGTAGTAAAGTTTACAAGATTTTTTTAAATATTTTTGCTATTAATTGTTCTAAAGTATTTTAAAAGCTATTCAAATATTTTGTTGCTTAAGATGTAGTTTGATTTTTAATTTTGTAAATTTCACCTTATTAGTTTTTATTACATCTTAAATTAATAGAATTTTGTTATTTGATATGTGTTGCCTTGTAACTGCTAACGCAAAATTGAAAAAAAAATTCTTTTTTTATGAAAACTTTTTTATTTGAACTAAAAAATTGTTGAAACTTTTTTTTATTTACTAAACTAGCTATTACCCGTGACTTCGTTCACGTAACATTTAAAGAAAATTAATGCATTAATTAAGTAACATATACAATTAACAAACTTATTGTCATATTTCACATCTGATAATCACAATTTGCGTATTTTTGTTTATATATATGAAAGGATATAAATAAACTCTTTTTAAAATGTAAAATTTAAATTTAAAATCCCAAAACATTTTTTCTAACTTATAAATCTAATGCTTAAATCTAATCTGGCCCTGTGATCTTTGTTTCTCAGCCGCACAAATGTTACTTTCATCTATCAATTTCGACATCTCTTTAAGTTTTAAAACTGATGAGTTTGCATTCCTTGCAGCAGTCTGTGGGGTGCGGCTTCCAGGCCCGGCCAAGCCTTGGTGTCGGCATAAGACCCCAGACATCAATCAAAAGCTAATTGACCAATTAAAATAAATGATCCTCCCAATTTGACTCTTTCTCCCTCTGCTGGAAAATATCCTAAATTCTGATTAAAACCGACATGCAAGGACGAAGAAGACAGATTTTTGGCACATTTGAGCGGTCAGCCAAACCCTCGGCCATGTAGATCTCAAAACTTAACGTAAATGGCTCGCAGGACTTCAGATTGAACGTGCGAAGATGTCTGTACGAAGAAATGCTTCAATAAACAAGTTCGATCTGTCAAGAGGTCCCGAGTCCGACTTATTTCTCTGATTCTGTCATTTAGTAGTCTCCCAAGTCGTTCCCCGGATAATTCATTACGCACATATATATATATATATATATATATATATATATATATATATAATTATAATATCTATGAATTTCAAAAACATATCAAGTTCTAATATCATTCTACTAAAATCTACAAAGAGATAATTAATGATATTGTGTAATCAGAATACCACATAGCTAATAATTAACTTGTGCAATCATAAAATTACCATAGCATGTGCTTCAATGTTCAATGGTAATTAGCCAAATTTACTCATACCTGAAGAACATTTAAAAAGAAAGAGAGAGAAAGGGGAAAAAAAAATTATAAATTGGAGTTGCTATTAAGTAAACACAAATGGATTAATAAATTAATTATGAACATTATTCAGTGGAAAAACTGGACCACAAGAGAACCAATCAAGAATTGAATATGAAAAAACATATGTGGATGTACTCGTCAGCTTGGCTGCACCCACATGTGTTTTAAAAATAATTCAGTATTTCATAATTCTACTGGCATGATGCTAAGAACAGTAGAATCAGCCAAGTATACTGAATTATTACAAGACAACAATTGGAAAAAATGTAAAATTGGAAATATGTAAAATGTAAATAAAAAACCATTAAGAAATATATAATATATCACTTACAACGATTATCCTATAATCTTTATAAATCACCACACTAAATTACCACCAGATATCATTTTTGAAATAATATTTGAAATCAGAACCCTTAAATTGTAGAAAAAATGTTTTACTCACAAGAATGATCCAGAATCCTCAAAATATAGCAACTTCTTCATAATGATCAATTCCACATGGCACGTATCAAACATGTTGACATTCGAGTCGAGTTGAGAGAAATGATTTGAAAGACAAGTTGAGAGCTTATTTTTTTTTTTTTTTTTTTTTTTTTTTTTTTTTTTTAAAAACACAATTCGATCAATGACACCCCAACACAAAATAATTCAAAAACACATAAAACTATTCTGTTGATAATACTCTTATAACAAAATTATATCCGTGAATATATAATTACTCCATCTAATTTTAATTCCTGAAAGTAAAATTAATATACAAGCAATAGCTCCCTCTATAGTTAAATTAAAAATAATATCTATAATATCATCAACTAACTAAAACATAAAGTGTCGCCATCTGTTGGTATTATAATTATTCATAATTAATATTTAGTTACATATCCATATTATTATTAACATAATCACTTCATTATATTTAATCAATATATAAATTTTAATAAACAATACTTCCTTGTAGTTTTTACATTAAATTCGAATAAAATCCTACAATATGAATAAATATACACAGAATTTATTCATCCTGCACAGCATTTCAGATATTCTTAACAAGAGTATATTTTGTAAAAGAGATATTATTTTAAAACAAAGTGCTATGCTGCCAGCTGTGTTAAACCACTGATATATATTATAAACTTATAATTAAATTATTAATTTTTTATTGTTACTTCTACTTAAATATATTTTAGACTTGTTATTAAATAATTAATGTATTGTTTATACTTATACTTAATTATATTTTAGATTTCAGAGATTAATTTAATATCAATTTAAATAATTATTATTATTACTACTGTGCTTCAATCAAATTTATGCTATGCAGTAATTAAAAATACTTATTAAATTTAATTTCATAGATAAAAATAAAAAACTATATATATATTTATACACTTTGCAAATAGATATGTTTGTGAGTTATAATAACCAATGTTATCCATGTATAATTTTATGTGTTATTGTATAAGTTAAATTATAAATGTATGAAAACTGCTCATCAAAGACACCCTAAACATATGTGATCGGCAACGCACAATCACATACTATACAGAGTGTATATAACGTTCAATCAAATTTTAAATTTCCTAATATGTTATAATTGTATTAATGTATGTTATAATTGTAATATTATATCTATTGTTATGTGTTATCACACATTAAAACAAAAATTTATTACATACAGTGTTAATAATTAAATGATATAATAAATGTTATTTAAAAGAGTTGATAATTGAATTTATCATAAAAATTGGATAACCATATATTTTTGCTTGATCTCGAATAAATCTAATATTTTTTGTTTTTATTTATATCTGAGCATAAGTATTTTATACGATGTAGATAATTGATAATTATATTTTTATATACAGATTTATGTAAACATGAAGCATAATTGGTAAAAATATTTACTTTAAATGGAAAATCAAATCTCTTATCATAAATATCAAAAATTAATTTATAATTATTATTAATTTTGATTTTTAAGTCAAGAAAGTTAATATTATTATTAATTAAATCATTTTCGCTTAATTTAAGTTGAGTAGGATAAAAATTGAGTGGTGATGTGCAATTTTTTTCATTGAAATAAAATATGATAATGTCATCAATATAGCGATAAAATACATAATCATTGTTCGTACTAATATTTCTTTCATAATAATATAAGTAAAGGTCAGAGATAATACTAGATGCTGTTCCGCCCTGCGGAATTCCCTGGCATTGTTTATAAATAATATTGTCATATATGATGTAATTATTATGCAATGTAAAATTTAGTAAAGTTTTAAAAAAATTTACTGAAATATGTTCTTTTAATTTTGAGATTTAAATTCTTTAAATAATATACACATTGTTTTATGTAAGTCTTTTATATCAATGTTATTAAATAAATCATTAAAATCCAATGTTTTTATGAATTTTACCGGATTGATATTATGTATTTTATTAATGAGTTGAAAACTGTTTTTTAGGCAATGTTGGTTATTATGTTTTAACGTTATATCATATATCTGCTTTAAAATATTAAGTAGTAAATTACTTGTATTATTATTATATGTGTTACACCCGATGGTAACAGTGCGAAATTTAATAGGATTTTTATGAAATTTTGGAATTATAACAAGATAAGGATAATTTAAATTATTACATTTGATTTTTAGTAATTTGTGATAATTTAATAATTTTCTATTATTTATTTCAATATTTAATTTAGTTTTATTAAAAATATTACTTGTGTTGATTGCATTGTGAATTAACACTTTATAGTATTCTTTACAAATGATAGCATAATTATTTGGAGATTTATCTACATAAGTAATTATAAATTTGTTTTGTAATTCTGATATATGTTTATTTATATTATTAAAAGCTGCATGCGTAATATGATGATAATTTTTTATAATTTCATTTTTCATTTTATCTATAACAGAAAATCTCCATTCACTAAAATACTCGATTGGTTTATTGTAATCAATAGCAATTTTATATATAAATAAATCAATATCTTGAATAAACTGCAATATTATGGATTTGATATTACACTTATATGGAAGGCGAAATTTTGTTCCATTATGCATTAAGTTTTGTAAAATAGGTTGTTCTACAATATTAAGATCACCAGTAATGATATGACCATGTGTTGTATTTATGTACCTTTGATATTTTGGGTCATTACAATAACATGGGTAATTATTTGAAGAGACCATTTGTTTTGCAAAAGAATTGTAATTAAAAATTTTACGTCCAAGTGTGCGATTATATTTGTATGTCTTGTGAATGGTAAAATTTTTTATTGGAAAATTGTTAGTAATGTTGTTTATTATATTGTGTAAATTGATATTATTAAATACATGATTGGAAAAATTTATAATTAATTGTGTATTATTAGTTTTATATTTAGGTTTATTAGAAAGACATGTATTTAATAGGTTTGCTCTATAATGTAGAATATCATAAAAGATATCACAAAAATGTATGATCATTTAAATTTCTTTCATGAGCTTAAAATTTCATACTCTTTCACTAAGATTAAGTGTGGAACACATTTTTTTTTTCTATTTTAACATTTCTATTTATTCTGTTCTTAAAAATTGATTTAATTTGTGTCAAAGAATATTTTTCAAACTTATTATATTAGTAAATATTTTTGAGGAAATTTATTAATTGACACTAGAACCACGATGACAGGTCACTTTGACACGTACCAAATGAATAGATGTTGATTCGCACCAGAAATTTTTTCATTAAATAAGTTAAATATGTGTTACTCAAAAATAACTTATATAAGTTAAATAGTTTTAAATAAAATTTCTGGTGTGAAATATTTTTATAAAATTTGAGTAAAATGTCCCGTGGTTCTAGTGTTAACATGTCACTTTAGATATGATTTTTATTTGATTAGAATAATCTAAAAATCAACATAAATTATGTTTCTTTTCCAAAACAGTTTATGATATGATATTATTATATGATATTTAAAGTTATATGATATTAAAAAAAATTTAAATGTGGTGGACCATAAAAGTTTAAAAATAAATAAAATTTGTAGAAAAATACCCTTAACCCATATCTATTTCTGGTATTTTCATTTCACAGTGTCACAATTTTAACAGCTGTAGATCTACCAATAAAATCAAAATATTTATCGCGCTCCAAAAACTTTCAAAGCCTAAATTAAATGCTTATTTGTTAAGCAATAGAGTTGCTTATTTATTTGAATGGCGAAAACAATCTGAAAAAAAAAAGCACCCCAGTTATGGAGCATTGTCATATTGATTATTGTGTTGTAGTTTAGAATTATGAAAGTTTCAAAATTTGACAAGAATGTATTGCAATGAGGGGCAAAAATTACTCTGTAGAGATATTTTTAACTATAGATTTAGATATTTTAAAATTATAAGGATTTATATAAGTATCAGAAAAACTTTCAAAGCCTAAATTAAATGCTTATTTGTTAAGCAATATAGTTGCTTATTTATTTGAATGGCGAAAACAATCTGAAAAAAAAAGCACCCCAGTTATGGAGCATTGTCATATTGATTATTGTGTTGTAGTTTAGAATTATGAAATTTTCGAAATTTGACAAGAATGTATTGCAATGAGGGGCAAAAATTACTCTGTAGAGATATTTTTAACTATAGATTTAGATATTTTAAAATTATAAGGATTTATATAAGTATCAGAAAAAGATAACTAATAATACCTGGATTTTTAATTGGCTGTTCTCTTGCTCTTTTCCATAATCATGGTGCCTTTAAAAAATTGGAGGGGGAATTTTCTTGTTTAATTAATGGCGTCGACTCTTCTTTAAATTTCACATGAACGATGTCAAATGCAAATTCCATTCTCTAATGAAAATTGCCATATGCTAACAACTTTTACATCAACTTTAATATATTTATTAAATTTTATCAAAATTTAATATTCTGGAAGATTGTACGGTAAAAGGATGTTAAACTTATGCTTTGATGACCAATATATTCTGTGGAAATTCAGCTACCTTGTGTAATTCCTATAAAATACTAATATTTTCTGAATGAAAACCGGCACTGATTTAAAATATGACGACACTTTCACTGGGGATGGATTTTCCTATGAACCAATATTTGTCTAGTTAAAAAAAAATTCTTTCTCTTCATGAATCTTGTACAAATAGGCATTTATATTTATAGATAATGTGCATGTTTTTCAACTTAACGTAAGCAAAACGTTGAGCTAAATTGCTTGAAGTTTCTCTAAGTTTCTCGTAATTTTAAAGAAGTTAGAATACGTCTTTACTTGAGTGTGTGACATCACATGCACATTATCTATTTAAAACATGAAAGCGTTTAAAGAAATCCAATACTACTCAATAATACATAGAAAATTTTTAAACATTAATATTATTAAATACTAAATTTAACTCGCTTAAATATCTCTCTTTGGTCAAGCTGAAAAAAGTTAAAATTCATTTAATTTCTAAATGTCAATATTTGACAGACGATTTATGATTATGTAGAATAAATTGAATCATGAAATTTGAATACACAAAAATATGTTTTTATTGCTTGGAAAATTTATCTCCAAACACATTTAAATTAATGTACTATGTCGTTGTTTAAATGCTCAAATCGGACAAAAACTGTAGATTTGTATAAGGAACATACATACATACCAAGAACGGCTTTTATATATATAGATTTGTTAAGAGCTTCCAAGCAATCTAAATCTGTAGATTTTTTTTTTTTTTTTTTTTTTTTTTTTTGGTAATATTAGATAAAAGTTTAAAAAAATCTGTTAAATTACCGTTTAAAGTTATATTACATTTAATTTTCATTATAGATTGTGACTAGTTTCCCAAAAAGTTGGTTCAAGAATGCAAAAGGCACTACTACTCTGCCATTACTAAAGCAGTTTTCTGCTTTCCTCATCAAGTTTGCTGATGCACATTACACCCAATGTATGAAAAAAGGAATAGCAGAAGAAGAAGCAAAGTAATTTTTGCATTTTTTTATATATGTGTGGATACATTGTTTTCATTATCTCAATCAGTATGGTATGATTTTTACTTTCTTCTATCTATAATAGAAGAAAGTATTGTAATCGAAAAATTTTCAACTTCCGATTTTCGACGGATTTGCACGTTTTAGGGGCAGAGATTCTGAAAAACATGTTTTTACAAAATGTCTGTCTGTCCTCATTGTACCATTGAAAAGTATATGAAGTTATGCTTCAAATTGAACCAAATTTTTTTTTCTATGTTTTTGGCTATGGCAGCAGATTCCACTTGAATTTGGGAATATTCCAACGAAAGGGGGTGTTGCGATAGAGATTTTTGTTATATTTTCAGTATTGTATCATCGAAAAGTGTATGAAGTTATGCCGATAATTGAACCAAATTTTTTGTATATGTTTTTGACTAGGGACTGCAGGTACCAGTTGAATTTGGGGATATTGCACCTGGAGAGGGCGCTGTGATTGCCATTTAAAGATTTCAAATTCAAAAAGATGTACAAAAAAATTTGAAATCCTAAAATTTTTTTGTGTTAATTGTTTGGCCTTGACCCAAGGATTCCAGACTATTTTTTTTTTTCCTCTATCTTAAAAAATGGCTGAGCTATAATAGCAGTTTGAAATTTTAGGATGACATTTTGAAACAATACAGCACGATTCCTCCATAAACGGGTTTAATTTATAAGTTTTAGTTAACATGGTTTTGGCCCTTTTTTTTTTCATTGTTGTAACCATCATTTCAACTCTTACATGCTTAGCATTATGTATTTATACTAGTATATAACCCCCGTCAAAAGTGACAAATAGTTGATCTGCACTGCATTTTCATAAGACTTCATACAAACAAACAGCATGAAGATTTTATTATTGAAAGGTATGTATTGTAGAAAAGTACATTTTAAAAATGACAAATAATTTCTACAAATACAAATAATGAGGATTTTTTTTTTTTTTACTCAATATTAAATTTTTGAAATAGTTCAACGACTGGACAAAACATTCAAATTAAATATTAAAAAATAATCCATGTGTGAAAGTTTTTGTAAAAAAGTGTTATCAGTGAGTTTCTACAGAGCTTGACTTACCACATAGCTCATTTTATGATTATATAAGCAAAATTAAATGGAAATTACTTGGTACTATTTATTCCTTATATTTTAATTACGTTTCATAAGAAGAAATCATTTTATTTGCGATGGAAACAAAATTTCAAAATTAGTTTGTATTATCTGCTGGTAGATGGTGCCAAAATATTTAAAAAAGAAGCATAATATAATACTGGATCAATCACCACAAAGCCTCCCTACGAAAGCTGTCGCCGCTATTTCTGAAAAAAGTGTTTAACGAAAAAATTGATTATAGAAATGTTGATATAGATGTTTTATATGAAAATATGTTGAACAGACATGATTTGAGACAGAAGAAATTATCGTTTATTTGTTATATTTTAGCATATGTTTTTTATTAAGCCTAACATGGAGTTTCGATACGCTCGGGTTTGAATGGCAACAGTGTTCGTTTGTTTATATCTGGGATTTCGATGTTTAATCTGGATTTTTAATTAAGAACTTAAAACATTATAATAGGATATGATATACATGTTTTATTGGAAGATATGCTGAACAGACATGATTTCAAGTAGAAGATATTATCATTTAGCTGTCATATGTTAGCAAAGGTTTTTCATTAAGCCTAACATGGCGTTTTACTGCGGTCGATTCGCAGACCAGAGTGGTCGTGCCCGGAACGGTTACAACACTTTCTTGCCTTCAGGTTTTATTATAAGTAGATTCGCTAACGTCAAATTCTCGCCAAGCTTGGCAACAATGGGCAAAATATCGCCAAATTTGGTAATAAAAATACGTTGCCATATATGAAGCCAACTAGGCTATGTCTGTCTAATTTGGCAATATTCTCATTCAAATTCAATATTGATGAGAACTGGGAATGACTCTTCTATAATCGGTTTCCACACATTTTAGCTTTGCATTCTCCAGTAAACTTAGCTATAATCTTAAAACCAAGCAATAGGGAGGCTATCTTTTCCTGTCGGTACAGGCCAGAAAGACTTTTCGTAATTTAGTATAATAAATCAGCTGATCGCATCCATGTAACCCGACGATTCACAAGCAGTTGACTTACAACAGAATGATGAAAATTATTGATTTTTTTGGCAGTGTGATAGCAAATTTTGAAGTATTAACATGTATGAGATAGAAGAAAGTTTTGGGATTGGCATATCCGACTAGTTTATTTTGATTGTTAGATTTATTGATTTTCTATTCAAAGTCTGTTTTGTCCACTTCGTGAACGTTTCCCTAAATGTCTTTTTAGAGATTTTATATTGATTTTTATTATTTTTTTGTAAAAGCCGTTTTTCCATCATAACTTTACATATACCTTTCATGGAATATGAGAACTAGTCCTTTTCACTAGCAACACAATATATTTTTATTACTAAAAAAAAAATCATAAGAAACTTCAAAATGCAGTCTTGGTAAATTAATTAATATCTAATAAATTATTATTTATAATTTTAAAAAAAGTATGTACATTTTGTATTTTAATGCATAATTTTATTTTGTTTTAGTTATTTTGCTTTCAAACTTCTAATTAAAAATTTAATTTAATTCAACTGCAAATCATTAATTTTGATACGTGTGTTACTCGTATACAGTCTTCTATATAAAGCCCTGCATTGAATGGGTTAACTTGTTTTTACCAAAATGTGACCCACCTCCTGGGTTAATCTAATTAGTTTTGTTGCAGATCAGGTTTAGATATACCTAATTTTCTTACAAGAAAGTCCAGAACTGTATTTAAGATGAAAATAACTATATATTGAATATTCAGGATTGGCACTTTAAATACTCTAACAAAAATTATGCTGTTCAAATATGCATTTATACATATTTTTTTAAGGTTGCATCTTTATTACAGTTATCTGATTCCCAACATCTAAAACTTAATTTAAAAAAATATATATTTAAGTTTTATAAATATGTACATACAATGATTAATTATTTATAATTTGAACATAATCATAAAAGTAAAATTGGTTTAATTTTTTTTATTTCTTTGTAAAATATATTAATATAATTTTCTCTCCTGCATAGCTTATCTTACACCATATACCGAATACCTGATGTTAAATTTATGTTTCTTTGGGTTGGTTATACAATATTTTGAATGTTTGTTTTACTTCTTTTTGCAAATCATAAGAAATATTTTCAATAGAAATTTACAAAAATCTCTATTGAATTAACAAAAATAAATAAATTGAACAAAAATTACGCACTGCATTAATTTGAACTAAAATGAAAAAAAAAAGAAAGAAAGAAAGAAAGAAAAGTAAAGGAAATTGAAAGGCTTTATAAGAGAGTTCAAAGAGTAACCTTTTTTAAAGAATAATTTCTATTGAAAATATTTTTTATGACTTGCAAAAAGAAGAAGCAAAACAGCAAAAACATTCAAAATATTGTATAACTAATCCAAAGAAACATTTAAATTTAACATCATGTATTCAGTATATGCTGTAAGATAAAGCTATGCAGGGTAGAAAATTTTGAATGTTACATGAAAATCTTGGAGATTTGTGGCCTACTAATATATGACAATCAAATTTTTGATCTCATAAATTAATATTGCAATATACATTATACATATTTGTAGTTAATTCAGTTTTGAAATTTCACAGATGCCCTTAATTTTATAATCAAATTTCTTTTTATGTTTTGAAAGTTTATTATTAGATCTAATTTTTCAGACAACATGAAAATTGATTGTTTTTATTTATTGCTTCTCAGAATATTAAATCTGTGGTTATTGTTTTTATTTATTGCTTCTCAGATTATTAAATCTGTGGTTAGTGCAACTGGTATTTTTTGACATACATGCATTTTTAAAATAATTCTGAAAATTTCATGGCTTACATTCAGGATTTCCAGGTTGTGAATGCAAAAACATATTGCACAAAAAAAAGGAGGATAGTTAGTTGCCTATGCCCACTAGGTCATTCTGTATGTTCTCTTTTTTTCATGAAGGGATTGATGTAAAGGAATATCTCTCTCTAAAGAAAAGTAACTAATGCAGCTGCCACCACTGTCGAAATTGAATTTATTATGACCTTTTCACTTAGCGCATAATAAAAAGAACTATTACATATAAAAACATGAAAACGTGTATTTTTATAGAGAAGTGTATGATAAGCATGCTGAAACAGACAATTTTTAAATTGAAGAATTGTTTTAAGCGCTATTTAATACTAAAACCTGTTAAAAAGGTTTAATAGGATCAAAAACTATGTGTAGCAATTTAACCATCTTTTGCAGGCACATACTTGACTGGATTGTAGTGTTCAATGTCCAATCATTTTTTTTTTAATTTGTCCAATTTTTTAAGTTTTTTTTTCAAAAATTTTTATTCAAAATTTCATTACCTGAATAGTGATTTGAAATAGCTTTTTTTACCTACAATTGCAAGATTTTAAAAAGCCCAAATAATAATATTTGAAAACTATTAAAATGGAGCAAATTAGTGTGTTTTTAGAGTCTGCAGGGTCTGAACAGGGGGATTACAAGCATAGCTCTTAGAGGGCCGAGCTTCCTAGTCTATACTATTATATAAAGAGAGAACGCCTTACTGACTCTTCAATGCCCAGCCGAAATGACTAAAGTCAGGATCATGAAATTTGGAGAGTAGATTGCTGTTATGACATAGGCAAGCAATAAGAAAGGATTTTTGACCCCCCTTCCCCCAGATGGAGGTTAATTATTATGATTTATTGTGTTCGGAATATTTCTAGGATATTACATTTTTACTTATGTTACCCGGAAGGCCATGGTTAACTCAGGCGAAGCTGGATGGTTCTGCTATATTAAAATAAATTTATTAGTTTCAATATGTACGTAAACAGAAAAAAATATGTTTATCACCTTTTTACAAACTTTTACTTGAAGTTTAATATTTGTAAGTACTGCAATTTTGTCTCGTTCCTGCTTTTATCCGATTTAGAAATTCTTTTTTTAATTACTTACCCATCCCTACCCTACATTGTAATCGACATATTGTCCACCCGCACAAAGCAGGGATGGGCTGCTAGTATTTAATAAAGAAATAAAATAAAACTGTAGACCTACTTTAAATTAATATCCTTGCAACTATAGTCTTGAAAGCAATTTTTACTTCAGATGATTTATATATTTCAACTAACTGCTATCGTGAATGTGATACTCTACCTCACTTTATAAGAGATTCCTTAAATATGCTGTAAAAATACAGACAAACAATGCCTTTGAAGGAAAGAGTCTTTTATTTTCTAGCAAAAGCACATGCATTTGCTACAAGAGGTGGACTCATTCTTTCAAAACGTATAATTTTTTTCATATTTCTTTACTTCTTTTGTGTTATTAAAAAAGGACAAGCTTTTTAGATATATTTTTTACTCTTCTACTACGACTACTTCTTTTTCTTTTAACCCTTTATTTTCATGTTCCTGTTATCTTTATTTAAAAGTAAAAATATTTAAGGTTAAATTTTATACTTATTGTGTTTTTCTATTGTTTATTTCAGGGATGTCATTAAAGATATAGTCCAGTTATTAATTTGTATTGAATCCTTAGAAGATGCTGTCAGTGTAGCAAAAAAATATTGTGTTAGTGCATTTAAAAATTAATGTATATAATTGTTTTTATTAAATCTATTTATAATATGCATATGTAAATAAACTTTGAAATTTTTCCAAAGCTTGTTTATATTTTTTATATATCTGTAACAGATAAAATCAACAGTATGTAAATAAAAAAAAATCTGTATAAAAACAATTATTCTCATAATTTGAGTAATTTATAATAAAAAGGCGAGTTTAATAATTAGCATACTGTAAAATGGCTGTTTTTCACTGGTTTAAGATATAGCTCATAAAATTACTTGTATTTGAATGTGATTTTCTTATCTCTTGAATTTTGCATCAAAACTATCCTGTAAGATTTCATTTATAATGAGAGTAGATGCACATAGGAAACAATGATAATTAACCTGACATCTTTAAAAGGATTTATTTACCAAAGGAGTTGAAAAATTTATATATATACCAATCAGAAAATTTAAAAATGATTTATTCCAGCTACTTATCAATTGTAATATTCATATAGCTGTTTTTTATTTTGTAGAAAAAATAATAATATTTATTCTTAAAATAATTAAACACTAAGAGAAAAAAAGAATTAAGAATGTTTTATTTAGGAGGCTGTGCTTTCCTGAACCTCACATGAAAGACAGTGTGCGGTTCTGTTTCCTTTTACATTCATTTGTTTAAAAAGTATCTTGAATGTTGTTTCAGGGAATTAGATACCACCTGATGAAAAAGATAAAAAAAAACATGTTTGTTAGAATAGTTCAAAATTGCAAAAAAAATTTGTTAATATTAGTTTTTATTTTCATCGGACCATTTTTTTAATAACAATTAAAATATTTATTTTGTTTGAAATTTTTATTGCTTGACAATTTAAATTATGTAGATATAAAGTATTAATATGGTAAAATTTTTCACAAAAAATAATCTCTCAAAAATTTATTTTTTACAAAGGATGTGCATTGCATAATATTTCCAATGAGGACAAAAAAAAAGTTTTTATTCATGATACACATGCTTAAATAACAGTGTTGGGGAGGATTGAAAATTTCCATTTGAATAAAAAAAAATTATTTTATTATAATAAAGGATATATATATATATTTAAATCGTTAGACAAACCAATAAGAAGTTAAAATTTCAGATTAAATTCACCTTGTTTAATAACTAAAATTCATGAAGATACAACTAAATGTAAATATATTGCTTGAAGGTGCGTAAAAACATACATAAAACATTTAAAAGCACATTAAAGTCTTTTTAAGAGAGTATTGTATAAGAGAGTCTCTAGAAATGATATCTAAAAAAGAAATAGTCTGTAACGATGTATTATCATATGATATCCACACAGTCTGGAATGAATTAATACATCATTGATTACCTTTCCCATCCCACCTTATATTCCAAACCCTTGAAGTAAAATAGTTTATTCCGGGCAAGCAAGAAAACGCGAAGAGACAACAATTCAACTCAACAATTAGTTTTTCACTGATGATGACCGAGTAGTTCGGTTGAAAACTTAATTTTTTTTAAAAGGACTTTAATGTGCTTTTAAATGTTTTATGTATGTTTTTATGCACCTTCAAGCAATATATTTACATTTAGTTATATCTTTATGAATTTTAAACCAATAAGACTTTGAGGGTAAAAAAGAGAATATTTTTAAAAGAAAACTTTATTTATAATTTGTGAAAAATGCTTAAGTTCTATGGCAGAAAAATATTTTAGGATAAGAAAAACAAGAAATAAATTACAGTAAGAATTTTTCAATATTTAATTTAATTAAACAGGCAGTAAAAATTTAAAACTTAATATGATTGTTGGTTATTTTTGTAGTAATAGTGTACCTAAATACTAAAATTATTGTACTTTAAAAAAATTTATTTTTTCTTAGTTCCAACAAACAATAATTTTGACAAATTTTAGTTTTAAAGAGTTTGGTCTGAAAATCTTATTTATATAATATACACCTAAAAACAAACAAACAACAAAATTTTTATATAAAAAATAATAATACGATTATTCACTTTTTAATTGGAATCTGGATTAAATGGAGCTTTTCTTGACCACACCACTCCTAAGTACAAATATTAGTTTAATATAAATTTATCACATTACTTTAACTTTGTAAGTAAAGAGAATAATATTCTTTATTTTTCTTTTGTTAATTTCTATATGCATTACTATTATGTTTCTGCATAATTAACACTTAAAGATGCAATATTTTATTTCTCGTATGAGAAAATATTATACTGCATTACAGCTTCAGTGCTAGTACCATGTATCATTAATTAATTAAGAGAAAAATAAAAATAATGCTGGTACTTTTCGTTAGATGGACATCACTTCATACCAAGTGCAATGTTGGTGTGAAAAAGTATATGTAGAAGCTAACTTAGTAGAAAAATAATAATAATTCTATTGGCATACATATAGTTTTATGAAAAGTATAATTATTTTATTAAGTACAAAATATTGAGGAAATTTATAAACAATAAAAATATTTCATTACACAGCCAGCTTAAAGTTCATGATTTCATTTAGCATCAGGGCAGATTTATGAACAGGGATGTAGTGGAGGGTATATATACACTGTATACCTTCTAGATTTTTTTTTATGGAAAGCCGTGCAACCTCTGCTTTTCAAATAAAGCTATAGCACATACTCTCAAGCATTTTTCTCCTGCCTTACCAGTGTTTATATCATCTGCCTATAGCATATACCCTCTGTTTTTTGTGACTACACCATTGTTTATGAAGTGGGAGGTCCATCTCAACGGAAATCTTTAAGGCTCCTCATCTTGAAAGCCTGGGTATATTTACAAATTTCTAATAATAATTTGACCAAAGTTAATTACAATAATTTCTTACAACTTAATTACAATTTATTCAAAAGGTTTTTTATGCATAGTTTTATACAAAATATTTCACTATTATTCTTTTACTGGACAATGTTTTTTATATGGAAAAGGAAACTGACATAATTGCACACAGCTGGTAATGATATGCACCATTTTATTCAGACTAAAAAACACATACCTTGGAATAAAGAATATTATTTCTTATCGATTTAGATGCTATGAAGCACAATTCCTTTAAAATTACGTATTTTATCATATTATCAAACAATTTTTGACATAAAATAATCATTCATACCAAGGTAAATAAAAAATTTTTGAAATGCGCGAGATAATCTTTTTAAATGCTCAGCTATCTGCAATACTTATAAACAGGAATATATGAAATGAAAAAGAAATTAAACTTTTCAAAATCAAGCAAAAATCAGATCTATCACGACTTATTATTAGGTAGTGGGGAGGAATTAAACTGGCAAGTCAGTTATCAATATTTGCCAAATGTGACTGTTTAACCAGAAAGTGTGTTACAATAAAACATGCCAAACCCAAAAATCTGTCTTAAATGGGAAAATTTCAGTCTTGATGAAAGGAATATTGTGCAATTCTACCTAGTAAGATAGAAACATGTCTAAAACTGAATATGTTTCCTCTAGTGATTCCTTTTCACATGTTTTACTGTATGTTAAAAAAAAAAAAAAAACTTGAAAAGGTTTGACAGATTTGCCACGCTTGTGTTTTTTCCCAGTCTAAAAAATGTTATTAACCCCTTGCCTGTGGAATATGTGAGAAAAACGTGCCAAAAATGGGGAAACAAAAAATTTTCTTTAATTTTGTTCGTTATTATCATCAAAATGTTAGAAATAGATTATTTAAAAAAAAAAAAAAAACTTTTAAACGAAATAACTACTAAAATTACAAAAATCCGACAAATGGCACGAAACTGCCAAACTTTTCACGGGAAAGTATAGCCATCTATTGTGAAAATGGTAAATTACATATTATGCATTGGACGAACTCAGGTCGGGCATTCCAAAAATTAGCGCATTTAAGTTGCCAGAACTGAGTTTGGACATCACAAACAAGGGGTTAACTTACGAAAGGAGACTCTCATCACTATCCCCCCCCACTTCTTTAGCAAAAGCCCTTTAAAGACATTTAAAATGAGATCATTCTCACTTAATAGTATTAAAAGAAATAAAAGTTTATATTGCTATTCAGAATTCTGTAATAATAAAAAAAAAATGATATAGAGAAAAAAAAAAAACATAAAGTCACTTCCACAAAATTTTAGTTGACCTTGGTAGGCTAAAGTTATTTTTAAGCATTCATAATGCTAATGGGGCAACATAATAGAGAAAGTAACATGATCCGAGTCTTTATCCTTATATATCCTCAGGATATATAGACAAAGTGATATTGACTCCAGTTTTTGTAACGTTATCAAGGTTGAAGAAAAGCCAGGCAAAATTAAAAAAAGAATTATTTTATTGGTTTTAACTTGCTTTTTTTTGGCCTAAATTGACTTTTGTACAGTGAAGTAGTATTTTAATTTTAAACTACAAATTTTTAAATGTTTTTTTTTCTTTACTAATTTTAAAGGTATTTCTTAGTAATAAAAACATTAATATTCTAATAGCATATACCCAATAGTCATTTGTAGTCAAGAGTTGTAATAAAGTCAACCAAATTTTAAAAAGGTATACCAATTGTTTTACTTAGTTTATACTGAGTCTTTTTAAAATTTTTTAAGGTTATTGCAGTTACTAAATACTTTATTTTATGATAGTAATTGCTTAATGATATATTTTATTACTTAACTAATTTTAAGGACTTTATTGATAAGTAATAGATTTATTTTTTCTCATATAAATATTTAAAACCAAACAAAGTCATTTAGTAAAAAACTCAATTTTCCACTGTTGAAAACTGTATTAAGAATAACATAGCTCGAATACAAATTTTTTCCAAACTTTATTTTAACAAGTTTTATTTTGAGAATAATTTTTTCTTTTATATTGTTCTCTTTTGTTCTAAAATTAGATGTACCAAAATCTCCTCCAGTATTATCTTCTTTTCAATTCCTTTTTCAACATTGATATGAAGATAATTTTTTCTTCATATGAACTCATCTGGAATACATTAAGAAACTGCTTAGAAGAAGAAAAATGAACCATATATAATGTATATTATATATTAATAAAGTATATTTTATAAGTCGTCAAAACCCACTGTTTTCTAAATATGGATGATCTCAAGTATTGTCAGATAATTTCATTAAAATAATACATATAAATTATTTTGCTTTAATCATGAAAAGTAAATAGCAGTATGTAAACAATGTTTTTCCTTTTTTAAGTAAAATGGTTTTGTTCCTTTGTCACTGCTCAATTACATACAATCCTTAAAATGTACAGTATATGTAGAGCTATGTAATAGACTTTCAAAACACCATTCACTTCAATGTGTATATATTTTTCTTTTAGACACATTACCTTCATAGTATTTTTCTAGTGGTCAAAGATTTAATTTATTTGGTAAGTAGTTAAAAGAAAAAAAAGCCTTGCTTTTTTGGTTTGGCTAAAGTCTGGCAACCCTGATTAGTACTAATTATTTTATTGAAACTACCAGTATACAATTAATAGTATTAATTGGGTATGTAAAGTCATTTCCACTTGCGAATTTAAATTCCAAGCTTCAACTTACATGAAAATTCCTAGATAACAGAAAGGAAGTTACTCAAAAGAATGTGTTGATTTACTAGTGGTAGACAGTTTGTGAAAAGCATGTTGTTTGATTGAATTTTAAAATGAGATATTTTATAGGGTAATAGAATTCAGCATTTTCCTCAAATCCGTTGAATTAAACAGCGAGAGTCTGTAGAGATTAGAGGTGTACTGAGTACACAATATATACTCAGTACTCAACCATATTATCGAGTAGTAATAAATATTTGCTTTCTTTTTGTTTTAAGTATCGTTAAAAACAAAAAATTCTTACCCAAGTGATTTGTAAAAATTGATTCAAATATAAATATCAAAATATAATATAAGCAATAATTCATAAAAACTTTTACTGAGCAAATAAAAATGTGCCTACCCTGAAGTTTAAATGAGATATTTTATAGGGTAATAGAATTCAGCATTTTCCTCAAATCCGTTGAATTAAACAGCAAGAGTCTGTAGAGATTAGAGGTGTACTGAGTACACAATATATACTCAGTACTCAACCATATTATCGAGTAGTAATAAATATTTGCTTTCTTTTTGTTTTAAGTATCGTTAAAAACAAAAAAATTCTTACCCAAGTGATTTGTAAAAATTGATTCAAATATAAATATCAAAATATAATATAAGCAATAATTCATAAAAACTTTTACTGAGCAAATAAAAATGTGCCTACCCTGAAGTTTTAATATATAACAAAATTTTATGATTAGATTTAATACAAATAAATGTATTTTTTAAACAATAGGAAAATGAAGATTTTGGATAAAGAATAATTCACAGAAATAGAAAATACAATAAATGCTTTTAAAAATTAAATTTTTAGTATTTTAAATTATTGAAGCAAAAATAAAAAACATTCTATATTTTCAGCAAATGATTTTTTATATAGGTGTGTGTATGCATATATCTTGATTTGGCAATATTTCATAAAAGCATGCATTTTATTCATCTAATCTCATTTTAAAAAGGAACTTTAATGGTAAAGTTTATAAATAATATCTCAATCCAAAAATAATTTTATAAAGAATTAAGAAAACATGCACTGCAAAACAAATTTTGCACTGCAGTCTATGTTTTTTAGCAATATCTAATACTTTTCAGATGCAGATTTAAACTTCTAAAAGAAAAATTAAGGATAAATATATCTGCAAACAGCATTAGTCGAGCGAGAATATCATTTCATTTATTCCATCAAAGTTACAGAAAAAACTGATCGAAGATAACCAAAAGCATGCACAAGAACAAAAACAAAACAATCGTATTTTGACTTCATTAGAGGATGATGTCATCTGCATGGGGAAAAACATAGGACAAAGGAAAATAATTTGAATACATATAAAATACAATTTAATTAAATAAAATAAAGCATACTGAAACACGTGAAATACCACTGCTTCAATCGATCAATGGTGTCTTTTTTCTTCTGAACTTTTGAATTCGAATTTTATGTTTTAATCATATATATTTTTTTAAATTTGCAGGTGCAAGACCTTTATTCTCAGGGCTGATTTCAGTCTAGGAGAGATTTTTGACTAATAGCAAATTAAACTTTATATGCTTAAATAACAGTAATTTTGCTATCAAGAACTTTAAACCAGATTCCTTTAATATAAAAGATTGATTTTTAGCCAAAGTGCAAGACACAGAAATCTTCTAGCCCATTTCCATTTGGTTATATCTAATACTCAGAAAAATTTTCAGTCTTGGTTTGGATAGACCTCTTGCACCCATGTAAACACATGCGGAGATGTCCCAATTTATCTTTTTTGTACTATTTATTTTTTTTATAATCATTGTTGAGTACGATATAATACAGAATATTATTTTTGTAGTAACATTGATTGGAGGAAAATCTTTAGGCATTTAACTGTGTGTGTATGCAATTGCTTTGTAACATTTATCTTCCGAGAGTTACCCAGCCTAAGCTCACTTCTACGTGTGCACAAGTCTTTTATCCTTACACTACTACTCCACACTCAGCTGAGTACTCTGTACTCAACCAAAGCAGTAGGGTAGACCGGTACACAGTGGACCACTTTTTCAGTTAACATTTTTTTTCTCTTTAACAGACTGACCGATCTGTATGAAAATATTTTTGAATATTCCTTAAACCTTCTTACATCCATCATAATTTTCTCACAACATAGTTTTCAATACATTAAAAAAAAAAAAAAAATTATATACACTTGTAAAGTGGAGCAGTGTATCCCGGAAGCGGGGTACACTGGTCCACCCACCGGGGTACAGTGGACCACTATTAGGTATTATCTAAAATACAATATAAATCTATTTTTCATTAATCTAATTCTTTTTTGTTGCTCCTTCACCTGAAAAATAACATAGTAATATAAATTTTGAAACAAAAACAAAAAAATAATTATATTTTGAAAATAATAACAGATTAATACAGGAACAATTGCAATTTAGTTGAAGTTATTACTTAAGTACAAAAAAATCAGCGCACATTAAAATTTGCAAATGAAATTCCAAAGTAAGTGAGTAAGATTGAGCCTGGGATTTTGAAGAAATAATTTTGGGTCTGAGAGCAACATTATGAAATCATTGACATCAACAGCAGATTGATTCATCTACAGTTTCGGGAGAAATAAACTGACTTCCATTATTCAATTTGTGTCTCATGAATCTTACTTGAATAGAATCATCAACAATTAGACTACAGATATATTTATCAAAGGCAGTAAATACAAAACAAAATATTTCTTACTATGTTAAATAAATTGTTATTTTTATTTGTTTACTTTATTTTACAGTTAAATCTACTTTAAAACAATCTTTCTTTATAGAAAATAAGCAATTATTAAATATTTTGAACATTCTGCATTACAGGAGCAGAGTGGATTGTGGACCACTGTGCCCCAGGAGTGGGTGGTCCACTGTACCCCATGTTGACGTTCAATAAATAATCATATTAATATTGTTTATAACTTTCTTTTAAACATATTAACTTTAAAGTAAAATAAAAACAAATATCTTAGCTTTGCAAAAAAGCTGTTTTATTTTATTTATCTACAACCTTTAATTACTAAAAAAATAAAAATAGGATGATGAAAAATTTTACTTTTAGAAGCTCAAAACAACCAATCAGGATAAAATAGTTCAATCTGAGCTAAACATATTTTCTGAAGGCTATAAATAATCATTGTAGTGCTGTTGTCTATTAGGATAGAAGAGACGCTTAAAAAATAATTTAAATAAATAAAATATTAAGGGGTGGTCCACTGTGCCCATAGGTCCAGTGTGTACCAGTTTCCCCTACTTGGTACACCACTAGTATAGATTATAATGAGGTTTCCTACATGTCCTATTATCTGCAGATTAAACTTTAAATCATCATAAAAGGCCTGTAACAGGATTTTTTTTTCAACTAAAGGCAAGTACACCTGTCACTTCTGAACCCCACCCATTTCTCACCAACCGTCTACATCCTACAGTTCTGGTAATAATAGTTTGTAGAAAAAATATTTTATTTACTACATGAAAATGATATTTCTTTTATTAGTAATACTAAACAACAACAACAAAAAATATGAACACTAAAATAACTCTTTGATCAAATTGTTTTTCCTTGAATCCAGAAGGAAATTTGGGTGCTCCTCATGATTGTGACCAACATGACCCCTTAAATCTGCCCCTGTTTAGCTTTTTTTTAAATATCTGATTTTTTTCTTCATGCTAATGGCAATATAAAAATTCAACTAGTATGATTCACAGAAATCTATGGATATATACTAAAAATATACAAATCAATAAGCAGTTAAAAAAATGTAGAAATCTTGAAAACAGATTTAGGTGAGTACATCTTTTTTTCTTTAGTCACAGCAACATTTTGCTGCTTTAAAATCTAGAATACATTATCTTATTATATATATATATATAAATAGATATCAGAATGAAAATTGTATAAACAAATTTCACATTATGATTTATACCTTTTCCTTTGTAGCATTTAATTGCAGAGCATTCATCATTTGGTAATTGCAAATTCTGCGATTATATTAAAATATTCTCAACCCCCCCCCCCCCCCCCCCCCCATCTCTCTACAAAAAAATATCACCTATTGATGGAAAAAGAAAAAAGTTATAAGTGATGATTTATGATTAAGTTACTACATTTATTGAGAAGAAACTAGCAGTTTACCATATTTGTCACAAAACTGCGACTTGTGTCCGTAATAGAAAAGTGTAATAATTTCTAAAAAATTGGGATCAACATATAAATAATATTAAAGAAAAGGGAAAAAGAAGAACATTTTAAGTGAAATTCGGAACTTATTATTACAAAGAAACCAACTAAAATTAATACAATTCACAATAAAACTGGCTACAACATTAAAATAGGATCTAGCAGACAGGAGTTACTATCTGATTTTTTTTAATAAAATAATAATTTTTTCTGATTTTTTTTTTTTAAATAGATAAATAGTTTATCATAAAGATAAATAGTTTATTATAGTTTAGTAAAGTGATCCCAGCATTGTTATGAATCTCAAAGATGTGTAGACATTGTATATAATTCATGAATATTAATTATTCTTCCTATCTACTCTAAAATATTCAAATAAAACTGTGTAAAATGAAAAGATGATCTGATTTGTGCTCAAGAAGCAGTTATTCGGAGACTTCAAAGCCTTTCCTTGGAAAAATAGAGGTAAAAACTTCCTTGCCCCTTATATTTTTAAAGCAGGTTATATTTTGAAGAAATAAAGAATTTATAAGTTAATAAATTTAATTCAAATTAAATTTGTTTCTGTATCTATGTTCTTTAGTTTAAATATAGAATATGGTTTTCTGTGGAAATGTTTTTCATTATGGAACATAAAATATAAAATAATATTCTATTATTTTTTAAAAAATAACATTTTGTAGTTTCAACTATCTGGACATTTGAAGTATTTAGCAATCAGCATTTCCTGAATGTGTGTCGACTGTTCAACTCTTACTGATTTTTTTTTTTTTTTTTTTTTTTCCAGAGTTATCTAATTTTAATAAGTTTAATTACAAAACTTAGTTTATATTATCTTTCTAAATTAGAACTATTCTAAGCTATGTAATTAATAATTCTACTTCTTATTCTTTCTCACTTAATTCATGAAGAACTTTTGTACATTTTGAAAATTAATTATTAAATTTAAAATATGGAAAAAACTGATAATGAATAGGAAGGGGGAGAGGGGGTAAATATATTTTTACTTGGTGACTAGAATATTTGGCACAGATGTCATACGCATCACATTGGCGCGATTGAAACAAAATGGCAATTTTATGCCACACATGGTAACCCGGTTATTTTGTTTATGTGTTAATATTTACGATTTATTGTGATATTTATATTTATTATTACGTTTATTATTTATAACTGTTTATTTATTATTGCTTGCTATTTGTAACTAATATTCAAAAACAAAGTTTTCGTGAAATTGGCGGGAGGGAGGGGATCGCGCCAATGTGGTGCGTATATGACATCTGTGCCGAATATTTTTCTAGCTGCCAGATATTTCCACATTTGTAGAGCCATGATCATAACTCATGCCATTTGTAGAATATGAGACATTTAAAATAATATGTTGTCAGTATGTATTATTAAAAAAATATATATTCATATAAAAAAAAAAGAAAAATTGCAATAATTTATCATAAACTTTTCTATTAGACAAATATCTTTTGTAGTTATATGAAATATGCAGTCAAGGTGGAAACCAATGAGAGGTTCAATGTGGTTATTATCTCATTCTGAACTAATAAAATTTCCACAAATGTTGTGTATTTTTTGCATAAAAATACACAACATTAAAAAAAAAAATGGGTACTTACGTATTATCCGTGCCAGTTTTAAGCCAACTGCGCCAGGCATGGAGCCAATATTACTAATTATAGTAACCCTTATATTTTGTTTTCTTGCTGCATGGTACATGCCTGGGAATAATCTATAATATTATTCTTTCTTATTTACTATGCTATTTACCATTTATTAATTTTACTAAAATAATGTTATTTACTGTTTTTAACAATGTTATAAATTTAATAAAAATATATTACATTTTATTTATTTTATATTAATTGCCATTTTTAACAATCTTATTTGATAATGTTAAATTACTGCATTTGAAAACATGATTGGCAACGATAAACACGATTGGTACTTGGCAACCATTTTTGGCAATCAATCTCCTGGCACGGATAATACGTAAGTACCAAAAAATGTTTTATTAAGAAATATGACTTCCCCCTCTATTTGATTGAGGACTCGATCTGCTCCTTTATGTCATAATAATTACACTCCACGTAAATGTTTTAAACAACATTTAATGTTTTCAATAAAAAAAATTATTATATTTTTACACCAGTATACATTTATAAAGATTTAAGCTGGGCCATTAAATCTTCTAGACTTTGCTCATTAACATCAACAGAATTGCTGTCATCATCTTCAATAACAGGTTTTGCATATGCAAGTTTTACTCCTTTTGCAACTTCAAGAGTTTGCTCTTCTTTTTCATCACTAGCAGTTTCAGATACTACACATATACCCCACTCATTTTCTTCATGAACTATCTCTTTTTCAACTTCTCTTTCTGGAAGTTTTATCTGAACTTTTTCTAAAAATTCCTTTTGCCTTTGCCTACAAAATGAATCCTCACAATCAGGATTAGGCTTTAAAGTCATTGTGGGAAAGAAATCTTCAAGAGCATTGTATCCTAGATAATAAGAAACTTTCCCAAATTTTAGCAAGTATTTCAATACATTTTGCACTAAAAATCCAGCAACAACTCCCATTGTAGTAGGAAGACTTGCAGCACAGACACCATCTCTTTTTAAGGTTTTCTCATCTATACTTGATGCAACAATCAGAGGTGGTGCACATGCAAAGCAAGCAGTCTCACCTGGAATTATAAATTGTATATGTCCTGACACAGCATTTTCACTCACACCAGATTCAAACCATGATAAATTGAGTTCATTGCATGCTGTATTAATAGCAACTCTTGCTTCGAAATTATCCACACAGCTCAATACAAGATCAACTGCAGTTCCACTTTCTTTACCACAAGTTCCAAGAACACTCATAAAATGTTGAAAATTGTCAACTGTAGTAATATTGTAGTTGTGGGTTTCAAATTCCACATCGGGATTTATAGAATACAATGTCTTGGCCGCTGCATCAACCTTACTCAGACCAGCTTGATGAGGTTGAAAAAATAATCTATTCATATTTGCTAATTCAACTTTATCATAATCAAACAAAATTAACTTTCCAATGCCACATCTAGTAAGCATTTCAGCAGTAACACTACCTACACCACCAACACCTACGACAACTACAGAAAATTTACGAATATCTTCGTAATTATTTACAATACCCATTCTTTTCAAAGCCATCAGCCTACTATAAGGGTTGGAATCAACAACTTCTGAACTAATAACTTCAATTTTCTCACGACCTTTAAATTCATTCTTACTTTTTTCTAATTGAAGTTCTTCTTCAAGAGCTTTTATTTTCAATAATAAGTGATTTACTTCAGATGACATTTTTAAGTAGCAAGGGGTAAGATGCTTAATGCAAAAACATATGTCAACAAACTCCTGCTGTCTGCTACGTTTCAGCACATTTGATGTTGCCAATTTCAATATGCGAATCTAGATTGTTGTTATTAAAAACAGAATCACATGAAAACATAACAGTGATTTTAGCTTTAAATAATACTAGTGATTTTGTATAACAGCTAATAATAACAAAAATTCTCTTGTCGAAATTTTCCTCCAATCAGAAATTCATAATAGCACATGATATCAATGATCAGATCTGTCTTTATACACAATATTGTTTTGGTTTTTGTTTGTAACTTTGGCTCTCCGAGTATTCGAGTTTTAATAAAGAAAGGCTGTACTACTTTTATTATTTGTCATGGATGAACCGATGACTTCAGTTATTCAAATTGCGGCTTCTGGCGATGAAGAAAATTTGTCAAACTCTGAAACTGATGAATTACAAAATGCTAAAAAATTGAAAACGTCAGAATGTGACTCCTTGGAGGAACGCTTAAATGGAATTTTATGCTGCGCTGTTTGTTTAGATCTTCCCAAATCTGCTGTTTATCAGGTTATCTATTTTATTTAAATTTCATTCAATTTGTTGTTACTGTTTTTTAAGCGTGTAAGCTTTTTCTTGCATAACTTTCCTGCACATCATGCTAATACGATTTTCCCCTCTGCTTTTCTGGGATTAATTTATTGTTCTTTTGTTTTGACTTTCAGTGCAGAAATGGTCATTTAATGTGCGCTGAATGTTTTAACCACCTCCTTGCTGATGCACAACTAAGAATGAATTCTGCTGTTTGTCCAAGTTGTCGGACGTTAATTAGTAGAGATTTATGTGTTCGCAATCTTATCGTAGAAAAGGCTGTTTCAGAGCTTCCAATTACTTGCAAGGAATGTTCAGAAAAATTTCCTCGCTGTATGAAAGAAGTTCATGAAGAACAGTTATGTATTGAAAGGTAAGGTATTGGTATTATATTGTTTTACACAATCAAAGATAAATAAATAAATATTTTATTGTAGGATTTATATTTTTACTAGGGGGCCTACCCCCTGCAAGCTACGCTCGCCAACCCCCGCTCAGACTTCGAGGCCTCTAAAAACATGACAGCGTGCTTTATTTTAAAAATATTGGTAAATCTGTAATTGGGTTGCCATGCTTTTAACGTTTTAACGGGGCATTTTTTGATTATCATGGCCTCATACACAGCTGTTGCGACAACTGACGACTGTTTTCGGGATTGATAAGTAAAATCAATTACAACTTGAAAACCAGATTGTATAAAATGGTTAGGTTTAAATTGTGGCTACCTCTTGGACTTCTATAACAACGATGTGTATTCTATTCTTCCTTTGCGTTTAAGGATGAGAAAAATTCCATCTGCTTGTGAATAACATTAAGAACCACGGTATTGAAAAGTACTATGTTATAGACATTTTCAGTAACAGGTTTTAATTTTCTCTCTATTTTAGTGCACCATCATGCATATTTTCATGTTATTTTAAATATGTAAATTATTTTTTTTAATTAATTTGTATATACGAATTTTATAATAATTATTTATCATACAAAATTAATTAAATATTTTGTGCATGCATGCCTGCATTTATTCGGCATCAATTGATGAGATATTTAAACAAATTTGCCATCCGCGATAATTTTACACCATGTTATGTCACTTGAATATTGTCCATAAGAAAATCGAGTAATTTTCCAGTATAGGATCCTTTGCTTTTTGGTTTGGAGTAATTCGAGCTTCAAAAAGGGATAGATTCATTAATATACGTAGATTTGTTGCCAAAAGTTATGAAAACAAACCCAATGAACTTTTGCTGCTTTTCTATTATAGGGGTCTTGACGCTTTTTTAAAAAGTTTGGCGGAAAAAACCAAGCAGGATAAAAAACCAACCAGGATATTTTATTCTTCCGTTCAGTTGGGCAATTATTATTTTATATATTAGTTTCAAATATCCAAATTAATGATTTTATAAATTCGTTTAATTAAATTTTACAAAAAAATAACAAAATGATATCAATAAATAATAATTACTATTAATTCCTTTTCCTCCCTTTCTTTTGCGTTTACCTAAATGACGTCATTTGGACGAATTTATTCAAAATATTTTCAGTTTATAAATTAAATTAAATGCTGATAGACGATTGAATCCTGACGATAGAAATGTGATTTTTTTTTTCAAATTTTTCTGAAAAACATAATTTAATCACAATCTTGTCTCCATTATCTATACTTGTCTTCATTATCGATTGAAATAAAAGATAAATTCAATTTCAATTTGAAAATGACGAATAAAAAGAAATCAATAATCCCTATCGGGATCCTTTTCAATTTTTTTCCCTTTTTTGTCACAAAAAAATGAGTAATTAGTTGCCATCTTACAGAAATGTCATTAAAATTAGAAAAAAATTAATATCTCGAAAACTAATTCCAATTTCAAAATTCTATTACCAGTTGTGACATCCGCGGATTTTTATGAACAATTGGTATTAATTTCACCGCCAAGCGTTTAATATTTTATTAAAAATAGCCCTGAAACATAATCAGTCGTTTCATAAAATCGTTTCATAAATTCGTTTCATAAAATCGTTTCACAAATTCGTTTCATTAGGATTTTATATATATAGGGTAGATGATAAATGTTAATATAAACTCCATCAGAGGTAGTTCACAAATAGTAAAATAAGGGAGAAAAAAAATCAAAATGTGTTTTTATATCATTTTTCAGAACAGATTTAATATTGTATGATCTGATATTCTACTAATGCAGCAAGAGATTTTTGCCAATTTAAGGCTAGTGAAATCAAAGTTAGCAAAAGGGAATTTTTCTCCCTTTTTTCCAGATATGCAGCATTACAAAGACTAGAGAACTACACAGTCCCATATCCAGTTCGAATGGCAAAATAATGACAAACTTTCAAACAGGCTGTGCTGGCAGAATAAAGAAATTTTTTTTAACGGGCCTGGCTGATAAAAAAAAAAAAAAAAAAAAAAAAACTTGCTGGGCTGATACAAAAATTAAGTGAGGAGACCGGACCGATATAATAAATTTAAAAGGCTCGGACAAGGCCGACAAAATACGAGCAATTTTTAATGAATCTGGCTGGGTCAAAAATAAGTTATAAACAAGGTTAGGTTTTTGATGGCAAAATCCTAAAACAAGCAGGATGCCTCATTTGGCTATTTTTTTTACGCGCGCCAACCGAAAAATCGGCAACCTCCAAATTCTACCCAATCGGAATGCGTGCTTCCTATGTCAAGTTTTTCCACTAAGTAAACATTGATTTTATTCCATTTTGCGACTATTTACAAAGTTTTAGCAAGTTTTTCTTCACAATTTTTGGATTTTTACAAACTTTTAGCAATATTTTCCTCCATATTTTTGTATTTTTACAAACTTTTAGCAATATTTCCACCGGTTCTTTTCTATTTTTACAAACATTTAGCAATTTTTTCCCTCCAAATTTTTCTATTTTTACAAATTTTTAGCTATTTCTACTCTTTAATAAAACTTTGAAAATTGTCACAAAACAGAATAAAATCAATATTTACTTCATGAAAGAAATTCTCATAGGAACTGAGTAAGTAGTGAGTTCTCTGCTACAAAGCACACGCTTTATGACTGGAGAGCATCTCAAGATTCCTGATTTTTCGAATGCACAAAACTCAGACAAGCAGCGGTTAGTAACTTACATGTATGTACGCTTTGCATAGATTAAACGAAAAAAAAAAAAACCTGGATCCATGAAACTCGCAGTGTAGCAATCTGTAGAATGCACGAAACTCAAACAAGCAGCGGTTAGTAACTTACATGTATGTACGCTTCGCGTACATTAACAAAAAAAAAAAAAACCCTGGATCCATGAAATTCATGGCACAGCAATCTCTAGAATGCATGAAATACATCTTATCAAATAAAATCAACAAAAATACACTTACCTTTTGTTATTATTGTTTGTATTCATCTTTTAATCACATTACGAGTAACAATCTGAGAAAGTGACACACCTAGCACTATGGGGTGATTCATGCCATCTCAGATTTTCTCTAAAAAATTACCATTTGTCACTTACCTTGTTAAAAGACAAAATCTAGAATTTTTTTTTTCCAAAGTTGAGTTGTTCGTTTTTTATGGCCCCCCAAAAGTCATCGGGTGGTGCAAAAAATTGAGCATTTTTTTGAGACATTGAAATTGCTATGACCCACAATTCTTTGCGCAAACAACTTGCCACAAAATTCTTTTTATATTTGGGATCTAAAAGGGTTAAACTTCATATAATAGATGAGAAGTCTCTGGCAAGTTGTTGCCGCAAGGTCACGGAAGGTCACAAACATATGCATTTTCGCTGTTTTTTGCCATTTTTAAGGCCCAATAACACCTTGCGCCTTCCAGTTGCCATGGCAAAAGAGGTGTCGTTTGAAAGACGTGTATTAGAACTTTAAAAAAATGTATATATAATTGAGGCAAGTTGAATGCGCTTTTAATTACAGAGTGCCAAAATCCGAAAAATGTCATATTTGACCGATACTCAAACTGTCATAATTTCTTGCGGCAGTGGCATTTTGAAATAATTCTTTTGCCATTGTTTTATTTTGTTATTGCCCTTTACCAAAAAATAAACTCCATTGAGGCAAGTATCTTTTAAAAAATTAATTTTATTTTTAAACATACTCTATCCCTGTAGTCAGGACTTTTTTGCTTTTTGGAAAAACTTGTCTGAATAACATTACTTTTAACATTTAGTTGGTTATATAAATTGTTATTTTTAATATATTGGTACATTTATGTTTGTTGAGGACAGTTATTTAGTTTTAAAGCCTGAAAAAAATCACAACATATCTTCTATTTGACATATTCAGGTAAAATGAATATATGATCATTTTTCACTTTTATTGACTAAAAGCAAAATGTTTTATACTTTTATAAATATTTTAGAATAAATATTTTGTTTAATTCTTAACCTGTTTGTTAAAAAATCATGCACTTCAATTCTACTTCGCAACAAATTTTAACTTACAAGACCCTGTCCTTTTACTCATCTGAAACATATACACAATTATAACTGAATAAGTGAATGAACTGTCTCATGTACTCCATAACATTTTTACTTGCAATGTTGAAATCATAGTCAATTTTATATTTAATAGCACAATGCTGCATGTTTGACTTTATTTCCAATTTCATCCAGAGATGACAAAAATGAGTGACATTGAGCACATACGACATGGTGTTCATGATCACATTTTACTTTTAAGTTTTCGTCAACTTGTGAACTTAAAGAAAATCGAGCGCAGTGACTGGCACAGACACTGCTTGTTTTACAGTGTAATTTGTATGTTGTTTTCAGGTACCTTTTTCCTAAATCTAAGTTTTCTATAGACGTGTTTCTTCTGCTTTCATAAGGTCATGTTTTCTCACAATTCCACAAAGACTTGAAAATCCACTGAGTCCATCAGCTGTTGTGTTATCTAATCTGGTGAGAAATTTACGTTGACTTGGGTTAAAAGAGTTAAGTAAACGAATTAATGAAGAGCTACTTAAATTTTCAAACTCTATACTCTTGCAGAATTCCATATAATCAACTACTATATGTGTTTTTAATGCTATGAGTACCGCATGTTGGGTAACATGTTTTAACCCACAATCATATTTTAAGGTAGTTGTTCCATAAGCAACATCTTGTAGAGAATATGTTGTAAACAAAAAAATCTAAAAAATGATCTACCGTACTCATGTCGAGGTAATAATGTTGAAATAGGCGATTTAAATTGAAATTTAACAGGGCTTACACCTTCCGTTGACAATTTTATAAATGAATTTGTCTCGATTTTATCGGTTTCCACTAACAGAGAATTAGGAACTTCAAAAGGTGGATCACTGGAAGTGATGTCTGTTATCTCAATTTCATTGTTCATTTGATGTAGATCTTTTGAAAGAAAATAATCTCTATGCTTAGGGCAAACAGTTCCTCCAATTGGGAATTTTACAGAAGAGTTATATTTACATATTAATTTACATGTTGCCCAACTTGCAGTCCTAAGGCCTTTTTCTTTTCTTTTCCTGTTTTCCTTGTGATTAGGGTGTAAACATACAGTTGGAACATTCCAATAAATTCCGAAATCAAAACGATGTTTTGCACAAATTTTAAATCCTTCAGGTCTCAATTCTTTACCACTTCTACTAGAAATTAGTTTTTTTTTCAGACACATTTCTATCAGGTGCTTTAATATTTATTCTTTCTAGATAACTTCTCACATATGCTTCCAAGTCTGGTTCTGAAAACAATCCATCTTTTCGACTTTTTCCATGTCTTCCACAGTTTTATAGCTCATTATAAAAAAAACAGTCTTTATAAGGATTTGACTAAAGTTCTTCCATGCTTTGTAAAGCAATTTTTTTTAAACTAAGAATATAACATATGAAAAGATTCAAATTATAAATTCACAACCCTGATATATTTTTTTAATTGATGAATATAAGAAATTCTTATTCAGTAGAAATATTGTTCTGATATTTCAGAATGGCCAACCATGTGAAACAGTAATGCAAACAAAGGAAGAGTTGAGATTATATTTTTAAATGCACTTTATAAACAAAAAAAAGAAGAGAGAATTTTATTTTTTATGGAAGAACATAAAAAATTATGATTGTACAGAAATATTGTTCTCATGGTTTTAGAGTATTCTATCATGTAGTACTAGTAATACAAACAATAGAAGAGTTGAGATATTTTGTTTTTCAGAATTTTACGTTGCTAAAATAATATGATTGTAAATAAAAATATTTTATCAATGATGTTTTTTTTAACATAGTTTACAAAAAATATTGTCATAGTTTTATTTATTTATTTATTTTTAATGAAGGAGCTATAGAAATTCATTCTTATTCTTCAGAAATATTGTTCTCATGCTCCAGCATTTTTTTACTATGTAGGAAACAGTAATACAAATAAGGGGAGGGTTGGGATGTTTCGTTTTGAATAATTTTATGTTCTGAAATTAATATGATGTAAAATATTCTATCAATATTGATTTTAAAATGTACTTTATATTTAAAAAAAGACTACTTTCTTTATATCTTTATGAATTTTATTCAGTTATAATTGTGTATATGTTTCAGGTGAGAAAAAAGACAGGGTCTTGTAAGTTAAAATTTGTTGCGAAGTAGAATTGAAGTACATGATTTTTTAACAAATAAGGTTAAAAATTAAATAAAATATTTATTCCAAAATATTTATAAAAGTATAAAACATTGTAAAACTTTTGCTTTTAGTCAATAAATGTGAAAAATGATAGAAATTTTTTCAATAGTAATGAAAAAATCATATATTCATTTTACCTGAATAGGTCAAATAGAAGATATGTTGTGATTTTTTTCAGGCTTTAAAACTAAATAACTCAACAAACATAAATGTACCAATATATTAAAAATAACAATTTATATAACCAACTAAATGTTAAAAGTAATGTTATTCAGACAAGTTTTTCCAAAAAGCAAAAAAGTCCTGACTACAGGGACAGAGTATGTTTAAAAATAAAATTATTTTTTTTAAAGATACTTGCCTCAATGGAGTTTATTTTTTCATAAAGGGCAATAACAGAATAAAAGAATGGCAAAAGAATTATTTCAAAATGTCGCTGCCGCAAGAAATTATGACGGTTTGAATATCGGTCAAAAATGACATTTTTCAATTTTTGGCACTCTGTAACTAAAAACGCTTTCAACTTGCCTCAATTATATATACATTTTTTTAAAGTGCTAATACACCTCTTTCAAACGACACCTCTTTTGCCATGGCAACTGGAAGGCGCAAGGTGTTATTGGGCCTTAAAAATGGCAAAAAACAGCGAAAATGCATATGTTTGTCACCTTCCGTGACCTTGCGGCAACAACTTGCCAGAGACTTCTCATCTATTATATGAAGTTTAACCCTTTTAGATCCCAAATATAAAAAGAATTTTGTGGCAAGTTGTTTGCGCAAAGAATTGTGGGTCATAGCAATTTCAATGTCTCAAAAAAATGCTCAATTTTTCGCACCACCCGATGACTTTTGGGGTTCGTTAAAAAACGAACAACTCAACTTTGGAAAAAAAAATTCTAGATTTTGTCTTTTAACAAGGTAAGTGACAAATGGTAATTTTTTGGAGAAAATCTGAGATGGCATGAATCACAGGTGTGACACTCTCTCAGATTCTTGCTCTTACAATTTAATCAGCATTAATAAACGTATACAAGCAAACATAGCGGCATCGAATATTGAAATAAACGGGTTTTGTTGTCAAAACGTCTATAGAAAAATAGTGGTGCCACTGTAATAATATATATATCACCTTTATTTCTCATCTTCCTTTTTTTTTTAATATTTCACCGGAATTATCCTTCTATGACATACGACAAAATATCAAATCATTAAACTTCACAGAACACTTTCCACAAACATAATTCAACAAATCCGACACACAATAAACCAATCAAGACCTTCTTCTACCTTTGCTCGGAGCTCAAAACCCAATCCAATTTCCAGAACGAACAACAATAAACCAACCAATCAACCACAGTAGGCATGAAAGAAATGCAAGAAACAAAGCGGTAGCAAGAAAAACTCATTTATCGCTTCACCAAATTCAACGTCGCCAAGTGTTTCGCTTGTTCTAGGACTTAACCCTGGTTTTTGACATGACAAGTATCAAAAACAGATTTGAACTGGTTTTAACTGTCAGAGACGTGTAACACACTTTAAAGCATTTTAAGAACAATAGGTACCTATACCTTAAATAAGTCTGGTATTTTTCGGTTAGCCGGGCACCAGTGATTTTATGTTATCTTCTATTTAAAATTATAGTAATTTAATAATTATAATTTTTTTAATTATTGTAATAAATTATTTTTAGTTTTTGGAATTTTAAATCAGAAGAAAATCATTGTTTAATTAATAATCTGGATAGAGAAACTTACAACAATAAACTTCAAACTAATCGCTGATCAGTTGCAAATTTTTCTTTTCTTTATGAATTCTAACACTTGTTTATTTTTGAAGATATAAGAAATGTCCCAATATATGCATTATTTCATGGCATTCTAATAATTGTTCAATATCATTATATTGTTTTAAATTACTAGGACTTTTAATATAATTTAAGTAAGAGAAAAAATGTGCAGATTTTCAAATCTTATATTTATTTTTTAAAAAGCCTAATTTTACCTCAAAAAATTTAAATAAAAATTTTATCAAGTTAAAAGATTGCACTTAACAATAATACTTTACTAGATATTAATTATTGATATATAGTAATAGTGACATTTTAAACATTACATGTGTGATATTTTAATGTGAAATTTTACATATTAAAGTAGTATTTGAGGTTTTTGATGTTTGAAAAACTGACATGTATCAAAAAACTGTCAACACTGGTTATAAATGTGCTGCGTGAGCCAATGCTAGTTTGACAAACATCAGTACAATATTTAACACGTCCAGCATAGACAGTGCCCGACTTAGACTGTCTAGGGCCCCGGAGTAAGCATCATTCTGCCCCCTCCCCCCTTTTCTGTCTGTCCTTAGAAAATGGTTGTAAATTATGCTTAAGTGATTAGTACTAAACTTCATACCTATTGTATATATACATAAATATTTTGTACCAGGCACTGTTCACATCTGTATACAAGATATCACAAGAAAGATGGTCACAAATTTTAGAAAAATACCTGTAGGAAACTAGTAGAAAAAATAATGGATTGGATGACAAGTATATTTGTTTGTAAACTTTCTCTTTGCTTATCTATGTATGTCATAAGATGTCTAAAAGAAAAAGGCCCCAAATTGGTCATCATAAATAGTCTTACCTTGTCTCGTTAATAGGAAAACGTGAATAATGAATTTCTCTTGAAAACAATGGACTACTAAGTTTTTATAGTAAAATTGTAATCATTAGTTTTGTGATGATGTAACTCATACTTCTTTTGGGGGAGGGAGTATGGGGAACGAGAAGCAAAGAGGGACCGCATTCTCTTCCTAAATCTTTGAAAATGTTTTTGGTCATTTTTGGCCAATTTTAGCCATTTGGCACCCTCTTAACGAAAATCCTGACTACTCCCATGGGACCTCTCTGAAATGGAGGCCCTGGAGCAGCTGTCCCCATCCTACTGTATTAGTCAGGCTCTCAGTGTAAGAGATCAGCATCAGACATTTACATTGTATCTGACCTGGTCTTAATTTTTTCAGCAGACTCTTGCTGAGCTGGACTGAGGCTTACATGTTTTTTCTACATACTGGAGCCAGGTCGGACCTGGACTTAATTGTTTTCAGGTTGTATCAGGCAGGAATATTTTTCTTTTTTTGTAAAAATAATCGTGATAATAAATTTTTGTTAACGGAATCCATGTATGCAAGACCTACAAACTTCGAGAAATTTTTAATGAGTCTATATTTGAATGTAATTGTCTAATTGTACAAGTGATCATTAATATTTCTATTCTGTATTCTATGGCTTGTAGACGTATAGTCTGAAATGTACTGTAAACTTTTCATGTAAATATGTGTGTGCAGTATTCTTGAAAATGATCTTAATTATATGGCCGGACCTGATTTTTGAAACTGATTTTTAAAATTTTTTTTCTTGCGTTAAAATACAGAATAGCTACCAACAATTTTAGACAGTGTTGAATTCAGGGGGTTTTTGTTAACGGAATCCATGTATGCAAGACCTACAGTCTTGCAGAAATTTTTGATTGATAGTAAAATCTACTTTTTATACTTAAAAACAGCAATTTTATTATCAATATTTAATCAATTAGATTATCAACTCTTATTCAACTATATAACCCCTATTCCTATCAACTCCTTATCAAATAATTAGAAGACTCGGGGGGGGGGAATGTCCCCTGAGTGCTGAAATGTCTCCCGCGGAAGATTTAAAATTTTATACTTTTAATGGGTAAAAAGTGAAAATCCCCCCCCCCGGAGCCACAGAAATTCTTACCCGGAGAAAAGTATCTGAATTCAACACTGATTTTAGATTTCCAAAACAATTAACCCTCTAATGTCTAATTACTAACATAATCTATGTTTTATGTTTTAATTTAAAAATAAATTCTAAAATTAAATTTGTGTGTTTTCAGATTGTTTTTAGGGTTTCGTTCATCTCACGAAACCTTATTACTCCCGCTCCGTTGTCTGTCCGTCACAGAGCCATTCTCAGAAACTATATAACTTACAGGCATGAAAATTTGTGTACTTATAGCTAAATACCTACTATGAAGCTCAAAATATTAAAATTTGAAAAAATCGTATTATTTTAATATAGAGAGATAAAAAACCAAAAATCTAACAGCCTTTTCCTATTAAATTTAAACATTTTTCGTTATTGCAGTTGGCAACAATTAAAAATCCACAATAAACTTCTTTCTACAATAATTAATTTTCTATTGAAAGATTCCCACATGAAAAATAAAAATGAAATAAAAAGTTTCACCAATTGAAAAAAAAAACGATTAATATGATGCCATATTGGTAATAAAACAGAAATTTTCAAACATTTCTCAATAGTACAAGGAGTATGAGTATGTGTAAATACAGAAAACAGCTTAATATGTTGTCATTAGAGAATTAAAAAAAAAATTAATCTGACGTCATAACGGATTTTTCAAATGTTTGAGAATTATACAAAGAAAGTATCAGTCTGAGTAATAGGGAGTAGTAAATATATAAGTTTGAGGAATGTATTGAATCATGATAAAAACCTGATTATGGAAATATTGGCATATTTTAACATTATGAAGTTCTCTATGCAACATGTTTAATTTTCAACTTGATTTTTTTTTAATATCACATTTAGTCCACATGACGGATATTATTATGACAGAGTATAATAGCGGCCTTCGCCCGCTATCGGGCCGATTCTGATATTAAAAAAAAACGAAAAAAAAAAGACCGGTAAATTTTTACTTTATAAAAAACAGGACTTTTTTTTTTTTGCAAAATGAAATTTATTTGGATTTATTAAAGAAAGGATAAAGTGTTTTGAAAGGAATATTAAACAAAACCCTTTGTGCGATCTTCGATCACACTTACCCACTTGTTTAGATATCTCCTTTCATTGTATGGAAAAATGAAGTTTCATAACAATATTATGGCAGTGTTGGAAAGTGCTTCATAATCTATGTGTACTGCATCATTTGTCTGTCTTGTTTAACATTATTTTCAGTACTAATTTCAACATAAATTTATATCACAATTGATGCTTGTTTACTTTTCTGTTGATCATAAAAACCTGATCCCATAAAAATAATTTCTCTCCTATCACTTATCGCCAATAATAGTCAAGTGGTACATCAATTATATACTAGTGTCGTTAGATATTTTCTTGGTTTTATGTTACCTGGGTTAATTTGCAACAAGTCTGAACCACGTTCATTCTTTTAATAGATTATCTTGTCACAGTTTTTCACATTGCATTGCCATTGTCTTACATCACTTTTTTTTTTAGATAAATCCTCAAAGTACACCTTTTTTATGGCACAATCCCAAGAATTTGAAAATATTTCGCCACATTCTATACCGTTAATGGAAAGTCACAAATCTTTATAATGTTTTCCCAAATGTGAGAGAAAACAAGGAAACTGCAGTTAAATTATATTCTTAATTACAAATAAACGAGCTTATCAAAATAAATAAAAATATAGAATATGTACCTTGCATGTAACATGCAGCACAGCAATTGGCAACAACAAGAGTGATATTCATGCATTTTTGCTGTTAAATCACATTGTTTCACAGCAGATTTTGTTTACCACAGAATGTCACCAGAAAAGTAAACAAATATCTCTGTATTATGTAAAGTTTTGAAATATTGATATTTTTCTTTAAAACAATCATAGTTTTTATCTATTTTTTTTTTCATACTGCAGTAGAATGACACTTAAAAATTCTTTTCCACTTTACAGGGAGTCCTACTGTTGTTATTATCGAATAGGATGTCCCTGGGTTGGTCCATTTAATAAAAAAATTGAACACGAGAAGCGGTGTTTACAACCAAAAAAGGAAGGCTCTGAAATAAAAGGTGCAATTCCAGATGAATATTTGTGTAATAAGCAAGGACAGCTGAATAGATTGTGCTCTTTACTTTCATCTGAAAGGATTGCCTACAATGGTATTTTACTTGATTCTAATTAACTTGATTAATGGAAAGTATGTAGCCTGCTAATTAATGTTTTTGTAAATATATATTTTTTATCCTTTTTTATTAAAATTTCTAATGTACAGTCCTACTGAAAAGGTTATTTAAAAATCCTTTACAAATCAAATTTAAGGTATTATTAGGCTTCAAATTGCATCTTTTAAGATGCTTCAGCATCAGTTGACTTGGCTCAGTCATTGTTTGACTCTTGGCGCTGCGAGATTTGTTACACGTAGTTGGATTCCTGACACTTAAAAAGGTATAATGTATCATAATTTGAGAAAAATATTTGTTCTTTATTGTTGTGGCTCGAAATAGAGAAGTTTAACTGGTGTAACTTAATCCCTTCTTGGTCAGCCTCACATGTCATACGTTTGGCTTTTTTGTGCCTGTAAGGTTGGCATTGTATATCATACGACAAAGAGAAAAATTGCATAATTAAAAGTGAATTCGTTGCTATTTACACGTTACGTTATATTCAGCAATTGTTTTTTGTATTTCTGAATGTTGCTAAGAGATGTCGCCACAATACCACTATTCCCTACTTACACATTTCGTTATATTCCACGATTGTGTTTTGTATTTCTGAATAGTGCTAAAAGATGGTGCAATTATAGTCCTACTATTTTAGTTTTAAGTGCTACTACTTTTATTTGTATTTTCTGTAACCTTGGCTTTTGTCAAAATTTCTTTTATGAGGGATTTAGTGAATGACTCCAAGGGCATCTACATATATGACCACCAGTAGGTCAAGTAAAAAACTGCTTACTGACAACTTTAGTTTGAAGTTTCGAATTCAGGATAGAACATATATTAATTTTCAGCAATAATTAAAAAAATGCTTTTTTTATGGATCGAAAATTCGAAAAAAAAAATCTGACCGACAAGGTGTTAATAGTACTATGATTAAGTAATCACTTAAGTAATCTGATATATTGTTTTTTAAGTTCAAAAAATATCTTAAGACTCAGGAAGTTGGAACATGAAATTTTGTTTTTGTAAAAACAGCATGATTCTTTACGTCAATATTTATAATTATTTAAATTGTTATAGTGTTTGAAGCTGTATTACTATTGAATAAGTATAATTTGATTTTACTTAGATAGTGACCTTATTTTGTGATTGTGAACTGCTTTTTATATTATTCTTCAATTAATATTATTTAATATTTTACCATTCTCCCATCCTGCTTCCTGAATTTATTATTCAAGTAAGAATTGCGTTCTTTCATAGAATATTAATACAATAAAATCTGCTAAGATAAAATCACAAGGGACTGGAGTTGGTTTGTTTGTTTAAGACATGTTTTTGTCATAGCAGTATAGGTCAAAATTAAATTTTGTACTCACTACATAGATTTTTTTCACTGGCCTTTTTTTTTTTTTTTTTTAAGACCGGCGACCAGGTCTCTATTTTCAAGGTTTTTCTAGCTTAAACGGGTTTAGTGTAAAGGTGAAAATAAGCAGTCGCCACTCGGTGATTAAACTTGAAAAACTGGTGATTAAAAATGTGGAAAGAACCGACCAAATACAGGATTTTCCAATTTCCTTTTTTCCCTAAAATTCATGATTTTTCTGCGCCCGTTCGACGAAATTCAAGCTTTTTCTGCACCCGTTCGGTGAAATTCAAGATTTTTCTGCACACGATCGACGATATTTTCATGATTTTCCCATGCCCGTCTGAAGATATTCATTATTTTTACGCACCCAATCGACAAAATTCATGATTTTTGCGCCCCCATTCGACGGAATTCATGAATTTTACACACCCATTCGATGAAATTCATGATTTTTTTCGCGCCTCTCCGGCGAAAATCATTATTTTTATGTGCCTGTCCAGCAAAAATCATGATTTTTACGCATCCATCCTATGACATTCATATTTTTCACATGACCGTTTGCCAAAATTCATGATTTTTACGCGCCTGTCTATGAAATTCATGATTTTTACGCACTCATCCTATGAAATTCATAATTTTTACGCGTCCGTCCCATGAAATTCATGATTTTTACGTGACCATTCGCCGAAATTCATGATTTTTACACGTCCGGCCGGCGAAATTCGTGATTTTTACACACCCGTCCTATGAAATTCATGATTTTTACGTGTCCGTCCTATGAAATTCATGATTTTTATGCGTCCGTCCTATGAAATTCATGATTTTTACGTGCCTGTTTGATGAAATTCATGATTTTTACGTGTCCGTCCTATGAAATTCATGATTTTTATGCATCCGTCCTATGAAATTCATGATTTTTACGTGCCCGTTTGATGAAATTCATGCTTTTTACGCACCCGTTGGACGGAATTAATGATTTTATGTGCCCAATTCACGAAATTCATGATTTTTTTTACGCTCCCAAATGACAAAATTCATGATTTTTACGCTTCCGAATGACGAAATTTGCAATTATTTCTGAAACTAAATGGCAAAATACACTTTCTGAATTTCTGGAGATGTTGGCCACTTTTGGCCCGCAGGTCACAGGTTATGCATGTGTAATGTACATCATGTTGTGGGTTTTTATTTAGTGCATAAACATTCCTATTTTATTATTGTCAGATCTTAATTCTAGACAAATAATTTTTTTTAAAAAGGTACTAATGTAGTTAGATACGCAAGTACTTAACCCTATCACTATGTCCTGGGGTCCACGCGGACCCCAAGCACTTTCAACAAGTTGTCAAAAAAATCTATCACTCACTGAGTAGTTTCAGCCGGTGACATCTCATATCATAATGTTCGTAACACACGGTAAAAATTAAACTGTACAAATATAAGTGGTAGTTGTTTTTTTTTTATTTGAAAAATAGATAGCATATTTGTCCTGGGCAACAACAGGGTATGTTTCGATAGGACATAGTGATAGGGTTAAGCTTAGTGGGACTTATCTAGTTAGCTACATATGCAATGCATGTTGTGTGTAACTTTACTGTTAACTTATTTTAAAATTTAAAATAGATTGGAAATTAATATCTCAAGTTTATTCAAAGCAATGTAAATTAAAATATTTTTATTTAGTACAGTACAGAACCATTTATCCGGAATGGTTGGGGTCAGAGGTAGTCCGGATAACTGGTTTTTCTGGATAACTGGTTGGGCATAGCAACTTAAAACATAAAATTTATAACATCTATTTGATCAGATTTGTAGAATATTTGTGGTTGTGACATTGTTTCAGATTTTAAATTAATTATTTGATTACTCATATTAAGAATCAGATGAAAAGAAGATGAAAGATTAAACAGAGTTTGAAAGAAGGCAATGTGTGAAAAACCTTTGGAAATAAAAATTCCTCTGCATAAAATCAAAATGTCCAGTATTTAACTAAATATGCTTCCATTACAAATCCTAGATGTCAGCAACAAGTTATACCATGCATGTTGTAATATTTCAAGAATACACTTGTCAAACAGGCACCATATGGCACTTTTTTACTGGAAAGTTTCTGAAATCGGACAATTGGAAATATCATCCTGGATAACTGGTTTTCCGGTTAACTGGTTTCCGGATAAATGGTTCCACACTGTACATAAATTACTTGTTTACTGAGGAATCATTATATTTAAAAAAAATTAAATACTCAGTTACATAAATGTACTTACTGGCTACTAAAGAAATTATTCTCACTGGCCAGTAACTGGCTACTAAAAAAAATCAACCTACCGGCCAATGGCTACTAAGCAAAATTCCTTTTTTTCACCTTTAGTTTAGTGCCTGGAATCGGGGTGCGTATTTGTTGGAAAAGTTTGGTGTGCATTGCGTTTATCGTTCATTTACAGGAACACACAAAAGAATTTGGTTACAGTCTATGTGTGATAAGTGCGTTTTCCACTTTGGTTTGCGTTTTTAAGTTTAACTCAATTTTTGCATCGTATGTGATGTGTATAAATTCTGTTGATCATATACAGTGCTACACAAAGGAATTTGTAAGTATTACTGACTATGGAGTGAATGCTTAAGGGTAGTTTTGAGTTACACATTTTCCAGTTGAACTATATTTAGTAGACTAATAGAAGTGTGTAGAATATGAATAAATTCATATACAGGGCTATGCAAAGATCGAGATACATTGTCGTTGATGGAAGTGAGTTTTAAGTTGCCTTATGTATTTTTTACCTGAATTAAATTTTAGCTTAATATGTGGTGTGTACAAATGTCTTTATATAATATATATGGCTGTACAAAAGATTTAAGTGCATTTCCAATGATTGGCGAAAATTGCTAAGTGTGGATTTTCTAACTGAGCTAAATTTTACCATGCTATGTAGTATAGATTCAAATCTATACATCATATACAGATCTGCAAAAAATATTTCAAATACTTTTTGATTATGGAAGCTATTTGTTAAAACTGGATTTTTAAATGTGTTACATATTTCCCAAACTGTTTGCTACATAATCTTCTTTCACCTTATTTAATGGGGAAATTTTGTTACAGGTTTCTGGATGTGTTGGAAAGTGTTTCATAATCTATGCTTGATGCATGATTTTTCATTCTTGTTTTTCATTTATTATTATTTAAAAAAAAAAAAATTATAGGGCTCTACCCCTTCCAGGTTCGCTCGCTAAGCCTTGTCCAGACCCTTCAGGCTCTAAAAACATCCTAATTTGCTCTTTTTTATAAAAAGATTACCTGATTTTGGAAGATCATGACCAGTGGCAATCTTCTGCAATCATGTTGGCAATCATTTATCTTTAACTGGGGGATTTTCTGGTTCCCAAGGCCACATCCACTGCTATCGCAACAGCTGACAGCTGTTTTCATTATTAAGTAAGATCAATTACACATTTGAAAATCATCTTTTATAAAATGGTTAACTAAAAATTGTCGGAGCATGCCAGACTTTCATACCATCTTGAAGAAAAGTTTCCTTTTAGACACTATAAGAAAATCCTTTTAAATATGATGCAATTTTCACCATTCAATGCTTTTTACATGTAGTATTTAATTAGTGTAAAGTTTTCTTTCTTTTTTAATATTCTTGTGTAAATATGCGTTTCAATTGAAAAATGTTGGAAAATATTATTTTTGAGGGGTTTTTTTTTATAAATCTGGCAACAGTAGATAAAAGACGGCTTTTTAAAAATAAGAAATAAATATCTCTATTGAGAATAAAATTTTGATAATTTTTTTTTAAATTTAATCCTGTAAAATTTATGCCTGCAAAAGATAGTTAAATTGCTATGCATAATTTTTGATCCTATAAAAATTTCTTAACTGGGCTATCTTGACCGATTACAACATTAAATAACGTTTAAAATAATTCTCTAATTTAAAAACTGTCTGTTTCAATGTGTTTATCATACATTTCTCTATAAAACTGCATTTTTCTTGTTTTTATAAGCAATAGTTTTTTTTATAATAAGCCAAGAAAGTGAAAATGTCACAAAAAAATTCAATTATGACAGCAGCAGCATTAGTTTTTTTTTTTTTTAATTTATGTTCGGGATAATGAAAAATGTAATTTTTGATAACAAATAAGAATTTTTTTTGTAAACATTTAATTACTGATAATATTTATATTGCTGAAAAATCTTTCTTATTCTTTATCTTTTATCAGTGTCTTAACAAATTTTTTAACAAAATGCAATTTTTAAAATTCAGTATTACTAATTATTTTCCTTTAAAAATTTCTTTTTACAGATCTTCAACTTATGGGACCTTACCATACAGATGAATATTTTATACGCTATGAAACCTTCAGATTTTGTGCCTTTGATGTAGAATGGGAAGTTAGAGCTCATGTTAATGATAATGAAGCTGATCCTACAATGTCTAGTGAAAGGAAATTGAGCTATCAGCTATTATTAAAAGAGCCTCTACGCAGGTAAGATTTAAGGAGGTGATGGACATTCAGTGAAAATACTACATCTGGCCAGTATGCTGAGTAATTGGCAGTAACCATTATATATAATTATCCGGCAGCAAATCTAGCCAGAAATTATAAGACGATATTATGCTTTTATTGTTCATTGAACTCTTTAAAAGCTGATAGTTTAAACTTGCAAAATACAATGCATTAATTTTTTTGGTACTTACGTATTATCCGTGCCAGTTTTAAGCCAACTGCGCCAGGCATGGAGCCAATATTACTAATTATAGTAACCCTTATATTTTGTTTTCTTGCTGCATGGTACATGCCTCGGAATAATCTATAATATTATTCTTTCTTATTTACAATGCTATTTACCATTTATTAATTTTACTAAAATAATGTTATTTACTATTTTTAACAATGTTATAAATTTAATAAACATATATTACATTTTATTTATTTTATATTAATTACCATTTTTAACAATGTTATTTGATAATGTTAAATTACTGCATTTGAAAACATGATTGACAACGATAAACAAGATTGGTACTTGGCAACCATTTTTGGCGACCAATCTCCTGGCACAGATAATACGTAAGTACCATTTTTTTAACTAAAAATAATTTACTTATATTTATGGCAAATTGTTTTTCTAAATCTATAAAAGAACAAGCATGCAAACAACTATAACTTTTCATACAATATGTACCTGCATATATGAGCAACAGACACAGTTAAAATGGCAAAAATGGGAGAATAACTCATCAAAGAAGACAAATCTCTTTTTGCTATGTTAGTAGCAACCAATAACGAGTTTTCTTTTCTCACAACACAAAACTTGATTTTATAAAGAAAAGCAATAGCACAGTGAGAAGGGAGGCGGGAGCGGTTAACACCCTCCTTCTAAAGCTAAAAAAGGATGCAGTTATTGCTGCTTATTTGAATCATTGGTTAATAAAATTAGCCACTTTTATGAATCAATCAAAAATTAAATCAATGTTAGTATATCTTTAGAACACTTTTTACCTTAATCGGAATCCAGCCCTTTTTTGAATCAAATTCTATTCAACAATATTGATTCAATACAGCGGTGGTTATTATATTTAGAAATGAAGAAAATGTATAATAGATGCAGCTGAAGAGTGGTCACTTTTTTTGAAAAAGAGGCAGTGTTTGCATTATCTCAAATAAGCCCTAGGCTATATGAATGATCATTTCCTGTCACACTGTTGTACACTGTGAAGAGTGTGTTTTGCATTTGTTCCTTTTCCCGAAATAAAACTAGTCTATCATTAAACAACGAAAAATCATGCGTCAAGCATAGATTATATAACACTTTCTAACGCTTCCAAAATAATTTTACAAATCATTACCGTTTAATAAGCTGAAAGATAACAACATCTAAGTAAACAATTTGGAAATCGCATAACATATTTAAAAACGTAATTACAGGAATTTCCAACATATACAATATTCGGAAAAATATCTGAATACTTTTATTCAGCCCTGTATATGACCTATAGATTTGTATATATACTACAGGGTGTTTCACAAAGGACCCCTAACTTTAAAAATCAATAACCCGGAAACGGTGATAGATAGAAACATGAAACCAGTGGTATGTTTATTTAAAAATCGTAAGAATCTTATACGTAAATCTCAAAATGTAGTTAAAAATAGCACTGATAGATGGCGCTGAGAGCGTTAAGAATTGTGATAGTCCCGGTATATCGGGACAGCTGGTGCATACACCAAAAATGCTGGCTTCTAAAATTTAATTAAATTATAAGCAGAGTATTAGAAGCTGAAAAATAAATGGCAGAGTGTAAAATAAACAATGAGAAAACAAGTTAAGTTTTAAATAAACTAAAACATTTATTAACAAAAAAAAAAAAAAACATTTAAAAATAAATTCAAACAGAATATAAATAAACTTAAAGTATGAAAAATAAACTTACATAATGAAATATTTTAAACAGCTGACAATGACAACATGGCAAAAATATTCAGTCTCATTTTCATGATATCCATTATCAACATCTAATTCAGGATAGGAGATGTTTGAATAAACTTGTAATACACTTGATAACTCTACATAACATACGTAGCACAAACATCTTTCACTATTTGTAAAAACATCTTCTACTTTCAACCAAACAAAAGAAAATGAGTAACTACAGCTGACATATCATTGAAATGAAATAAACATCTGGTCTTATAAAACAAAGTCCAAAAAATGAAACTCCATTATGCTGACCAGGCAAAAATGGTTTCTGGAACTCATCAAAAGAAAAAAAAAAACCAGATAATGATAACTTGGTGTTACAACATTTATACCCTAGTCCAAACTAACAGCTAAATGAAAGTTGTAGTACTCAAGAGGGTGTCACATTACTTCATTCATTCATAGAAGCCCTCTTGTGGTTAAAGATAACAAACATGCAATCCAGATAAGCTAATGACATTGGAGGAAAAAGAAACAGCAAGCTGATATGACGTTTTGAAAAACAAAGTGACAATTGGGATCTCTGAAAAGATCAATCTAGATAAACACTGAGGTTTGAATGGAAAATAAACAGCTGGTTAGACTAGGGTTTAAAGAGGAGTTTAAAGGAAAAGAAATGAAAGCATTTGAATATTGTATAAGTGATCAAGGAAAGCTTTATATATGCTAACATTGCCCCCCCCCCACTTGTCACTTATACTAGAACTAAAATCTTATTCAAATTAGAAACAAACAAAAAAATTACTCTCGTTCCACATACCAAGTATTTAAATCTACCACCTTTGATAGATGTATAAACACAACATACAACAATTAAAGTTTTTCATATAAAAATACATTTCAACATTAACAACAAATATATATAAGACAATACAGTATAACAATCTACTTAAGTAAAGAAAACTTTACAATGAAACACACAACTTCACTTCTGAAAACTCAATTCTTATGAGCTTTGTATAATAGATTCAGAAATATACAATTAAGGAAAAAAAAAATGCATAAGAAATTCTACAAAGTCCAATATTTATGCAAATAAAATTGAATATCTCCAGTTGAATTTTAATATTAGTAAATGCAATCGCATTTTGAAGAGTAAATTACATGGTGATCTTGTACATATTGTCTTGACCTTTGAACCTTGAAATTGAACAACAGATTTACCTCACCATAAAAAATGGCTACACCTTTTACCTTACCTCACCATAAAAATGGCTACACTTTACTACAGGATACCTCACCAAAAAATGGCTACACCTTTTACCTTACCTCACCATAAAAATGGCTACATTATATTATGCAAATCACTGAAGAAAAGTTACACATATACTATAAAAATTATTGAAATAAACACTTTCATATACAAGCAATCATATGACATATATATATGTAAAAAATAGATCAAGTAATTAATGGCCATTAAAAAAACAATGAAGATTAATATTTGTATGCAAACGGATATCATATTTTAACAGACATACAATCCATTCAGCTTTCATATGTGGGACCACATTTTTCATACCAAACACTCAATAATATGATACAGGTAAAAATAAAGATATAGGTCATTGGCGCACCCACGGGGGGGGGGGGGGGGGGGGGGGGGTAAGGGGGCTGAAGCCCCCCCCAGACCCTGAAACTTAATAATGAAGTAAATATATAAAGTTTTCTATAAAATTATAAAAAGTTTTTTTTTGTAAAGTCTTTAGAAAATGTTTAAAACCTTTGTATCTCATTTCATCTTTATTCTCAAATCGTTTTCGACATACGTTAAGCATAAAGACTTATAGCGGTACTCTGATTCTCTCAGTTCTGAGTACACATCCATTATCCATATTTTTAGCACGGTCAAGCGGATTCCAGTCCAAACGAGGGTGGTATTTCGTCTACGTTGTACATCTGTGTAATGTACAATACGACCCTGTTGTGGTTCTTACAACCACTGCCATATTTTTAATTCAATTTAAGAAATATTTTATTAGTCCTTATTCATTTAATTTTAAAATTCACATTCAAAATTATTTTAATTCTTTCCTTTTTAAATCTTCCCCTGTAAACTTTTCTTTCTGTCATAACATTTCGCTTTAAAAAAAAAATGATAGTGATTGTTACCTCTGTACTTCCGGTATTGGATTCTACTAGATGCTTCGATAACATTCTTTGCCTATGCCCACTTCCTGTTCTAAGCTCCGCCCCTCGCCAATCATATTCAAATGTTTCTAATACGTAATTTTGTATCTCTGCCGATTGGCGCTTTTCAATTTTTTTGGCACCCCCTCCCCTCCGTTCCCAGTCTGTGCTGAATCTGTGCGCTCACACACACACTGAGACGTTTGCCATAAGAGTATAAGGTGATTGCTTGGCTTGCTGCTGTGAAAAATGTACAAAATACGTACATCGAATGTTACGATATGAAGAAATATCATCTTTAAAAAATTGTGATGATCTGATGTTATTACAGCAAAAATGAAATTATTTTCCAACAACGTAGTTAAAAAGACGGTTGTGTGTGATGGTAGCTCACTGGAACCTGGAATATATGGCGAAAATGGCTTATTGTCATTCGAGTGGTGATACCTTTTTTTGTTCTACAATTTGCTTGATAAAGTCGTATGTTTTATACTAGCTTTAAAAATCAACATATCCGAGTTTCCCAAGAGAAAAAAACTTCAGTAATATTTGTGATGGCGTTTATTTAAAAACGTCAGTTATGTGCTTTTAATTTAAGAAATAGAGGTGAATCTATAAAGAAGAGATTCCCTCAGAAATACTTCTTTTTCAAGATTCTTTATAAATAAAAATTTTATATTGAAGGTGCAAAATTTTAGTGCAAATTCTTTTAGTCACGTCTCTCACTTATGTTCCTTTTTAGGCTGATGCAGGTAATATTTTAATTTTATCTTTATTGTTCTTGATTATAAATTTGCATGAATAATCTATTTAACAAATCTTTGTTTTAATAATTAATGTCATGTCGAAGTGGTCTTTTGCGGCCATAACAACACTGTACTCACTATATGCTTTTTGATCACAAGCCAAAAAAATATATATTATTTGGAATATTAACAAGATTCCACTGTATAAAAAAAAAAGGAACTATCGTCCAACCACCACAGACCCATTCAAGGTCGATAAACGATTGGCACTATCCATTTTGCAAAACATTGAAGTGGGGTGCTGGAGAAATGGCAGCCCCACACTAAAAGCCTTTTATTACTCTAGTACAAATGAGGTACAAACAAAAACATTCTTGGTAAAAACAAGGTATAAACGATTGGCCCTATCCATTTTGTAAAACATTGAAGTGGGGGGGGGGGGGGCTGGAGAAATGGCAGCCCCACACTAAAATCTTTTTATTACTCTAGTACAAATGAGGTGCAAACGAAAACATTGTTGGTACAAACGAGGTATAAACGATTGGCCCTATGCATTTTGCAAAACATTGAAGTGGGGGGGGGGGGCTGGAGAAATGGCAGCCCCACACTAAAATCTTTTTATTACTCTAGTACAAATGCGGTGCAGACGAAAAGATTGTTGGTACAAACAAGGTATAAACGATTGGCACTATCCATTTTCTAAAACATTGAAGTAGAGGGCTGGAGAAGTGGCAGCCCTTACACTAAAAATCTTTTATTATTCTAGTACAAATGAGGTACGAACGAAAAGATTGTTGGTACAATCGAGGTATAAACGATTGGCATTATCCATTTCGTAAAACATTGCGTTGGGGAGCTGACTTCTCCATCCCCCCTACTAAAAACCTTTTATTACTCTAGTACAAATGAGGTACAAACGAAATGATTGTTGGTACAAATGGGTACAAACGAAGTATAAACGTTTGGCACTATCCGTTTTGTAAAACATTGAGGTGGGGGGGACTGGCCGTTTCTCCCCCCCCCTAAAAACCTTTTTTTACTCTAGTACAAATGAGATACTAACGGGTACAAACGAGGTATAAACGATTGGTAATATTTAAAAAAAAATGTGAGTGGTGGTGGGGGCTGGCGAAATGCACCTCTATTTTATTAGTACTTCTGGTTATACACTTTTTTTTTAAGCATCATTCGTGTTAAAACATTTAACTCAACATATAAAAAAATAGCCATAGTTTTAAATTTTATATTTGGAGAATTTATATAATCAAAGCTCGAGAAAATCCTCTAAGATTAGAATAATTCACCAGCACTTCATCACTAGAATGGTAAACATACATATTAATTTCTTTTTAAGGATAATTACACTAGTATATTTGTAAGCATAAAGTTTCAAATTTATTAATAGCCAAGAGAGGGCATATCCCGCAGTCTGCCCCTCCCTCCTGTGCCGAACACGGTACTAATTTACTGAATCATGGAAACAAACAAAAATAAAAAATGCTAAGACAAAATTGCAATGAATCGGTGAAGAATTCCGTTTTATACAGTTTTTTGCTTTAGCAGGTAAACTTTCAAGGTGTTTCTTTTGCTGAGACCATGGAATGTTTGCGATCAAGACAATATTACGTTATAGACAAGTTTCATTTACACAAGTTAAACAGTATGAGGTTATTTACACAAGTTTTACGTATACAGTTTAACCAGTGTAAATGAAACCTGTCTATAACGGAATATTATCTTAATCGCAAACATTCCATGGTCCCATCGAAAGAAACACCTTTACAATTTACCAGCTAAGACGAAAACCTGTCTAAAGCGGAATTTCTCACAGATTTATTGCAATTCCGTCTTAGCATTTTTTACTGTTTTTGTATCCAAGCCAAAGAAGGCTCCATATTATAAAATTGACTTGTTTTCCTATTCACAATAGATGTAAATTGTCACGTTTTTAGCTCACAGGCTATCAAAGCCTGAGAGCTAATGGCCGCCGGTTCTGTATGTACGTAACGCGATAACTCTTGATAGAACTAACCGTTTTGCTTCAAATTTTCTTTATAGGTTCATTGTGATAAGGAGCTTCCCTGATTAGTTTTGGGGTTCACTAGTTAATTATAAGGGGGTACAGGGGATGAACCCCCTGTTAATATATTGTGAATTTCTTTATTTTTTGAGTTTTTTTTTTCAAATTCTTTGAAATAAGAGTATAATATACAATTAGTGTGAATAGCCTGTGAGCTCAATGCCCTCAGTTAAACTGGGCAGTTTTCTCTTTATTTATTAGCTCACAAGCGATCAAAGCCTGAGAGGTAATATGCCCACAGGTTCTGTATGTACGTAAGTATGTATGTACGTAACGCGATAACTCATGATAGAAATATCCGATTTGCTTCAAATTTTGAATGTATGTTCATTTTGATAAGGTGCTTTCCTGATTAGTTTTGGGAGTTCATTGCTTAAGTATAAAGGGGGAGAGAACAGGGACTAATCCCTCCCCCTTAATTTATATAAATGGATTTTTCATGCAGAATTAGCCGATTTGCTGCAAATTTGGTATACCTGTTTATTCTGATATTAGATTTGGAAGTTCATTGGTTAAGTATAAAGGGTGGGAATTGGGGAGATAATCCGCCCCCCCCTTAATTTAGCTAAATGGGAATATCATGCAGAATTATTCTTTGAAATAAGAGTATAATATACGCAATCAGTGTGAATAGCCCCATGAGGTCAATGCCATCAGTTTAACGGGCCACTTTTCTTTTCTTTTTTTTAATTAAAAAAAAGTTTAAAAAATGAATTGAATGTTCATAATATTAATTAATTAATAGAAGAATAGTTTTCCACCTGTAAATACACAGCGGCAAAAAACCGTTGATACTGAAAAATAAATAAGTAGATAACATTTTCTGTCATTCATATCAAAATTCTTATTTATAGTAACATGCTAACTATTTTATTATAAAATTATAGTCCTCTGTTTTCTTCACAAAATGTTTCATTCTGTTCATTTATGATAAATAATATACGTTTTATCATATGTTAAAATTCAAGCAATATCGAATTACTGATGATAAAGCAGAGAGCAGTCATCGTAATTTCATTACGTTACTGCACTACAACGAATACCATAGTACATTATACATAAAATATTATATTACAGAATATGTCAGCTTTATATCGTAAAATAAAGCATTTTTGTAACATTTTTCAGTAATCGTAAAGTATAAAGGAAAAAATCTGCACATATCCATAAATAATTAACAAATTTTGTATCACTGATGGATATCAGAAATGATTATAGTAAATTTCAGTTGATCACCGACTCGTGAGTGTCATGCAAATGCATTAGAGGTCTGCACAGGCCAGAATTTCGAGGTCAGGCCCGAACGAAATCTATCTTGCCCGTTGCAAAAGTTAAAAGTTTGGCCTGGCAAGTACAAAAATCAAAGAAAACAGGCCCGACCCAGCCAGTGACAAAATCAGTTAAATCATGGCCTATCCAGTCCGTTCAATTTGTATTAAAAAAAATTCCGATTTTACTCAACATAAAATTAAGATTCTTTTAAAGAATATTGCATACATATTTTTCAAGAAATTTTACAATATATTTTAACTTATTATATGTTTACAAGACAGAAAAACAGAATAGCAACATTAATGATTACTCAGATTTTTCAGCCTTCAAATAAAGATTCAATCTAAGAATTAATGTAGTTTAGAATAAAAGAGAAAAAGAGGGTTAAAAAATCATAACTTTTAAGCTGTATAAAAAAGTAGATTTTTGAAAATATTTCTTCGTTAATTTATTAAGGCTTTTCTCAAATCGAATGGCGCTACTTTCTGACACATTTATGAAATCAATTTTCTTCAGGAATGCATAAAATTGACAGGTGTTCTTATTCAGAAATTATGTAATCGAATAACGTTTTCCTTTTTCTGAAAAATGCAAAAAATCTGTCAGAAAATACTGTCAGAATTGGCGTTTTGAATTAAATTTCCGGACGCGCTAGCACGGTAAAGAAGAAAAACCTATCGTCACAAGAAAGGAATACTTATATCTCAATAGGTTATTTATTTATCAAAAAATGGAAACCAGTACTCGATTCCAAATCGCTTCAAACGTCAGACCTGTCAATTTTATGCCTTTACAGTTAAAAATAAAAGTCAAAAAATGTTTCGGAGAGTTTCATGTTGTTAAATTGGGAATTTGAGAATCATTTAAGGCATATTTTCACTGAATCCGTTAACAGCAACTATTATTTCTATTACTATTTTGACAAAACAAACTGTTTGGGCACAATTAAGTCCAGTTCCGACCCGGCTCGATTGTATATAAAAGAATTTAAGCCTGATCTCGGCTCGGCTCGAGTCAGCTAAAACAATAAAACTTGGACTCAGACACGATGTAAACATCCGATGTCGATCTCTACGCTTGACATGTTATATTACTCTATTGATCTAACTAATAATACGAGCAAATCTTGTGGGTGGTTATATATATATATATATGCAAAAATTATCTTAAAAACGACTCTAACGATTTTGACGAAATTTCGTATCCTACCGTTTTGGGGCACCAGAAAACCATTGGGCTAGGTCACATGCTCTAGAAAATTCGATTAGTGGGTCATTTTGGGTCATGGTCTAGCTAATTGTATCTAAAAAACGGTTCAAACGATTTTGACGAAATTTTGTATCCGACCATTTTCGGGCATGAGAAGTCAATTGGGCTGGGTCACATGTTCGAGAACTTTCGATTAGTGGGTCATTTTTGGGTCAACGCGGGTCAAATTAATTTTATCTAAAAAACGGCTCTAACGATTTTGATTAAATTTTGTGTCCTACGAGTTTCAAACACGATAAAAGCATTGGGCTAGGTCGCATGTCCGAGAAAATTCGATTAGTGGGTCATTTCTGGGTCATTGTGGGTCAACATCGAAAAAGCGGCTCAATTTACACTAAATTTTGCATCCAATGGTTTTCGGGCACGAGAAGACTGTTGGTCTAGGTCACATGTTCGAGAAAATTCAATTAGTGGGTCATTTTGGGTCATGGTCAAGCTAATTGTATCTAAAAAATGGTTCAAACGATTTTGACGAAATTTTGTATCCGACCATTTTCGGGCATGAGAAGTCAATTGGGCTGGGTCACATGTTCGAGAACTTTCGATTAGTGGGTCATTTTTGGGTCAAAGCGGGTCAAATTAATTTTATCTAAAAAACGGCTCTAACGATTTTGATTAAATTTTGTATTTTACGAGTTTCGGGCACGCGAAAATCATTAGACTAGGTCACATGTTCGAGAAAATTCGATCAGTGGGTCATTTGTGGGTCATTGTGGGTCAATATCTAAAAAGCGGCTCAATTTACACTAAATTTTGCATCCTATGGTTTTCCGGCACGAGAAGACTGTTGGGCTAAATCATATGTTCGAGAAAATTCAATTAGTGGGTCATTTTGGTCATGGGTCATGATATTTGAACTCAAATTTAATTTTGACCGAGCATAGCTCGGTCTTCCCTGCTCCTATTACTCTATTAATGATGTTGCTAAACTAGCGTCACTTCATGAAGCAGATTTATACTTATTCTCGCGAACGTTATCATCACATTTTACCGGCTTCGTTTAAATTTTTTTGATCGGGCCGGTTAAACGTAAAATTAATTTTTAAATTGGTAGTGATAGTGACAGTTAGGAACTGATTTTTATTCAAAGACTAAAAAAAGAGTGTTAAACGTATATCTTTCAAATATTCTGTTTCTGACGATGCATGAAAACAACTGAAGTTTCAACAAGTAAAAATCTACAAGTCATCATGGGTCCGAGGCCCGTACCCATTATATTCTTTTGTTAGCCCGTTAATCTTGTCAGTCGGCCCGCACGGCCTATCAAAAATCTTCTAATTCTGTCGGCCCAGCCTGTTTTAAAGTTTACCTTCATTTTGCCGGATACGGGCCGAGCCGGGCCTGTGTAGTCCTCTAAAATGCATTAGCCCCCCCCAAAGCGAAATCCTGGGTGCGCCACTGATATAGGTTAACCTTAAATAATTCAATACATATAAGAAATATATATATATACTAGGCAAATTTAAATTTTATGTATAAAGATTTTTAGTAATAATAGCATGCTAATTCAAAAATTTAACAACAATACATAACAAACTTAACAATAAACTTAACAATGAAAAACTTATTACATCTCAAAATTTCCATATGAGCGGGACCTAAATGTGACACTTCCATAATATATAAGGAGGGACTTACAAAATAAAGAAAACGTACCCGCGATAAGGCCTTCCTGTGGCCAGAACACACACGAAAGCCGCTACCCCCTGCAGGCCACTCTGGCTGATTACATTTCTCACCCCTGCGAGACGCTTCCTGGGGCCGCTCGGACCCCGGAGGATGAACTAACATGAGGTCTGAACCACATTCCAGCGGGAAATTAAATGCTCATTGGAAAGAAAGAGAATAATAAGAAAAACTTTTTTTTTTTTTTTTTTTTTTTTTTGAAGAAAAACTTTTGTATAAACACCTTAAATTCAAACAATTTATAGAAAAAAAATTTATGTTTTGCAAATTGAAACTCACAGGTTTCAGAAAAAGTTAAACATCAAAGTTTAACACAAAAAAATTTCATACCGAAGTTTGTGTTTATACTTAAATAATATGTGATGTCCAAAGGAGAAGTTTAGGGAAATGACAATGCCAGAGACCAAAAGAAAATTTATGATTTAGAATTAAATATAGCTTCAATAAATTTATTCAAATCAAATTTTGTAAGGGGCTTAGTGAAAATATCAGCTAGGTTAGCTTTGTTATTTATGTGTTTAACTGTGAAAAGTTCTTGGTTAAGTAAATCACGGACGAAGAACAATTTTATGTCTATGTGTTTGGTTCTGTAATTCTCAATGGGGGATTTAATGAAGTCGATAGCAGCCATGTTATCCACTAAAAGTGTAGGTTTAATTTTTTGACCTGAAAATATGCCCTTTTCGTAACATTCATTGATAATCCTACTGAACCACAAGAGTTCTTTAGTTGAATGGTTGCCATTGCCGCCAAAAATTTTGGAATAGTTAAAAAAAACAAATTCAGAAATTTAAGATTTTTTTTTTTTTTTTTTTTTTTAAGTTTGAAAAAAAAAAAAACTAATTCCAAATAAAGCTTTTAAAAAGACTTCAATTTCATTTTTTTTAAAAACGTACGAAAGAAATTTTTTTTTTTTTTTACAAATTATTCTAAGTCCAAAATAAACATTAAATTACTTAAAATAAAACAAAATGTTCATTAATATTCATTAAATGTAAGAAAAAAATGCACCCCCCCCCAACTAAAATTTACTGTGAGGTCTTAATGGGCGCTAACTAATTACTTCTGCCAATGTATTCTGTCAAAGTTATGTCCCCTTAAAGGGTTAAATTAACAAAATAAAAGCCTCTGCTCTGGGCCCGTAACCCGTGATAGTCCCGGTATATCAGGACAGCTGGTGCATACACCAAAAATGCTGGCTTCTAAAATTTAATTAAATTATAAGCAGAGTATTAGAAGAGTATTAGAAGCTGAAAAATAAATGGCAGAGTGTAGCAGAGTGTAAAATAAACAATGAGAAAACAAGTTAAGTTTTAAATAAACTAAAACATTTATTAACAAAAAAAAAAAAACATTTAAAAATAAATTCAAACAGAATATAAATAAACTTAAAGTATGAAAAATAAACTTACATAATGAAATATTTTAAACAGCTGACAATGACAACATGGCAAAAATATTCAGTCTCATTTTCATGATATCCATTATCAACATCTAATTCAGGATAGGAGATGTTTGAATAAACTTGTAATACACTTGATAACTCTACATAACATACGTAGCACAAACATCTTTCACTATTTGTAAAAACATCTTCTACTTTCAACCAAACAAAAGAAAATGAGTAACTACAGCTGACATATCATTGAAATGAAATAAACATCTGGTCTTATAAAACAAAGTCCAAAAAATGAAACTCCATTATGCTGACCAGGCAAAAATGGTTTCTGGAACTCATCAAAAGAAAAAAAAAACCCAGATAATGATAATGTGGTGTTACAACATTTATACCCTAGTCCAAACTAACAGCTGAATGAAAGTTGTAGTACTCAAGAGGGTGTCACATTACTTCATTCATTCATAGAAGCCCTCTTGTGGTTAAAGATAACAAACATGCAATCCAGATAAGCTAATGAGGTTTTGAAAAACAAAGTGACATGGATCTAGATAAACACTGAGGTTTGAATGAAAAATAAACAGCTGGTTAGACTAGGGTTTAAAGAGGAGTTTAAAGGAAAAGAAATGAAAGCATTTGAATATTGTATAAGTGATCAAGGAAAGCTTTATATATGCTAACAAATCCTTCTAAAGAGAATTTAGAAGCATAGAAAGACTAGCCTTCGAAGATTTTGCCATTGAAATCTAACCGCTATTTTCGTATAGTGAAAATAATTCGCATCGGCCACATTGCCTGTCTGTTGAAGTTTTTTGAAATGCTCATGAATTGTTTTTCCATCTGGGCCTTTTGCAACTTGAAATCGTGTTTTAAAACTTCTCCTTGTGGCAGTAGGACTCTGATTTAATCGGTGGTACTCCAACACAATAAACACACGTTCCTCCACGGTATACATCATTTTCGGAATTATTTTCACTATACGCTAATAGCGGTCAGATTTCAATGATGAAATCTTCGACAACTAATCTTTCTATGCTTCTGAACTCTCTTTACAAGTATTCTTAATGCTCGCAGCGCCATCTATCGGTGCTATTTTTAACTAAATTTTGAGATTTACATATAAGATTCTTATGATTTTTTTAATAAACATACCACTAGTTTCATGTTTCTATCTATCACCATTTCCGGGTTATTGATTTTTAAAGTTAGGGGTCCTTTGTGAAACACCCTGTACATAGGATGATAAATTTTAGTTTAGTTAGGAAACACGTAGCACAGTTTAAAATTCTCCTTCTGGAGTTTCTGTCAATAAACGGAAATGTGTTCGCGAACTTTTGTGCTGCCCTGTATAGGATCTACAGAATTTATACACACCAAGTAATAGACAAAAAGTGAGTTAAATTTAAAATCGCGTTCAGCAACTTAAAATGCACTTCCAGGAATTATTGTTAACAGACAGTAGAGAATTCTTTTGTGTGTCCCTGTAAATAAACAATGACTGTTATACACACAATATTCTGTAGTAAGCCTCTTGTAATGCACCTTAGTGATATATATAAATTTCAATGCGTTTAAAATAGTGAAACATAATTTAATTAAACCGCAAACGATTTTTCTCCATGGACGTAATGTAACAAATTTCTTTTGACTGTCCCTGTAAAGTAACTATAAGTGCTATGCACAGCATATTCCATATTAAGCTTCTTGTAATGCACCTTAGTGATATATATCAATTACAATGTGTTTGAAATTGTGTAACATCATTCAAATAAACCGCAAATGATTTTTCCCCATAGACCGTAATGTAACGGAATTCTTTTGAGTGTCCCTGTAAAAAAACTATAAGTGCTACACACTTCAGTTGAAATAGGGAACATGCTATAGATAACGACAATGACATATAAAAATTGCAGGGCAATCCGAGCATATTTACGGGAGTTAGAGCACGGACAGACGGCCATACGGCAGACAAACCGAAGTCATAAACACTTTTCAACTAGGTTGGAAAGTGTTAACATTTTTAGTCCCTGAAATTGCTGAAAGTTCATAAAATGCATAGTATCATAGCTTGATAAATTTTGGACATACAAAAATAGAATTTTTGCTATCTTAATTGTTAAAACAGGGAGAAAGTTGTTCTAAATAAACATGTGAAAATGCAGTCTGTCTTCAACCAAAACACATCTTGGTCCCTACAGAAGGAAAACTTAGTTATATCTGCTAAGATGGAAATTTGTTTAAAATGAAATTTTTTCTGGTATCTAGTGATACCATTTTCACAAGTTTAAAAAATAAATTATAAACTAATAAACTGTTATCACAGTTAGGTCTGAGACAAATTTTCTTTCATTAGATTCTGGCCGGTGGGGTCAAGGTTTATTATTTTTTTCTCCAGATTTGCACTGTGACTGATTCTTACTTTTTTTCTGTAGACTCAAGCCGGTGCAAGACTGGACCTCATTCTTTGCAGACCAGGCCCAAATCTAGTGAAAGAAAATTGGCCCAATTCTGCATCATGGTGGCATTTCACTTGTAAAAATAATAATGATATTGTACAGTTGTTTAAAAAGATCTTTAGAAATTTAATTTAGTTTAATAAATTACATAGAAATTACTGAATTTTTAAAAATCTATTTTTTATCTTTACAGAGCTTTAAAATTATTACTTTCTTTAACCGTCTTTCTTTCATTCTAAACTACAGAAATATTTCAATGAGTGTTCATGTAAGTAATGGACCCTATTTCTTCAGACATCAGAGTCATGTGTTTTGGGGAAGCATTCTCGATATTGTAGACCTTAATTATGCAATGACTCATTTTGCAATGTAAGGTTGATGCCATAGAGTAATAAAGGACCCTATTTTTGTGACATTGAGCTTTGGAAAAACATTTCCAAAATCGTAGCCTCAAACCCAAACGAAATATAAGGTCCATTGTTTCTAAATGATCATTAATATTATTATTCTGTATTTCATTGCAGGCGTCTAATTTGCTGTACCTTAAAATTTTTACATAAATATGTATGCAATATATATATTTTTTAAAGCTTCATTTGTAGGATAATGTTGATTAAGAAATATCGGAATATTTTTCAGAAATTGGGTCAAGCCGGACTTTTAAATTAAGAAAAAATAAATAAACAGCTCATGCCAGAACGAGGTCAAACTTTTAGCTTTTATAATGGTCAAGCACGGCCAATAAAACTTTTGTAAGAGTCCAGGCTTAACTTTCAGCTTTTATAACAAACTTTGCCAGGTCCAGGCGTGGAAATTTTGGTTGTTGCAAGACCTCTTTCCCTTCCAAGCAAAAACATTTAGTACTAATATTACTATTCTGGGAAACAAAAGTTAAAAAAGCAGCATGGCATGCTCAAAAAATTAAAACACCTTATGAAAATCTCATTGTGCAATCATAAAATGGCACCATTAATTGTGCAGTCATAGAATCAAAAATGTTTTATCTTATTTTTTCTTCTAGAGAAAAGTAGAATAAAATGCTTGTGACATTCAGGTTGTTTTAAAAAAGATAAGAAGTTGTAGAGCACACTACAACAAACAATTTTTGCATACGAAACCAGGGCCGCAATTCATTTATTCAAATAAAAATATAGGGTGTCTACTTCAAATCAAACCCTGATATTTATGGAGATGTGTAACAAAATTTTCAATAGATTTGTTTTATGAAAAATCCGATATCGCGAAAAGTGCTGGAAATGCACAGTACAGTAATTTGATCAGAGATATTGTATAGAATTTAAACTCTATTCCAAAGTTTGGACATGAATGATAATAATTTCCACCAATTCTTGTGATATTGTTACATTTGAAATAAAACAAGATAAGTCTATTGAACAGTTCATTAAAATAGCTTCATTATTGTTAAATTTAAGAACAAGAATTCATGTTCGACTTGAAGTAAAACACCCCATGTTTTTGATTAACAAATAGATTTCCTACAGAAATAAAATAACTGTAGTGTGTTTCTCCACCCTTTAAAGTTTCTTTCATCATTTTTAAAACAATTTGCATAAATGTAACATTAATTTTATGTTATTTCATTGATGTATTTTACATTTTATAACTCTTAAGATAACTCTACAAATGAACCATATCTAACACAATTGGTGATTCAAATGTACTGAAAAAAAGTAGCATTATGGTTTAATTCCTTAAAAAAACTTGTTCTATTAGAAATTCATTTATTCTGCATTTATTTATTCTGAAGTGATGCTCAGAATCAGGGGCACCATTTGAGAACTTTCTTGGGGGGGGGGGGGGGGGGGGCTGAATTGAACCAACTGCTGAATTTCGCGATTTTTTACACACGACTGATTGGTGAATTTCGCAATTTTTTCTTGCGACAGATAGACAAATTTTGCGATATTTTCTCGCCCCCGGTAGTGGAATTTTGCAATATTTTCTCACAACCGATAGATGAATTTTGCGATATTTTCCTGTAACCTTTTGGTGAAATTCGTGACAGCAAATTTTTGCGAACCCAAAATAATCAGGGCACATTTCCAGCTATATAAAAATGTGCAGAGGGTGCATTTACAACTATAAAAAGACGGGCAGGGCGCTGCACCTTCTCGAAAACGCCTAGGGAAAATACTATTATTGAATTCTCCCAGTGGCCCTTTTGTTCTACAGTCAGCACTGATAAGGAGTAATGAGGGGAGTTTACAGCCTCAACATACTCTGTCAAAGAAAAAGGGAAGATAAAAGTATTAAATATTATCTTTCAAATGTATGCAGCTGTAAGCTTTTCTCATAAAAACAATTTATTATTTCTAAACGAATTAGCTGATACTGTTATAACTAATGATTAAAATGATGCAATTATAATATCGGTACTGAAACTGAAATAATCATAAAAATAATTCTTAATAGAATATTTAAAAATAAGATAAAAAAAGAAAATAAATAGTAATAGCTAGCGAATCTAAACCTACATTATTATTAACCTTTTGGAGGGAGGGAATTTCCCTGTAATTTTTAAATAGTTTTTTTTTTTACTCCTTATTAAAAAAGTTATTTATTTGAAAAGCAGCACCTAATTAACTTTTTTATGAGCATTTTCTTTTGATTTCCTTTATTTTTTTAAGAAATTTTATTATTTCTTGAAGAGTATTAAGAAATATTTTATTGATTCTGTAAGTCACCTTCATTTTATTTAATTTTTTTAACTATTTTTAAATTTAAAGTGATCATTTTAAAGTATTTTGCATTTTAAAATGTAAATTAAATTATCATAATACTTTTTTTAGTATTTCTGTTTAGAATTTCTATTTAAATAACTAAGAACTGAACTAACACTATTTCTTAATATTATCGCCTATGATTTATTGAATCAGAATGATCACCGTCAGCATTATTCCAATTGAAATTTAATTTTAACAAGCAAACAAACCATGGAATTTTCCATCACATTTTAAAAGTTCAATTGTATTGAACATTAACTGCAATTTATTAAAAACTTCATAAATCAAATTAATTTATAATTTTTTAAAAATGTAATATGATTAAAAGAAAATGGCATATTTAATCAGAAGCATAAACTACATTTTTGCATAAATATCCATTTCTTAAAGATTACTTCATTTAGCTACTGAAGAAAAAAGTAGTGATTTTGGAAAAATTCTTGTTTGCAAAATCCCATGATTTCATTTATACAATTCCAAAATCCTGGGATTAGAAATTAGGCTCAAAATTGGATTTTCTAGTAATATTACTTAAAATTCCTCTATCATAATTTATTATTATTTTAAAACATATTTATCCATTTTTGTTGCACTTTTATTTCTCTCTTCCTCCCACCCGCATACCACATAGAAGGGTATTCAGTGGAAATGAAACATGATCAACACTCACCCATATTTCAAGAAAGGTCGGGAAATAAGGGGGAGTAGGTGATAGAATGTCAATTTTAGCTTTTACTTCTATATAAATATTGAAAAAGGTGAAAGAAAAATATGCTTTCCTGACACTTTTGTTGATATTATTGCGAAAGTTTGCGTAATCTTTACTCACTATAAACATACACTTTTTGTGTCTAATATTAGCCGACTGTTGTTGCATTGCAAATCACTTGTAATAGCATGATTCTCGTTAAAAACTGTACTTGTTATATTAGAGTTTTACTGTGTATATATACAGGGGGAGTTAGACATAATCTGCCAAATCAAAGGAAAGCCCGTATGGATCATAAAACACCGTAGAAACCCTGTCCTATTTCTAACTGTTTCCAATTTATGGTGGACAGATAAAAATGTGTCAAGTCTAAAAGTACCCAAATTTGTGATGTTTCTGTAAAACTTACATGTAAAATAAGCACATATTTGGAAAGAGCAGACAAATTCCTATAAGATAACACCATTTTCATCAGAATATCTAGATTTAACAGCGAGCTACAAGTGCTTAAGATTGGCAAATGTCATGTCAAAATCAAATTGTCGCAAAAATCTTTAACCCTCAATATTGCAAACACCCTTCTTATTACAATCGGTCAAATTTGCCAAAAACTTTTCCATTATGCCAGTTTTCGAATAAGTCTACAATAAACCAAATGAGTGTTCTACTTCAGGAGAAATTTAGCCTTTTATTTGAAATGCATCACTGAAATCACTCGAGATAGTATGTTAAATTTACCACATTTGCCATCATTATGCCCAACAAAATCCATTTTCAAAGGTAAAACTGAACTTTCCAGACACGATTCAGCTTAAATGTTTGGCTTGGAATGGCTGGCGATCGCTTGAGTGATGAGATGATCGCTCAAAGATGAGTTTTCAATATTGCCGGTTAAAGATTTTAGCGACAATTTGATTTTGTCCTTCGCCAATCTTTAAGTGCTTGTAGCTTGCTGTTAAATCCAGATATTCTGATGGAAATGGTGTCATGTTGTTAATAGGAATTTGTCTGTCCTTTCCAAATATTTGAAATATTTGCTTATTTTTCATGTAGGTTTTACTGAAACATTACAAATTAGAGTTTTTTCAGACTTAATGCATTTTTGGCACATTCTTCTATCCACCATAATTCTGAAATGCTTAGAGATAGAACAGGGTTTCTACGGTGTTTTAAGATATACTTAGGCTCTTATATCACCCCCTTTCATTTGGCCACCTTGTATATATTGTGAATTGCCTATTTACTATGCAGTCATGTTTCATAAAAGATTAGTGTTATATTTTGATCTTATTTTTCATTTGTTTCTTCCAGATCAATCACTATATATTACACTGTTGTGAAAGGCCCATTTGGTGAAATGAAAGTTCGTCCTAAAATAGAGAGATTCACATTTAGTGATGCCAGCCCAGAATCTCATTATTCTGAATTATTATTAGAGGACTCTATTGAATGTTATCGTCTGTTATCTGGAACAATTAGATTTAGACTCATAATGTTTTGGAGTGAGTCAAATGTATAATTTAATGTATCAAAATGTCACTATCTTTAATATAATTTTATATTATTGAAATGTTTTTGTATTTTTTTCCTGAATATTGTTATACCTTCTATGGAGGCTATGTTAAAAATTATATACATCGTTTGAAATTTCAATTCTAGTGAATTGATAATAAATACTCATGTTTTACAAAAAATAAAATAAAATAAAATCTAATGAATTTGTTGTTTTTTTAAATTGTGTTATCCAATTAAGTCATTTGAGGGGGATCGGGGCAAGAGAGTGCCAAGCCACATTTTTGAACTTCTGAGATATTCCAATTTGAAAATTTGATCAAATAGTCAAATCAAGATATATAACCTAAAGTTTTTTCCACAATGTCTTAGTAACATTTGAGATATTCTGAGTAACAATATGGCATTACTTTAATGATATTACTATTACGTTTTTTGTAAATTAGCTATCTTCATTGTGGGCATAAACATTTGGGGCAAAAACGAAACCTGTCACATATGCTGCCAACAAGTGACAGTAGAAACAAATTATATGTTGGATATTACAATTTACAATATTAAGCAACAGATTACGGTGTTAGATTTATTTCCCCAAAAATGTGGCTTGGCACTTTCTTGCCCCGACCCCTTCATTTTGTAATTTATATTGGATACTTCCATAAAAATAATTAAAACTTTTTTTATTTGTTTATAAAAAAAAAATTCCAAATCATGAAATATTTGAATTTATAAAATTAAATAATTTAATATGCATTTTTAGAAAGAATTAAATATCTTTTTAATCTTCCATAACATCGTTCATGTCCACCATCCACCATTATAGTTCATGTACAGCCTTCAAAATTTTAGAATTGTTCCATTTCTTTTCACAATATTTTTGTAATGGAAGAATTAACTTAATTTGATTCTGTAAAGATCACATAACTGAGACATTAACATGCATCGCATGAAGGAGAATATGAACATTCACATGAACAAAGAAGCCAAGTTCTCTTTAGAAAAGTCAATAATACAGTCCTCTCTTTTTTTTCTTTTTGTACAAACTTTTATTAAAAAATAAAAAAAAAAGAAATCTTAAATGAATAATATGAATCATAATATATAATAATATAATATAATGAATAATAAACATGATGAAAAAAGAGTTATAAACAACTATTCAAGTTCAAACATCGCATGCTTTTATTCTTAACTAGTTAACCCGCTCGGTGTTGTCCGGACCTGTGATAACAGCTTTAAATGTACTTAAAATCAGTATTGAATGATTTTATATACAGTGGAACTTCCCTTTAACGAAGTCCCTATTTAACGAAGTTTCCTATTTAACGAAATTTTTTGCAGAACCTTGACATTGCAAATCATTAACATGTAAATTAATCTCCATATTACGAAAAACTTATTCTATATAACGAACTTTATTCCACTTTCGTGCGTGTACAGCATTCAAAGAGGTTGCTGTTGCAACGATGATGTACGAATTATATGGATGTATGAATTTATTTCAGCGGACTGTATGAAAATGAACACAATTCAATCATTTAATCAAAACTCACTTTTTAATGAAAAAAGAAAAGGTATGCTTCGGTTTTTGTTTACTTCTCTTTGTTTTGTGTTTTTTTAGATATTATTCTAATTAAATTATTCTCATATCTACATTGCATAAAAAAATGACTGCCCGAATTAAAATACATTTTTAAGATATTTCCATTTTATGTGTACTTTTAATTTTATGTGGCCTATATGTATACGTTTCATAAATTTAAGTTGATTTCTATTTAACGAATTTTCTTCATAACAAAGTGTTTAACTGTAACGATGAGACTTCGTTAAATGGAAGTTTCACTGTATTTAGATGAAATATTTTTCAAATGAACCTAATGTTGTGGTCTCTACTGTCTCCAGCAGAGCACACCATCAAATTTAGTATGATTTTATATTTTTAAATGAAAATCTATCCAAACAAACCTAGAGTTGAATGCCCCCACTGCCTTTGGCAGTGTACACTGGGTGTGCTACACATGCTGTGGTCTGTTTTTGCCAACAATCCTCAAATTTATATGATTTTATATTTATTAAACAAAAATCTCTCCAAATGAACGATGGTGCCTCTCGTTATTGTGATTGTTGGTTTAATTTCTGACATTCGGATACATTGAACTTTCAATTATGACCAAAAGTTTCTGAGAAAACCTAAATAATTTAAAACGATGGCAACTTCTCACGCTTTTAAATCGTGGAATGATATCATCCAGTATATTGACAACCTCGAACCTATGTTGTAAATGTAGAGGTTTCCCCAGACATGTACAGAAATGAAAACTCTTCTCTTAAAGCGGGAAATATCTTCAAAGGCAAGAGAAAAGGAAAAATCTCTGGCAAAACAATGAAATGACTTCCAGAAAAAACTTTTTTGAACTAGCAAATATTAACATTTTTTTAAACCAAAGTTATAGTTATATATATACAAAGTTATATATATACCAAAGTTATATAGCCAGAAAAGCAGTGGGAATAAGTATATATATATTTTTTTTATTTCTTCCAGGAAAAAGAGATGGCATTTTAAAACTGGAGAAAAAAAAAGGGTGAAAATGAAAATGAATCAACATCCAAGAAATATATATTTTGAAATAGTAAATATTAATATTTTTAAAAACCAATGATACTGCAAGAACTGCATAAGTATGCTGAATAAGTGGTTATTTTTTACTTTTTTTTTTAATATTTCATCCAGAAAACAGCTGTGGTAATTTTAAAATGTAAAAAAATAAATCAGAAATTTTGGAAAGGAATTGGAAAACACAAAAAACAACATGGAATCAAACTTCAGAAAAAAAAATTTTTTTTTAAATAGTTTAATATGTATTTTTAAAAAGACACCATTAGAAAGTGAAAGGTATCCGAAATAAATGGGTATTTTTGTCTGGAAGCAGTTGCGGCAGTTTTAAAATGCAGAAAAACAGAAAACTTGAAAACTGATGTGTAATCAAGGTACAGTAAAAATGAGTTTTGAAATAGTAAATATTAATATTTTGTAAACAAAAGCTATCATTAAAACCAAAAAGGTAAGGCGATTTATTTTATTTTATTTTTGTAACTATAATCTAACGATTGGGATTTCAAAATGCAGAGAAAAACAAATGTTTTGCTTTTGTCTGCATGAAAATCCAAGGAAATCTGTAAAGGTGCAGCCATCAATCAGCAGAATGAGAGAAACAGATGCATTTTGTTTTGTTGCAATTTTCCACAATAAAGATCAACAGCGAGAACCCTGGTTTCACCTCGTTCAAATAAAAAGGCGTTGCTTATGCTGTATTATTATCTATTATAGAATGCAAATACAATAAGGTATTGCTTCATCACTTAAGAATTCGATGTTTGGCATGAAGGTTACCTTTAAGAATTAGGTAATAATGAAGCATGGATTTTACAAAATTATACCTTGAAGTGGTAAAACCAATGAAAAAATTATGGAAAACACCCTTCTAAAAGTAGAAATTTATCACGATTTTTCTAAAAATTAACAGGTTTGAAACTTTTCTAAAGAGGGGTTAAGATGGGAGATGGGATATAGGGTTAAAACCGGAAAAACACGTAACAATCACAATTTAGAAAATTCAGATTTGGCATGGAATAAAGTCTTATGTTCTTGAGGCTCACTCAGAATGTTCTTTTTCTTAGATTTCAAATTTTTAAAAGTTGAAAGAAGAAGAAAAATAATTTTTTTTTGCTTCAATGTAAGATACAATCTTACCAAGATATACAATTTTTCTAAGCAATGGAATAAGTTAAAGTACCAATAATTATAACAATGAAAGCATTAATAAATAAGAAAATTTATTGCAAATTATGTCTCAACATTGCCTCATGTTTTACCGCATTCAGAAAAAAACAAAAACATAAGTTAAATATGGTATGTGCTTTTGACTATTTAAATTTTTACCATTTCATCTTTCCAGATTTTTTGGAGTACTTTCATGCTTATTTTGAGATTTGTTGCCCATGCCATCTGCACAGAGGTTGTGTAAGAATATATAAAGCAGACAGTAAAAATATAAGATTTTATTAAAGACATAGAATTGTGTGTGTCTTGTTGCCACAGTCTAATTTTTTATCTTTTCATTGTGAGATACAATCTTACCAAGATATACACTTACTAACTCTTTAGTTTCTTTGTTATTTAGTTGATTACTCAACTAACTCATTAGTCCCAGCAAAAGTGTTGCCAGGGAGCGATGCGGAGGGATTGGTGTTTTGTCGCCAAAGAAAAATTACAAATATGGAACATCCCGTCCAGTGTTGAAATAATGCATATATTTCATATATTAGCAAAATATAATACAGATAATAAACTAAAAGCAACATAATATAATTATAAAGCAAAAAACAATCACAATTAACATACAGTTACTTTGAAGAATTTATACAATTGTCTTTAATGGACAGTATACTAATTTTAGATACAGATCTCCCGAAATTGCCCTTTGAGGTACATAATTCAACTACTCTGACGTTTCAATCAGCACTTGGGATTACCTTAGTGATTTGACCTAGAGTCCAAGTGCAAAGGGGAAGTTCTGAGTTTTTCAACAACACTAACATGCCCGGCAGAATATTTGCCCTTTTAAACAGACATTTGTAAATGGCTTAAATAATTAATTTGCCATCATTTTCAAATGATTTGGAACATTTTTTGAGTTCTTTGTCATCTGTTAAGTAAATTTTCTCTTACATCAATCAAACTAGGCTCGAGAATAGCATTAATGGGTTTTCCCATAAAGAAATGACCAGTGGTCAATACTTAAAAATTATCGACAAAGAAGAAAACAGTCGCGAATTTAAGATGTCCTTGATTTGTATAACTACCGTTAGAGATTTTTCTAGTGACAGGTGGGCGGAGCTTACCACTCTTTTTAGATGATATTTAAATGCCCTAACTGCCCGTCTCCCAAAGACCACCAAAATAGTATGCTCTGGGAAGTGAAAATTTCCAGCGGATGCCTTCTGAGTCTAAAAGGCTCGAAATTTCCTAAGTATTTACCAGTTTGTGTAAATGCTTCCGTTCTGCTGAAGCCCCAACAAAATTAATGGCATTGTTGCTAAAAAATTACCGAGCAGCTTTTACCACAATGAGAGAAAATATTTTTAGAGTTGCAATTATAGCCTCACACGTTAAGTTTGAGACTAATTCCAAGGATACAGCCTTAGTGGCCATACATACAAATAAGATTTTTTATGGGTATCGTTTATCGGACCCTTATACTTTAATTTCAAAAGGCCCGCTTAGATCTAATCTGACATTAACAAGAACGAATTAAATTTAAAAAATCAAAAAACCCGACTGTGTAAAAAGCGAACTAAAAACAGAGCTGAGTGTAAAATAGTCTAGGAAACATCGTCTTCATTTTGAAAGACTTATCTAGTGATAGGCCACTCAATATGTAATACTCGTAATTTTTTTTTTGTTTGTTTCTACCCCCATTTTGTATTTTAATGGCTGCTATTTTGAATTTATGAAAACAAAACCTAGCCCATATTTAAGTCTTCATTTTGAAAGACCTATCCAATAACATGTCACTCAATATGGTGTGTAAAAAAAAATTTTTGTCTCTACCGCCATTTTGAATTTATGAAAACAAAACCTAGCCTATAAGTCTTCATTTTGAAAGACCTATCCAATGATATGCCACTCAATATGGTGCGTAATTTTTTTCGTATCTACCACCATTTTGTATTTTATGGCCGCCATTTTGAATTTATGAAAACAAAATCTAGCCTATAACCATAGGACTGTTAAGACGAATCGATAGAGACCTCATTCATTAAAATCCACCCAGCCGTTCGGATGTTTCGAGGGTATAAAGAAATCCACATACATAGCCAGATAAGCGTCAAACATATAACCCTTCTTGGCAGTTGGGTAAAAAATGAGGAGTTAGGCATAGGAGGAAGATCCTCCATCTGTTGATTAGCCAAAATGAAATAAGCTTCATTTTGAAACATTGTATGTAATCATGTACAGTCTTTTATGTAATATTTCTGCCACTAAATGGCGAATATTTTAAACAAGCCATATTTTCTAGGGCCTGTGGTTCAACATGAAAATCCCTGATACGTGATAATACTAAAATATACGTTTAACCTCTTCGGGACCGGCGGATTTTACACAAATTTTATTCGGTTGGCACCACTTTAAAAAAAAAAAAAGCTAACTTTACTTAAACTAACACAAAAATACTCTAATTAGAGAAAGCAAATATTACTTTTATTTTTTACTGGTGCCTAAAACAAATTCTGTATGCTCTTTTTGAGGGTGCATATATGCACCCATAGTCCCGAATGGGTTAACTAATTTGTTGCCTGCTGGCAAAACTATGGAATATTTCTGGTCATAATTTAAGTTGGCATGGGCGAGTCTACCACCCACTCTAATTAAACTGTTCTTGTCTAAAAAAGGATGAAGAAATTTGAGATTAGTTGAGTGAGGAACTGAAGACTGACATAAATTTTGCATAAAGAATGAAGTCGATCGGATAATGAGTTGCCGAGATATTTATAATCATATTTTCACGCTCTTCGATTTTTCATGACCCTGTATTTCATTCAAATTTCAATTCAAAGATATATTTTAATTGGAAATGAGACGCTTAATCCGACGCAGTAAACCGTTAGTTAATATGATTATCAATTTTGGAGTTATAGAGCATTTAAAGTTTATGACGTCATCAAGCCACGATTTTATTCGAATTGTAGTGCATCTTATAAATAGTTTACACATGTTTTATTTTCATATTTTGCATTATGCATATCCATGATGGGTAAGTATTACGGTGGCCCCCAACGACTAGTTTTTTATTTTATCTCAAGATTTTCTTACTTTCTATTTTCACGGAGGATGCAGATCTTCCAAACCTATTAATTTTTTGAACGATAAGCACAGTAATAAGTTAACAATTTTAAGAAAAAAAGCATTCATTTTTAATATTATCCAATGAAGTTCAAAGATGTTTTATGATTTTGGATCATCTGTCTGTCTATCTACCCATCTTTTCACACTCTAACTTCCGTAAGATTGTGTGAATTGCGATCAGAGCCCGATTAAGGACGTCTTGGCCCCAAGGCCCAGCAACTTTTTGGGGCCTCCTCAAATTAAAATAGTGCCTAGAATTTTTTTCGAGGATTATTATTAGATTTTATGATGCAGTTGACAAGTGAAAAAAAAAAAAACTTTTTGTTCTGTTTTTAAGAAAATAATTGCAGAAAACTTCATTTTTAAGAAACTTTTTCTAAATCATTTTACCCATTTTGGGGCCCCCATCAGCAGTGGGCCCAAGGCCGTGGCCTAGTTGGCCTGTGCGTTAATCAGACCCTGATTGCGATAAAAGTGATGTATGTGTTTTATGTTCATTGCAGTGTTATTACTATTGAAAATTAAATATATAGCATCAAAATTTTGTTTATGGGGGAACAAAAAAGAGTTCTTTCACATTATGGCTTGTGGGCGGAAATTGTTTGAAATACACTTTAATGAAATTATAATATTTTAAATATAATAAAAGTGACGTATGGTATTAAGATTCACTGCAACGTTCCCTATAGAAAATTGCCTTTTTCGTTCATTTACAGTAGGGCACCCTTTAACCTGAATGTTATTTGCCATCATAAATTCGAAAAAGTAATCTACATCCTACATACGCCTCATTGACGTCATAAACATAGAAATCTGACAATTAGTATTCGGAAATAGTGGCAGGTAAATAGTGCTTACCTCCCCCCCCCCCCCCCCAATTAAGGATTCATGATTCGATATTGCACATTTTTACAGGCAAAAGCATTTCTTTCCTTGATAATTTGGCCTCTAATTTCAAAGCTCGTCGAAAGAAAATGCTTTGAAAACAGTGTTGAATTCAGGGGGTGGCCCGGGGGGTGCATTTCCCCCCGGAAGATTTGAGATTTTATGCTTTTAATGGTTAAAAAGTGCAATTCCCCCCCCCCCCCCCCACCGGAGCCACAGAAGTCCCCTACCGGTGAAAAGTGTCTGAATTCAACACTGCTTTGAAAATTATGTCATTTTGATGCAGTTATAGAAAAATTATAGTTATGTAAAATGAAATTGGATTATTTCTTTTATAAATGATATCATTTCAGTATTATGGCCTCTGAGTTTTTTCTCAGTCTTAGGCAACACCAATGGTCTTAAATACCATCTAATCAAAAAAAAAAAAAAAAAAAAAAAAATTAATTGTAGAGAAAAAAAAATGGCCTCAATAAAGACATGAATAACTCCATTATTTCCATTTAAAAATTAAAAATAAATTGTAAGAATGTAAATATTAACAAGTTGAAAATTGTACGTCAAACGTGACAAATGAGGTGCGTTCGTACTATATCTAGCTATATAAATATTCAGATCTTGATGATTTTTAATTCTGTGAAATGAATTATATCGTCTGCATATTAATTTCGGTAATAAAATATCTGGATGCTTGACGATTAAACCTCGCAAGCTCCTATAACAAGAAAGAACAGACTTTTTTTGTTTTAATTCAAATTTCTTAATAAATATTTTTATTAATACCTTCTAAAGTTTTGATTCGATTTTCACAAAATTTGAAATGTCTCGACAAAATTCTGCAAAGATAATATCTCTTAAATTTCAAACCATTCGATTGGGTAGTTTTTGCGTTGTTATATGCGGACCGACGGACAGACAGACGGACGGACCACATACGACGACAATAGGTGCTACGTATTTATATAATTACGAACGCACCTAAAAAGAGAGCTGGTGTTGGCACATCGACAAATGAACAGTTAATAAGAACGAAAAATTATCCATCGGGCACATAAATATTTTCCAGCAGAATCAGAATATTGTTAAGAAATTTCATTTTTAGGGTTTCGTTCATCTCAGGAAGCCCTATTACTCCGGCTTCGTTGTCTGTCCGTCACAGAGCCGGTTCTCAGAAACTATTTAACTTACAGGCATGAAATTTTGTGTACTTATAGCTGAATACCTGCTATGAAGCTCAAAATCATAAAAATTAAAAAAATCGTATTATTTTAATATATAGAAATAACAATAAAAAAAAATCTATCAGCCTTTTCCTATTAAATTTAAACATTTTTTGTTATAGTAGTTGCCAACAATTAAAAATCCACAATAAAATTATTTCTATAATAATTTTCTATTGAAAGATTTCCACGTGAAAAATTAAAATGAAATAGAAAGCTTGACCAATTGAAAAAAAAAAAAAAAGATTAATATGACGTCATATTGGTAATAAAACGGAAATTTTCAAACATTTCTCAATAATACAAGGAGTATGAGTATGTGTAAATACAGAAAGCAGTTTAATAGGACGTCATTAGCGAATTAAAAAGAAAATTAATCTGACGTCATAACGGATTTTTCAAATGTTTGAGAATAATACAAAGAAAGTATCGATATGAGTAATAGAGATTAGTAAATATATAAGTTTGAGGAACGTATTGAATCATGATAAAAACCCGATTATGGAAATATTGGCATATTTTAACATTATGAAGGTCTCTATACAACATGTTTAATTTTGAAATAGATTTTTTTTTTTTAAATATCGCATCTAGTCCACATGACAGATATTATTATGACAGAGTATAATAGCGGGCTTCGCCCCCTATCGGACTGGTTAAGATTTTCGACAAAAATAGACCGGTAAATTTTAATTTTTTAAAAAAATGATTTTTTTTAATTGAAATTTATTTGGATCTATTAAAGAAGTGATAAAGTGTTTTGAAAAGAATATTAAATGAAACCCTTTGTGCGATTTTCGATCACACTTACCCTCTTGTTTTTTCATACAATGAAATGAAATATCTAAATAAACAATTTAGGAAACACATAACGCGGTTGAAAATCCATTTTCACCAATTGCTGTTCATAGCTGGTAAAGCAAAACTAAAATTTAAACTAGCAGGAAAAGGCATAAAGCAATTAAATACTTTTTTTTTTTTAGAATTACCATCATATATGACAATATACCCATATCTTTTTGTGAAGCCATGTGTATTAATTTATTTATACTATACTAGCTGTTACCCGTGACTTCGTTCACGTAACATTAAAAAAAGAATAAATGCATTAATTTAGCCAAACATTTCACTTGATAATTAACAACATATATAATTAACCAAAACTTTATCACATTTAATAGGAGACCATACGGTATTTCTTTGCTATAGGGGCCTTGACATAACCCAGTCTTAAAAAAGTGAAATTTCATGCCAAATAATACATTACAATCGCGAAAATGAAACTGCAACTAATGAAAAAAGGAGGACCAAGTAAAATCGTGAAAATCGAGGAATTCCTCTTCGTAAAACGAAAAACAACACTGGCAGAATTCTTCTATTACAACAGTGCATTTTAGATGGTATTTGGTGTACAATTTGTATATGTGTGCATTGCTAAATGGGCATTATTATATTGTTTATTTGCATAAGACATATGTTATATATTTCTTACTACATTATCTTGTTTATGTATATATTATATTAAGTGCTTCACGCTAAGTTGTGTAAATAGTGAACAAACTGCTTGTGGATTTTATGCATTGATAGCTTTTTCACAAAGATATAACAATCTGATGCGATTCTAAAATGTAAATAAAGGTTGTTGGAAAGTACTTTAAATTCTGCCCAATTTAACCTCGATATTTTCTCTATCGCGTCAAGAACACTAAAACACTAGTCGGATGTGTCAATCCCAAAACTTTCTTCTATCTCACACAGGTTTCGTATACACTAAAAAGAATCAGCACCCATTTATATCAATGTCTAACTGAAGCTCAAGTTTTATTAAATTCCGTGCAGTATTTCTTGAGATATGACTATCGCCAAAATCGTGTAAATCCTTCAAAATGCTGCATAGCAGCGCCACCTGCTGGGTGATTTTTACCAAAAACTAATCAGCACCAATTTATATCAGGGACTAACTGAATATAAAGTTTTATTTAATTCCGAGCATTAGTTCTTGAGATAGAGCTATTACGGAAATCGCGAAAAATGCTGCATAGCAGCGCCACCTGTAGGGCGATTTTTACCAAAAACTAATCAGCACCCATTTATATCAGGGACTAACTGAATCTAAAGTTTTATTAAATTCCGAGCATTAGTTCTTGAGATAGAGCTATTGCGGAAATCGCGAAAAAAGCTGCATAGCAGCGCCACCTGCCGGGCGATTTTTACCAAAAACTAATCAGCACCAATTTATATTAGGGACTAACTGAATCTAAAGTTTTATTAATTTCCGAGCATTAGTTCTTGAGATAGAGCGACCACAAAATTTTTGTCACATACAGACAGACAGACAGACAGACAGACAGACAGAGTCACAGACAGACAGACAGAGTCACAGACAGACATTTTCTAAAAACAGTCAAATCGTGTTCAAGACCTTCTAAAACGTATAAATCCGTCGAAAACCGGAAGTCGAAAATTTTCATGAATCCAATACTTTCTTCTTGTAAAGATAGAAGAAAGTAACAAGAAGCAAATAAATACCGACGACACAAATCTGATGATCTAAATTTACATATTTTTGTTAGTATGTATAAGATTATTTTAATTTATTTCATGCGCTTGAAATTTTTTAAGCTTTCTCTAGGGTTAGGTGTCGAATAAATGTACTTTCTTGTTATTTTATTTTGCCATTTCTATTTATTCTATTTTCTATTCATTCCATTTATGGATATTGATTTAATTTACATATTCGTGTCAAAGAATATTCTTTAAAGTTATTATCAGGATTAGGATAGGATACGATTAGGGTTAGGATTAGGAATAAAAATTGAACGACAATGGCATGACCGATTCAGGTTTAAAGTATGAAACAGGATGTCTATTTACATCATGAAGCAATAAGAAAATTATCGGCTAATATTTTTTAATATGTTTTACAGTCATAGTTGACATCAAAGGTGAGCGGGGAAATGATCTTTATATATTATTTCTCCTGTCAACATCCCTTTTTCTAAGAAAATATGAAACGCAGAACAACGAATGAGATACCATATGAAAGGTTTTAGAACCGGCTTCTGACATAGCCCACTTAACAATTCATTAAAACATGTTTTTGATTAAAATTTGCTGAAAATAAAAAATTTAATCCTCATTGTTTTCATGAAAGAAATGAAAGGTTTTCCTGAAATTATTGTTGCCAAAAAAAATAAAATATCACATTATATGATGCTCATAGCAATTATTATAAAAAACACCGCACGGGTTTATTTTATACTTATGATTAAAAAGCGAAATTGAAATTGAAATGTTTAGATTTATATTTCTATGTTCCATGTTTTTCCCGAAGCGGATGACGTCATCCTCTAATGCAGTTAAAATACGATTGTTAATATTTTTTCTTGCGCGGTCATTTTGCAATCTTGGATCAGTTTTTAGTCTAACTTTGATGGAATATATTAGATGATATTCTGGCTTGACTAACAACTAAATGTTGTTTGCAGATATTTTTAGCCTTGCTTTTTCTTTAGAAGTTTAAACCTGCATCTAATAAATATTACATATTGATAAAAAAAATGATACTTCTCTATTATCCCGACAACCCCTTTTCATAACAAAAAACTATCGCCCAATATAAACGGGAGAACGTTGCCATTGGAATATCAAAAAATAAATAAATAAATAAAATATAAGAATTTAAGGACATAATTGTTATTTTAATTAATAAAATAACTACTAAATCAGTGAAACATAATGAAAAATACACGCAAATGTCGAATGTAAAACCACTAGATGACGTAACAAACACGCATAATGATTCTGACATCAAGTAAATGGGACTGCATTTTTGGCGTTTAATCTTACAGTTTGGCGGTAGTTTTTTGTTATGAAAAGTAGTCGACGGGATAATAGAAAAGTACCTAAAAAATATTAGATTTCAGTGTGAAATCTTCGCACGGGCCCTCTGGTCATCTAAAATACCATTAAGTGTTTACCACGCAAAAAAAACAAATCTGGGTACAACAATGTATTTAATTTTGCGCCAAATTTCACTTGATAAAAAAAAAAAGGCAAATTGACTATGGACCTAATTTTAGACCCCTAACCTTCCTATTCTCGGAAATTTTCTACCTGTAAAAAAAAAAATTTCTATATACAACGCGCTTTCACGTTTATAATGTTATAAATTGGCACGATCGGCTTGTTCAAGACAATTCGGCTGGAAGAAAAGATTCATTTCTTTTTTATTTCTTCTTTGCTTTTGCATTACGCGAATTTGTTGGTAAAATCGATTTTCTTTTCGATAACATTGTTGTTTTTTTAAGTTTAAAAAATATTGTAATTTTACTTAAACATTGCTTTAAAATCTATGCAATTTTTCTTATCCTACAAGACTTTACAAAAATCTATTATGAAACAACTTTAAAAAAAAGCTATATTTAAAAACGACAACAAAGTTTTTCCTATTTTAAAACTAAAAGAAATGTAATATTAAATTCCGGTTCGAAACGACGATTTACGACGATTTACGTGTTTCGATTGTGGGAAAATGATAGAGGAAAATGCTGTTACTTCGACATAATCATATTAAATCTTTAGCTTTTATGAGAAAAGCAACTTTATTTTAAAAATTATAGTTCCTTTTTTAAGATTTTCTGATTTTCGATACGGATAATTTTGCGATGCATATCATTGACATTTGCCATCCAATATTTTTTTTATTTTTTTTTTTTTTTTTTTTTAACTTTTTAAAATTTAAATTAAAAATATGGTAACTTTATGTTAGCCGTGTGCAGACGATAAATCGCCAACCTATCCCATCATTTGTATTGAATTCATTAAAAATATAACTCTTTCAATCATTTCATTTAAAACACAGAACTTTAATTTACAACACATACATTTAAAATACATATATTACGTACATTTAAAATAATTCCTTTCATGTGAAAAAGAAAAAGAAAAAAATAAGAGAAATTAATCTCACAAATAATTTGATAACCCAAGATCATTTTATTTTAACATCAAAACAAATCTGTTTTATTTTTCTACGAGGCTAACGAAAAAGAAAGGCTACCGCGGTGCTTTACGCGTGTCCTTTTTTATAAACCGCCGGAGTCACGTGATGTTCGAATGCACCAATGCAGGTGGACGAAAAGAGCAACACGTCACTCTAGCGGTCTGTAAAAAAAGATAAGTGGAATGCACCGCGGTAGCCTGTCTTTTTCGTTAGCCTCGATTTTTCTATATATGACATCATGTTCGCTTGCTTTCCATACTTACTCGTATTTATGCACTTTGTATTATTATCAAATATTTGAAAACGCACGTTTTATTTCTAATATGACATCATTTCATATTCTGTTTAATTCTTAAATAATTCATTTCCTTTTCATTTTTCACATAGATATTTTTCACGTGAAAATAAATTGTTGATTAAAAATTATTACTCAGGGGTTTTATTTCATATTGGCAACGATAAAGTATTAGCAACGGTAAAATAAATTTAACCATTTTAAAAAAAGCTGCAAAACCGGGCCCTTTGAGCCAAACCAATCAAACCAACCAACCATTTTAAAATATACGAAAAAATGTCCATTTATTCTCTATGAAAATAATGAAATTTTGAATTATTAAGAAAAATATTGAAATAAAATAAACAAAAACCAGCCTATGTTCATATGAGGGTTATAATCAACTTACATTCAAAGATACAGGATAATTAAATGCTTCATTTTGACGCTGGCTTCAGCCTAACATTTGCACACAATCAGATTTATAAAAGTCCTTCCGGCCTGTACCGGGAGGAAAAGGTAGCTTTCCTATATATTAGTTTTAAAATTTTAGCTAATGTTACACGAAAACAGCAAGTTAAAATGCAAAGAAAACGTTTACAAAGGATTCGTTAATACTGAATCTGAATAAGAAATTCGCCAAATTATTGAGCAATAGCCAAATTGGCTTCATTTATGAAGACTTATTTTGGTCGCCAAATTTGGCGATAATTCGCCAAATGTCGCCAAGTTTGGCGAGAATTTGGCGCTAACGGATATGAATGTATAGTTTTATGCGTATGATTGGGAAATGATTACAACAATGAAAATTTTTGTAATGTGCTGTCTTGTTTCAAAATGTCAGCCACCCTAGAATTTCAAACTGCTCTATCTCAGCCCTTTTTTAAGATAGAGGTAAACCAAAAAATGCTCTGGAATCCTCGTATCAAGGCCTAACACTTAATTAAAAAGTAAATTTAAATTTTTAACTTTTTTGTATATTTATTTTAGTTTTAAATTTTTAAATGGCCGCCATCTTGAAACAAAATGGCGGACCAAGCTGGCCAACGAACTCGGTCGAGACATTAGTGACCTTAATACACACAATTAGTTTCATCAAAATCGATTTATAAAAAGTCCTTCCGGCCTGAACCGGGAGGAAAAGGTAGCTTTCCTATATCTACGTTTTAAAATTTTAGCTAATGTTACACGAAAACAGCAAGCTAAAATGCAAAGAAACGTTTACAAAAGATTCGTTAATACTGAATTTGAATAAGAAATTCGTCAAATTATTGAGCAATAGCCAAATTGGCTTCATTTATGAAGACTTATTTTGATCGCCAAATTTCGCGATATTTCGCCAAATGTCGCCAATTTTGCCAATTTTGGCGCCAATGTCGCCAATTTTGGCGCTAACGGATATGAATATATAGTTTTATGCGTATGATTGGGAAAATTATTACAACAATGAAAGAAAATAATTTGCGAGTAATCGCGTTAATGTGCTGTTTTGTTTCAAAATGTCAGCCACCCTAGAATTTCAAACTGCTCTATCTCAGCCATTTTTTAAGATAGAGGTAAACCAAAAAAAGCTCTGGAATCCTTGTATCAAGGCCTAACACGTAATTAAAAAATAAATTTGAATTTTTAACTTTTTTGTATAGTTATTTTAGATTTTAAGTTAATTTAAATCTTTAAGTGGCCGCCATCTTGAAACAAGATGGCGGACCAAGCTGGCCAACGAACTCGGTCGAGACATTAGTGACCTTAATACACACAATTAGTTTCATCAAAATCGATTCATAAATACGGGCGTTATCGTATGACATAGGTCAGATATATATATATATATATATATATATATATATATATATATATATGGATATATCTATATATATAAATCAACATTTGGACGGAGGGTGGTTTTGGGGTCTGGGGGTCATGATCGGTGAAAATATATCGAAATTTTCCGGAACTGCTTTCCTCCGAACGGCTGCAATAGGTAGCTTTATACTTTTTTGTATTGAAAGCTACCTAATACGAGCGTTATCGTATGACATAGGTCAGATATATATATATATATATATGGATATATATATATATATATATATATATATAAATCAACATTTGAACGGAGGGTGGTTTTGGGGTCTGGGGGTCATGATCGGTGAAAATATATCGAAATTTTCCGGAACTGCTTTCCTCCGAACTTAAAATCTAAAATAAATATACAAAAAATTTAAAAATTCAAATTTATTTTTTAATTGCGTGTTAGGCCTTGATACAAGGATTCCAGAGCTTTTTTGGTTTACCTCTATCTTAAAAAATGGCTGAGATAGAGCAGGTTGAAATTCTAGGGTGGCTGACATTTTGAAACAAAACAGCACATTAACGCGATTACTCGCAAATTATTTGCTTTCATTGTTGTAATAATTTTCCCAATCATACGCATAAAACTATATATTGATATCCGTTAACGCCAAAATTGGCGACATTGGCGACAAAATTGGCAAAATTGGGCGACATTTGGCGAAATATCGCCAAATTTGGCGATCAAAATAAGTCTTCATAAATGAAGCGAATTTGGCTATTGCTCAATAATTTGGCGAATTTCTTATTCAAATTCAGTATTAACGAATCTTTTGTAAACGTTTCTTTGCATTTTAGCTTGCTGTTTTCGTGTAACATTAGCTAAAATTTTAAAACGAAGATATAGGAAAGCTACCTTTTCCTCCCGGTACAGGCCGGAAGGACTTTTTTGTATTGAAAGCTACCTAATATTAGGTAGCTTTCAATACAAAAAAGTATAAAGCTACCTATTGCAGCCGTTCGGAGGAAAGCAGTTCCGGAAAATTTCGATATATTTTCACCGATCATGACCCACAGACCCCAAAACCACCCTCCGTCCAAATGTTGATTTATATATATAGATATATCCATATATATATATATCTGACCTATGTCATACGATAACGCCCGTATTTATGAATCGATTTTGATGAAACTAATTGTGTGTATTAAGGTCACTAATGTCTCGACCGAGTTCGTTGGCCAGCTTGGTCCGCCATTTTGGTTCAAGATGGCGGCCATTTAAAAATTTAAAACTAAAATAAATATACAAAAAAAATAAAAATTCAAATTTATTTTTTAATTACGTGTTAGGCCTTGATACAAGGATTCCAGAGCATTTTTTGGTTTACCTCTATCTTAAAAAATGGCTGAGATAGAGCAGTTTGAAATTCTAGGGTGGCTGACATTTTGTAACAAAACAGCACATTAACGCGATTACTCGCAAATTATTTTCTTTCATTGTTGTAATAATTTTCCCAATCATACGCATAAAACTATATATTCATATCCGTTAGCGCCAAAATTGGCGACATTGGCGACAAAATTGGCAAAATTGGCGACATTTGGCGAAATATCGCGAAATTTGGCGATCAAAATAAGTCTTCATAAATGAAGCCAATTTGGCTATTGCTCAATAATTTGACGAATTTCTTATTCAAATTCAGTATTAACGAATCTTTTGTAAACGTTTCTTTGCATTTTAGCTTGCTGTTTTCGTGTAACATTAGCTAAAATTTTAAAACGTAGATATAGGAAAGCTACCTGTTCCTCCCGGTACAGGCCGGAAGGACTTTTATTAGGATTAACATCATATAACATTGTAAAATTTGGTTGTACTGAAAAACACATAAAACAGTTAAAAGTGCACTTTCAGGAAATCCCCTCCATAGATGTTAATCCAAATTCTTTTTGTTAATTGTTTACCCAAAATGTACATAATGTCACATAAATTCTATGTATGTATATATAACATCACATAAATATGCTAATATACATAATTCAATTCAATACAAAATAAATTCATTGCCATGGCATCAAGCAGAAGCCGGCTACAGCAGAGAAGTACATACCTTTGTATAAGTTACATTTTATAAGTATGAAAGTAACAATAAATTTATAACCACATAGGAAGTGTTATTCACAATTTTTTTCCATTTGCAATGAACGTAATCTTATTACTTACCCATCGTACGTAGTATAGGGTAAGTCTTGTAATCGTTTTGAAAAGATATACAATTTTTTTCTAAATTGTTTATTTTAAGGGGTGAACATAAAAGACAATAAAAAAAACAAATTTTGCATAAAGAATGAAGTAGATCGGATAATGAGTTGCCGAGATATTTGTAATCCTATTTTTCCACACTCTTCGATTTTTCATGACCCTGTATTTCATTCAAATTTCAATTCAAAGATATATTTTAATTGGACATGAGACGCTTAATCGGACCCAGTAAACCGTTAGTTAATATGATTATCAATTTTGGAGTTATAAGGATGTTTCTTTTACGCAATTCATTAATAGAGCATTTAAAGTTCATGACGTCATCAAGACAGGATTTTATTCGAATTGCAATGCATTTTATAAATAGTTTACACATTGTTTTATTTTCATATTTTATATTATGCATATCCATGATGGGTAAAAGTATTACGGCGGCCCCCAACGACTAGTTTTACTTGAATTTCATAATTGAAGGAATGTCCTTGATACAACTTAGCAATTAGATCAAAAATCTTGTATAAATGAAGTGATATATATATATATATATAAGGATCTTACGTCTGATATGCTAATCTTTTTCATTGAGCTACATAACAGAAAGAATGTCCTTGAGCCGGAAAACGAGTAAAACAACTGAAAATGCTCTTTCAGAAATTACCATCCGTAGATTGCAATGCATCCAATTCCTTTTTATGCAGCCCTGCATATTAATTTATTTATATTCTACCTATAAGTATCTTTTATAGTATACTGAAGTTCAACTGGGAAATGCATAATGCAGTTAAAAACACACTTTAAGCAATTCACGTCCATAGACGGTAATGCTTACGAATTTTTTCGTGCAGCTCTGTATATGATCTACAGAATTTATACACATGCATTAAATTTTAGTTAAATTTTAAAATACATATTACTTCCAGCATTTATCGTCATACCCTTTCCTGTAGTCAAATTCTTGTGTGTGTGTGTGTAATGCTATTTGCAACATACTCTATAGAAATTATACTTTATTTCATTCACCACAGTGAGTCATGTCAATTTTTTCATATTTGAATATTGTAATCGTGAAAATGCACCGCAAACAATTTTCCCCATAGGCCATATGCCATAATGTAATGGAATTATTTTGTATGTCCCTGTAAACAAACTATAACAACTTCATTTTTTAAGTCAGCCTAAACAGACCTGGCAAATTTTTAAAGGTTTATTCAGTAGGGAACTTGGTAGAAATCCTAATAACATATATCAACGTCGTGGAAATCTAACAAGGAGACCGCCAAACATTATGCGCACAGATTTTGAGGATTTTAAAGTATGTTGTAGGGGTCATACCCCTAACTATTCAGGTCAAAGGTTTCCTTCAAATGGGCATTAGTTTTCGAGAAATTTCGGGTTAAAGTTCAGCATGCATTTCAAATACCCATTAGTTCGCAATCTTAAAAGAGGTCTTCGTGGCTCTGTGCTAGCGTTCGCGATTTGAGAGCCGGAGATGAGGGTTTTGTCCTCTCATGTGACTTTTACCTTTTTAAAATAAATTTTATATGTTTTTCGCGTTATAAGTTTTATGCAGATTTATGAATTCTGCATCTTTGAACTTTTTGATATTTTCCTAAAAATTCCATTTACATTTTCGAATTTTTCGTGAAAATTTATAGTTTTTGTGCAATTTTTATTCTAATATTTCTGTTGATGAAAAGCCAAACTATTTTATGTCTTGATATCTCGTCTTTTTAAAATGATTCTTGTTTACATTTATGTATATTTAATTATTTATTTATCGTATTTATGAAATAATGCAATTTTTTAGCTGCATTTTCTATTTAAAAAAAATTTAAATGATTAAGAAAAAATTAACAAAATAATGTATCCTTTTAATATTTGATTTGTTCTAAATATATTGAAATATGTTAACTGCTGAAATACTAAAATATTTATCATTACCGACATCGACATTTTTAGTTTATTAAATATGGAACTAATTGTGTGATACATATCGCAAAAATATTCTAAACAAATTCCGCATTCAAAATCGCCTTTAAATATATTCTTTACGTAAATTGTTTTAACAGTACTGGAAGAATGTATAAATTAGCATATTATATATTCTTTAAATACTTAAATTGTGATAAATATATTTAAAAATGCATTAAATTTGGAAAAGAAATTATTTTTAACGTGGTAATTGTCTTTAAAAATACTTAAATTGTGATAAATATTAAAAAATACATTAAATTTGGAAAAGAAATTATTTCAAAACGTGGTAATTGTCTGCAAAGGATTAAACGAAATGGATAAAAAGAAAATTTTATTTATTCTGATATTACCGTAAAAGCCATTGCAGACGATTTTTTTTCAGGTATTTTTTATAGCTATTGTAATTTACAAACGATTTTTCATTTCTAGTTGAATTTTCTGTATGGCATCGACTTGTTAGAATTAAAAAAAAAATTAACTGTAATATATTATTTTTTATTTGTGCAAATCAAAAATGATGTTGAGTTTGAACTTTGCAGTTAAATGTATTTAAATAACAATATATATATATATATATATATATATATATATATATATATATATATATATATATATATATATATATATATATATATATATATATATATATATATATATATAACTGGCTTGGATATAAGCGTTTATTGTTTTAATATTTTATTACTCCTTTCAAGATATGTTGTTGAAATTACCTAATCATACATATCTTTAGAAGATTTGAAATAAAAAATATTTTGTATAAATTATAAAAGAATACAGAATTTTATTTAAAATTTCATAAAGTTAAAAAAAGTATTATTTTAGAACGGTTATTAAAATATAAAGTGTAAATAATAATAAAAAAAATAAAATCTAGACATAAATTAGTTTGGAATTTCGTGAAATATTAATTTCAAAACTGCACACACACACAAAAAAAAAAAAAAAAAAAAAATGTAAATTATTACGAAAAATTCGAAAATGTAAATGGAATTTATTAGGAAAATATCAAAAGGTTCAAAGATGCAGAATTCATAATTCTGCATAAAACTTATAACGAGACAAATATATTAAATTTATTTAAAAAAGGCAAAAGTCACATTAGAGGACAGAACCCTCATCTCCGGTTCTCAAATCGCGCACGTTAGCACAGAGCCACGAAGACCTCGTTCAAGATTGCGAACTAATGAGTATTTGAAATGCATGCTGAACTTTAACCCGAAATTTCTCGAAAACTAAAGCCCATTTGAAGGAAACCTTTGACCTGAATAGTTAGGGGTATGACCCCTACAACATACTTTAAAATCATCAAAATCTGTGCGCATCATGTTTGGTGGTCTCCTTGTAAGTATATTTACGAGAGTTAGAGCGAGGCCAGATGGCTAGACAAATACAAGTCATAAACATTATTCAACTATGTTGGAAAGTATTAGAAAAAATCTATATATATAAAAATAGACGTGTGTCCCCCTATATTTCAATTTGCAGCCACAACTATCCAGCGCAGACCACTGGTGTTTGTGCGTGGTAGTGGCCTCGAGTTTTCCATCGTGCACTATGGTGGTTACATGTCGGTAGCTGTGGGGGTATGGGAGATAGGGTGGTTGAAAGTGGTCGCCATAGGCATTTTCATATTTCGACCAAAGTATTCAAAAAATGTTTGGAATCTTCTTCAACGGGAACTGGTTCATTCAACTTAATATGAACTAATTAAGATATAGATAACTAAGTAAGATGATCTCACGCCCCCTGGCGGTGGGAATTGAAACTAAACAATATTGCAGCACGTGCGTAGCATGCCTGCTATACAATGCCGTAGGCAGCGGGCACGAGTGCCGGAGTCTCGTTCGGAAAGAGGTTTGTTTAGATTTTAGAACAGACTGCGCACCGAAAATAACCATTTTTATCGAAACCGCAAAAGAAAATTACTGATTTCCGGGCAACGCCGGACGGACCAGCTAGTTATAAATATTGCTTCAGTATCAGTATAAAGTGCAGGTGCGATGCTGAAAAAATGGGACTCGCAATTTAAATTATAGTATAGAATTTCATGTTTGTTACTGCTATTTGTTCTGTAGTAAAAATAAACGTGCATTGGGGAATTTAAATTTTGAAATGCCGTGGCATAAAAATCTTGTTAAATTCGAACTGTGCCACATATCCAGAAAAGAGATTCAAAGTCTAAAAACTAGTACATAATAAATTATCGCTAGGTAAATTTTTGTTTGGTTTATGCCTACGGTAAGGTTATGCTTCCTAGTAACTTCGACTAAAGCGATAAGATTAATAGCTACAGAGAAAGTTAAAATACCCATTGTAAGAAAAACGATTCATCATTTTACGTCGTTGTTTGGAATGTTTCCAAAATTTTCATCAACAGATGTTTGGTTGATTGCTATAATTCGATTTACGTGCTATATTTTATCTTATGCATTCGCGAGTCTAAAAATATTTTTCTAACGCAGGGGATATTAGAAAAAGTTGTACTGTATGATTATTTTGTAACAGCTGAAAATCAGAAACTATTTTATCTAGGCATAAGTTCGCACCACGAGCGCATTTACGCCAATCTACCGTTTTTGTTGCGCCCACGCAGCCTCTATAAATTTATATACCGGGAACGCCATAAGTTTGTTAAAACTTTAAAAATTCATTAACAAGGAGCAAATGATGCTAAAAAATTGCGGTTTTGCACGAATGGAATTAGAAGGATGTCGGATTTTTTTAATAACAAAAAAAATTGTGATTGCAAAAACTACCGATTGATGGCGCTGGCATGCTTAATATGAGGCAGATGTATGCAAATTAGGCTTATAGTAAAAGACCCGTTTCTTCGAGGCGTTCGACACGTTTCAGTATATACCAGCCCATGAAATGGGCCTTTTTCTCGTCTTGAGGCCTTTTGCCGTGCGGTATTTTTTGCTATGCTCCAGTTGCTGATTCTCCGTTCTTGTAAAAGTGCTTAAGCAACAACGCTTGATCTAGTAACGATAGCAGACTGCTGGGATCGAATGCAGAATCTATGTGCATCGAGGTGTTTTATTGACACATTGATTCGCATAAATCTGTTTCATATTATGCATGCCAGCGCCACCTACCGGTAATTTTTTTAACCACAACTTCTTTTAGGTAGCTTTCAATACAAAAAAGTATAAAGCTACCTATTGCAGCCGTTCGGAGGAAAGCAGTTCCGGAAAATTTCGATATATTTTCACCGATCATGACCCCCAGACCCCAAAACCACCCTCCGTTCAAATGTTGATTTATGTATATAGATATATCCATATATATATATATATATATATATATATCTGACCTATGTCATACGATAACGCTCGTATTTATAAATCGATTTTGATGAAACTAATTGTGTGTATTAAGGTCACCAATGTCTCGACCGAGTTCGTTGGCCATCTTGGTCCGCCATTTTGGTTCAAGATGGCGGCCATTTAAAAATTTAAAACTAAAATAAATATACAAAAAAAATAAAAATTCAAATTTATTTTTTAATTACGTGTTAGGCCTTGATACAAGGATTCCAGAGCATTTTTTGGTTTACCTCTATCTTAAAAAATGGCTGAGATAGAGCAGTTTGAAATTCTAGGGTGGCTGACATTTTGAAACAAAACAGCACATTAACGCGATTACTCGCAAATTATTTTCTTTCATTGTTGTAATAATTTTCCCAATCATACGCATAAAACTATATATTCATATCCGTTAGCGCCAAAATTGGCGACATTTGGCGAAATATCGCCAAATTTGTCGACCGAAATAAGTCTTCATAAATGAAGCCAATTTGGCTATTGTTCAATAATTTGGCGAATTTCTTATTCAAATTCAGTATTAACGAATCTTTTGTAAACGTTTTCTTTGCATTTTAACTTGCTGTTTTCGTGTAACATTAGCTAAAATTTTAAAACGAAGATGTAGGAAAGCTACCTTTTCCTCCCGGTACAGGCCGGAAGGACTTTTTGTTATTAAAAAAATCTGATTTCCCTCTAATTCCATTCGTGCAAACCGCAATTTTTTAGCATCACTTGTTTCTTTTTAACATTTTTTTTAAAAAGTTTTAACGAATTTATGGCGCACCCGGTATATAATTATTATATCCTGTTCTCATGGATACTGGATGTTTCACTCGGAATTTGTTTTTGCATTTGTGAGCCATATTGAGATTACTGAAAATGGTAAGTATGAATGAATTTTCTAAGAAAAATGTCTGCAGAGTAAGTCATTTATTTATACTAATATAGAAGAACGATCATTTGTTCATTATATTTTATAGAACGCAAATTCCAAAAGAGAAAGTAAGTCAAAGATCTCTTTTAACCCTTTCGGACCCGAATTTTTTCCCCGTTTTTGGGGAAAATTTACTTTTATTTTAATAATATTAAAAGTAGCTATCCATATCACAAAAATTAAACTTTACTGAAATTTAATGATTAAGTCATTTTACTGAAATCTAACAAAAATAATTATTTTGCGCACTATTCATGTGACAATAGACAAAGGAAGCAATTTTGAAGACGTTTGGGAAAAATGTCGTATTGAAATAGTATTAAACAGGCATAAAATATTTCTAATATTTTTTATATTTCATCACAACTTATCCGTTCGGAAAAGTAGACCCAATTTTAAATTAAAAGAGTGAAAACATATATTTGAAATAAAGGAATCGCCAACAGTGCAAAGAGAATTAAGCAAACTATTACTATTTTTATTATTACTGAATGCTGGAACATAAAATAAGTCATAATAATAAATGTGTAGACTTATACTACTATTATTACAGACATATAATAAAGAAAATAATTGCTAAGACAAAATAATACTCATTGAAAAGACATGTACTATTAATATTACGCCAGACCGAAAGGGTTAAAACAATTTGAGGTGGAACAATTCAATCGTGTAAAATAAAACATGTTAATGTCATAGGCATGAAGGAGTTCCATCTGAAAAGGTGGAATTCCATCTTTTTGAAAGCAATTTTGTACATTTTCTGAATTAATGCAAAAATTCCTGTGTCTGGGAAATTTAATCTTCAGATATTTTGTCGACTCAAACTTTCTGAACTGTTGTTTAAAAGAGTTTTCAAATCAAGGGTCAGTTTGTTAGGAGCATCTGAAAATCCTCTATGTATTTAAAGAGAAGAGCGCATTCTGTCAAATTCACATTCTCTTTTCCACACGAAAATCGTCTCATTGCGCATGCTTCAACTTTTTTTGAAGGCTTCTCCCCTCAGTAACGGGAAACGTGTTTAGCCCTCACCTGTTTAGCCTAGGAGGATTGAAAAGGGTTGATTGAAAACGGATGGTTTAATAAGGCCATTGCGTTGAAAGCTTTTTTTTTTTTTTTTTTCACTAGTAAATATGCATATTTTTTCGCAAAATTTTAAAGAGAGCTTGGATACAGTTACATTTATAATCGATTGAAATTTCAGAGAGTTCGAAAGATGAGAACTATTTTTTATTGCTATGTTAAAGGAGCCGACGCGAAAACAAACAAAGAAAGAAAAAACGAGAAGAAAACATTTATTTTACAACTAGATAACAATATTTTTTCACGTAATTTTTACACGGGCTGTAAAACCGTTTTATTTATAACCAATAAATATTTCAAAGAGTTCGGACAAAAATAACTTTTTATTTTAAAACTATGAAACGACCCTACGTGGAAAAACAAGAAAATGAGCGCTTTTATCACTAAATATCAATATTTTTTCGCGAAGTTTTCATTTTAAAATATAATTTCATACAAAATCGGGTTAAAGATCTAAAATAACAAAAACTTGATGTTTTTTTTATATTATTTATTATCACGGGACCGGGCAACGCCGGGCGGGTCAGCTAGTATAAATGAAATTGTTAGTCTTTCCAGACAGAGTGATTTTTTTTAGCCTTTAACCCTTTCAGGGGCAAAGTACTTATGTTTCTAATATATTAAAATCATTGAATCACACCGGTATTTAACAACAAATATATTTCGAAATAAGTAAACGCTTTTCTTCACGTATATTATGAAAGCAAAATTTGATTCCAAAATTCCGGTGTCATTGTGGCATTTGGGAATTAAAATTACGTGGGATATATTATATCCCACCGCCCTTCAAGGGGTTAAAAGGGAAATGAAGTTTGCATAAAGGTTCTTTTTGGAATAGAATATTTTGTTCCATTTGTACAACACTTTTGGGTGTAATTTCAGCTATGTACTTTATAGATTATACTTCTTAAGCAAAGATCAATTTGACGTGCATCTATTTAGCATGGAGATTTTTTTGCCTTAGAAAAGAGAGGAAAAATCTTAAGCAGCCAAACTATCCAGAATAATTAACTACAGGGTGGTCATAAAGTCTTTCCCTGATTACAAAAAAATATTACGAAACAACCATTGAATGTAATTCTGTAAAAATTTTATTATGGAAAAGTCATGTTCTTAAGTTTTTTTAGTCCATCCAAATTTCCTGGAAGATGGATTGGACGGGATGCACTAACACCATAGTCTCCTCGCTCACCCGATATTACTCCTCTAGATTTTTCTTTGGGGGGTACATAAAAGACAGAGTGTTTGCAACACCTGTAAAAGTAATTGAAACATTCAAGGGCAGGATCACAGATGCTGTGTCTAGTGTGACAGCCCAAATGTTGGGCAATACGTGGCGAGAAATGGAATGGTGTAATTTCAGCAGAATCGTCATTTTTCAGAGATATATCTCTGAAAGTACATAGCTGAAATTACACTCATTTGACGTTTCACTTTGAGATTCTTCGAGCTACCAAGGGTGCTCATATCGAAATTTACTGTCGTAAGTACTTGTATTAATAACTTTATAAATGTCTTTACAATATATTGAAACAAGCATATGCCTAATTATATTAGTTTTTCTGCAATAAATTACTGTAATCAGGGAAAGACTTTATGATCAACCTGTATCTTTTTTGAAAAATTAATAACTGTGCTTCACACAAATTCGTCAGATATATTTGAATTTACACTTTTAACATAAACTGTCTTCCACTCTCGTTTTTCATTCAGTGAAACACTATACATTTATTATTAGTTTTTTTTCCCTTCTACAATCAAAAGTACAGTTTTATATTAATTTATTATATAAATATCTGTTAAAATACGTCTAAATTATAATAATGTGTCGCTATCGTATAGATGGATAAATATTTCTGCTTTTTTTAGGTGCGTTCATAATTATATAAATATGTAGCTCCTATAGTCGTCGTCTGGTCCGACCGTCTGTCCGCATATAACAGCGCAAAAACTACCCAACCGAATGGTTTGAAATTTAATATATACTAGCTGTTACCCGTGACTTCGTTCACGTATCCTTAAAAGAAGAATAAATGCATTAATTAAGCAAAATATTTCATTCCCGATAATTAGAAACGTAAATAATTAACTAACTCTTTATTACATTCCATAGGAAACAATACAGTATTTCTATGTTATAGAGGCCTTGACATAACTAAGTTTTAAAAAAGTGAAATTTTGTGACAAATAATACGAAAAGGAAACTGCAACCAATGAAAAAAGTCGGGCCAAATAAAATCGTGGAAATCGGCGAATTATATAAAAACATATGTCAAGTTTACCTGGTAAACCATTTTACTTTTAACGACTTTGTGAAACGTTTTAATAGCAATCCTTCAAAGATAATAGAAATAGTATATTCTTTTTCATTAAATTCAATTCTTGTGAATAGAGAACAATTATTTTAGACCTAAATGCAAGGGACTTAAATTTGCCTCCTTGATTTAATCTATAACTGAAAAAAAAATCTATTTCTAAATTAAAATACACTGCTCAAAACAATTAAAGGATATTTGAAGTTTTATATAAAATAAAGATATAAACTAAATTTTTTTTGCCGAAAATAGAAGAAGAGAATCACAAATGCAAATTTTTCTGGTTTTCAAACTGTGGAGTATGCAAATTTTGAGTTCGACGTCAAAAACGTCGCTTCAGCGGCAGCGAATGAAATTTGACTTTCAACTGGATAAAAGAGAATGAAGACAAGGATGATCGGCATTCAGTGATTGCTTTGTTTCGATGAGTACGATGTCTCAGCGAAGTCATTTGACAGATTCAGAAGCTTGGAGAATTGTTGTTAGGTTAGAAGGGGGCCAAACTCAAGCCGAAGTAGCGCAAGCCATTGGAGTGTCACAAAGTGTCATTTCCAGGATCTGGAACCGTTTTTTGGAGAGTGGATGTGCAGGCCGAAGACCAGGGCAAGGTCGTAGACGGGCAACAACGCCCAATGAAGATCGGTATTTAGCGTTAACAGCTCGGAGACACCGAAACATGAACGCTACTCTTCTCCAACAACACCTTCGCTCGGCTACAGGTACCACGATTTCAACTCAGACTGTCCGAAACCGGCTCCATGCTGTAGGTTTGTATGCTCGCCGACCGATGGTATGTGTTAGATTAACATCAATGCATCGTCGCGACCGCATGGAGTGGGCAACCGAGCATGTCAACTGGAGGAGAAATGAATGGAGCAATATTCTGTTTTCTGACGAGTACCGTTTTTCTGTGCATCCGGATAATAGGCGTATTTTCATCTGGAGGGACCGTGGCAGTAGGAATAATCCTGCGTTCGTGCCCGAAAGTGTCAGATTTGGCGGTGGAGGAGTGTTGGTGTATGGTGGCATCTCCATTGACGGGCGCACTGACCTCTACATCATTCGAGATGGAGCTCTGACTGGTCGCCGATATAGGGATGAGATCCTCAGACCTATTGTAGTCCCTTACGCTGCAGCAATCGGAGATAACTTCATTTTAATGGACGATAACTGCAGGCCACATCGTGCAAACCTGGTGGAGGATTTCCTTTTCGAGGAAGGAATCGTTCGAATGGAATGGCCAGCGTGTTCTCCAGACATGAATCCAATCGAGCACGTTTGGGACGCTCTAGGAAGACGAGTTTCTGGCCGCCAACAACCCCCACAAACTCTCCAAGAACTGGAAAGAGCTCTTCTGGAAGAGTGGGGCAGAATACCCCAACTCGTCATTAATAGCCTCATTGAGTCCATGCCTCAAAGGTGTTCAACGTTGCTGGCCGCCCGTGGAAACCATACCCCCTACTGAAAATGATTTTCTTTGAAGAAAACACCTTTTCTTATTCTTTTTTTCTCATATGCACAAATGGTGTTTTTTTTCCTTTTGTACACAAATGCGCAATAAAATGCATTTTTTTCTGCCAAACATGTGTAATTTATTCTCATATAACCTACTATGTCTGTCGACCATGTATCAATCAGCTAAAAAGTTTCCCAGATACAAAATCCACCTAAAACTGCAATATCCTTTAATTGTTTTGAGCAGTGTATGTTGACAGACGATTTTTGTTCTCCAGAATAAATTGATTCATGAAGTTTGAATATGTGAAAATACGTTTTTATTTTTCAAAAATTTTACTGTAATCAAAATTTTTTTTTCTTTCACCATCTATTCAAATTGAAAATAATTTCTTTTTTTTTTTTTTTTTTTCAGTTTTAATGAGAAAAAATATATTAATCCGTTTTATTTCTTCTTTTTTATCCACAAAAATGGAATAATTTAGTTGCCATTTTTAGAGAAACTTCGTTAAAATTTACAAATAATAATAATAATAATAATAATATCTCGTTCATCTCACGAAACCCTATTACTCCCGCTCCGTTGTCTGTCTGTCACAGAGCCATTCTCAAAAACTATATAACTTACAGAGTTGAAACTTCGCGTATATAGCAGAATATCAGCTATAGAGAGCTCAAAATATTAAAATTTGAAAAATTCGTATTATTTTAATAAATAGAGATAAAAACCAAAATTCTAACAGCCTTTTCTTATTAAATTTAAACATTTTTCGTTATAGCAGATGCCAAAAATTAAAAATTCACGATGAAATTCTTTCCACAATAATTAATTTTCTATCAGACGATTTCCACGTGAAAAATGAAAATGAAATAAAAAGTTTTACCAATTGTAAAAAAGATAAATATGAAATAAAATTGATTGACGTCATAGTGGTAATAAAACGGAAAATGTCTAAGATTTCTCAATAATACAAGGAGTATGAATATGTGTATGTACACAAAACAGATTAATATCACGTCATTAGAGAATTAAAAAGAAAATCTGACGTCATATTGGAATTTTTCAGATGTTTGAGAATAATACAAAGTGGGTATCAATATGAGTAATAGAGAATAGTAAATATATGAATTTGAGAAACATATTGAATCGTGATAAAAATCCGATTGTGGAAATATTCGCATATTTTAACATTTTGAAGGTGTACAATTTGTTTAATTTTGAAATTATTTTTTTAAATATCGCATTTAGTCCGCATGACGGATATTATTATGACAGAATAAAATAGCAGGCTTCGCCCTCGGCTAGTTTAGATATTCGAAAAAACGAAAAAATAGACCGGTAAATTTTTACTTTATAAAAAAACGAATTTTTTTTTGTTCCAAATGAAATTTATTTGAATTTATTTAAGAAAGGATAAAGTGTTTTGAAAGAAATATTAAACGAAACCCTCTGAGCGATCTTCGATCACACATACCCACTTGTTTTAAATTCTGAGAGTTTATGACATCCTCGGATGAATGATAACCGGTGTTAAGTAAATCGCGTTGCGTTCGACAATCTGAAAAGAGTAGTTGCGAATAAATGCGAACTGTAGTTGCGAAATACAAACAGGCGGTCAAATTTTAATATAACAGATTCGTATTTATTTTTCTTTACCTACTAACCATGGTGTGGTTTTTGGCAAAAAACTCTCATCTGTATGTAACTGATATTCATCCTTAATAATCGGTATAGATAAAAAACATTTCAATTTTTCGTTTTAAATATGTCGCGAAACTAATCTACTTTCTATACTTACTGATCCTTGTATTATTAATGTACGGAATTAATTCCCGCGCCTTGTAAAACACATTTGAAAATTCCCGTTTTATTTCAAATATGACGTCACATTCTCCTCAGAGAAATCTCTTTTTAATGCCCTAATTCTTGTTAATTTTCTTTTTCTGGCAATCAGGACGTAAATTTTAGCGTAAAACTCACATTTGTATGTAATTGGTACTCAAGCTAATTATTAATCAGTATCGATAAAAAATATTTCAGTTTTTCATCTTAAATATTACGTCCATTATCTATCTACTTTCATTATACATTGATATTCATGCTCCTTGTATTATTTCGACTATTTGAAAATACATGTTTTATTTATGACGTCATATTTGTCCAAGCCGAGGAGGATCCTTTTCATAGTTCCATGGTCCAAGCGAAATCTATCTTTAAGAATATAATTATTGTTCATTTTTCCTTCTAATTATAACGCAGTTTTTTGACAGAAAAAGATCTTTTTAATGTAACCGATATTCATACTGCATGTATAATAACAAATACTCCATATTTTTGTTTCAAACATTACGGAAATTCATCTTCTTTTGAATTCTTTTTCATTTTCATTTTTCCCGTGAAAATCGTTCAATTGAAAATTAATTGTTGAGGAAAAATTATTTTTCCATGTTTTTATTTATTGGCAACAATCAAGGCCCTAGCAACGATAAAGTAAAATGGTTAAATTTTACGGGAAAATGTCCATTTATTCTCTATGAAAATAAAGAAATTTTGAATTATTAAGAAAAATATTTGAACAAAATGAACAAAAACCGGCCTATGTTCATTTGAGGGTTATAATCAACGTATATGCAAAGATAACAGGATCATTAAATGCTACATTTTGATGCAGGTTTCACCCTAACATTTGCACACAATCAGATTTATAATATTATTAGGATAATCGTTGCAGAATTTTGTCGTATCATTTAAAATTTTATGAAAATAGAATCAAAACATAAAAAGATATTAATAAAAGTTTTCTTCATTCTATTAAATCCCATTATACGTAATTAATTCAATGATATCCCATGATAGCTAATGATTCTAGGTTGCCATGGTGATTGCGTCCTATTTAAGATGGAGTATATATAGTAGTTTGTATATTATTTCCGTACTACTGAATTTAAAACCCGAATTTGTATACTAAAAATGTTTAATTATAGCAATCCTACAATCTACTGACAGTTTTTTGGATAGATGTTTTCGGAGAAATAGATATTAAATGGAAAAAAAGTCTAAATATGGATTTCGTGTTCTGAAATTTTCAAAACTAGGCTTAAGTTTCCCATTGGAACTTTCAGTAAATGTCAACAAAAGATAAAATGTTGCCAACTTAAAATTTACTTATTTTATTACGTAAATTAATCATATCATAGTAACAGACGATATAATTCATTTCAGTGAAATAATAACGATAATATTTTTTTACATTGTCTTGTAATGTATATTTGCGCATAGTATAATTTTAATGTAACATAGTTGTAATTAATTGTTTGTAAAAGTGTATTGAAACTTAATTTCATAAAATAAAATTTATAACATGAAAATCCACACATAAATTTTGTGTTCACCCATTTTTGCATAGGAGTGCAACAGCTATTGCACCAAGATCTGAATATTTAGAAAAATAGGTTGCCATAAATGAAGCCAACTTGGATGAAGAGGACTAATTTGGCGATATTCTCATTCAAATTCAGTGTTGACGAGCTGGGAATGAATCTTCTTTAATTGGTTTCCACGCATTTTATCTTCTTGTTTTCCAGTAAAATTAGCTAAAATTCTAAAACCAAGGAATAGGGAGGCTATCTGTTCCTGTCGGTACAGGCCAGAAGGACTTTTCGTAGTTTAGTATACATCAGTTGATCGCATCCCGGTAACCCGACGATTCGCAAGAAGCTGACGTACAACAGAATGACGAAAAATATTGATTTTTTTGGCGATGTGATAGCGAATTTTGAAGCATTAACATGACTGAGATAGAAGAAAGTTTTGGGATTGTCACATCCGACTAGTTTTTATTTTTTATTTTTAAAAATATTAAAGATATTTTGATACATAATTAAGCTCTATTTTATTTGGCAAGAAAATACCTTTTATCTTTCATACCAGACAAGTGTAAACAAGTTGGAAATTGTACGTCAAATGTGACAAATGAGGTGCGTTCGTACTATAGCTAGTTATATAAATATTCAGATCTTGATTATTTTTAATTCTGTGAAATAAATTATATTGTCTACAGATTAATTTCTGTAATAAAAAAGTATCTCGGTCGCTTGACGATTAAATCTCGGAAGCTCCTATAACAAGAGCAAACCGATTAAAAAAAAAAAAAAAAAAAATCAAATTTCTTAATAAATATTTCTATTAATATCTTCTAAAGCTTTGATTCGATTTTCATAAAATTTGAAATGTCTCGACAAAATTCTGCAAAGATAATATATCTTAAATTTCAAACCATTCGGTTGGGTAGTTTTTGCGTTGTTATATGCGGACGGACGGACAGACCGACAGATAGACGGACGGACCAAACGACGACAATAGGTGCTATGTATTTATATAATTGCGAACGCACATAATAAGAAACAAATAAACGTAAAAGTATACAATAGAAATTTATGATAAGCGTTATTTGGTAAAGTAGGTAAATAAATATTTAAAAAAAATACTAAATTGAACTTTTCTCGCTTTTATTAATGCAAATTCTTGAATAACATAATGTATTTTGAGTTGATTCAAAATAGTTTACTTTGATGTCTATTGATAATACGTAACATTTGAAATCCTGTGTTGTACCGTTGTGATTTTGAATAATTTTAAGTTTAGAAGATGACCATTCCGTGGATGCTATAGATACCGACAATGATAAAAGAATCTGAAAAAATATTGTAAAGTTTAAATCAGTGCCCTATTACCGACAGGGCCCACTGATTTCTGGAGCGCAAAAATTTCCTTGTTTTAAGGAGTTATTTTAATGCAAAACCCCTCAATGTAATAAAAAAAAATACAAATTTTCTTGATTCATTACACAAAGTATGTAAATTAAAATTGCCCGTGATGTAGTTATATAAGTGTAGTTATTGAGTCTTGCAACATGCGTTTTAATGTTCTAAACAAGTTTTCACTTTGTGAATGTAAGTGTACTTTTAAGTATTTCGTAATGAATCCACAAATATCCAACTCATTTCTGACTTATATTTGCTGTTGAACATTTTATATGGGTGTTTTAATTTCGTGTCTAGCACGTCTGTCGAATTCATAGTTACTTTGGCATATAATATGCTTTTTCAAGATTGTGTACTATTATTTCGTGTTTGTTTGACATCCTATTTGAATCTGCCAAATTCATTTTTATAAAGAAAATTTAATGTTAATAAAATACAAATTGTGTGCACAAGGATTCTAATTAATGTTATTTACATATGATGCATTTTTTAATTACATAGTAGTAGACTCATGCAGTTCTTGCATACATTTTTTGTAAAAAAAAAAGGTAATCTATGATTATGGCCTAAATTATGTTCTTTGCCTAAAGCCCAAAATTTGATGATCGGCTCTGGTTTGAATTAAAAGTGCTCGTGATTAAATTGTTCGAATAAATATAGTGAAATATCTGATATACCGTTATTCCGTAACGACTTATCCGCCTATTTTTCGTACATATTTCGCCATTTTTTCTATACCAAATGTATTGGGTCCAAAAAATACATAATTTTTTTTTAAATAATCATTCATATTATTTTTTAATAACATTAAGGGAAACTTGGAGTAAATGAATAAATAAATAAAATCAACATTTTAAAGATACATATAATACTTAACAAAATTTGTTTGAAGGGCTTTTTAAAGAGGCAGAGGAAAAAATATCCCTCATTAAGTGAATAATTTGTTGAGAATATTGGTAGGAGAATTGGTATTGAGAATATTGGTAAATTTTAAATGTTTTCTTAAAAACATTTAGTGTAACAAAATCTGCTGTTTCTTAAAAAATTGTTTTAAACATGAAAACTTTTCAATTCCTCTTCTAATTAAAGGTAAGGAGAAAGGAGAGTCACTTGGTTTTTCATTCGTTTACGTTGCAGCACCTGGCTTGGTGCATCAGAGACTTTAGTAATCCACTATCAACAATTCGCTTCTGACAAACCAACTTGTAAGTAGTTATGAGATGAAGTTCGATTTTAAAGTGTGTTCTGGATTTTCTATATAAAAAAATCTATTAAATTGGCAACACTGATTGAAAGCCTAAGTTGATTTAGGTTTTTTTCAGTCGCAAGATTAATAGTAATCATATAACCAATTATCTTTGAGGATATCTAGCTCTCCGAATATGTGTAATATTTGAGATATGAAATTATGTCAACTACTATAATTTTTTTCAGTGTTTGACATGGTGATATAATTCCAACATCCATAGTTTTTTAAATGTAAAAAGATGCCATTAGATATTGCCCATAGCATCCCTCCTAACATGGGGATGCAAGAAGATCGGAAACCGGATGGATGAACTTCATCCTTCGTTCTATTTTATTAGCATCTGGAAAATGTATTTCTATCCTTGACTGATGAACATGAGAGTTCTTCTTCCTAGTTTTGTTAAAATAAGAAAGACAAATCATGCATCAAGCATAGATTATGAATACTTTCCAACACATTCAGAATAATGTAACAAAACCTCACAGTTATTATGGTTACACACTATGGTGAAAGATTATGTCTAAGTAAAACAAGGGATGGCAAGGAATGACCGCGCCGGGAACTCAGCTTTCGCTTTAGAGTATAAGTGCAATCCCCCCCCCGGGGGGGGGGCAAATCCACTGTTTACTTTAACATACATTATTACAAAGTTCCAAGTATAAATTGTAAATATTAAAAGATTATAATTGTAAATAATTCGGAAAACGCATAACGCATTTGAAAACCCAATACCATAAATTACCGTCAATAGTCGGAAAAGTATTCGAATTCAGCGTATTACTGCTTTTTTTACTGTTTAATACTGTTAATTTTACGGTATAATACTGGCAGCTGGGATGCCAGTTTTATACTGTAAAATCAACAATTATTTTTTGCAGTGTATCTATGGCAAAAGGTGCTATCACAAATGATCATTATAACGTGAAGGAAACGCTCTTATTCCCATTTTCAAAAGTCAAATTATTTTTTAGACTAAAAATAGTCACAGATTGGCAGCAAGATTGGTCATATTCATTAAAAGGCCGACATACTTATGAAATTTTACGAAAAGTGTACCTGAACTTTATTTGCAAAAAACCAGTCACAGCTTACTACATTAGTGGACACGGTAGCTTCCCGTCATTTTAAAATAAATAGGAAAACGCTCCTCCCCAGCATGTATATGCCAAAAAAGCTCAGGAACTGTTCTACATTACATAGGGTAGATGTGCCAGTAATGGACCCCCTTCCAGTAATGGACCCCCTTCCAGTAATGGGCCACTTTCAAAGTTTTAGATTTATAAAAAAGTAACCAATAAAAATTTAGCCTTTTATGTATTTTTTCATAATTCCTCTTTGCTTGGTTTATAATCTGGGTTATTGTTGATACTCTTAATAAAACCAATCAGGAAGCAGAAAATAATGTTTCACAGTTCTACTGATTTTCTTTGAAAATCTTAATGAACATGCTAAGAGCTGGCTTCAGTTAAACAATTAATATCTTTTTTATTTAATTAATTTATATCTTTTTTATTTTCTTGAAAAAATTGCATGTTTTTGTTTAGACAATAATAGAAAACTTTGAATTTTACATACTAATGGCAATTTACAAAATTTCATTTATTTTTCAGGTTTTAGGACCATGGTCCATTACTGGAATGCTTAATTAGTCAATTTCCAGTAATGGATACCCCATGTAGACATTACTAAAAAAGCAATTTCAGTAATGTTCATAGTGCATAATTTTGTTTAATTTAATTGAAAAGCTAAATAATCAAACATAGTTTTTTAATTTCACTTACCAGAATGTAATAACAATATATATTTTTTAAATATAAACAGCTAATTTTATTTATTTCATGTCATTAATAACTTTTTTAAAGGTTGTAATCAAATTATTTTTTGTAAACCGTCTCTTGCATATTTTATGTGTCAGTCAACACCCATCAGGAAGCAGAGACTAATATTTAAGGGCATGGGAAAATGAGGGGCTTATGGAGTTCAAACTCTCCCCATTTAAAAAAAGACAATTTTTTAAGTTTCACAAGTTCTTAAAAATCTTTTATTTTCTGTCTTAAATGTTTCAGTATACATCTCTGACAAAAGAACTACATACATAAAATAAACCCTATAATATTAAATTTATAGTAGCAATGAAAGTAGTAAATCTGCAGATCAGGGGGGCTCAAATGTATATTTTATTTAGTATTTAAAAAACATTCAACCTACACTTTCATTTATTTGATATATTTTACACAAATTGCTAAAAGTAATATATAAAGCAGTTTTAGGAAGTTTAACAGTTAAGAATAAAAAGAAATATGATTCCATGCACTGGTACTCCAAGACACTTTTAAAAAATTTTTTTTTAACTAACCCTTCTAACCCCCCTCCCCCCACCTATCTCAATAATTTGATAAATATGATTCTTTGAAATTTAGTTTTTTAAACCTTCTATTTAAAATAATTAAAATATTAATCTTGTGATAATAACAATAATTAATTTAAACAGTAAATTATTCTCATAAATATATTATTAATTATTGATATCCTAATTGTTAAATTTATTTGAAAAGGACTATTTTATTTCATTAATATGCCTTCAGTAAATTATTGTTTTAAATACAATCATAAAATCAATTACCTATTACTTTTTGTGGGGTGTCCATTTCTGGAACAGAGAGTGTCCCATTACTGGAGCAGAAGGTGTCCATTACTGGAATTTAGGGTGTTTTGATTTATTTGTGTTATTTACAATTAAATTTTGATTCACATTGGGAAATGTGACTATGAGCATGATTAAATATTGTTGATAGATTAATATAATATTTAAAAAAGTGGAATATAATAATTATAGCTATTAATTAAAAAATATTTTAAAAAGAAATTCCTTAAATGTGTCCATTACTGGCACATCTACCCTATATGGTAATTGTTCTCTAATGAGACATACTTTCAATTTCAATAAAAATGTCACAGTGAGACAAAATCGGAATATAACTCTGTTTGATCCTTTAAACTATGATAAAGTAAAAGAGAATTACAACATTCTGAATAAACATTTCTCCTTTATTAAAAAGGATTTATAAAGTACTTTTTAATAGAATATATTTTGTTTTTGTAATTTGTATATTATAGTTCACATAATGATCACATTTTTGTACTCATTACTGTTCCTATTTCAGCTTACTGTTTGACCAATGCAAAATTACAACACTGGTGTGCAAAACTTAAGCAACAAACACAAAATGTTAATTTCTGAATACGTGAGTACTGAAAAGGAAATTTTATAAAGAGCAAGTGTAGAAAAGAGGTACTACCCTAACAGCACGGTCAGTCGATGTGAAGTCCCCTTGACGTCACACATGGTTAGAAGTGTCACAATCGCTACGGTGAATCAAAAAATGGGATATTTCACTGTCACATTATTACTCTCAAATGATTGTTAACACTGAAAAGTCACTGTGACTGTCGCTTTGTGATGGGTCACCAAATGACATTACAATGAAGTCACCTTGTGATTCTCAAGTCACTGTCAGTTGAAGACTGAACTTTGAAGTCATTGTGAGCATTGCATTGTGATGAGTCGCTAAATAATGTCATAATGAAGTCGCATGGTGACTTTCCGGTGATCGATACTCTATTGTGAAGTCATCAATGCACATCTTTGTGAAAGTCACCAGATGATTTCATTTTCTGTCACTTGGAAACTCGTCACAGAACAGCTATCATGATGATTTTACAATGGAGTGTCAGAAAGACAGTCACATGAGAGTCACAAGATAACTTCATTGTAAAGTCACCTGGTGACTCGTCAAAAAGCAGCAGTCATGGTGACTGCTCAGTGGAGTGACCAAATGAGAGTAAAAATGAGACGAATGAAAGATATCACATGTCTGTTCATTGTATTTACTGTGACAATTGTGACCATTTGAGATGTCAAGAAGACTTCACATCGACTGTCTGTGCTGTTAGGGTAGTACCTATTTTCTACACTTGCTGTTTATAGAATTTCCTTTTGAGTACTCACGTGTTCAGAAATTAGCATTTTGTGTTTGTTGCTTAAGTTTTGCACACTAGAGTAGTTGTGTTATGATTAAGTATTCTTTTACTAGATTTTCAAATTACTTTCTGATATACTTTTTCTTATATATATATATATATATATATATATATATATTAATATTAAGAAATGTTATGATCCCAACCGGTATTGTAAAAACTGACTTTATACTAATTTTATTTTAATCTCTAATGCAATATTCAACATCTGTATTCTAAAATAAGAATTTTCAATAAACATTTCCCTTCGTGAAGAAAAGTTCCTATGCTTAACGGCTGGATCTGTGGGTGATTTCATTTCATTTGTTTATGAAACGGTAAATATTTGTAAAATTATTATCGAAGTGTTGCAAAGTGTTACATAATCTACGCTTGACGCATGATTTTTCGTTCTTGTTCATTTTTAAACCGCCTATACATATTTAGTATTGTTTGGGTTGGGGTTTATGTAACTATTTTGATGATTTTTCATACATTTTTAGATTATTAAAAGGTGTTGATAAAGGATATTGAAATTGAGATAGTTGTTTTTCAAAATCTATATGATTGAAATATTTCCATTCAAATGAAAATAATAAAGAAGCATATTACCAACGCTGCAAAGCTGATTCATCACTATCAATCATCGACTTAAGCCCCTATATGCTGCTAAATATTTCAAGAAAAAGAGAAACTAGACAATGCTAACTGATGATTTAAAAAAATACTTTTGAAAAATGTATTTATTTATTTATTTAATACTAGCATGCTACGTCTGCTGCGCTGGGCCATTTTTCTAAATGTACCTTAAATCAAACGAATTGGCTTTCTATTTTAAAGGAATATGGATCTTCACCTACGGATGCTACCCTAGTCAAAATTTTCAAACGAACCTTGAATCAAGCGAATTATATCAATGGATTTGAGCATATATTTTAAAGCAACAGGGACGTTCACCTGGTTTTTCCTTCAATATTGCTGTAAACGATGCGAACAACATTGCTTTATATTATATTATACATTTGACAAAATTTGGGCTAATAAGAAGCAATTCATTTAGTTGATTATTTCTAGTAGAGTTTGGTAGGGAAATGAGACCACTATAAGATTATGACAACAGGAACTAAAACGTTCTCTAGTCAACACACTGCTAAAAAAGAGAGCATTACAATGATTGCATAGATTGACCATTGAACTTAAGTAATGTTCGGGTGATTCTTTTTCGTCTGTAAGTACTTGAACCCCGTCCCTCTTTCTTGTCTCTATGTGAGGTTCTGGTAACATAAGTACAATCTCACTCTATGTTACGTTATATTTCGTAATATACGTCCTCTTTTCGCAAATCTACTACGGTTTTTCATCTTTCGATTCCGGCAGAGTAAATACAGTCAAAAATGTAATAAATTGTTTGCACATAAGAAACATAGTTTAACTTTCATTTTCATATTTAAAACAAACATAAAAAGTGCATTTTTAAAGCTGAATAGTTTGAATAAAATTAAAATGACGCCCTTTTCACTGTCTTTCCTTAGAACAGTTGCATTCGTGTAACCATTAACCTGAAAAAAAAACGATTATTAACTCTGGTAGAAGAATAAACCTCTAGTTTGTATCCAATAAAATCTTCCTAATCTTCCATAATCTTTTCAATATTCAAGTTTGACGTCAAACATTAAAAGTACTGGAAACGATATGGTTACTAATGTATACCAGAGTTAGTTACAAAACGAAGTTATTTACGCGCCAAACTATGTTCCATTAAATAATGTCAAATTGCTGTTAATTAAATTATAGATCTTTCATTGACAAAATTCCATACCTTAAATAAAACTGACAATGATAAAGTTAGTTATGCAAAATGTTTAGTCACAATCTTTTTGGTGAACTCTTAAACCGAAGATTTTCTTTGCATTTCTGTAAAAAGTATAATAACACGCAGAAAAAGATTCGTTTGTCACTATGTTTAGATGCTAGGTCAGTATGTAAGTCGAAAATGCTTTATAATGATCGAAAAGTTATCTAATCAGAATTTCAGGTATTCGTGTTTCTTATTCAGGCTGAAATGATAAATCGAAAAATCTTATTTATTCCATTCACCAACATTGGCATTAAAAAGTTTTTCTGTACATTAGAAGCATCGCTTTTTTGGTAAAACTTCGCTTCACAATGAAAAAAAAAAAACATAAATTTAGCAATCGCTAATTTCAAAAGTCGTCTAATCTTCTGCAATCTGAATCGTCGTCCAGAGTAACTTTCAAACACAAACAAAACATCCAATAATATGGTGAAAATGCCAACTGGCAGGTGGCCGGAATACGGACGATTAGTCCAATATCTTTTAAGAACCTTCCTGAAAGAAGGGAAGATATGCAGAAAAAACTAAAAAGAAATGACGAATCAAAAAGAGCATAGAAAATTTATTTCAGTAAGCAATTTTTATTGCAAAATGTCGCATTTTGTGATAGTAATAACGCATAATTGCACACATCTCCTTAAGAATATTCGGTACTTCTCTATTATCCCGTCGACCACTTTTCACAACAAAAAAGTATCGCCAAACTGTAAGATTAAACGCCAAAAATGCAGTTCTATTTACTTGATGTCAGAAGCATTATACGTGTTTGTTATGTCATCAAGTGGTTTTAATTCGACGTTTGCGTGTATTTTTCATTATGTTTTCATTATTTATTTATTTTGATATTCCAATGGCAACGTTCTCCCGTTTATTTGGCGTTACAATTTGGCGATAGTTTTTTGTTATGAAAAGTGGTCGATGGGATAATAGAGAAGTACCGAATATTCTTTAGTTCCTAACTTTTGGCGCAGTGAATATTTCTATAAGTGATATTGGCGATATATTAAAAAAAAAAAAATTAAATGTCTGAAATTCAATTATTTTACAGTATGTGTTTGAGTGGCAGACATTCACTAAAATATAAATATTTGATCCCATATTTATAACAATAGCTGCTATTTATATAATTTGCATTTGAATATAAATATTTACTCCAAAAAGGATCTTGTATACACGAAAAAACACTATTATTGCTAATATCGCTCAAGCTGATGTCACGCTGATGCATTTTTGGCCTAAAATCACATTGTTTGGCGACAAAAGTGAAATCAAAATGGTAAATAAACAAATAACATGTAACTCATAAATGCAGCCATTTTTACAATTACATCTGCTAGTTCCTCCTGTAAGTCACATGATAGGGGAGTTATATAAAAAAATAACAGAAAGAAAAAAAATGTCACTCATATTTTATCTAGTCAAATTATTAGTTGCATTTTTATTAACCTGACGCAAACGATAAATCGCCAAATATTGACTTAATTCTAATCTCATGCATTTCAAATATTTTTAAGCATTACAAACATTCCTTTGGGGTTTAAATTAAATAGTTTAGCTTTATAATAATATCCCTTATTAAAACAGATTTTTTTTTTTTTTTTTTTTTTTTTTTTTTTTTTTGCATTTGGGGGGGGGGGGGGGGGGTGATTTTAAATAAAATTAATAACAAAATTTTTATTTTATTTTTCTATGTGTTTGCATTTATTTCTGATATAGCCGTTTCAATTCTTTCGCCAACGATAATATGCCATGGTCGCCAAACAAATGACCAATGGTAACCTTATCGTCCAAAATAACAGAACTTCCTATCATAATTCTATAACTAATCTACGTAGAACTATATGTTATATACGAAAACCTTCCCTGAAAAATTATCTATCCAACAGTGCAAGTTCCATCAGATTCCATTCAGCAGAACTCGAGTTATAAAGGAACGGAACGAAATTTTTGTTTGTGTTTTATATATATAGTAGATGTATCAATAATTTTCGGGCTTTTCTGTAATGCCCTATTGAGAGAGATTCTGGTTGATAAGAAAAAAGCAAATAGAAGCTTTTACTTCAAACAATCAAGAAAACGTGCGCAAAATAATGTGATCCAATGCTTAATCTGTCAAATACTTGGTGCCTTTACACAATACGTTATTTTAAAAACTAGAAATAAATGTTTGACGATGAAAAATCTCTGTGCACAAATCGTCTGCGTCAATGTCTCTCATGCGTTGATTTTTGTTGCAACTTTTTACACGATAATAATTATTCTTCACTTTGTGAAGTGCTTAAAAATACAAAAATTTAAGGAACTTCACATGCTCTTTTAATAAAAGAAACTTTTCCTACAAGGAAGCTGATGTTTGATTGATTATGCAAAGGAAAAAGTTTGCTTCAGATGAAATTTCAAGTTACATTATATTTTGATCTTCCTGTTCCTAGTAAAACTATGTTTGCTTTTATATTGCTCTAACTGTCTTTTGTTAAAAAGTACAGATTCTGTGCCAAATTTTGCTGCAGTTTGAGCTTTCTAGAAATTCTTTGAAAATTTCTAATGGACCTAATCATACAGGGTGAACCAAATTTCATTGATTGAATTCGCGCATGCGTAGTGAAACAATATTTAGTGAACCTGCTCATTTTTCATCCAATATTTATTATTTTTTAATTCTGATTGCAGGGTATTGTATATAATGTTGTGTGTCATCGTTCCTGAAAAGAACATTTTTTTTAATATTAAGAACTCTGAAAATTATAAGCAAAACACTTGGTGAAGTTTGGGATTGTTTTTATAAAAATCTTAATTTCTCCACGAGTATACGTGCTATCCTCATAAAAATGAACATAGTTTATTAAAAGAAGCCTCCTTAAGCATGTGCTATCGTTTCAACGCTTTTGCGATATTAGTTTTTACATGGTTATCTAAAATATATTCGTTTTTCTATAATTTGTTGACGGCCCCTTATGCGGTATCGGGAAAAAATCTCAAAGGAAATACATGACGTCTATCATATTGTTTACACTCCTGAAGCTTCAGGATAATTCCTCATGTATCTTTCCAGATATTTAACAAAACGTGTAAAATCGCAAGTGACCGGTCATCATTGGCCATATAGTGTAATAATATATGTCATGTGGACTAGATGCGATATTAAAAAAAAAAAAATAGTTTATATAAAATAGATATTTAAACCTATTGCGTAATCCTCTGTAATCCAGGTCCTACTGCCAAATTGCGTATTTTAGAAAGTGAGACTTTTTGTGTCAGTTCTTTAAAAGTATCTACATTGGTTTTAAACTATACTATTGCTAGCAAACGCTTATGTTTGGAGCTAATATTGCCCGCAGATTACGAAAGATTAGTTAGTTTATATTTTACTAGCTGTTACCTGTGACGTCGTTCACGTAACATTAAAAGAAAAATAAATGCATTAATTAAGGAAAACGTTTCGCCCCCGATAAATAAAAACATATGTAACTATCTTTATAACAAACTCCGTTTTTTCGAATATCTGAACAGATAGTGGGCGAAACCCGCTATTATACTCTGTCGTAATAATATCTGTCATGTGGACTAAATGCGATACTTAAAAAAAATAATAATAATAATTTCAAAATTAAACATGTTGTAGACCTTCAAAATGTAAAATATGCGGATATTTCCATAATCGAGGTTTTATCATGATTCAATATGTTCCTCAAACTCATATATTTACTATTCTCTATTACTCATATTGATGCTCGCTTTGTATTATTCTCAAACATTTGAGAAATCCGTTAAACTTCCAATATGACGTCAGATTAATTTTCTTTTTAATTCTCTAATGACGTGATATTAATCTGCTTTCTGTACATACACATACCCATACTCTTTGTATTATTGAGAAATGTTTGAAAATTTCCGTTTTATTACCAATATGCGTTAATCATTTTTATTTCATATTAATCTTTTTTTCAATGGGTGAAACTTTTTATTGCATTTTCATTTTTCACGTGAAATCTTTCAATAGAAAATTAATTATTGTAGAAAGAATTTTATTGCGGATTTTTAATTGTTGGCAACTGCTCTAACGAAAAATGTTTAAATTTAATAGGAAAAGGCTGTTAGAATTTTGGTTGTTTTTATCTCTATTTATTAAAATAATACGATTTTTTCAAATTTTAATATTTTGAGCTTCATAGCAGATATTCAGTTATATATACACAAAGTTTCAACTCTGTAAATTATATAGGTTCTGAGAACGGCTCTGTGACGGACAGACAACGGAGAGGGAGTAATTGGGTTTCGTGAGATAGACGAAACCCTAAAAAACAGTCTGATAAAAGCTTCCAATGCTTATCTTAAAAATCACGCTTAATTTCATGACTGCACATCATGTAGTTCCAAAAAATTCCGTTGCAATAGGTTAATTTGGCATGGGGCCTGATTATTGAAAATTCTTAGCTTTGATTTACTCTTGATAGAAAGCGGAAACTAGTGTATTTATTACAAAAATTATAATTTTACTCTGTTTCCCTTTAAGACATGGTAACACGAAAAAAAAAAAAAAAAAAAAAAAAAAAAAAAAAAAAAAAAAACATTATCTAAACTATCTATTCAGGATTTCTAAATTGTTTTCTCAACGTATAATTATAATTTAATTATAATAATAAAGTATTAAATGACAAAAGAGCATTTTTCTAAATTATTAAACTTTATTTTTTATTTATATTTTCTACTTTTTAGTGTTTAAAATATTTCGTTGTTGATGCAGTTTCACACCCAGTTGGTCTATTTTGGCAAGAATAATCTGGTGCAGCTATTAACTCCATTCTTTTTGTAACTCCTAAAATATTGTAACCATAGAGAATATTTGGCAATTTATCACCTGCGACCGACTAACGGAAAAATGCCTGAAAATTAATTAATTAAATTATAATTAAGTTCTAAGAATATTGAAATGTTGTATTGTCAAAGGAAACACACCTCAGATGATAATGTTTATAATTCTAGCCTATCAGGAAGCAAATGAAAATTCGATTACAAAATTCAATCTTTACATACAAAAAAAAAAAAAAAAAAAAAAAAAAAAAGTTAAGTTAAATAATAGTGTAATAAGGAAGCTTTATTGCATCCGTAAATGAAGCGGTTTCTGAGACCTCGCGTCCACTGTTATGTTTTACTTTTTCCCCTTTCAAGTCATACGGGTTAAGGTTAAATCTACTACGTGAATAATTAAAATATTCCACCGTCAAGTCAGACGAGGAAACTAAAACTGTGTAATTCTTCTAGTCAAGGAAACAGTAATTTCATAATTGATATTCATAGAGTAATCCATTATTAATTTTAGACTTACGGTTTACACATGGAACATAAAATGCAGGGAATTTAAAGCTAGAATTCTTTTTTGAAAACCTGTTTGTTATTTTTGCCTCTTATATTGCAGCGCTTATATCGTAGCCCTGACCTTTTATTTTGTTTATGTCTAAATTTGATCTTTTCAGCAAATCAGTAAGATATGGTGTCTGTCCAACATATGTATGATTTAAAATTGGGTAAAATGAAACAAAGTAAAGTATCAATGTATTTCAAACATTTTACTACGTTCTGAATTGAAAAATAAACGCATCTGATTATCACGATTATATTGCTTACCCATCATACGTAGTATAGGGTAAATCTTGTAATCGTTTTAATAATTAAAAAAAAAGACCGATTTACACGTTTCAGACACTGGAGATTCCGAAAAACATATTTTTAGAAAAAAAAAAAATTGCCGTCCGTCTGTCTGTGCGTGTGTCTGTAAACGCTCTATATCCCGAATAAATTGAGATAGAGACTGGAAATTTGGTATGTATTTAGTATGTAATAATGGGAAGAAGCTTATTGAATTTCAGTAATCTCGATTATCCGGAACTAATTTTTTCGGATTCTCGAAATATTCGTTCCGATAAAAGGTATATAAACATTTTCGAAATTGTTTATTTTAAGGAGTGAATATAAAATATTAATTTTTTTTTTTTTTTTTTTTTTGCATAAAGAATGAAGTCGATAGGATAATGAGTTGCTGAGATATTTGTAATCCTATTTTCCACACTCTTTGCTTTTTCATGACCCTGTATTTCATTCAAATTTCAATTCAAAGATATATTTTAATTGGAAATGATACGCTTAATCCGACGGAGTAAACCGTTAGTTAATATGATTATCAATTTTGGAGTTATAAGGATGTTTCTTTTACGCAATTCAGTAATAATACCACCCCCTCATAATTTACATGATTTTTTTTCTAAACCAGTGGAATAGCTCTAAGGTTTTGGGCGGCCAGGGCAAAGAAACATTTGGAGCCTCTCTCTAAATAACAACCGTATAATTCCGCTTTACCGCCCCCCCCCCCCCCAACCAAAAAAAAAAAAAGATGCAGAATAAGAAAGGACGCATGAAAAATAATTTTAATTTCTAAAACATCATGGTATAGGATTTACAAATAGTCTATTGTGTTCCATAGAAAAATACTGTATACTGAAATACAGTGGAACCCTAATTATCCGGACTGATGTGTTCTGAATGCAATCTGGATATGGTGAAATCCGAATAGTTGGAGTTATAAAAAAAAGTTCAAGTTGTGAAATAAAATTTTCCTAAAATAATTTTTGTCTAATAAAAAAGTAGGCCGTATGTTGAAAATAAAACCACTTTTACAGCAAACAATTCAGTACAGCACTCACATACACTGATGAATTCAGAGTGTGGGAGGGGGACATTCCCCCCCTAGAACATCGAAATGAAGATTTAGGAAGATTTAGGATTTTTATACTATTTAATGGTCTTGAAGTACAATTTAACCTCGAACACTTTTTATGCCCCACCCTCTTCCCCCTCCGAGCTGCAGCAGTCCCTACCGGAGAAAAATGGCTGAATTTAACTCTGTTCACATACAGTGATTTTACTTGAACTTGATTAACAAAGTTAATTTTTTTACTTACAAGGGGACCGCCAAACATGATGCGCGCAGATTTTGATGATTTTAAAGTATGTTCTAGGGATCCTACCCCTAACTATTCAGGTCAAAGGTTTCCTTCAAATGGGCTTTAGTTTTCGAGAAATTTCGGGTTAAAGTTCAGCATGCATTTGAAATACCCATTAGTTTGCGATCTTGAACAACGTCTCCGTGGTGCAAAGCTAGCGCTCGCAATTTGAGATCCGGAGATGAGGGTTCTGTCCTCTTATGTGACTTTCACTTTTTAAAAATAAATTTATATATTTGTCGCGTTAAAAGTTTTATGCAGAATTATGAATTCTGCATCTTTAAACTTTTTGATATTTTCCGAATAAATTCCATTTACATTTTCGAATTTTTCAAGAAAATTTTGTAGTTTTTGCTCAATTTTTATTCTAATATTTCTGTTGACGAAAATCCAAACTAATTTATGTCTTGATATCTCGTCTTTTTAAAATGATTATTGTTTACATTTATGTATATTTCCCTTATTCAATTATCGTATTTATGAAATAATGCATTTTTTTATTTGCATTTTCTATTTTAAAATAATTTAAGAAAAAATTAACAAAATAATATATCCTTTTAATATTTGATTTGTTCTAATTATATTGAAATATGTTAACTGCTGAAATACTAAAATATTTATCATCACCGACATCGACATTTTCAGTTTACTAAATATGAAACTAATCGTGTGATACATATCGCAAAAGTATTCTAAACAAATTCCGCATTAAAAATCGCCTTTAAATATATTCTTTACGTGAATTGTTTTAACAATATTGGAAGAATGTATAAATTAGCATATTACATATTCTTTAAATACTTAAATTGTGATAAATATATTAAAAAATGCATTAAATTTGAAAAAGAAAAATTATTTGAAACGTGGTAATTGTCTGCAAAGGAAACTAAACGAAATATATATATATATATGTATATATATATATATTCTGCTATTACCGTAAAAGTCATTGCAGACGATTTTTTTTTTTCAGATATTTTTTATATGTATTGTAATTTACAAACGATTTTTCATTTCTAGTTGAATTTTTCTGTATGGCATCGACTTGTTAGAATGAAGAAAAAAAATTATTGTAATACATTATTTTTTATTTGTGCAAATAAAAAATTATGTTGAGTTTGAACTTTACAGTATTTAAATAAAAAAATATATATATAACTGGCTAAAACTTGGATATAAGCGTTATTGCTTTAATATTTTATTACTCCTTTCAAGATATGTTGTTGGAATTACCTAATCATGCATACCTTTAGAAGATTTGAGATAAAAAATATTTTGTATAAATTATAAAAAAATATATAAATTTTCATTTAAAATTTCATAAAGTTAAAAAAAGTATTATTTTAGAACGGTTATTAAAATATAAAGGGTAAATAATAATAATAAAAAAAATTAAATCTAGACATAAATTAGTTTGGAATTTCGTGAAATATTAATTTCAAAACTGCACACACACACACACACACACACAAAAAAAAAAAAAAAAAAAAAAAAAAAGTAAATTATTACGAAAAATTTGAAAATGTAAATGGAATTTATTAGGAAAATATCAAAAAGTTCAAAGATGCAGAATTCATAATTCTGCATAAAACTTATAAAGCGACAAATATATAAATTTATTTAAAAAAGGTAAAAGTAACATGAGAGCACAGAACCCTCATCTCCGGATCTCAAATTGCGAGCGCTAGCTTTGCACCACGGAGACGTTGTTCAAGTTCGCGAACTAATGGGTATTTCAAATGCATGCTGAACTTTAACCCGAAATTTCTTGAAAACTAAAGCCCATTTGAAGGAAACCTTTGACCTGAATAGTTACGGGTATGATCTCTACAACATACTTTAAAATCATCAAAATCTGTGCGCATAATGTTTGGCGGTCTCCTTGTTAGACATTTGCTTGCTCAGAAAAAGCTGGACGTGAAACAACTCTTACTCTACCATTTTGGTTATTACTTCTACCCCATGTTGGGCAGTACATATGTAACGGTATCAACTTTTTGGTAATTTTGAACCCCCCCCCCCTTACGATATCATATGTTATCATTCATCGACCCCCTTCCCCTCCCCAATGATATCGCTACCAATGTCTAAAAACTCTTTTTTTTTTTAATTTTTTTTTTTTGTTAGATATTTGCAGTGATATACAGATATGTTTTGACATTATTTGTTGTTTACTTTACTGATTCAAATGAAGAGAAGTCAATAAAATATCTCTATTATATATGAAAGAAATTTATACTATCTAATACTTAAAATAAATAGTTACTATTTAAAAGTATTTGATAATAGCTTTTTCTTGCATAATGCATTCAACAGTAATATTGTCTTGTTGCACTTGTCCCCTGCGTTGGGAGGGTCAAACAGAATTTCTTATAAACAAAAGGTGGTGGACAACATTCTTTCTAGTAAACACAACAAGTACCATTTCAAACACCTGATTTCTCTAACAGCAGATGGATAGGAATGTCAAACGTTAGGGTATTCCATCTTTTGGAATGAAGTAATTTTATAATCATTTAACTGTTTTAATAACTTTGCATTTTCATGAAAATACAAGCTAAAAAAAAAAAAAAAAAACTATTTTAATTCTTAAAAAGAAAAAAAAAAGGGGGGGGGGAAGAAAGAAAGAAAGAAAATTTTGATTTGTTTAAAAATGATAATGATATCAAAAGACAAACCCCCTCCCCCTAGAGATATCTTAGGATATCAAGTCCCTGACCTCCCCTCCCTCCTAAAGTGAGAACGTTATATATGCACAGCCCCTGTGTTTACAATAAATAATACTGCATACTTTTCATTTCAAATTTCAAATTGAATATTCAAATGAATTCTTCGGATTTTCTTAGAATATAAAAATAGAATATACATTTGAAATTGGTGAAATACCGACTTAGAATTATCCAAATATAGACTTCTAAAATTCCAGTAAAACATTAATTTTAACTTTAGCTTAAATAGCAATTTCAAGGAAAATATTGACGTAGTCTCTACAAATTTATAATTCGTAGAAAATTATATTTTTCTGAACGAATGTATACTGTTTACATTCAATATATTTTTTAAATATATTATTATTGTTATTTCCCGAAATCGACGCGGTTAATCAAGAGTTTTACTCTCTTTTCTTGTTTTTATGTAGGTGATTGCATCGCATTAAAAAAAAAAAAAAAAAAAAAAAAGTATCTATTACCTCCAAAAAATAGGCATAAAATATAAATGCATAAAAAAATAAAACTATCATATTTAGAAATTTTTTATCTAAAATTTGTCAGTTCAGTATAACGAACATAAACGACGTAATCGAACACATCAATAATAAAATAAAATAAATTAAAACAATAATTCTAGACTTATTTACTCAAATTTGCTCTCTTTAAAAAAGTGATTTCGAAGCTTCCTGAAGAGTCTATATAGTTCTGATTTTATTTTCTACATTTATACTTGTAAAAAATTCAAAAATACTCTCATCACTAAAAAAAAAAAGAAGAAAAAAAAATGCTTGAAGCTCTTTTACTTATTCATCATACGTAGTATAGGAAGGATTATCCTTGTAATCGTTTTGAAAATAGGAAAAAAAAAATTTGACGGATTTACACGTTTCAGACACTGGAGATTTCGAAAAACATATTTTTAGAAAATAAATTTTGCCGTCCGTCTGTCTGTGTGTGTGTCTGTAAACGCTCTATCTCCGGAACAAATTGAGACAGAGAGTTGAAATTTGGTATGTACTTAGCATATGCAATAATGGGAAGAAGCTTATTGAATTTCAGTAACCTCGATTATCCGGAACTATTTTTTTTCGGACTCTCGAAATATTCGTTCTGATAAAAGGTATATAAAATTTTTCAAAATTGTTTATTTTAAGGAGTGAATATAAAAGACAATAAAAAATCATAAATTTTGCATAAAGAATGAAGTCGATCGGATAATAAGTTGCCGAAATATTTGTAATCCTATTTTCGACACTTTTCGATTTTTCATGACCGTGTATTTCATTCAAATTTCAATTCAAAGATATATTTTAATTGGAAATGAGACGCTTAATCCGACGCAGTAAAATGTTAGTTAATAGGATTATCAATTTTGGAGTTATAAGGATGTTTCTTTTACGCAATTCAGTAATAGAGCATTTAAAGTTTATGACGTCATCAAGCCAGGATTTTATTTGAATTGCCATGCATTTTATAAATAGTTTACACATGTTTTATTATCATATTTTATATTATGCATATCCATGATGGGTAAGTATTACGGTGCCCCCCCCCCCCCCCCCCCCAGCGACTAGTTTTTCTAGTAATGTTGTTCCAAATTTTGTAGATATATTTAAAAGCAGATATTATTAGTTAATCGAATAGAAAGGAAGAGATAGAAATTTTAAGCTCCGCATAATCTGCGTAACAAATAAAAAAAAAAAAATCAGAAAATTTATTTAATAAGATGTAATTAATTCCTATATTTAACTTATTTGACTCAATTTAAGAAATAAAATTTCTGTTTCAGAACTTCTTTATTTAATTCGCGGATTATTCGCCAGAAATTACGGTATGTGTTCACCTTATGAAGGTCTCCAACTAAGAAGGTTTCACAGTATTATTATTGGCTTTGAGTTATAACCATTATTATTATTTTTTTTAAATACAAAGGAATTATTTGATAGTATCTAGAAATCAAGAGTGAGACCTTTAATTAAAGTAAAAATAGGCATAAACTTAGAATGAAAAGGTATATTAAAGATACGTACTTAAAAATAAATAACTAAATAAAAAACGTCCCGAGTACCGGATTGGAACGAGAAAAAAAAGGTCCGACTGTATTTCATGTATTTCATTCCTGGATGCATCTCATGTACTATTTAATTTACTAGGAAAGTATTATTTAAGACGCTTATCATTCTTTTTTCTCTTTATCTGTAAGGAAATAGAATTTAGACTATATTGATCATATATGTGCTTTTCTTGAGAATGGTAATATTTGCTCCTCCTTCGATTTTCATATACATTTTATGTTGCTTAATAAATATCACACTTATCTCTCTTTCTCTCTATTCTAAAAAAAAGTAGCTGACGTAGTCGAAGCTGCCGCCGTATATGATTTTTTTGTGACTTTTTTTGTGACTTTGTGAGTCTTTCTCAGCTAATATTAAGAAAACTATTGCATATAAAAATATGAAAATTGGTAGTTTTATAGAGAAATGTTCGATAAACACATTGAAGCAGGCAGTTTTAAAATCGAAGAATTATTTAAAGAGTTATTTAATGTTGAAGTCAGCCAAAGTAGTTCAGTGAAAAAAGTTTTATAGGAACGAATACTATGCATAGTAATTTAACCATCTTTTGCAAGAATGTAGTTGACAAGCTTGCGGTGTGCAGTGGTCACAATTATTATTTATAATTACTTTTTTTTAAATTTATATTTTCGATATTTCAATAGATATTTTTTTAAGCTGTTGCCAAATTGTATAACAGCGCAAATAATATTTCCTTTCAATTAAAAAATGCATTTACATGTGACTATTAAAATCAGAAAGAAAACTTTGTTGAAAATTATGTCATATTTAAAACGTCTTATTTAAAATAATTTTCTTATAGCGTTGTTGTAAAATTCCGAGAGGCAGCAACAATGTTTACTTAGCCATTTTATAAAGCTGATTTTAAAATGTTCAATTGATCTTATTTAATTAATTGCGAAAACAGTCGTTAGCTGTCGCGACAACAGTTGATTCGGCCTTAAAATCCCACAGTCAAAGGCAAATGAATGGAAATCAAATTTCTGAAGATTGCCACTGGTCGTTTAATTATAATTCAATCTTCCGTAACATTTTTAATACAGAGCAAATTAGCGAGTTTTCAGAGCTTGCGGTGTCTGAACGGGGATTGGCGAGTTATTAAAAAAATGTAGGAATATTAGAAAAAAATCACTGCTTGAATATCGGGACATATTAATTTTTGTTACAAAATGATTTAAATCGAATTATTATATCGTTTTACTTATCTTGAGTCCTTTTTAACAGTAATATTCCTATACTTGTGAAAATTATTTGATTAGATAAAACTTATTTATTTTTTGAGGGGGACCTCCCCCCCCCCCCCGCCTTTTTTTTGTGCAGAGAGAATAACTAAAAATGAATATGAATGGTCACCTTTTAATATAACTTACTTAATGATTCATTATGAATTTTATTCCATTTATTTTGAAAGTTTCTATTATAGGTACTTATGTAGTTTTTAAAGTTTTGTATAAAGGTAAACCAGTTTTATAGAATTACAAAATTTTAGAGGGGAAAAAAAGTTAAATAATATTTCTTAATAAAAAATTACTATAAGTTACTGACCGAAAAAAAGAAAAGCACATTTATTTTCTAAAAACAGAATAGTAAAAGTTTTTAGCAGACTCTATTAATATTATATTAAAAATCAGAATTCCCGTGAGTTTTTCTTTCCCGTCAGATGGCGCCGGAACTTCCTATTGGCTCATTCTGTGACGTCACGCGATCCCAGATGTCTCGTTGCGAGGATCACAGAATTAATCAATATCAGCAACAACAACGTCCAGATCTCTTGATGTTCCTAAACCGTCATGGCTGCCAGAAAAGTGCACGAAATGAGTAGTGCGTATCTCTTCTCTTGTTACAGACAAGCCGAATTCTACAAAAGTGAGAAGAGAAAAGAGCCTTGAGGAGCGGGAGTAATATTAGACGGAGGAAAAATCGTCTGCCCGCGAAAGAGGACGAAGTGAAAAGAATGGATGCTGCTGCCAAACTACCACGTGTTTTCTGAGCGCCAATAGGAGCATCATGGAAAATTCCGGCATCTTTGGGAAGAGCAGGTAAAAAGCTCTTTCCATAGTTAAATATGCATTTGGATGATGATTATATATATGCAGATGCTCTTAACATGAAACAATTGATTCTAAAGTATAATTTGTACGAAGCAAAATCTCTATGAAAATATATTCACACAAATTGAAAAATTAATAATTTAGATGGAGGATACTGTCTGCAAAATACATGGAAATTTTCTGCTACGCAATACTCTTTAAATTTAATAACAGTGGGTACTTTTTTTCTTTTAAAAGAAAGGAAAACATTTATGAAAAATATTTTTAAGTTAATAAATATTCAGAAAGAGGGGGGGGGGGGACTTTTTTTCACAAGTCCACTCAAGCTTTTATTTAAAAAAATGAAATAAAGTAAAATAATAAAAAATAATGGAGGTTATTGATAATAAGAATTTTTACACAGTAAAACTATCAATACGGACGGATAGATAAAAAATAAATAAAGCTATTGCCAAAAGGCAGATTTTACTGAATATAGGTGAATATTAATATGAGGATTAAAAATATTATTAATATTCATCCATATATATAAATTACCTTTGCCAATTATTAGCATGCTGTGCATTTAACAAATAAAAGTGCCCGGCAGAAATAAAATCGATTGCTATATAGTTTTGATCAAAACTATTTCATTAACGATAGAAACCTTCTAATATAGTAAAATTTTTATTTCAAAAATAGAAAAAAGAGAAACTGCTTTTCTGCTTTATAATTTAATAAATAATGAATAAATTATTCACTCACGGTGGATTAAAAAATATATTTTTCTTTATTTATGTATTTACAGCAAGAAATTCATTAATATATTTGGTATCATGGAAGCATATCAAAAGTAGTATAAAAGATTTTTTTTTTTTTTTTTTTTTTTTTTTGTTACCAGTAAAAAAGAAAAGTAATATATGCCTTATTTAATAAAAAGTTAAAATTTCAGTGCAAATTCACCTTGTTTAATAATTAAAATTCATAAAGATACAACTAAATGTAAATATATTGCTTGAAGGTGCGTAAAAGCATACATAAAACATTTAAAAGCACATTAAAGTTCTTTTAAAAATTCAAAACGTTTTCAACCGAACAATTGAAAAAGATTTTATAGTTATAGATTATTTAGTTAGAGAGTTTTCGTGATTATTTAAACAAAGGTAACTGTTTAAAAAAAGTGGTACCAACCGAATAAAATTCGTGTATGAAAGGGTCATAAAAGGTTAAAGAAGTGTTCTGTACCACGAATTCAATAAATGTTTTAAAAAAAATCGATTTACTGGAAATAATAATAAAAAAAAAATTTCAAAGCTATTAACTAGTTTTTTTTTTTTTTTTTTTTTTTTTTTAATGCTCTATGCATTTAAATTTACAAAATATTTTCTCAGTTTTTTCATTTTATTACTTTGAAGGATTTTATTGAAAGCATTGTGCATCAATTTTTAATCCGACAGGCAACTATTGAAAAATAAATATATAAAAAAACTGGCACAAAAGTGTATTTTTCTTAAAAATTCACATGTTAATTTATATTCATGCTCATAAATTAAGCATAATGAACGGACGGACACTTTCGATTTTAGATGCTTTGTCGAATATCTACAGAAATGCTTGTGACCAATCGTCTTTGAATTTCCGGGATTTAAAGAAAATTATTGATTTAATATTTTTCAGCGAGTCACGTAGGTAATTAGTGAACCAACAATAAATTGAATTAAAAACATATATTTACGACCAGCCTGTTACAGAAAATGCTCGAAATGGTCTGTCACTGTAGCAAATGACTACGCGAGTCCTGTATGACGTTTGTACGTATTTGTGTAAAAATAGCACGCATATTCGTGAAGATATAAACGTTTCTGTATAAAATTCAAATGTTTTAGTTTATAGAATGCATAGTTTTCTAACAAAATTAACGCCACTTTCAGAAAACTGCACAAAGTGCAGTAGAAACATTATACCTCAATTAACAAAATTAAAATATTAAATATTTGATGAGATATGAGCATTTGTATGACATAATTTTTAACTGCACATGCGCGAATGATATGAAAAACACTTTTTTTTCATAATTTGGTAATCAATTATGTAAGAGGACTTATATAAAAAGGTCAGTGGACTATCGTGAAAATTCAAAAAGATGTACATTTCAAACACTTATACATATGCATATTTTTTTGAATTTACTTAAATTTTCTTACTGATGTTCCTTACTATGTTTTGTGGAATTAAGAACAAAATTTGCAATTATATAAATTGTTTATTTAAAATAAAAATAAAAATGGTAAGTAAATAGTCATTTTTAACTGAAATTTTCCATACGTCATAACATTTTATTTTTATTTTTAGGTGCGTTTGTAATTATATAAATACGTAGCACCTATTGTCGTCGTCTGGCCCGTCCGCCCGTCCGTCTGTCTGCCCGTCTGTCCGCATATAACAACGCAAAAACTACTCAACCGAATGGTTTGCAATTTAAGATATGTTTTATTTGCAGAATTTTGTCGAGACATTTCAAATTTTATGAAAATCAAATCAAAACTTTAGAAAATATTAATAAAAATATTTATTAAGAAATTTGATTTAAAAAAAAAAGATGCTTTCTTGTTATAGGAGCTTCCGAGGTTTAATCGTCAAGCGACCGAGATACTTATTTTATTACAGAAATTAATCTGCAGACGATATAATTCATTTCACAGAATTAAAAATCATCAAGATCTGAATATTTATATAACTATCTATAGTACGAACGCACCTCATTTGTCACGTTTGATGTACAATTTTCAACTTGTTTTAAACTTTTTAGAAACCTGGTCCTTACTTTTAACGCATCATTGTTTAGAACGTTCTTTTAAGAAAAGTATGAGAAAATATTTTTGAAAAAAGTTTAAAATGGAAGACAAAGTTTTGTTTTAAAAATTTTATAATTAAAAAAAAAAATTAAAACAAAATAAGTAAATAAAATAAATGTTTTAGATTTTATCACAAGAATTTAATTTGTTTTCTTACATTTTTCTTTATAAAACCATTTAATAATATGTGAAAAATGTATAAAACATGAAAATAAATAAATAAATAAATAAATAAAAATAGTTCAAAGGATACTGAGTCTCCTTGAGGTTCGCATAAAGGATTTCTCTGTAAGTTAGATAAATAATGTATCATATCTTCAAAACTAATTAGAATCTTAGTATTTTAGTTTTACCCTATGATAGATTACCTCATAACACCTTATAAAACTTAAAACAATTTTTTAGAAAACATGTAACATAACATTTTCTTCCACTCAGGTTTTCAGTTATGAAGTTATGATATTTAAATAATTCTTCTATTCTCTAATTTTGTCGAGAAACATAAAAATTAGGTTTCTCGTGTTTCTTATCTTCACTCATGAGAACACAGGGCCCTTAAAGTTCGCATAAGCCCCCCCCCCCCCCCCCTTATCCATGTAAGTTAGATCTAAGTTTGAAATAAAAAATGAAACACAATTAATGTTTTAACGATTATATGTTTCTCTCTATTCTAAAAACTCTATTCTAACGTAGCCAAAGCTGTCATCGCTGGCAATTTTTTTTTTTTTTTTTTTTTTTTTTGTGTGTGTGTGTGTCTGGAGGTCTTTCTAGGCTAATATTAAGAAAACTTTTGCTTCATAAAGATATAAAAATTGGTAGTTTTATAGAGAAATTTTCAATAAACACACTGAAGCAGACAGTTTTTACATCGAAGAATTATTTTAAGAGATATTTAATATTGAAGTCGGTCAAAAAAGTTCTGTTAAAAAGTTTTATAGGTTACAAAAAACTGTGCGTAGTAATTTAACCATAATTTGAATGGAAATTAGTTAACAAGCTTGCGGTATGCAGCGTGCAATTACTTTTTTAATTTGACTAATTTTTTTTTTTTTGGTTTATAAAAATATTTAAATTTTCATCATTTCGACGGAGATTTATTTCAAATTTTGAAAAGGCTATTTTCTTAAAATTGTTACCGGTTTGTAAAATAGCGCACATAATATTCCCTTTCAATTACAGTATGTATTCACACGTGACTATTAAAAACAGAAATAAAACTTTAAAATAATAATTAAATGATCGCGTGTTAAAAGCTGTAAATGGGGGAAAATTATGTGATAAAAAATGTACTTGCACGTGAATATTAAAAGGAGAAAAAAAAAACTTGAAAATAATAATAAAATTATTACGCGTTAAAAGCACAAATAGAAAAAAATTACACCATATTTAAAATGCTCAAATACTATTTTTAAACATTTTCAATTAAAAAATATATTTACACAAGAGATTAATTTATTTCGACAAAATCTTTTATATATTCTTGCAAATTGACATTGTTTACTTAGCCATTTTATAAAAGTTGATTTTTAAATGTTAAATTAATCTTATTTAATCAATCAAGAAAACAGGTATTAGCTGTTTCGATAACAATTGATTGGCCTTAAAGTTTCTCATTCAAATGGAAATGAATGGAAACCTGATTACAGGAGATCGCCACTGGTCGTATAAAATCTTAATTCAATCTTCCGTTAGAGCTCCGTAATCGTTTTAGAGCAGATCAAATTAGCATGTTTTTAGAATTTGCTGTGTCAGAACAGGGGTTGCCGAGCGTAGCTCGTAGAGATCCAGTAGCTCGTAGGAGGCAGAGCCCCCGAGTAGTTAAAGAAAGTCTACCAGAAGAACAGTTTAAACATGTAACATTATAGCAAAAACGCCTATAAAATAAAGATGAGCGCATTTTAACAATTTAGAAATTTTCTTATAATAATGTTTAAGTGTATTTAAATCACTTTGTGCATGCTCCTCCTTTTTAGTCCAGGGTCGAACTAGGCCAGAGAAAAGAGCTCAGACCTTCACTGCAAAAAATAATTGTTGATTTTACAGTATAAAACTGGCACCCCAGCTGCCAGTATTATACCGTAAAATTAACAGTATTAAACAGTAAAATAAGCAGTATTTTACTGTTTAATACTGTTAATTTTACGGTATAATACTGGCAGCTGGGGTGCCAGTTTTATACTGTAAAATCAATAATTATTTTTTGCAGTGTTGGATTTTCAGAGGACGCAGATATTTTACCTTCTTGTGTAGTATAAAGTCATATGACTTTACAAGATTTAACACATTCGCATTGCATCGTGTATGAAAATGGATTAGTATTATACACTATATGGCCATTAATGACCGGCAACTTTCAATTTTAGTCATTTTGTCGAATATTTAAAAATATGCTTGTCAGACTCATCTGGAATTTTAGGTTAAAAAGGCAAAGGTTTGACTTCATATTTATCAACGTCGTTTTGATTAGGAGGAACAATTAGGGGGCCAACAAAAAATTATAGAAAAAAAAATAATACTTGGGATCACCCTGTAAAATAAAATGCACGAAATGATCTATCGCTACAGAATATACATAGGCAGACATTGTACAATATGTGTATTCATTTGTGTAAAAATAGCATGTATATTAATAGAAATATAGCGATTTTTTTTTTATTAAAAAAAAATCTTGCATGTTTTTTGCTTATAACATACAGGGTTTTAAACCAAATTTAACGCCAGTTTCAGAAAAATTGACAAAATATGTAGAAACAATACAGTGCAATTAGAATGTAAATATATTAAATATTTAAGGAAATATGGACAGTTGTATAAAATAATTTTTATCTGCGCGAACAGTAACAAGAAACTTTTTGCATAATTTAATAGTAAGCTCTGTGGAGCAACCTATTAAAAAAATCAGTCAAATATCGTAAAAATTCAGAGAGATATCGGCGTTAGAGTGAGCTGTTTTTTTAGTTTCTCTCTAAAACTCGCTGAATGATAAGGGATTTTGCACAAATTGGCATTTTTTATTTTATACTATTTACCGATTTTTAATGATACTTTAGTTCTCTTTGAAAAACTACCCTAACGAGCTTATTCGAACAAAAAAAGGATTATCAAAATCAAAGGATCCGTTCCAAAAGTATTATAACCTGGTGGAATAAAGTTTTCTAAGGCGAACTAAAGTATCAATAAACAAGTAATATAAAAACTTTTTTTTAAAGTCAATTCCTACTTAGGTCAAATAGAAATTTTTTTCCAGCGATCTACACGCTTCGCCACTGACGGTATTTATTCCTAAATTTATATCCTACTAAATATCTGACATAAGAGAAATTTTTGAAATGTATTGAAAATTAAATAAAAAATAAATAGCTAAAATACCAAGAATTAATAGCTCGAAAAGTATTTCTCACAAAATTGTTAAACAAACTGCGTTAGAAAGGTAAAAATATAAATTGTATTTTTCTTGATATAAATTTAAAACCTAATGATTATGCTGTTTTTCAAATATTGAATTTCAAAAATTACCAAACTTCACAATAAAGTGCCATAGCGATGTTACAGTTAGCGATAATACAGTTTTTTCAAATATTAATTAATTAATTAAATTTTATTATTTAATTTTAGTTTTATACTTCATTTCTGTTCAAAAGTACAGACTCACTCCACATTTATAGTCTCCTTCGCCCGCGAGCCGCCTGATCTTCGTCCGTGAACAACCCCATTATCTTTTTACGTGTGAAGGTGAGACTATAAATATGGAGTGAGTCTATACTTTTGAATAGAAATGAAATATAAAATTAAAATTAATTAATTAAATTTAATTAATGAATTATTATTTGAAAAAACTGTATTAACATCAATTGTCATCCAGTACAAGTTTTAAAAAAATTATTTGAACTTGAATGGATGAATAGAAAATATTTTATTAACGATTGAAAATTCCAACAAGATATATATAGAGAGAGAGTGTGAGCTAATAGTAGGAATTTAAAATGAAATGTAGTATAAAAATTAAACATGACAATTTGTGAACAATCCCTTATCATTCAGCGAGTTTTAGTAAGAAACTAAAAAACAGCTTCCTCTAACGCCGATATCTCTCTGAATTTTTACGATATTTGACTGATTTTTTTTTTAATAAGTTGTTCCATAAGGTTGACTATTAAATTATGCAAAAAGCTCCTTGTTATAGTTTGCGCATGCGCAGATAAAAAATATTTTCTACAACTGCCCATATTTCCTTAAATATTTAATATATTTACATTCCAATTGCACTATATTGTTTCTACTATATTTTGTCAATTTTTCTGAAACTGGCGTTAAATTTGGTTAAAAAACCTGTATGTTATAAGCAAAAAACATGCAAGAATTTTTTTAATAAAAAAAAATTGCTATATCTCTATTAATATACACGCTATTCTTACACAAATGAATACACATATTGTACAATGTCTGCCTATGTATAATCTGCAGCGATAGATCATTTCGTGCATTTTATTTTACAGGGTGATCCCAAGTATTATTTTTTTCTATAATTATTTTTTGGCCCCCTAATTGTCCTCCTTATCAAATCGACGTTGATAAATATGAAGTCAAACCTGTTCTTTTTAATCCTAAAATTACAGAAGAATCTGACAAGTACATTTTTAACTATTCCACAAAATGACTAAAATTGAAAGTTGCCGGTTATTAATGGCCATATAGTGTATCTCTGAGTATGGATAGAATAGGCCGTATTCCTCGTGCATGTGTTTGAAACTCCATCGAATCAATTTTCTGCACAATTTTCTATAACAGGTCGTGTGATAATCAAAATACCCGGAAACTTGAACAAAGATATAATTTTGCAAAAGATTGACAGATACCAACGTTGGGACTTCCTATTTTATTTCTTTTTTTTTTTTTTTTTTTTCAATAGGTACGTTAACACATTAGTCATAATTTAATATATCTATGTTTGTGTCCATTAACATTGAAAATATTTCTTTTCCGTTCCCTTTTCCTTTGCAATTTCAGCCTGGTTGTCAAGCATGACGATATTTATGATTTTTTTTTAAACCGCCATATTGCTGTGAAATATAACTTGATTAACTCTTCCATTTTTATGCAATTCTTTTTTTTTTTTTTAATAACTTAAGGAGAGATTTTCAAGCAACACAGAATTGTTAGGAATAGCACTTTCCCATTATCTTTTACCTTTATTGGCCGACGGTAGAGTTCGAACACCTTGCCTACGTTAGCCTAAGTGTTGACTGTTGGTTGGGCCAACAGCTAGAATTGTATCTGATGCATGGTTGATTAGTTAATTAAAATTTTTTGGCACAAGTGACATGCTGCGTCAAACAATATTTAAAATTCCGCACAAAGAGAGAAACAATTTTAAAGAGATCAAATAATTAAAAAGAATATGAAGTACAAAGATGACTTACAGTAAAGTACAGAGAGGAAAAAAAAAAACGAAAATGTCGTAGAAAAGAAATATAGAGGGAAATTAAAAGATGCGAATGGTAATGGTGCTAGACAACGAGATCACAAGTATCATAACTACCGTCAACCGGACAAAGCCTGATCAATTCTATGTGAGACCCGGGGAACACAGGTCATGTCCCCTTTCTCAAGAAAATTACATTACAAACATGATAAACAGCTTTATGTGCAGTTTAAAATTTTAGCTTGAGTTGTATGAAAATAGAATATATCTTAGACACACGTAAAAATGCATTAAAAAATTATGAGACGGTAATTATGGGAAGGTTTTTTGCATTATTATGGCTATTTAGAGTAAGTAAAACTCTAAACCTAAGGGATTGAATGAAACATGTTTGATGTAATACCCTTTCTTCTCAGTATTTCGAAGTTTACATTATATTTTACTGTCGTTAGTGAAGAACACTGAGATAATTTTGTGTATATGAATGGGGGAAAATATTTTCTAAAAATTATAAATGGAAATTTGGATTCATTTGTATCGTCAGAGAGTGGACAAAATACATTTTCGGCTCCCTAGAAAATGTGGACCTGGGTCACATTCCCCGTGTGCCCCTGTGATAATCAGGCCCTGCAACCGACTTTGTATCATTTTTTGCCTCTTGTTGTCTTTAAAGACCCAAAACTTGTTGAAATTTTCATTTAAACAATTTCTAATTCTTTTTTTTTTTCTAGTTCCAAGATATCAATTGTAAATTTCAAATTTAGTATTATTAAGAATAGGGTTTTTTTAAAATTATTTTTTCAAAAGTGGGACAAAGTCACCTTGGCTTGGGGTGATTTTAAGCCTTATAAACATTGTAAGACAATGCAGCCTCTCTATTATGATAGAGTAATAATATATATATATATATATATATATATATATATATACTTCATTTCATTATTTAAAAAAACACAAATTTTGTATGAAACTAAACAGAAAAACGAAATTTTATTCAAAAGTGATCATTATGCAAAACATGTAAAAAGAATTAACAATTAAGACACGGTCGGATTAATGCTTTTCAAGACACAAAATTTTAGATATATCCACTTATTTCAAACACTAAAAAAAAAAAACATTTCTTTTAGAAGAAACTTGTAGGGTTATTTTTTAGGACATTTAGCTTATTCTTTAAAGTAGTGATTGGAATTGAATATTTTCAGCGACTTTCCTTTGGCTTAATACTTGTTGTAGAACAACATCTACCGCTTTCTGCAGCGTTTTATCAGCATAATTTTTATAATTATGACTATCTACATGAGTTTTATACGTACAAGATATCATTACACCATCACCTGTAGAAAATAATAATAAATACATACTAGTACAGCGTTTATATTTGCAGTAAGTGTTTGCTTTTATGATTATATTTTCAGAAAAGTTAAAAATAATAAATGAAATTTATGGTGACTTTGTGGGAAGTAATCCCAAACTCAATTTGTAAAATGCTGAATTAAATAATTTATGTTTAGCTAATGCTTCAGTCTAGCATAATTCGGCATTACTAATTTATTAATGTAAAAATAAATAAATAAAAAATATTACACGTGTCTTTATCCGCAGGGTTAGACAAAGTCACCCCGGTTGACGGTATCAAAAGAGTCACAAGTATCAGGCATTATGACACAGTAGATTGCAGACGGAATTTAATAAAATATAAATAAAACATTAAAAATTATATCTCGTGGTAAAATCCCACATGTTTTAAAACAGCAAAAATGGTCTCATTTGGTTTTTCGCCAATGATACCTGCCAAAGAAGGTGAATAAGGATTTATAATAATCCCTCTATAGATTTCGAAGTACAGGACAATCAATTGATAAATTAAAAATCCGTAAAATAACAATGCGGGTACATATGAGCTCATTCTCCAAGTAGAAGATGCTTATGCTCCAAGTATGATATCCTTAATACCAATACGAAGTCAATATTACATCATTTCTTTTTGAAAATCTGGATAACCAAATGCACATTATCGGTTTTATAAAATGAAGATTTTCATTAAGTGGTGTGTCCCAGTTTCGCCTCCATTTAAACATTACAATATTTGTTTATTTGGTATTTTATATCACAGTATGGAATAATTCAGTCTATTACAGTCTTCAAAGGAAGAAGCCTGCTTAGATGCCGTGTCTGCTTATCTCATTACCAGCAATGTCCAAATGTCAGGGAACTCAGCAAAACATGATGCTAAAATCACGAATAATCATTTTCTTTAAAAACTAAAAGCTTGATAAAATGTATGAATTATTGCAAGACCAGGACTTTAGAGCATCTAAATCACTTTTTGAAGTTGTGTAGATAATAAAGGATGAAAAAAGACGTTGAGGAAATATGTTTGTAAGGCCTTTTTCTATTTCTATGGCAATCAATTCGGGAGAGAAGACAGAAATAAAAGATAGTAAACGAAAGTCAAGAGAATTAATTATCATTCATATCAAAAGCACCAATGACGTAATTCAGTGATTTTGAACCATTGGTATATATACCAATGAAATTTCTACAACAGGCTCGATTAGCAGCAAAATGCTGTTGAAAAATAGCGGGATGTGCATTGTTTTTGGTCAAAGTTACGAAACAGGCTGAGTCACAAAACATTCGATTTATCCCATGAGGGTAAGTAAATGTTGCGGACAAGATTTAATTTTAACGCTTTCCAGAGGTGAGCCGTGGATTATATTTGACACTTTGAGGCCGAAAGGTGGAATGCAAGATGGACGATGCTGATATAGTGTATCATTGTCCGTATTTGGTAAATTACGATGACGTGGGTGGTCTGTATGTGAAAGTATGCAAAAATATAACTCAAGAGAGAGTTTCTCACGAATGGTAATACAATGAAGGTTCTGCGCAATCGAAATAAATACCTTATACTGACAATAAGTGCTACCAGAACGGAACCGCAATGCACTATAGTACACTGTGTCAAGCTTACTTAAGATGCTATTTCGTGCCGACACATAAACAGGGCACGTATAGTTCAATCTTGAGCAGATAACAGCCCGATATGTCTTTAATAGAGGAGATCGGTCTGCTCCCCAAACAGTGTCAGATAGAATCTTTAACAGATTTAATGATTTTTCACATTTATTTTTAAGTATAAAATGTGGGCTTAAAGGTCAGTTTCTTCTTGTCAAAGTAAACACACAAAAAATGAGCAATGCCAACTCCAGAGATTCGAATAGAACCAACGGGAATCTCTGGTTCAGGATGAAGATATCTTCGCATCTACAAAAATGCACATATGATTTGTGTGGAGAAAATTTAAAATAATTTTTGTTAGCCCATTTAATAATAGATTTTATAGCATTTTGTAGCTGATGTTCATAGTGAAACGCATGTTTTATCCCTGTTATGAAAATTTTAAATCAAGAAAACAAAGATTTCCTTGAACACTTGTGGGCAGCTGTTTCAAAATATTATTTATTTTCACAGCAAATAGAGTAACACTCAGGACTCTACTCTGCGGCCCTCTCTCTTCCTGAATGTAAAATCTAGAGAGTATGTTGTTAATCCAGACTCTGAATAGTCGGAGAACCAGGAAATTTATGATAAAACTTGGAAGATTGCCGCGGAAAATTGCGTCTGAGCCAACGCAACGGTTAGCCGATCGTCGGACTAAAGGTATGATTTTCTAATTGACCAAAGGTTGAGTCTACCGGTAAAACTGCAGTAATAATAATAAAAAGTACTGATAATTGATCCTATTTTCATTAGAAACGTCAACTGATTTATTGACTTACAGCACATAAAATTAAATTAATGATGCTTCTAGAGTTACGGGTTATAATTTGGTTTATGTAATTTAAAAATTTTCCACCATTTATTATTTGTATATTAAGAAATATCTCTAAAAACTATTATGTAAATAAATTTTGCTTTTATGGCTATTAAGATGCAATAATATAAGAGTGCTAAAAATTCCAACCTCGTTAAAAGAAAAAAAAATGTATTTCTTTATCTCAATATGAATTAATTATCAAGTCAGTTAAAAATGTGATAGTTGTAATTTCTGTTAACATCTGAGAAGTAAATGTTGTTCATTTACTACAGTCTTTTTGCAAAGCAAAATAGCATCTTGAAATGTGGCCTCTGTTAGGTATCTCCCTCACCGCACACACAAGACATGTAGCACGCAAACTTTATTAAAAAAAAAAAAAAAAAACATTTACTATATTTTTTTCCGTATGAAAATAGAAACTTTGAAAACTAAAGCTCAAACTTGTTTTGTTCTTTTCCAAAAATATTACATATTATAGGGATAATTGAATGTTCGTGTGAAAATAGTACTTATTACTCTGGATAGGTGTTTTGTCGCCTTAAGAATAATGACTTTATGCATAAAATGCTGAAGTAATATCGTACTACACAACTTTTCTACTGAAATAGTACAACAAAAAATTGTCGCTTTAGTACCTTAAAGTCTATAAAATAATGGAGTAAATTTACTCTTCTCAGCACACTCTTCACATGAATTGCAAGATTCATAAATCATAATTCGACTAAAAGATAAATATTTAAGTTTCCATAATTGAGTGCAGGTCCCGACTAGCAAGGTTTTGTGCCCAGGGCACTTTAAATTTTTCGTGCCCCCTTAGATGGGTTGATTTACTGATACTAGTTTTTTTTTTTTTTTTTTTTTTTTTTACATATTGCACGCTTATTCGAAAAGTGTCAACTCAAAAAATTACATTTTCCGGAAGATTAAAAAATGGTTCCAGGAATGAAAATAAAATATTTTTTCTATTATTTAATGAAATGTGCTTTTAAACATAGGTCGAGATGTGTTTTAGTCATTTCATCGTATTAAAATCTCAAATATCACATTTTTTCGGTTGTGTCGCTTTTCAAATAAATGTGCAATATGATAAAATCGAATGACTTGGTAAATACAGTACACCAATTACTAGAAAATAATGATCAGAAGTCTACTTATTAATGTTGTTATGGATATTAAATGATAAAACCAACCTGATACTGAGTGCAAACAAAGTTCTAAAAGAAATAAAAACGTTGGCACAATTATGATTTTTTTAAATGGAAATTTAGATGAAATTATGAAAATTTTCGTGCCCAGGGCATGGGCCCCGGGTGCCCGTGCGATAGTCTGGGCCTGATTGAGTGCCACTGATAATCAAACGCACCCACTCGCGGAACAGGCGGAAGCGCCCCCCCCCCCCCTCCTCCCTCAATTCTTGGAAAAACCAAATCACGTTTTCCAATCAGCAGCAAAATCTACGAAAAACATTTTTGTCTTCTGTTATTTTGGTTTAAATTTAGCTGAGAGGCGCGAAGCTTTCCCTGTACGAAGGCACACCGGCTCTCGGTCTCGGGTCGATGGGCTGGCGGGCTGGCGGGCCATCCCCAGCCTATTTTAGTCTTAAATATATGTTTCGTTTCGTTATAATAATGAATCATTTCGTTTTGTTCAAACCAGTAACAATTTTTGTACGGAAGAAAACAAAATCTAATTTTTTTTTTCGAATAATAAAAAGAAAATTAATTCAAGATAGATCATATTACCTTTTTTGTTTTTATTCCTTTTTTTTACATGAAGTATAAAAGATTACATACAAAATTTTATATGAAGTCTATCTTGCTCTTGCTCTCAAAGGGGTGTGTGTCTTATTTTTACATTTTCCTTTTTTCCCCCTTCTCTTTTGTGCCTGATGAAGAAAGAATAACTTTTTACGCGTTTTTTTTAATTATTATTATTAAACTTTCAATTTACTTAGACTATTTCTATCAGCACTCCTTGCTTTTGCAATTTTTGTTTTGGTTCCCACATTTTGTGATAGAAAGAACCCCCCCCCCCTACTATTTTTACTTGGCCCTGCCCCTCTAGCATGCATAAAATAATGAATTTTTTTTTCTTTTAAAAATTGGAAACGGGTTGTGATTTATTTTTATTTTTATTTTATTTTACTTTTTAGGGCGTTTTTAAGAAATTATTTCCTTTGAAATGAAAAGTAAAAGAAAATATTTTTTTCTAATCAAACTGGATGGGTTAAATTACAACCATTATATCTGGATTACGCATACGTTAAAAGTTATTTTAATGTTTAATTATTAAGATATCCTATTACGCATTTCTAAATAGTTTCATTCAATACAGTGTAAAGTTTAAAAAAAAAAAAAAAAAAAAAAAACTTTTGGTTATTTGTAATTTTATTTTGTTAAATTATAAGAGAAGAAAAACAATTTTTGATTAGCTTAACTTTATTCGTAAGAGGAAAAATTTCTACAATTAATATTAGATTTTTTTAAAAATAAATGTTGCTTTCGTTTTATTTTAGGTAGATTTCGTAAGAAATACTACCTATTACATTCTCACCTAAGTTGGAAATTTTGAAAAATTTTTGCAGATCTACGCCGATCATGACTCCCAGAACCCAAAACCACCCCCAGTTCAAAACTTTATCTATCTATCTATCTATCTATCTATCTATCTATCTATCTATCTATGTCACTTTTTTCTGACCACGATAACTGGAAAAATTCTGCATTAATCTTTTACAAACTGATACATAAAATCAAGGGGCATAAAATCTCGGTCAAGTTCGTTAATGGGCAAAATCGAACCAAGGGGGGGGAGGGTGGGGGGGCTTTTTGTGAAAACAGAAAAAAACCCATAATTTCTTAATTATTATACGTATCGAATCCATTTAAAGTTATTAATACTTCTAGGAGAAGGGCCGAAAATTTATGTATGACAGATTTTTGATATAATTAAAAATGGCTCCAAGGGGGGGAAAAAGGGGGGGGTTTTAGAAGAAAAAAAATCATAGCTTCGTCAATTCACAAGATATCAAATCCGCGTAAATTTATTATTAATCCTCTTATTATTATCTAAAACTTTCATATTGACAAGTTTTTTATAGGACCAACCGTTATAGCAAAAAAAAAATTAAAAAAAAAAAAAATCCCTGCTGGCTCCGCCTGCAAACAAGTTACTTTTCGAAGTAGGCAGTTCCAACTCCCGCATCTTTTCGAAACTGATACATAAAATCAAGGGGCATAAAATCTCGGTCAAGTTCGTTAATGGGCAAAATCGAACCAAGGGGGGGGGGGGGGGATGGGGGGAGCTTTTTGTGAAAACAGAAAAAAAAAACATAATTTCTTAATTATGATACGTATCGAATCCGTTTGACGTTATTATTACTTCTACGAGAAGGGCCGAAAATTTATGTATGACAGATTTTTGATATAATTAAAAATTGCCTTAAGCAGGGGAAGGGGGGGGGTTAGAAGAAAAAAATTCATAACTTCATCAATTCCCAAGATTTCAAATTCGCTTAAATTTATTATAAATCCTCTTAATATTATCTAAAACTTTTATATTGACAAGTTTTTTATAGGACCAACCGTTATAGCAAAAAAATTAAAAACAAAAAAATCCCTGCCGGCTCCGCCTGCAAACAAGTTATTTTCCGAAGTAAGCGGTTCCAACTCCCACATCTGTTCGAAACTGATACATAAAATCAAGAGGCATAAAATCTCGGTCAAGTTCGTTAATGAGCAAAATCAAACCAGGGGGGGGGGGTGGGGGGGCCTTTTTGTGAAGACAGAAAAAAACCATAATTTCTTAATTATGATACGTATCGAATCCGTTTGAAGTTATTATTACTTCTAGGAGAAGGGCCGAAAATTTATGTATGACAGATTTTTGATATAATTAAAAATTGCCTTAAGAGGGGGGGAAGGGGGGTTTTAGAAGAAAAAAATCATAACTTCGTCAATTCCCAAGATTTCAAATCCGCTTAAATTTATTATAAATCCTCTTAATATTATCTAAAACTTTTATATTGACAAGTTTTTTATAGGACCAACCGTTATACCAAAAAAAAAAATTTAAAACAAAAAAATCCCTGCCGGATCCGCCTGCAAACAAGTTAGGTTTCGAAGTAGGCGGTTCAAACTGCCGCATCATCGTAAAAAAGGTCATTTCTTCCGCAATTCCCGACAAACAGGCGCCCCACGGTCTGCGTCTTCGAAATCTACCTGTGCGTGTAGGCCGAGCCGTCAGGGATTTTTTTATTTATTTATTTTTTTCTTTGGCGTAATCCTAAATCTATTGAATAATTTGAAGAGTGTGCGTTTGTCTGTCTGTGTGCTGTTTTTATAGAAATAACCGCTAGATGCAGTGCTATCTAATTTGGATACGAAGGTAGACCTATATCGAAATTCATGCACTTTCGAATTTTTAATTAGGGTTTTTAATTAATTAATTAATGAAAAATGCCATTTCTGCGTTACCATTTTGCAATCTTTCACTCAGATATATTTTTTTTCCGGAAGAGAATGGACTTTGACTTCATACATGCACGTATTTGCACATATTTTTTTATACATGCACGTATTAGGGGAGATTTTTCATTAGTTACTATTAATTTTATTTGTTTAAAAAAGGGTTGCAATATCTGTTATATGTATTGAAAGTTGTTGCATATAAGTACATATGTATAAGATGTGTGTAATTATATAATATGGATGTAACTATGCAAGATGTATGTATATAAGAATTTTTTTTTTTAAAGACGAGTTTTAAGAGTTAAGTTGAAGGAAGATAATATAAAAACCCTTTCGGGTCCGATTTATTTGTTTATTTATTTTTATTTTTTTCAATTTTGGAAAAAAAAAATAATAAAGACAAAAAGAAGGATATCCGTCTCGAAATTAAAAAAGAAAAAGTGCTAAGCAAATATCTACAAATAACTTTTTTTTCTCTTTAAAAAAAATTGAAGTAAGTGAACATTTTGTTTTTCAGGATGTAATTTCAGAAAAATAATCCATCAAAGGTAGCGGTTTTCTAGATCAAACACTGGTGCCGCTTGCTTCTTCAAACTTGCCGCTTTGTAATTTAAAAATTACGCCATTGCGAAATGTGGCTTAGATATGAAGTTAAATAACAGGTTTTTCGTATTTTAATGATCATTTATATGTGTTTTCCTTTCCAAAATAAATAAATAAAATCTAACAATGCTGGATTCATTTTTTAGTCGGTATTTTGGAAAGAAAGTTAATTTTTCTCCCATTTCTCCAGCGCCTTTATCTTTTTTTTTTTTAAATCCAAATTGCATTTTAAATTCAAATTGCAACTTAAATAAAGTCGACTTCAATTAGAGTTTGTGTTTTTCATACAATAATCACAAATATAGGATGACATATTGAAATTCTTTAATGCAACGTGCGATGTAATTTATAGAGATTATGTTTGTTATTAAACGACTTCCCGCAAAGGAGATTAATAATTCATTTGTATATATTTTTATGTATTTTCATGCATAACTTTAGAACAGGTTCTCCGATTTTCACAATTCTAAAAGAGCTGGTCCTTGTGGCGATCCCGTTTTAATTTCACTAAGGATCCAAAAAGAGTATGTTTGTTTTTGTGTCTGTTTTCTGGTCCCTTTTTTCTTTTTATTTAGTGTCTTTAACTGGTCAAGTGTCAGTTACTTGAGTGGTTTTAACTGGTCAAAATGGTCGATCGTAATGAATTTTAAACATGGTGTTAAGACAACTCTATATTTTTTTAAACAGACATCGTATCGTGTATAGTTTTTTTTTTCCTTTAGAGTGGCACACTTAAAATGTTTTACATATCATCGTGTAATGCGCGTCAAAAGTGAGCGACACTGGCAACAACGGGATTTTACCCAGCAACGCTTATAAGTAAACTTCTATACAGGGTATTTCAGCAGAATGTTTACAAACTTTAAGAGGTGGTAGAGCGTACTACAACAAACAATTTTTATATAGAAAACCAGGGTAGGAATCTACTCGTTTAGTCAAATATACAGGGCGGCGCTTCACTTCAATCTGAGGCCGAATTTTCGGACATAACTTTAATAATAAAGAAAATATTTTAATGATATTTAGAAGAGAATTAACTTCTTATGTGCAAAATGCGATGAAATCACGAAAATTGCTAGAAATGCACAGTAATTTGGTCGGTGCACCGTATGTATTTTCAACTACATTACGAAAAGTCTATCGCCTACTTTAGCGTTAATTGAATGCGGATATGGCCACTTCCATCACATTAAATGCAATAATATTGCGAGATGTTATGGAACTGGCCACCATTCTCCTCAAAATAGTATAAATTAGACTATCCACTTTTCGTAATGTAGTTGACACTGCTTTTCGTTATTCCCTCGAATTTTGCACACAAGAAGTTAATTATCTTGTAAATATAATTAAAATATCTTCTTTATTATTAATGTTATATCAAAAAAATTGTCCTTAGATTGAAGGGAAACGCCCTGTATCTTTGACTAAACGAGTAGATTGTAGATTGCGTCCCTGGTTTCCTGTATAAAAATTGTTTGTTGTAGTGTGCTCTACCAACTCTTAAAGTTTGTACTGTGCTGAAACACCCTGTATATATCTTTAATTCATAGGTTTTATTGTATTGTTTTCACAGAAAAAAATAGCAATAAAAGACAAATTTTATCAAAAAGTATATTTTATCGAGTAAGTGACGCACAAATTCAAGGACATATCGCAGCTACAAAAAATGATTAAACATTCAAAATCCTACAGGTACCAGTTCAACATTTAGTTAACTTTAACTTTCAGGCAAAAACAAGAACGAAAAATCATGCGTCAAGCATAGATTATGAAACACTTTCTAACACATCCAGAAAACTGTGACGAAACTTCACCGTTAAATATGGTGAAAGAAAGTTATGCAAATATACAGATAGGAAACATATAACATATTTAAAAGTCCAGTTTTAGCAATTACCTTCCATGGTTTAAAATGTAGTCAAATTATTTTGTGCAGCCCTGTATAGGATCTATAGATTTGGATATATACTACATAGCATGATAAAATTTAGTTCATTTAGAAAATTCACATTTAGCAATTTTCGCCTATCCATGGAAATCTTTTGTACAATCCTGTATCTTAGCTAAATACTTTGTACACACCCCATATTAAGCTAAAATTTAATTCAGGTAAAAACGCATAAGGCAACTTAAAACAAACTCCCAACAATTACCAACCATAAACGACAATGTACTTTGTTTTTTGCGTAGCCCTGTATATGAATTTATTTATTTTCCACAAACTTCTGTAAGTCTACTAACTATAGTTCAGCCGGAAAATGCGTAACACAGTTAAAAACTACACTAAGCAATTCACTCCCATAGTCTGTAATACTTAAGAATTTCCTTGTGTAGCCCTGTATATGATCAATTGAATTTATGCACTCCACGTACTTTGCAAAAAAATAGTTAAACTTAAACACGCAAACCAATATTGAAAACACACTTATCACACATATAGACTGTAATTATTGCGCGTAACTGTAACCGATATCTTTTGTGTGTCCCTGTAAATGAACGATAAATGCAATGACCACACTTTTAAGCAAGCAATTTATAATGCACCTCAGTAGGCATATAAGTTTCATTATGTTTGAAATAGTAAAACATCATTAAATTATACTGCAAACGATTTTTCCACGTAGAACAATGTGCAACAGAATTATTTTGTTTGACCCTGTACATGAATAGTAAATGCTTTGCACCCCATATTCTACAAAAACCATGTTTTAGTGCGCTTCATAATTTTATATTAATTTCACCATGTTTCAAATGGCGTAAAATCATCAAAATGCACTTGGAACGATTTTTTCCCATTGACTGTAATGTAACGGAATACTTTTGACTGTCACTGTTAAAAAATTGTAAGTGCTACCACTTCATTTTCAATAGGGATCATGCTACAGTAAATGCCAACATATAAAATTAACATATAAAAATTTCATGGCAATCCGAGTGTATTTATGCGAGTTAGAACACGGACCGACGGCAGACGGCAGACAGACAAGACAACCGAAGTCATAAACACTTTTCAACTATGTTGGAAAGTGTTAAAACAGGGGTGTGGGGGGATTTACTGCTTTTTTGATATTTTTATCCCCAACAAGAAGATCAACCCAAGTCCTTGCTTGTTTTGAGGATGTATAAAAATTTAGTCTATGTTTAGGTAACCTCTTCTAGATCCCAATAAAGGCACCACTGTACATATTCACTTAAAATCTAAGCCTAGAAGTCTTTTCAAAGCCTTTTCACATGAAGGTGTCAATGGGCACTGGAGGTTAAGATAACTTTATATTTTTTAAGCAGCCATCGTATCGTGTATAGTTTCTTCTTATTGGTAAACGTAAAACATTTTACATACCATTGTATACTTTGTGCCAAAAATGTGCAATAATGTGATTTAAAGTAAATGGGGATAACAATAAAGCGTTGCCACAAAAACGCTCTATATCAAACCACTCTCGTTAAATAAAGAAACTGACGTGCAATCCAGTAAGCAAATATCAATGCAATAAGATAAGAAACAATCCCTTGTAATCAGTTTTATTTTTTTCTTAAAATTTACTTGTTTTAAAAAGAAAGAAATGCTGTACAACAACACAAGTACATTTTCAACAAATGTACATTTGTTGAAAACGAAGTAATTTAAGAAATTTACAAAAGTAATCTTCGACAATTCATATCAATCTGAGTAATTTTATACGAGGGTAAACCAGTACAAGGATGAACAGTCAAAAAACTAATCAAACTGGCCATAATCAAGTTTTGAGGCTGTTCTAAAAAACTTCTTTTCTTTCGTTCGCTCTAAATGTCTTGAATAATATTTTTGTAGTTAAAAAATTTCCCAATGTCTTCACGCTCGAAAAATATGTTAATTACTAAAATCAATTTTGTATTAAAATAAATAACGTTTTTTTCCGCATTTGATAGTTTGGCATGATAGCGACGAATATGTGCGGAAAATATCATGTCTAAGGGGGCTGTATGGGTCGAAATTTCCAGACCTGGGTTAGGCCTAGCCTGTACAAAAACCTAATTTATATATACTTCAAGTGAAAAATCTCTTTCCTGTTATTTCATGTATGGTAAATACTAGCAAGCCAATGATATATTTATGGATTTCTTTAGCAAATAATTGTTTTATCATTATTTTAATAGTTCTAGCCGCAATATCACCCGACTTCTAAAATTTGTTTCTTGATAAGGACCCACTCCCCGAACACGTTTTAATTTATTTTTAGCGTGTTTTTCAAGACAGAATTGTGAAAATTAGTATATTTAATCAGAAATAGCAAATCGAATGAAATAAAAACGTTTTAAGTATCATTATTTTTTCTAAGTTCTTATAAAAATAAACATGTACAGTCTACCTAGAAATCATAAATAAAGAACATGATGCAATTTGATACAAACGGTTGTATTTGTATCCTGCGATTTTAGAACAATTGTTATAACTTTTGGGTTCCGATTTTTTTGTTCTTTCTCTAAATGAAAAGTTATCGTCATATTAAGTAGCGTATTTAGTGAAACTTATCTGAACAACCCTGAAATTTTATACTAAATTATCAAAAATAGATTTAGTGAAAATGCGAATTGTAATTGCTTTACAAATTTGACAAAATCTGGTAGATTATATTTTTCTAGATTAAGAAATATCTGTCTTTTCTTATAGTGTACTTCTACCATTTTGTGGGATAGCCTTACATTTCAGATACAAAGAAATATCCGTCAATTTCAAATATCTTCATTATTGCGAAATCTGTGAACAATAATTACGTTCGGATTGCAGTGAGACATTATTTTAGACTTAATAAATTAACTGTGACGCTAATTTTCCATGCAAAAATTGTTTGTTGCAATGTACTCTAATACCTTTTAAACCTTGTTCAATCTATTTTGAATCATGTATCTATCAAATAGTCTGATTTTTAAATCCGCAACGCTGAAACTGCCACTTTAAAATTTGTTTGTTTGCAGTATTTTACACACGCTGTTTAAATTGCAGAAAATATGCTGTTGTATTTTTAAATTACAATTTACTATTAAAAAAAAGCGTAGTATTTTAGAATTGATACTTTTGTCATTCTTAGCACGAAATACTTTTCAAGTCATTCCTCTTATATCGATTTATATGCTCCCTCTTAGTAAGGGAAAAAAAGCTTAGCTTCAGTTTAGCTTCTTCTTAGCATCGCTTAAAAATCATTACGTGCTTAAAAAGCAGCTTACTAAATGATTAGTTTTTGGAAGCATGTAGGAGTTTTTGAAGTTTGTCAATTAAAACAGAAAATAAAATACAACTGTAAAAGAAGCTTTAATGTCTAAAGCTTGTGATATCACTCCTGAAAGATAAGAAAATAATTAGTAGACAGCATATACACTGCAAAAATAAGTGTTGATTTTACAGTATAATACTGGCATTTCAGCTGCCAGTATTATACCGTAAAATTAACAGTAATAAACAGTAAAATAACCAGTAATACGCTACCGCGCATGCGCGGTAGCGTATATTAATAGCGGTAGAGTATATTAATAAAATACTTTCTATTAATCCACTCAAGTTCAAATACATTTTTTTTTAACTTGTAGTGGATGACACTTGATGTTAAAACAGTTTTTTCAAATTATAATTCATTAAATAAATTTAATTAATTAATTTTAGTTTTATATGGGAGAAAAAAATTTCTTCCATTGTTTTCATAAATGAAATGAAAGATTTTCCTCAAATTAGTGATGCCACAAAAATAAAATACCGCAACGATGATTATAAAAAAATGTTCAATAAAAATAACGTGGGACATTAATGAAACATGGGTTTACTTTATATATTTATGATTAAGAAGTAGGAATTGACTTAATTTTTTTTTATATTACTTGTTTGTTTGTTTATTGTAAAAACAATTGTTTACATTGTAAACAAAGCCAATAAAATAGGTTTTATTACGTTATTGTAGAGTGCAAATGAAATTTTCTTAAAATATACTCGTGTGCTCAGACTTTTGACAAGTGTAACAAGAAAATTTAGAATTGGAACATTTGTTTTATGCATTTGAATACAATTATATATAATATCAGTGAACCCGTGCGAAGATTTCGCACTGCAGACTAATATTTGTTAACAATATCTAAAATTTTTTGGATGCAAGTTCAAATTAAAAAAAAAAAATCAGGACTAAAGATATCTGCAAAAAAACATTAGTCAAGCCAAAATATCATCTCATTTATTCCATCAAAGTTAACCGTAAAAACTGACAAAAAAAAAAGAAAAATAATAATAATAATCTATCGTATTTTAACTGCAATAGGGGCTGACATCATCTGTTTTGGAAAAAAAACATGGGATAAAGAAAAATAAATTGAGAAATTGAATTAATTTTGCTTTTTAATCATGAACATAAAATAAACCGTCCCACTTTATCTTTATTGAACATTTTTTTTATAATCATTGTTGGGTATTTCATTTTTGTGGCAACACTAATTTGAGGAAAACCTTTCATTTCATTTATGAAAAAAACACCGATTTAATTTTTAATTAGTTGCAATTTTCAATCAAAATACATGTTTTAACGAAATGTGAGTGTACTATGTCAGAAGTCGCTTTAAAATCCTTTCGTGTGGTATCTCATTTAATCGCTCTGCGTTTTTTATTTGATTAGAAAAAGGGATGTTGACATCAGAAATAATATATAGGATATAAACTTACAAATATAATGAAAATAATTATAATTCATTGTAATCGATAAATCGATTGTTATATAAAAATAATTTGCTGTATCATGTTTTACACACGTCATTTATACATATACATCCGGTGATTTCAAGATTTGCCTCAACGATTATCTCTCAAGCAGCGGCCCTCTCACCCCCCACCCCCATGGTAGAAACATACTTCCAATTACAAAAAGTAACGAAATCAATCACGGATTTTAGATATGACATTTGTTTTAAAAAGGTCTGTATACATATTAAAATGTGGTCTTCATTTTTTTATACGCCCCCCTTTTCCTGTAACTTATATTTAGAAAATTGTTTTCCTGCGTTTAAGAAAGGCATTAAATAATTTCCCATTCTTTGACGACCAAAGTTTACTGAGTTATGATACTTTGAATTTTAAGAAATTTCAGTGTTTTAGGCGTGTTTTTCCGTCACCTGGTATAGTCATAGGCTAATTGAGATATCCGGCTGTTTGCAAACAGCCTAGTTTGTTTGTAAAGAGCAAGACTAATTAGAGAATCGTGCTACTTTAGTCAATATTTCTGTTTGGTGTCATTTATTTATTATTATTATTGTATTAATTAACAAAAAATATAATTTACTTAATAATTTAACTAATATAGTTGAATTTTTATTATTATGCTATTAATTAACAAAAAATATAATTTACTTAATAATTTAACTAATATAGTTGAATTTATTATTATTATGGTATTAATTAACAAAAAATATAATTTACTTAATAATTTAACTGATAGTTGAATTTATTATTATTTTACATTATTAAAATTACACATTATTCAGTTTTAAAAACATTTTGCTAATGATGACATAATGTTAATGAAGATAATGTAGTATAACATCGACATCAATCTATCTGTCTCTGAGTAATATTAGATGTATTTTCCTTTGAAATTTGATTTATTAATATTACATAGATTAGTACGTACTATTATTATTTTCATTACCTGGGCATAAGAAATAACTTTTATATTTCCAAGTTAAATCAACGTATATCTAATTCTTTATTATTTACTAATTTTCTAGCTTTAACAACAAGTTTTACATTTGAAACACTGTTAATATTCGAAAAATATATTTATCGCCAAGTGTACTGAATAATAAAAAAAAAAAAAAATAGTGTGTTTCAAAAGTGTGTATGAAAAAGTTAATACCAGTCAAAAAGGGCATTGTAATCGATTCTCAAAACATAGTTTTATTTTATTCATTTACTTCAATAAATTAGAAGCGGATATATCATATTTCTGAAACGGAAATAAAACTGAAGAGTTTTCATTTTGACGTCAACTTTCTACACTTGAGCAGCAACTAACTCAAGACATTCGAGAAAATCGATCTCTTACTTTATTGATTGGAAAGAAATAACATTTTCTTCTTATACCCATTTAAGCAAACTTTACGGTTCCTGTTCCATCAAAAACATTTTCGAAGTTTGACGTTAGTCAAACTTTTCTAATAACGGAAGGGATATTTTGTTTATACTCGTGGGAACTTCTGGAAGAGATAAGTTCTGGTTCTAAAGTAGGATGTTCATATTACTTGAGCCACTTCCAATAATTGAGAATTTCTCATTATAGTAAGTTATAATTAAGTGAAAATTTATTTATTTATATATATATTTTTTATATGAAATAATAATACTTATCGCTTATAGACACGTATAGTAAGAAACATTGTTGATGTCACATAATTAGCCCTGTATGCGCTCTATGAAGCTATTTTGTATTAGTATACTCAAATACACAGCCAAGTTGCTCATTTGTTATTGTTTTTATTGTTTTGATATTACTTAAGCATTTAAATGTTGGTAAATATATATATTTTAAATATTTATGGGAAATCAAAGTTTTTTAGTGTGACTTATATTGATTTATTTTTAGAAAACGTCCGTTTTTCCATGGGTATGGGTCGTTCTAAATAATATGTTCATTCACTGTACATATAGTCGGATTCTTTCACAATAATGCCGGTTAAAGTAGCAACTATTTAAAAAATTGAGGGGAATTGTTAATTTTTTTTTCTTTTTTCTTCTTTTTTTTTTTTTTTTTTTACATTTTTAAATTTACATTTTTAAAATTTACGCTCTTAGAAATACTTTATAAAAATCTCAAATCAAAATTCGTAGAATTACGAAATTTTCAACATAAAAAAATATACGATTGATATAATATTGACCTAAAATATTAAGAAAGGTTAACTCCAAATTTTAAACCAGAACAAATAAAAAAATATATAAAAATGATTATGTAAAAAAAGAGTCTTTTTTAAAGAAAATTTGCTCTGAATTATTGTAACTTACTCAAAAATTGTTAAACTTTTTTTTTTTTTATGGCAGGCAATTTCCCGAGACCTGATAACTTATTCCGTCCTGTCACGTCATCCATCTGTGCACTATCTTCAGTTAATCACCTGCCATGTTCCTTTAAATCAGATGTCGCTTTCTTTTTTATTATATATTCTTTATATATATATATATATATATATATATATATATATATATATTTTTTTTAAGTAACAAAGTAGAATTTCTTCTTAAATATCATATTTTTTAATACTCCAACTCATTGTAATTAGTTCTTATTTTAAAATCTCTTTAATGTGTTAAATAATTTAATGTAATCTAAGTTTTAGGTTAAAAAAAAAAAAATCTCTGTGGCAGTTAAGTTTCTATCTATTTGTGACAACTGATTTCAGAATTTTCTGAATGGATGTTTTCAAACCACTCCTTTGCAATTCAAAGTAAACTACAGTAGACTCCGGACTATCCGTATTCCGTACTATCTGGTCTAGTTAAAAAAAAAAACTTTTTAACAAAATGAAGAAGTACTTTGCCGTCGTAATTCTCACGAGATGCAATAAAGATCCGATAATTACGATGCATATGCGAAATTTATTACATAAATATATATATATTATTACTTAAAATATTGCATATACGAAAAAAGCTTTTTACTCAACCATTTCCCTTTAAGGTGGTTCATCAGTTTTAAACCTTTTGCCCCGGATTATAAATGCAGGCCTGCCACTGGTGACTATTTTTATACTCCATCCGTACCACTATTTTCCAAAAGGTAAAGTTTGTGGTAGATTGCTTTTGCATATGTTGTCAAAAAACATGTTGAAAATTTTTATTTATAGAAAGTGGTATAAATTGAATAAGAAAATAGTCGCCAATGGCAAATTGTTGCTGGAACATATTCGATCATTCGGTGGGAAAGGGTTAAAACTTCAAATAATCAATTTTTTTATTTTCATACTTAATATATATATATATATATATATATATACAATTCTGAATCGAACTAAACAAATCGGATGAACGTATCGAAATTAGAAACGGGTAAAATTGAAATTGATATGCGCACTTTAACACAAACTCAAAATTGATTTTTAATTTTGTATGTGTTTTCTCAAATCGTGTTTTGCTGCTTGAGCACGCTGTAAAAAAAAAAGAAAGAAAGAAAGTTTGTGGTGATATAACTTTTTTTCACAGATATGTTACATATAATGATCATACTAATAATATCCCTTTACTGTTTAGTCAATTAAACGACGCAAATTTTATCTGTTGCGATTAGAATGTGCTTGTTAATGTGCATCGAGTTAAAAAACACATTGTAATCGCAACAAATTAAGTTTTCGTCTATTCATTTGGAAAAGAAATAGGTGGAGCGGTCTAAGCATTTTATATACATCTGTGAAAAAGAAGTGTTCTTTCTGCAAACGAGTTTTTCTTTAAAATGCCCGCAAATAGCAAAAACACGATATAAAATATGCATGTAAAGTTAAAAATCTGTTGGCTTTTATGTTAGAGTACACTTTTTGAAATCCAGTGTTCCTGATTTTAATTAGAATATTTTCATGTGGTTTGTTTTATTTGATTAAGAATTGTACAAATGTTTAAAGAATACCAGAAACCAAATCTTCATTTTTGAAGGTTTAAAACTAATGACTCTTCTTAAATGACTCAGAGTTGCAATCTTTAAGGGGTCATAGGACTTCAAAAAGTTCAATGTTTAAAAAAATATATATATATGTTAAAGGGTTATCATTTCTAAACACTTTAATATAAAATGAATGACGCTCTTAATAGTTGTTAAACATGGAATGTTTTCAAAGAGAGAACTTTAAAATAATTTTTTCTCAAAATGTGATTTTAGGGTTATACACGCACGGTTGTTAAAAAACATTTCGATATTTTTTTTCATGAAATTTTTAGGATATGTAATGTATAGTAGGCTCTGTAAAGTGAACCTAAACTTTCATCTTATTCTGTTGAAAAAAGTTTTTTCTTGGTGTTATATTGCTAATATTTTCAAAATTTTGTAAAAGCAAGGTACAGTTTTGTTTTTAAAACCTAAAAATGCCAATAAATAAACATTTATTTTTAGTTTCAGTGTAAGCACAAGTCTCTCAAGTGTAATTAGATACAAAAACTTTTCTTTTACATGCAGAATTTCTTTTCTAATCATGCGTGCCATCTGTGATTCGAATTTTTTGCTCGACAAGTTTTAAAAACTCTATAACAACTAATTTTCCCCATTATGATCTGAAAAAAAAAAAAAAAAAGGAACTGAAAGAAGAAACACCTTTTATCACCTTTAGAAATTGTGTTTTTGTAAAGTATACTTTTTAAGATTTAAAATGATAAAAATGATCACTTTTTTCTTTCTCTTTTCGACATTTTAAAAGTCCTATGACCCGTTAAATTCATTTTTCTCAATTTGTGTTTTTCAATATATCTAAGTGACATAATTTCAACAATTATTTTCAATTCACTCGCTACTTTTTGGGAGGGCAATCTTTAAGGTGTATTTAATAAAACTAAGAAGCGGTATTTCTGTAATATAAATAAGTTTATTTTAAAAATACATTAAGTAAAATAACATTTTCATTGTGTTTTTTGCGTATGTCATGGCATTTTATTTATTTTCTCTTAAACTAGATATTATTATTATTATTACTTTAAATCTGATCTATACAGTTATACAGCACACTTCTATTAAAAGTAAGCAACAGAAGATATTTAAAATGTTTAAAATTCTAAATGAACTGTTGTTTTAAAACTTTCTTAAATTTTCCTTAAAAAGTTAAAATTTTCAAATTACTACAAATAAAAAATCATTTTTGATTGAATAAATCATTTTTTTTTCATAAAATCTTTTAATAATATGTCAATAAGATATGAAAAACTCAAGTAAAAGAGCAAGAATGAAAAATTATGCCTCAAGCATAGATTTTGAAACACTTTTCAACACGTCCAGAACACTTTAACAAAAATTTCGCTATTTAAGACTGTTCGTCAGTGAACTTCCCGATTTTCCTCGCTAATGTTAAACTTATGGACATAGGATGCATTCGTATATTTAAAATATCTCCTCAGGAAATTAATATTTTAACTTCTGTTTTCGGTGTACTCTGCTTAAAGGATGTCTCTTTTTTTCTTAGTTATCAAAATATGTCTAAAATATGTGCTTAATTTTTAATTTTATGTGTTAAATAGTGAAACTGAATAAGGTTTTAACACTTCACATGAAATTAAGTATATATTATAGAGAAAAAAAATTTGACAACAAGAAAAAAAGAGACATCTTTTAAGAAGAGTACACGGAAAACAGAAGTTAAAAATATTATTTTCCTGAGGAGATATTTTAAATATACGAATTCATCCTACGCCCATAGGTTCAACTTTAGCTAGGGGAATTTGGGAGTTTACTGACTAACAGCCTTAAGAAGTTGAAAGATGATGTCTAAGCAAACAATTTGGAAAACGCACAACACATTGGGAACCCAATTTCAGTATTCGGAAAAATATCCGAATTCTTTTGTGCAGACCTGTATACGATCTATAGTATATACTAAATAGTATTCTAAAATTCACTTCAGTTAGGAAACAAACGAATGGCCCAGTTGAAAATTCCCCTTGAGCAAATTATGCCAGTACAAGGAAATGTACTCGAGAACTTTAATGCTGCCCTGTATATCATCTACTAGGACTTCCCTCAAAGGGATTAGTCTGAGTGAGTGATATTGCTGAGAACATAGGGTTAACAATTACAATATAAAGAAAAAGAGCAAATTAAATGATAGAGTTACAAAATATCATATATAAATTCATATACACTGTTAAAAAAATAGAAAAGAAATACCGTTCATTGGATGTGTTGTCATAATTTTTTTAACATGTGGCAAAGAATCTCATTTTCTTAAGCGCGTATTGCGCAAAACTTGAAAAAAAAAAACGCCGGATTTTTTTAAAACGACAAGCTTTTTAGAATTACGTAATTGGATTTGCAGCCAATAGATTATTCTATCAAGCGTGGCTTAACGCAAATTTAATTTCACCAGAGGGCCCGTGCGAAGAGTTCGCACTGAAATCTAATATTTTTTAATTACTTCTCTATTATCCCGTCGACCACTTTTCATAACAAAAAACTACCTCCAAACTGTCAGATTAAACGCCAAAAATGCAGTTCCATTGACTTGATGTCAGAAGCATTATACGTGTTTGTTACGTCATCAAGTGGTTTTTAATTCGACATTTGCGTGTATTTTTCATTATGTTTTACTGATTTATTAGTTATTTTATTAATTAAAATAACAATTGTGTCCTTAAATTCTTATATTTTATTTATTTATTTATTTTGATATTCTAATGGCAACGTTCTCCCGTTTATTTGGCGATAGTATTTTGTTATGAAAAGTGGTCGACGGGATAATAGAAAAGTATCATTTTTTATCAATATGTAATATTTATTACAATAAAAATATCTGCAAACAACATTTAGTTTTTAGTCAAGCCAGAATATCATCTAATTTATTCCATAAAAGTTAGAGTAAAAACTGATCCAAGATTGCAAAAGGCACGCGCGAGAAAAAAAAAAAAATAACAATCGTATTTTGACTACATTGGAGGATGACGTCATCCGCTTCGGGAAAAACATGGGACATAGAAATATAAATCTAAACATTTCCATTTCAATTTCGCTTTTTAATCATAAATATAAAATAAACCCGTGCGGTGTTTTTTATAATAATTGCTGAGCATCATATAATGTGGTATTTTATTTTTGTGGCAACAGTAATTTGAGGAAAACCTTTCATTTCTTTTATGAAAACAATGCCGATTTAATTTTTAATTTTCAGCAAAGTTTAATCAAAAACATGTTTGAACGAATTGTTAAGTGGGCTATGTCAGAAGCCTGTTCAAAATCCTTTCATATGCTGTCTCATTCGTCGTTCTGCGTTTCTTATTTTCTTAGAAAAAGGGATGTTGACAGGAGAAATAATATATATGATGATCGTTGCACCTTTTTTTGTGTGTGAATTTAAAATTTTTCTTCCTTAATTATATATCTATTATTTGTATAAATGTTTATAGAAACTCTTACACTTCAAACCACATTGATAGCATGCTTTGCTACAAACCAGATTGCAAAACTATAGTCTAAATTACTATTAAAGTATACAAAACATCTTTCGATGACTTCTGTAAAATAACTTTTACATTAAATCTCCATATCGGCAAAATTGAAAAAATATATATATTTCAAAGTTAAGCTTAACAGATACTTCTTGATTATTCTCAAGGAGGCTCTGCCTCCTGCGCCTTTACTGCGCCAATCCGCAGACTTCTCTTTTGCCTGTCTGTCTGTCTCTCCACAATCTGTCTGTTTCTCTATCCGTTCTTCTGCCCGTCTCTCTAACCGATTGTCCATCTCTCTACATGTCTCGCTATCTGTCTCTATATTTCTCTACCGGTCTCGCTACCCGCCAATCTATTTCTCTAACCGTCTAACTACTTGTATGTCTAGCCGTGTCTATCCACTATGTCTATGTATGTCTATCCACTTCGCTACCCATTTGTCTATCTGTCTCACAACTTGTCTATCTGTATCTCCAATCGTCTGGCTATACGCCCCTCTACCCATCTTCTTACCCATCTCCGTACTGTCTCTCTACTCGTCTGTATACCCGTGTCACTATCCGTCTGTTTTTGTACCCGACTCGCTACCAATCTCATTACCCGTCAGTCAACTCGTCTCTGTACTCATCTCTCTACTCGTCTCTTTATCTACCACGCTACGCGTCTCGTAACCTTTCTCGCTACATTCCTGTCTACCGATGTCTCTACCCGTCTCGTGACCCATCTCGCTACCCCTCTGTCAACCCTCTTTTTACCTTTCTCTCTAGCCGTCTGTCTATTCGTTTCGCTACCCGTCAGCCTACCTATGTCGCTACTCGTCTCTCTACCCGTCTTTCTACCCGTTTGTTTACTCGTCTTTCTACCCGTTTGTTTACTCGTCTTTCTACCCGTTTGTTTACTCGTCTTTCTACCTCTCGCCACCTCTTCCCAATATTTAAACAATTCATTTAATATACAGAAGCCGTTTATCAGTTATTAAATGCAAACAGAAGTAATTTATCTAATAAGTGTAATCAGATGCAATTTTTTTTAATACCTACATAAACCTGAATAATAATTCATCAGTTTTGTGTTCATAGTTGTTTATATCATTTGACAGTAAATCTCAACTTCTTAAACCTGAATTGTCTCAAGCTTTTTAAAAAAACCACAAGGTCTGTATAACTGCAAAGTACCCTGAGGGCTATATTAGCTACATGTTATTAAGTTAAGTGAAAGTTTCGTTATCTCGTTTGCAGCCAATTGCTTATGTCAGAAAGCGTGGCTTAACGCCATTTTAAATTCATTACTGCAACTTTCTTTTCTTTTTTTTTTTGAGGGGGGGGGGGGGTTCAAATATATACCTTTAAATTAAAACTTTTGCCTCCATGCCATTAGTGTTGTTTGTATTATTAACTAATACGTTTTAGTCCGAGCTTCATTTGAAACATATGTAAAAGACTTCTTCTACAGTTTTTTCTTAGGAGAAACTTTCGTAATTGGGCCCAAAGCCAATCGGAGCATTTAATATCATTATTGTAACTCTTATAGAGTTAAAACAATATTGTTGCTAGCTTTACTCTTGTTTGAGACCAAACTTGCCTGTGTATCTGAATGCGGAAAAGTTTCGTATCCTATGTCGGTTGGCGAAAAAAATTTAAAATGGTGCCAAAAGGTAGTTTTAGCATCTTACAAAATTTTTCAAGAGAGCGGTAAAACATGTTTTTCAAATATTTACAAACATACGTTTATTAAAGCATATTTTCGCACAATCTTAAAAATTTAAGGACAATGCTAAAATAAAATTTTATCGCCATATTCGATATTTTAATAAGTAATGAAAATACATAAACAAACTTATTTAACAAACCTAAGAGGCATTTTTGTGATAAATAATTGTTATTGTCAGGGGGGTAAATTGTAAACAATTAATAAACGGCTAGTAAATAATAAATAGCATTTAAAATCTAAAAATGGAGAAGTGGTCCGTATAAAAATGCAAAACGTAACATTATACGCTTGATATATGTAAATCTTTTTTTTATTTTTTAATATTTCCGAAGGCACAGATAACAAGTTGGAAATTGTACGTCAAACGTTACAAACGAGGTGCGTTCGTACGCACGTTTTAGAATTAAATTCATGATATCCCGTGCGTAGAACGGGTTAAACAGCTAGTTAAGTATATATTTTATGACACTGTTCATACAAATATCTTAACTAGTTATATAAATATTCAGATATATATGTATCAGCTAGTTATATAAATATTCAGACCTAGATGATTTTTAATTCTGTGAAATGAATTATATCGTCTGCAGATTAATTTCTGTAATAAAATAAGCATCTCGGTCGCTTGACGATTTAACATCCATCGGAAGCTGCTATAACAAAAAAGCACCGATTTAAAAAAAAAAATCAAATTTCTTAATAAATATTTTTATTAATATCTCCTAAAGTTTTGATTCGATTTTAATAAAATTTGAAATGTCTCGACAAAATTCTGCAAAGATAACATATTTTAAATTGCAAACCATTTGGTTGGGTAGTTTTTGCGTTGTTATATGCGGACAGACAGACAGACGGACGGACAGACAGACAGACGGACGGACAGACGGACGGACCAAACGACGACTATAGGTGCTACGTATTTATATAATTACGAACGCACCTAAAAAGGTAAAAATCTCTTTTCCAAATGCCAAATAGAAAATATACAAAATAGAAAAATATCTGCTAAAAAATATATTTACATAATACTACATCTGCAAAAAAATAAGATTTAGAAAAAGTAAGCCAAATCCTTCAGATCCCAACAATCACATCGAAAAACTTATCACCAAACAAGTTGGAAATTGTACGTCAAACGTTACAAACGAAGTGCGTTCGTACTCACGTTTTAGAATTAAATTCATGATATCCCGTGCGTAGAACGGGTTAAACAGCTAGTTAAGTATATATTTTATGACACTGTTCATACAAATATCTTAACTAGTTATATAAATATTCAGATATATGTATCAGCTAGTTATATAAATATTCAGATCTTTCTGATTTCTAATTCTGTGAAATGAATTATATCGTCTGCAGATTAATTTCTGTAATAAAATAAGTATCTCGGTTGCTTAACGATTAAACCTCGGAAGCTTCTATAACAAGAAAGTACAGATTTTTTTTTTTTTAAATTCAAATTTCTTAATAAATATTTTTATTAATATCTCCTAAAGTTTTGATTCGATTTTAATAAAATTTGAAATGTCTCGACAAAATTCTGCAAAGATAATATATTTTAAATTGCAAACCATTTGGTTGGGTAGTTTTTGCGTTGTTATATGCGGACAGACAGACAGACAGACGGACGGACAGACAGACAGACGGACGGACAGACGGACGGACCAAACGACGACTATAGGTGCTACGTATTTATATAATTACGAACGCACCTAAAAAGAACTCGCCAAATCTTACGGCACAGGAGATTGATTTTTCCCTCTGAATGCAGAATATTAGTTTTTTTTCTTGTACGATGGGTGATTATAATATAATTGTTTCATTTCACATACTACATACCGTTTGATATATTGGTACTTTTATGTTATCCTGGCGCAGTTGATAAATCGCCAAATATTGTTCCTATAAAATTTTCATGATGAATTCATTTCATTTAAATATAAACCTTTCACTCATTTAATTTAAAATACATGCCTTTCATTAATCCCATTTTAAATGCTAAAAAGAGAAAAAAAAAGAAATAATGCCATAAATCGAAACCTTTTATTTAAACACCAAAGAATTTTTTTTTTTTTAATTTACACACGCGAAATAAAAAAAAAGCTGCTATTGCTGAGATTTGCGCCAAATCTCTAATACCAAGTCTACCAGTTATCGCGGGGTTTTTCTTTCAAACAGAAAAATATCCAGATTAATTTTCGATTTCTACTAAATTGAAATATATTTTATTGTGCTGAATATTAGTGCGTGCATATTTTTTTGCTCCATGTACTCCATGAACTTTTCAATTCCGATTGTCTACGAAAATCTCCCGCCGGTGGAAATGACGTACGCACAAAATTTCGTGACGTATGTACTTTAATTGTGCTTTTTTATCTATTTTTTTAATATAATTTCCAAACGGTTTGACATTTATTCTTGGTAATAAATAGACGTCGTTGTCACCTTTATAGGTACCTGCTGTAGAAATTTGAACGAAATCCGTTAAATATTTTTTGAGTTATGCTTGACGAAAGGTTTTAATATCCATCGTAGCTATATATGGGGCAAAGTAATACTGCGCTGTGTATGAGTCTTCGTTGCACTCAGACAATAAAATTTATACACACCAAGTAGTAAGCAAAAAAAAAAAAGTTTAATTTAAAAATGTACCACAACTTAAAACGCATTTCCAGCAATTATTGTTCTTAGACATGTTCTTAGACTCTAATCAATTTTCTCGTGTGTCCCTGTAAATGAACGATGAATGCTATGTCGCCATATTCTATAGTAAGCCTCTTGTAGTGCACCTCAGTGATACATATCAATTTTAATATGTTTGAAATAGTTTAACATCACTAAAATTCACCGCAAACGATTTTTCCCTACAGACAATAATCTAACGGAATTATTTTGAGAGTCCCTGTAAATGAACTATAAACGCAATGTACACCATTTTCAATACAAAACATGCCACAGTGAACCTCATTAACATATAGCAATTGCATGGTAATCCAAACCTATTTATGCAAGTTAGAGGATGGACCGACAGACCGACAAAACGAATTCATAAACACTTTTCAACTATGTTGGAAAATGTTAAAAATAGTGCAAAGGATGCTGAGTACTGTTAAGCACCGAGCTTATTTTCTTTAGAAAATGCAGAAATGCAAATTGTTATGAAGTTTTTTCCCCCTTCTAACATCATCATCATCATCATCAATAGCACCAACGTTTTCAACAGGCAACTGGATCAATAATTGAGGAAACACAATAATTTTAGTAATTAAGAAAACGATAGCATTATTACAGGAGTCAAATTTTTTTTGAATCCCCTGATTGGTGCACAAATATGTATATCCTAAGAAGATTTTCTTCTTATATTGATCACATATCAGGTAGCTTTAAAATACAACATAGATACGAAAAAAAAAAATACATATTTAAATTAAGATCTCATCTATTACCCACCCCCTACCCACCCTCCCTTCCTTTAAAAAATTCAAACCGTACTAAGATAAATTATTTTTCATACTAATAAGGAGTAATTTCTGCTTAAATGTGTACATAATTTAATATCAGTAAGTACTTATTTATTACGCAAAGTTTTATCATGTTTATTGCGACACTGAAAAAAAAAAAAAAAAAAAAAAAAAAAAATGTTGATTTTACGGTATAGTACTGACATTCCAGCTGGGATGCTAGTATTATACCGTAAAATCAACATTTGTTTTTGTATTATTTTTTTATTAGGATCATTTTCTCTTGTTTCTCGCAGTGAAAATATATATAAATTATTTTCGAACCACAATTTGTCTTCAGCATAAATAATTAAGTGTTTTTTCAGAACAAAATAAATGTTTTTTTAACATTCTTAATTAATTTAAAAATGTTCACCTGTAGTATTTGACATGCTTTCATCTAATTTACATCATATTTACAAAGTCTTTATGTCAAAAAACCCAACTCTGATGACTATGTATGTAGTAGTGCTCATATATAATTACTGCTTCAAATCAAATAATTGTATGCTATATTAAAAGAGAATGTAGGAACGCCCTGAATTCTCATTATACTTTGAAGTAAATGAACTTCCTATAGAATACAAATGAATATAATTAGTGGTTAGAAGAGTACTACAGGAGGAAAAAATTCGATTTTTTGTTCATATTTGTGTTTGCAGTATACCAGAGTTATGTCTGTGTAACACTTTATTAGAAAAACTTTTTTTTTTCTTTCGATTTTCGGTAACTAATAACTTTTATATCCCATACCTTGCTATATTTTTAGAGTGCTTTTGTATAATTATAAAGAAGAAGATTTTTTTTCTGATTTTAGCAAGAAACATTTAATAAGAATAATAATAAAAAAAATTATGTATGCTTACACTTAAAAAAAAAAAAAAAGTTGATTTTACGGTATAATATTTCCATTCCAGCTGGGATGCTAGTATTATACCGTAAAATCAACATTTTTTTTTTTTTTTTTTTTCTGTGTATTAATTTTTTATAAGGATAATTTTCTCTTGGAAAAAATTCGATCTTTCGTTCATATTTGTGTTTGCAGTATATCAGAGTTATGTCTATGTAAATGCATATTAGAATTTTATATATATATATATATATATATATATATATATATATTCGGTAACTAATAAACTTTTATATCCTATACCTTGCTATATTTTTAGAAAGTTTTTGTAAAATTATAAAGAAGATTTTTTTTCTGATTTTAGTGAGAAATATTTAATAAGAAAAAATATATGTATATCTATGCTTACATTTAAAAAGAAAAAAGAAAAAAAAATTAGAAATCATTTAACACTTGTTACTGCAAAATAAATTGGAATAGTTTTTATGTACAAAACTTCATTATTTGTAACCGTACATTTATTCGTCTTAAGAACATATTATATTACTAATATAAACAAGTAAAATTTTATGAAGCTAGCTTATTTGTGATTCATAAAGCTAGTCTAATTAAATATTGTTTAAATTAAAAAAATATGTTTTATTTATTAAATAAATAAATACAAATCTACAACATAATAGATTTTGGCCTACTTTGGCAAGAATTATTCAAAAGTGCGAAATAAAGGGGGATTATGAGTTACAACTTAGGTAAATTCCCCCCTGAAGAAAATCTCGTCTGCATTTTTAGTTTTTTTTTTAAAGGTGCGTTCGTAATTATATAAATACGTAGCACCTATATAGTCGTCGTCTGGTCCGTCCGCTCGTCCGTCTGTCCGCATATAACAGCGTAAAAACTACCCAACCGAATGGTTTGAAATTTAATATATATTATCATTGCGTTGTAGAATTTTGTCGAGTCATTTACAAATTAGAGAGTTAAATCATTTTCTTTCATTTTTACCATTTAGCAATATGCCAAAAAGGTATTATTAAATACTCAAATAAAAAAAATAAATAGTTCAAAGGGTACCGAGATCTCTTAAATATATGTTATTAGCAAGGCTATGATAAAAGTGTAAAGTTTTATCTATCCGCAATAGATAGGCAGAATACCGGAAAATCTGGCTTTCGTTCCAACGTGCGCCGCGAATTTCAGAATGCGTTTTTATTAGCGTGTCCTTGCAGAGAGATAACAAACCAGACTAGGAAAAAAAAGAGAAAAGCGTTTTACGTGCTTGGAAAGTCTATTTGCTAGGAAACGCTATTTACAGGCTGTCATTTGATTTTTTTTTTTGGAATAGCAAAATAACATGGTTAAGCAAATATAAATTTACAGAGCATAAGCGGATAAATGCGTAGCTGAGTATAAATAGATGTATAAGGTATAATGAGTAACTTTTTAAAACTTATCTATCAAACATATATTAGGCTTTAAATAATAAGTTTTAACTTCATAAAATGTTCATTGGAAACATTTATATTTCGTCAGCAAGTTTGCAATTTAAGTCTCTCAACGTATATAACATTATTTTTCTTTAAGGAATGGTTTCCTTTTCTATTGTTCTCGTAAAAACTTCCAAAAAAGTAATATTTCCTTTGGTTTGTGATTATTATTTATCTTTTATTCGTCTACAAGAGATTCTGAACTACATTTTATCAAAAACAGGTAAGAAATATTTTGAATATTTCTTGTTTGATGAATATTTTTAAAAGATGGGGGGAAATGGCTATTAATTAGGCTTAAAATTCATTTGAAATTTTACAAATATTAAGGAATAAAAAGTTTTTTAAAGGATTTTTAGTGGATTTTTATTATTTACATATTTATTTTAAACTTGGTGGTATTTGTTTTATTTCTTAGAAAAAAAAATAATGTAATAATTTGAACCAGTTCTTCTTCAGTTAGTGAATGTTTTAATTTTATATGTTGAAAGTGTGTTTGTTTGTATTTCACAAGTATACTTCTATAATGTGTCACGATATGAGTTCGAATCAAACATGTGAAAACAACACGAAAAAAAAAATTGATGCTCATAGTGTCCACCTACCATACAAAAAGATAAAACAAGTAATAGGCAATGTAATAACCATTCTTTGTCTTTCGACAAACACAAATCATGCCTTACAACCTTTGGATGTTGGAATTTTTGCCCCACTAAAGCATTCCTGGAGAAAAAGTCTGAAGACATGGTGCGAAGATATATAGAAAATATCCAAAGTCTTCAGAAAATATCCAAAGCTTTAGAAACTTTGAATGTGAGCATATCCTGAAATTTTTTAAAGGATATGTTCTTTACAATGGTGACAAAAGAGTTGTTGAACCCAAAAATATAATAACTGAGTATAACTAACTGCACTGCTCTTTAAATTAAAAATACTTTGTTAACGAACAAACATTAATTTATTGAAGGTTACGACTTCACAGCACTCGGTAAATTTACATCAAGCACACGTAAGCAGTTTTAGAGGTTTTTTTTTTTTTTTTTTTTTTTTTTTTTTTTTTTTTTTTTTTAAGGTTTATATCAGGACGGCCAGGGGTTCGTTCCTGATGACGTCAATTTCACACCATATTCTTTGCCACAATAATACTCTTTAGAAAGAGAGAGCTATTTCCACTCTCCTCTGGACGACTCATAAGCATTACCCATTTTGGGCCACTAGAGGCTTGTATTTATAATCATGTGAGTTAAGTAGACTTATATTGGCCTGGGAATAGCTTCAAGTACCATAAAGTTATTACCACATTAGTGTCCGAATAATGTCACTACTTAATATTCCTTTAAGAATTATAGTTCTTATAAAGTCAAGGAAGACCATTAGCTGAAAATGGATGACCTTTTAAAAAAGTTTTATATGTATATTTTCTCATTTTTCAAAAAAAATCAAAAAAATGACCCGATGTCCCTTAGCTACAACTTTATTTTACAAGAAGAAACTGAGATTTCAATAATTTTTCGTTACTACAGGAAGTTAGGATGCTGCCCATCGAGCCCGGATATTTTGATACCAGGTCAACGCGGCTGCAGGTTTCCGATATACTATGTGACCACATTTAACAAAAAAAAATAATTTTAAATACTTGAAGCAATAAAAAACAACATGGAATTATTAGTTTTTCAATTAATTTTACTCCCTTCCTATAAAAAATTTAAAAATACGCCCAATTTTTCGCCGCCAAGAATGTATGTAACCCCTTAAACGCATTTTCTCTTGAAACAACATTTTTCAGCGCGGCGTGTAAAGTAGCATTTAAATGGATCAATCAATCAACTTTTTTCTTTTTCGGAATTAAAGATTATTTATTTTGTGAGGTTATGAACTTTTCATTTGTAATAATAATAATATTTAAGAAATTAGAAAATAAAGGGCGAGAAAATTGACTTTTTTTTTCAAACGACTACAATTTTACCAAATTTGTTTAATTTGGCTATACACATCCCCCCCCCCCTCCATATACGTCTTCTGAAAAAAAAAATTATTCGGCAAACTGTGCACTAGAAGCGCAGAGAGATGCGTGCATAGAACATACGCATATACATCTGACTCTTCATAAACAAAACATTTTCCGTTTCATATATTATTGCATTACAAGAATGAAGACATGCGAAAGTTATTACTGTCATAATATTTCATTTGTGATTATTCTACTGAAAAGAATTAGTGCAGCTTTTTTATTATTTTCATTATATAAACAAGTTCTTCGAAATATTTATAGATGGGTGAATAAAATATCATTTACTAGAGAAATAGATATGAGAATAATATGCTTAGAAAATTTATGATAGTTTTTACATTGTTGTTATCTTAAAGATTCATAGTTCATTGATTAGGAGAAAGACACTTATCTCATTATTTAACCCCTTATTAATGTTATAAAATGTATCCCCAGTGTAAATAATTTACGTCATGATGCTTTAAAACAAGAACGAAAAATCATGCGTCAAGCATAGATTATGTAACACTCTCCAACGCTTCCAAAAGAATTTTACAAATCATTACCGTTTAATAAGCTAAAAGATAACATCTAATTAAACAATTTTGAAAACGCATAACATATCTAAAAACGTAATTTCAGGTCTTTCCAACTGTTGGTAATATATCAAAAGATTAATATCCGGAATTAATTTCTATGACAGTTTATTTACATCGTTTAAAACTCATCTCGATAAAAAGTAATTATCTAGAATTTCAAACAGGAAATGAAATTGCCTGATGCAATATGAAGAGGTTTTTACAACACGTGATCTGAACAAGGAAGTGAAAGACTAAAATACGTATTAGTGACGTAAATTGACTTTACGTCATTACCATCCAATGAAAGAACTTAAAAATGATGTCACTTGATCAGAACTAAGACTGTTGCATCTCTGCTTTATAGAACTTTAATAATTCCTTTTAACTCGCGATGGAAACGGACATATAATGTCGTTCTCCCTTAAACTTAAATTGAAATAATGTTTTAAACTAAATTTTATGTAACTATTAAATGTAAACTATGTAAATTAAATTCTTTAATCAGTATAATGAATGTTTTATTAATCAATAACTAATACACATTGCTTAGTCTCATGGATATTCTTCAACCAAGGATCTGCATATTGTGTGAACAAAAAGTAAAGGATACATCTATTTTCTTAATGGATTAATACGTGATTCTGGCGGACCATACTATGCGGTATATTGAGGAGTGAGGACGATTGCTGAAAAATGGAGGTAAGCAATATCTTACCTATCTTTTTTTCCGAAAGTTGAATTGATTATTTATATTGCTTTAGAACGCGCAAAATTACTGACTACCGAGAAAATAACACTAACAAAGATTATGAGACGCGAAAATATTCTAAAGTATATAAAAGGTAAAAATAAAAATAAATATAGTGTCCTTAAATCCTCGAATACTTAAAAGAAATTAATTAATTTTAGATATATTCTAAAATAGAAAAATGGCAACCTTCAAAGAAGGTAGTATAATTGAAAAATTAAATTCCAGTAATTATGCAAACTGGAAATTCAAGGTGGAGATGCTCTTGATAAGAGAAGAGCTCTTTGAAGTTGTCACAGACGACCCACCTAATCCAATAACCCCGGAATGGTCGAAGAAAGATAGAAAGGCAAGAGTCTTGATACTATAATCAAATTATCCATATTAAGCATTTACAAAATGCACGGGACACATGGTATACGCTAAAAAGAATCCATGAGAGATCAAATCTGTCAAGTAAACTTTTTCTCCTTAGGAGATTTTATGGAACGAAATTATCTGAAGGAGGAAATATGATTACTCATATAACCAAAATATTAGAAATTATCGATAAGTTATCAGCCATAGGCGAAGAAATTAAAGCAAATCATATTTCAGCATTATTGCTCTGCTCTTTACCTCCTTCATACGACACCCTCATAACCGCATTAGAAGCCAGACAGGAAGACGAATTAACTCCAGAATTTATAAAGAGTAAATTAACAGACGAATTTAATAAAAGAAATGAGCATTCAAATACCAGTGATAATACCAACAAAGCCTTTAGAGCTGAAAGAAAATTTAAACCCACAGGTTTTAAAAAGGAAGAAAAATATTGCACGATTTGCCGAATGAAAAACCATAACACAGTTAATTGCTGGAATAACAAAAGTAAAACAAATAATTTTAAACAAAACAACAAAAAACATTTCTCTTCTTCGCTAGTCTTTCAAAAAGACGAAAATAATTTAAGAAGCGCAGACTCAAATAAACCGAAAGAAAAAAGCACAGCTTATTTCGGAACCGAAGAAAAGAAAAATTGTGCATTTACAACTAACAAATCGCAAAATAACGCGTGGATCATCGACTCTGGTTCATCCTCCCATATTTCAAATAATGAAAATTTATTTTCTGAATTTACAAATAAAGAACATACCAACGTCGTAATTGCCAACGGCAATAAACTAAAATCCTACGGGTCAGGTAATGTAAATATTACCACAATAACCTCAGACGGAAAAACTCACAACGTAACTTTAAAAGATGTTCTACTTGTACCCGACATTGAAACAAATTTATTTTCGGTAGCTAAAGCTACGAAAAACGGATGCAAATTAACATTCGAAGATAATAAATGTTTTCTAGAATATGAAGGATTAATTCGTTTAGAAGGAAGTAGAATAAATAATTTATACGAAATTCAGCAAACAAAATTAACCACAGATGAAAATTTCGTAAACATGATAACTAATTGCAAAAATAAAAATTGCATAGAACTGTGGCATAGAAGATTAGAACATAAAAATGTCGCGTCGATTAAAGAATTAATGACGAAGGAATTAGCATGCGGAATAAACATAAATAATTGTTCCCATAGTACCGAATGTGAGCCTTGCATCAAAGCAAAAATAACTGAAGCACCATACCCCAAAAAGACGGAATTTAGAGCAAATAAAATTTTGCAATTAGTGCATTCAGACGTATGTGGACCTATTCAAACTCCAACCATAGGTGGGAAAAATTACTTTTTAACCTTCATAGACGATTACTCTAGATTTACTATAATTTATCTACTACAAAATAAAAGTGAGGTATTCGAAAAACTAAAAGAATTTGTTGCCCTGGTCAACAATAAATTTGTCAAAAAGCCTACAGAACTCAGAACTGATAATGGCAAAGAATTTAAAAATTCTAATATAGATAATTTTCTAAAAGAAAATGGAATTAAGCGACAGCTAACAGTACCATATTCTCCCAGCCAGAATGGTATTGCTGAACGAAAGAATAGATCATTAATTGAAATGACAAGAACATTGTTAAGTGACTCTAATTTACCATTATATTTCTGGGGAGAGGCGATATGCACCGGAAATCACCTACAAAATCGACTGCCGACTAAAGCCAACGAAAAAACTCCATATGAATTATGGTCAAACAGAAGACCAAATCTAAAATATTTAAGAGTCTTTGGCTGCAAAGCTTATGCATATATTAACAAGCAAAAAAGACAGAAATTAGATAATAAAGCAGTAGAAGGGATCTTCGTGGGATACGATAATTATTCCAAAGGATATCGTATCTATACGAGCGGCAAAGATATCACTATAGCCAGAACGGTGAAGTTCTTAGAAAACTATCCGATAAATTCAAATAAAGAAAAACGGCTAGAACTAAATTTAGATGAAAACACTAATGCCGAAAACGAAAAGTCAGAAAACCCAAATCTGATAAAAATCGAAATTTCAAATGAAAATGATACTCAGAATGAATCTGAACTAAATCAAACCGAACCGAGAAGATCAGATAGAGTAAATAAAGGGGTTCCCCGAGATAGACTAATTTATTTGGTTAAAGATGTAAATATTAACGAACCGAAAAATTGGCAGGAAATAATAAACATGGACAACCCAGTAGAAAAAGAAAACTGGATCAAAGCGACACAGGAGGAGATAGAATCTCACAACCAAAATAAAACTTGGACATTAGTTGACCCCCCGCCAAATACAAAAATAATAGGTTCGAAATGGCTCTTCAAAACAAAATTAGATGATAAAGGAAAAATACAAAAATATAAAGCGCGTTTAGTGGCGAAAGGCTATTCGCAAAATTTTGGTATTGATTACTATGAAACTTTTGCTCCAGTGGTTTCACATACTACAATTAGAACATTTTTAGCAGCCGCCGCCTATCATAAACTAAACATAAACCACGTTGACATTAAAACAGCATTTTTGTATGGAAATTTAGATGAGGATATATACATCACTCAGCCGGAAGGCTATGTCAAACCTAATCATGAAAACAAAGTGTGCAAATTAAATAAGGCTATATACGGCTTAAAACAGGCAGCTAGAGCCTGGCACACAAAAATTTCAGAATCGTTAGAAAAGTTAAATTTCAAACCATCAACTTCAGACACGTGTTTATTCATACGTAATACTAAAAACAGTAAAGCATATATTATCGTCTATGTAGACGATTTATTAATATCAGCAAAAGAAAATGAAATTAAAGAAATTATACAAAAACTTAAGATTGAATATGAACTAAAGGATTTAGGTCAATTAAACTACTACCTAGGGATTAAAATTGAAAAAACAAACGAAGGATATAAACTGAATCAAAAAAGTAAAATTGAAGAATTAGTTAGAAAATTTAAATTAGAAGATGCGAAACCTTACAAAACGCCCATGGAAACAGGCTATTTAAATTTTGATAACGAAGAAATACCATTGCCAAACAACATCGATTATAGAAAGGCAATTGGCGCTCTTTTGTATATCTCAACTGTCACAAGACCAGATATTTCAGCTGCGATTAACATCCTAAGTAGAAAAAACGAAACCCCTTCACAGAAGGATTGGAAGGCAACTAAAAGAGTGATTTCCTATTTAAATCACACTAAAAACTTTAAATTAGAAATAAATACAACACAGCAACCAATACTTAAAGTATACTGTGACTCAGACTGGGCTGGAGACATACAAACTAGAAAGTCAACCAGCGGAAACCTATTTTTATTAGGGAAAAACCCAATTTTGTGGATTACCAAAAAGCAATCATGCATAGCCATGTCAAGTGCTGAAGCTGAGTACATTTCAGCAGCAAATGCGACACAAGAAATTTTATGGTTAATTAGACTCTTACAAGAATTTGACTTAGAACAGACATTACCCATAACTATGCATGAGGACAACCAGTCCTGCATAAAAATGATCGAATCAGAAAAATACACCCGTCGCACGAAACACATTGATATTAGGTATCATTCCATTAAACACCTAAAGGACAATGGTACAATTAATGAATAAATTAATAAATTACTGTGAATCAAAGAACATGATAGCGGACATCCTAACCAAGCCCACTCCCAAACCTATCTTCGAAGTTCACAGAAATAACTTAAACTTAAGAAATCAAATTCCAGAGATTAAGGAGGAGATTGTTGGTAATATATCAAAAGATTAATATCCGGAATTAATTTCTATGACAGTTTATTTACATCGTTTAAAACTCATCTCGATAAAAAGTAATTATCTAGAATTTCAAACAGGAAATGAAATTGCCTGATGCAATATGAAGAGGTTTTTACAACACGTGATCTGAACAAGGAAGTGAAAGACTAAAATACGTATTAGTGACGTAAATTGACTTTACGTCATTACCATCCAATGAAAGAACTTAAAAATGATGTCACTTGATAAGAACTAAGACTGTTGCATCTCTGCTTTATAGAACTTTAATAATTCCTTTTAACTCGCGATGGAAACGGACATATAATGTCGTTCTCCCTTAAACTTAAATTGAAATAATGTTTAAAACTAAATTTTATGTAACTATTAAATGTAAACTATGTAAATTAAATTCTTTAATCAGTATAATGAATGTTTTATTAATCAATAACTAATACACATTGCTTAGTCTCATGGATATTCTTCCACCGAGGATCTGCATATTGTGTGAACAAAAAGTAAAGGATACATCTATTTTCTTAATGGATTAATACGTGATTCTGGCGGACCATACTATGCGGCATATTGAGGAGTGAGGACGATTGCTGAAAAATGGAGGTAAGCAATATCTTACCTATCTTTTGTTCCGAAAGTTGAATTGATTATTTATATTGCTTTAGAACGCGCAAAATTACTGACTACCGAGAAAATAACACTAACACCAACATATACAATATTCGGAAAAATATCCGAATACTTTTATTCAGCCCTGTATAGGATCTATAGATTTGTATATATACTACATAGGAAGCTAAATTTTAGTTTAGTTAGGAAACGCGTAGCACAGTTTAAAATTCTCCTTCTGGAGTTTCTGTCAATGAACGGAAATGTGTTCGCGAACTTTTGTGCTGCCCTGTATATGATTATACAGAATTTATACACACCAAGTAATAGACAAAAAGTGAGTTAAATTTAAAATCGCGTTCAGCAACTGAAAACGCACTCCCAGGAATTATTGTTAACATACAGTAGAGAATTCTTTTGTGTGTCCCTGTAAATGAATGTCCCTTTTAATGCACCTGCACCTTAGTGATATATATCAATTACAATGTGTTTGAAATTGTGTAACATCATTAAAATAAACCGCAAATGATTTTTCCCCATAGACCGTAATGTAACGGAATTCTTTTGAGTGTCCCTGTAAAAAAACTATAAGTGCTACACACTTCAGTTGAAATAGGGAACATGCTATAGATGACGACAATAACATATAAAAATTGTAGGGCAATCCGAGCATATTTACGGGAGTTAGAGCACGGACAGACGGCCATACGGCAGACAAACCGAAGTCATAAACACTTTTCAACTAGGTTGGAAAGTGTTAAAAATCAAATAATGAGATAAGCGTTTTTCTCCCAATCAATGAGCTATGAATTTTTAAGATAACAGCAACAGAAAAACTATCATAAGAATGAATAGTAAATTTTCTAAGCATATTATTATCATTATCTATTTTTCTAGTAAATGGTATTTATTCATCCATCTATAAATATTTCTAAGAACTTGTTTATGTAACAAAAATAATAAAAGTGCTGCACTTGAATTCTTTTCAGTAGAATAATCAGGAATGAAATATTATGACAGTAATAACTTTCGCATGAATTCATTCTTGTAATGCAATGATATATGAAATGGAAAATCGAACATGTTTTGTTTATGACGTTTGAGGTTTATAAGTATTTGTGAAGAAATAATAGATAAAACAAAAAAAAAGTCCACTTTTATCTAACCTAATAATCTTATAATACCTAAAGAAAAGGTATTATAAAACTAGAAATTTGTAGTAAAAATAACTTAGTTTCTTTCTTTATTTTAATTCTTTTTAGGTACGTTCGTAATTATATAAATACGTAGTACCTATTGTATTCGTCTGGTCCGTCCGTCTGTCTGTCCGTCCGTCCGCATATAACAACGCAAAAACTACCCAACCGAATGCTTTGAAATTTAAGATATATTATCTTTGCAGAATTTTGTCGAGACATTTCAAATTTTATAAAAATCGAATCAAAACTTTAGAAAATATTAATAAAAACATTTATTAAGAAATTTGATTTTTCTTTTAATCGGGTGCTTTCTTGTTATAGGAGCTTCCGAGGTTTAATCGTCAAGCGACTGAGATACTTATTTTATCGCAGAAATTAATCTGCAGACGATATAATTCATTTCACAGAACTAAAAATCCTCAAGATCTGAATATTTATATAACTAGCTATAGTACGAACGCACCTCATTTGTTACGTTTGACGTACAATTTCCAACTTGATTTTTGTTGTTGTTGGTGGTGTTTCTAACATTTTTACAAGGTAAAAGGAAAGTACATTAAAATGTTTCTTAATATCACGAACCCACTTTTTACCTCTCCTCCTCACTGCACGCCTTAAATTTCCGGTAATAATTGAAATTTAAGGATGAAATTTTGTTGATGCAATAAATTATTACTATAGAGTTTCACAAATTTCATAGATTTGTCTTTATATGTTTTGATAGATTGAATTACAGAAATAGTTGTACTGTTTTAAGTTATAATGCAATATTAGTTCTAGCAGAGCCTTTAATTATCGATTCACTATGTTAAGATGAATTACACATCTTTTCACAATAATCAAATTTATATTTTAAAATGTAATATTTCTTCTAAGATTTAAAAATAATAAGAAAATAAGTAGCGGTTTTAGCATTTCTTTGTTCAAGATATTGTAACAATAAAATGTCTTGAATGCTGTCCCTTTTTTTTTCTACTTTTGTGAATTTAAAAAGTTATAACTAGACCGTTTATTCTTATACGGTAATTGCATACATGCTCAGGCTGGCGAAGACTTTCACTTATCAGGTGTACCATCAATGTTCAGGTTTTGATCCACTTTTCTTTCTTTTTTTCTGAACAATCACAGTTAAAGATTTTTTTCGTCTAAAAGAAAAGTTTTCTGTTGTCTGTGGAACATTTCGATGAAATAATTAATTTATATATATATATATATATATATATATATATATATATATATAAAGTTCGTCGGAGAATTTTTCTCATTCATCCCATTGATGATGGCCAGGTTCTGGTTGAAAGCGCTCGGGAACTCCGACGAACTTTTTAATATCTATGAATTGGTTTAATGTTTTAAAACCTTATAAATTGCTTTGCGCCTATTTTAGTAATGAATAAATAATAAATCCTTTTAAATGTTTTCATGTTTGATTAGTATACTAAGGTGAATTTGATGTTCCAACTTTATATATAAAAAAATTTTTCTATGTATTTAATACACCTCTAAAATTAACGGTTTAAGAATGAACTATTCGTCAACGAGAAGACGGGACACACTCTATATTATCTTTAATTTATTGGATATACCCAGAAAACATAAAGAATTTATGTAATTTTCTCTTAAATCAATGCATTGTGCTTCCAATTAATGAGCCATGAATCCGTATGATATCATAGAAAAAGTACAACAAGCTTGAATAGAAATTTTCTACCTATGTTGCTCTGATATACATTTTTTTTTTTTTTAAATTGGAAACAATGTTTATTTAGCATTATTTACAAGAACTTTATATAATGTAACACAAATGATAAAAATGCCATTTTATAGAATAATCACGAATGAAATACTGCAGTAATAACTTTCTCATGATTTAATTCTTAAAAAACAATGATATGTGAAACGGTAGTTGGAACATCTTTTCTTTATGACGCTTGAAGTTTGTGGGGTATCTCTGGCAATTATTAAACAAAGCAACGTCCTTTTTCGTGAAATACATTTTGGTACTTTCCACTACATTGGCGTTTTAATTTTTTTAAAGCTTGGCCCAATTCGGGCTTCAAAAAGTGGGATTTGTTGCCAAATAATGTAAACAGCTATGAAAACAAATCTGATGAACTTTTATTATTGTTTATAGATGTATTTATAATACATACATAAACGTTTTATTTATATGTATAGAAAATTGTTTCTTATATACAATTTACTTCTGTTTGTATATAAATAGATAAATAGATAAATGGATTCGTTGCATTAAATAAATTGTATAAATAATGAGAAAATTGCTGGTGTATATGAAACAATGAATAGGTTGCCAGAAAATATATGCATGAAAAATTTTCTTTTCTCGCAAAGGTAATTTTCTTTATCTCGCCAATAATCCTATACTGGAAAAATACTTACATTTTAACAATAAACCAGAAATACGTGGTAAGAAGTAATTTCCTTGTTTAATTATTTATTTTCATGTATGTATGGCGTGTGTTCAGCGCAAAAAGAAAGTATACTGGATGTTCCAAAAATGTTGAAACGCGCTTTTAATTTTTTTACCTGTCAGAGATAAGTGTGCGATGTAAACTGTGTAAATGTTCAAAATAAGATACGAAATAAGATTAAATTAATGAAATAGACCTTCGATTAATTTTCAAAATTTGTAATTATAAAACTTTTATATGTCCTCTTTAGGAAAAGTTGGTCATTCAGAAAAAAAAAATCCCTTTTGTTGCAGCAAGATCATCACAAATCACTGCATGCCGTGTGTTTTAAAAGTACTTTTAACGAAAAAAGAAAAAAAAAATTGAAATTTTGGACCGGCTAATGTGATGTCACTCTTTAAGCGTATAATTTTCTGCATAATGAATTTCAGACCAGTATTATCTCAGCTGTATACGAATATTACCTCATATTTTGCAGCGTTTGTTTAGAAGAGCTTGGGAAATACAGCCAGTCCCTAAAAGTGCAGGTTTAGTATCAATCTATAATAATTTCATCTATTCAAACTACACTGTAATTTCTTTTTCTTTTGAAAATAGCAGGATTCACCTGCTACGCTGTTCGGTTTCTCCAAACGAACCTTAAATCAAACGAAATATATTAGTTAATATATATAAGTTAGAGGTGCTTAGGATAGAAATTTAACAAAATAAATCGCTATGAAACTAAACAGAGTTACTTAACTTTAATATCTGACCTTTACAGGGCTTTAACCTTTGTAATGTAAAAATGACGTTACATTATTAAAGGTAAGCTCTTTAAAATAAATGTGAGCAGTTTATTAAAGAAATTCTTACATTTGAAATTGTGTTATAATCCAAGCGCCATTCGAATGTTTATTTTTCTTGTTCATTTTGTTATATGAGCTTAAAAATCTCTTCAAAATACTGATTAAAGAAAGTATCATATGAGCGTTTATTTGTTACTTAATATACATATGTAAAATGGTTAGTTTCACAGCATGACCTTGAAAATGGATATTATATAACAAGAAGGAAAAGTGTGAAGTCTGGTTAATAAGATGTTGTTTAATGATTATAGCTTCACTATTTGTACTGTCCTTTCGTCAGTTACACGCATTATAGGATTATAAATCAGCGTCATTCTGGAATGACGCATAGACAAGGTGAAATAAAAATACAAGATGAGGAAAAAAGTACTTTTAATTCAGTTAAGCTTAGCGGTCAGCGATATCTCATTGAGCTTAAATAAAGCGTTAATGCAGGCTAAAATGGGGTAGATAAATAATTTATCAATATAAATTAAATATGAATTTATTCATATTTAATAAATTTCAAAACTTTATTTGAATACATTATGATATTTTTAATATAAAAATGCTTTTGCTGTTGTTAATAAACAGTCAAAATATATTAAATAAATAATTTTAAAAAAATCTATTTAGAGTTAGAGAAAAATGGTTTTCACCTATAACCGGGAAGTAATCCCTTCCTTAAAACGTTTGGATTTGTTTTGAACTGTCCGGATACTACTCTAGTCCTGGCCTGCAATTGCACCACGAGTTTTGAGGACATATTCATTGGTTTTAAGACCTAGTTCAAAACCATGTCTTAAGCTGCATAAAATCTCAGCATTTTAAACCGGGAAGCCCGGGTTCGATTCTCTAATTATTAAGAAGAAGAATTCTTTCTGATTTTAGCGATAAACATTTATAAGAATAAAAAAATATATGTATGCTTACTTTTTAAAAAAAAAAAAAAAAAAAAAAAAATCGAACACTTGTTACTTCAAAATAAATTGGAATAGTTTTTATGTACAAAACTTCATTATTTGTAGCCGTATATTTACTCGCCTTATGAACATATTATATTACTAATATAAACAAGTAAAATTTTATGAAGCTAGTTTATTTGTGATTCATAAAGCTAGTCTATTTAAATATTGTTTAAATTAAAATATTATGTTTTATTTATTAAATAAATAAAGAAAGAAATACAAATCTACAACATAATAGACTTTGGACAACTTTGGGAAGGATTATTCAAAAGTGCTAAAAAAAAGGGGATATATTTTTTATAATTATAGGTAAATTCTCCCCTGAAGAAAATCTCGTCTGCATTTTTAGTTTTTTTTAATGTCAAATATTTATTCGTATTAAACATGCACATTTAAATATTTTTTTTAACAGAGATAATTTTGGTTTACGCTTTCTAACACTTATCAACATAGTTTAAAATTGTTTATGAATTCGGTTTGTCTGTCTGTCTGTATGTCTGTGCTCTAACTCGCGTAAATACACTTGGATTATCACGTAATTGATATAGGGTGACCCCCCCCCCCCCCCTAAAACTGACACTTTAAGGATACTTTCCTTTTCACATAACTATTATAAAAATTTTAATGTATTTCATACTTACCTTTGTTTTTGAAAGGATAGTAGAGATATATTTAAAAAATATTTTTGGCAAAATTTTGAAAAATTATACATTTTATTATTAAAAAATAATATTTTTCATAAATATGGTCAAAAACTCTAGTAACTGACACTATTCCTGTTTTGAAACACCAATAACTGGCAAAAAGTGAACCAGTGACTGACACTTTATTTCAAAAGATTGAAATGCTTTAAAAATCTTTACTCGTTATTATAAAAACAAAATACATTAATATTTATTTTAAAAAGTTGGATTTAAATTTTAAAAGAGGCAAACAGTTATTTTTAAATTCATAACATATAAATTATGAAATAGGTATTCATCGTAATAATGTATGTAAAATATATGCATGCATGTAAAAGATATGCATTGCAATATGTAAAAAAAATTAACAAAATTTAATTTCTAGAAGCTTCAAAAATTATACTAATCCAAAGTGTCACTCATTACGCGAAGTTGTTTTTGAGTTGAAAATTACACATTGTAGTTTGTTTCATAGCGATTAAAAATGAACTTAATATCAGGAGTTCAAGATTTTTACATCTGCATAATTGTTAAGCTAATACTTCACCGAATGACTCGCTGTTTAAGGTAAATCTTTCTGAAGAATCCAAATATGATGTTAAAATTAGGTATCGCTATTGAAAATTTAAAAGTTTGTTTCAGTTTCAATATAGAGACAGTCCCTAAGCTTATTTCTTAAAAAAAAAAATCCCAATTGAATGGCTAATTTCGCTTTTCTTAATATTTTCCAACATCGTTGAAAAGTGTTTATGAATTCGGTTTGTCTATCTGCCGTCTGTCTGTGCTCTAACTCGCCTAAATATACTCGGATTGCAATGCAATTGATGTATGATGTTCATGTTCACTGAAATGTTCGGTATTGAAAATGAAGTCTGTACCATATATAGTTCATTTACAGGGATGCTGAAAAGAATTTCGTTACATTACGGTCTATGGAGAAAAATCGTTTGCGGCGTATTATAACAATCTTAGACTATCTCAAACGTATTAAAAATATATATATATTACTGAGGCGCACTACAAGATGGTTTAGAATAGAATATGGTGCGCATACACTATATTTCCAATGATGACAGGTCGCTTGCGATTTTAGACGTTTTGTTAAATATCTGGAAAGATACATGAGAAATTATCCTGAAACTTCAGGCGTGTAAACAACATGATAAATGTCATATATTTCCGCGAAGATTTTTTCCTGAAACCCCATAAGGGGCCGTCAACAAATTGAACAAAAACGAATATCTTTTGGATAACCCTGTAAAAACTAATATTGCAAAAGCATTCAAACTGTAGATTATGATTAAGTGGATTATTGTAATAATTTGGGCTCATTTTTATGAAGATAGCATGTATACTCGAAGAGAAATTCAGATTTTTATAAAAACAGTCCCAAATTTTACCAAGTTTTTTGCTTATGATTTGCAGAGTTTTTAATATAAAAACAAGTTATTTTCAGAAAATATGACAAACAAAATTGTACGTAATGCCCTGCAATCAGAATTAAAAAATAATAAAAAATGTATGAAAAATGAGCAAGTTTACTAAATATTGTTGCACTACGCATGCGCGAATTCAATCAAAATATACTGTGCATAATATATTAGCTAAATGTATAGACCAACTTTTATGAAAGTCTCAAAATCATAGCTTGAAAATTCTGATAGTAATCGTCGATAGAATAAGCTCGAATTTCGCTGTTCCCAAAAGGAAGCAAAAAGATGAGGGGTTGTATCCAAATATACTAGCTTATGAAAGTTGACATAATAAGAATGAAGTGTCTCTCATTCTATATTTGATACAACCCCTCATCTTTTTGCTTCCTTTTGGAAACAGCGAATTTCGAGCTTATTCTATCGACGATTACTATCAGAATTTTCAAGCTATGATTTTGAGACTTTCACAAAAGTTGGTCTATATATTTAGCTAATATATTATGCACAGTATATTTTGATTGAATTCGCGCATGCGCAGTGAAACAATATTTAGTAAACCTGCTCATTTTTCATACAATTTTTATTATTTTTTAATTCTGATTGCAGGGTATTGTGTACAATTTTGTTTGTCATATTTTCTGAAAATAACTTGTTTTTATATTAAAAACTCTGCAAATTATAAGCAAAAAACTTGGTAAAATTTGGGACTGTTTTTATAAAAACCTGAATTTCTCTTCGAGTATACATGCTATCTTCATAAAAACGAACCCAAATTATTACAATAATCCACTTAATCATAATCTACAGATTGAATGCTTTTGCAATATTAGTTTTCACAGGGTTATCCAAAATATATTCGTTTTTCTTCAATTTGTTGACGGCCCCTTATGGGGTTTCGGGAAAAAATCTTCACGGAAATATATGACGTCTATCATGTTGTTTACACTCCTGAAGTTTCAGGATAATTCCTCATGTATCTTTCCAGATATTTAACAAAACGTCGCAAAAAATCGCAAGTGACCGGTCATCATTGGAAATTTAGTGTAGCATTCATAGTACATTTACAGGGACGCTAAAAGGAATGCTGTTACATTAGGGTCTATAAAGAAAAATCGTTCCGGAAAAATCGGTCCGGCCTATAAAGAAAAATCGTTTTATTTTACTAATGTTATAGTATTTCAAACATATTGAAATTGATATATAATATCCCTAAGGTGAATTACAAGAGGTTTACTATAGAATATTGCGTGTATAACATTCATTTATAGGGGACACACAAAATAATTCGGTACCGTCTGTTAATAATAATTGCTGGAAGTGCGTTTTCAGTTACTGAACGAGTTTTTAAATTTAACTTATTTTTTACTATTACTTGTTGTGTATAAATTCTATAGATCATACACAGGGCAGCACCAGGCTCGGACTGGCCCGCCGGCCCATCGGCCCGAGGGCCGGTGCGCCCTCAGCCAGGGAAAATTTTGCGCCCCTAAGCCACTGCAATGTTTTCCCCTGGATATAAGCATACATTCTGATTATTGTACTAAATTTGGATAATTTTCTTAGGAATAATCATCAATTAAGACAAATGTCAAAAGAGAGAGATTTTTATTATCATGAAGAAATTGAAGATACATCGAAGGAATTTCCTGAATAGGAAACCAAAGCAGACGTGTTTGCATACTATTGAGGAATCTTCTTGCGTACTATTTAAGATCTTGTTCATAGGGAAAGTTTTAAAAGCCCTGGCGCGCTGTGGATACTACGCCCAGGTATTACTCCCGCGCCCTGCGAGAAATTTTTTCATTGGTTCTTAAAATAATATGTTTTAGGTCTTACATTTAGGCTAAATATTTTGGAAATTTTCCGTCCCTTAGCTATTAGGCGGTCAACCCAGGGCGGTCGCCCACAGTGTTGAATTCAGACACTTTTGTCCGGGAGGGATTTCTGTAGCTCCAGGGGGGGGGGGGAATTCCACTTTTTGCCCATTGAAAGCATAAAATCTCAAATCTTCCGGGGGGGGGACATTTCCAGGCTCAGAGGGATGATGTCCCACCCCCCGGGCCACCGCCTGAATTCAACATTGGTCACCGAACTTGCGCCCCTTTAAAGCCGGCCCTGAATGTCCCTATAATCGAAAGTATGCTTTTCGAAAAACAGTTTGATAAAAGAAAGAGATAAATATTAGAAAACCAAAACGTTTTGTGTGGATTTTGTTGTTGACTGGAAAACATACTCTTTCTTTTCGAGGAATACAACCTCGATCACATTTCTGGATTTCAATTCTACAAGCTGCAGATTCCCGCGGCCAGCGTTTTTTTTTTTTTTTAATTAAAAAAACCTATTATATTTTTCGGATAGTAATCTTAGATATATTTAATAACAGCATTTCTGTAATTAAATAACTAATAGAAAATTCTGGTATGTATTTTCAATAAAAAATTACTTTATTTCATCACAGAAAAATCGATCATTTAATAAAGCGATGATTACTATTCAGAAACTATTGTAGGTTAAAAAAAAAAAAAAAACGCTGACTGCAAAATCCTGTAGCTTACAGGATTGCAATCCCCGAGGGATTTATTTCAATTATGGAAACTTAAATATTTCCCTTGATCTCTAATTGTGATAAAAAATTTGCAAATCATGGTAAGAGTGTTCTGAAAAAAGTAAATTTACTCAATTATTTCAGTGATTTAAGACTACTAATAGCTATTTCCGATCTATCTTTTCAGTAGAAACTTTTTTATAGTGCGATATCAATTCAGTATTTAACGGATGCATAAAGTAATTTTTAAAGCAGATAAAATACCTCTTCCCCCTCCTGTCTCTCCTTAGGTCAAATACTTCAAGTCTAATATTATTTTCACAAGTAAGTGTTCTTTCCGCATTTACATACAAACAGTAATACATCATACATTCATCATATAGTTCAACATTCAAATACTGCTATAATGTGTGGTACTTTTTCCAAAAATATATAAATAAATAAATAAATAAATGAAATAAAATAAAAATCAAGCATGAGTTTTAACTTCAGAATTTCTATTTCCATTTCCATACGGAAAGTACATTTTTGTTTTAGATATAAATATTTTTTGAACGAAGTTTGCATATTAAATCTTTTTCTGTGTGTGTGTGATGAGGTAGACACCTGCAGAGATCCCATTTAAATATACTACTTTGCTAAAGAAAAAACAAATATTTAGCAATTTTAATCAGTAATTCTAGAAGCATAATTAATTTTTGCCTAAAAAATCGACAAATTAGTTGAAGTTTCTAATTAAAATAAGGTCAATTATTATCATATTTTATTGTTATTATTAGCGCAGTTTTTTTCCAGTAAACATGACTGTTGGTCAAATGGCAACTCATATCTTTAGACCAAAGATCAGCCAAACGTTGACTCAGACGCAGTGTTAGCTGTTGGTCCAACTAATAGAAAAATCTTTGGCCAATGTCAATCGCCAAACTGCCAATCGCAAGACTGCCAAACTCAATCGTTGGCTAACGAAGCTAGAAAACAATGAACTAATGATATCCCAATAATTCTGTCTTGCTTGAGTAAAAAAAATATATATATATATATATATAAAAGGGAAGAGTCGTAACTCACAGAAAGATGACGGTAATATACATATATATATATATCGTTAAGCTTGTAATAAAATCTGAAATTGCTAAAAAAGTAAAGCAATGTTATTTTTGTTGTTGTTAATGAACACGACTATGGATATACCAAGTTGGACTAATGTGTTAATTTACACTCCTGGACAAAAAAAAATCAAGCTAGACTAAAGTGTTAATTTAAAGTCCTGGACAAAAAAAAAAAAAGCGATCCCCTCCTACTAATTCCTGTAAAAATATTTGTAAAAAAAATTATAGGTATCAATCGATTGGAAATAATGTCTACTAATTAATGCTATGCATAAATAATGTTTCAGGAGTCGTCTACATATTAAATATTATACCAACTTTGAATTTAAAACCATAACACGCATTTTTTAACCCCATTTGAGTTCCTTGGATCGAGACAGCTGGCGGAAAGGTATAGTTTATAGTATTTATCTTAAATATTCATAGAATTAGAAGAGTTTAAAGTTTGAGGATGCTAATGTTAAATACATTTGACAAACTTATAAAAATCATCCGATTGAATTTTTATTAATTTTTTAATGAAATACACTTAATTGACCTAAACATATTCCAGGCTTTTATTGTATTCAAAGACATTTTTTTTAAAGTTATTAATAAATTCACATTAAAAAATTATAAATCATGAATTGCATTAATTTTTGTAGAAAAAAATCACTAGTGTGTAAGTTTACATCTCATTTGAATAATTAGTTTTCGAGATATAGAAAACCTTCTTCTGTTTTCAAAAGATCCACAAAAAATAAATCGTAATATATTACCTGAAACATTTTGCTGTATTTACTTTTATAGAAAGAAAGTTAATTATAAATTTAAAATTCCTGTATAATTTACTGGTGTCTAAATGAATGTTTTCATTACTTTTTCTTGTAGGATTTTAATTTTATTTTTCGAAATTTTTAGACAAACCCCTAACACATTTTCTTTTATAAGGCTATGGAGATTTAAGAGAAGTACATTCCCAAGTTACCTTGATCCAGGGAACTCAAAGAGAGTGTCAAAAGTAGGTTTTACCATTTGAAAAATCATGGTTCGTGCATTTTTTTTAATATGTAGACAATCCCCGAAACAAAATTTATGAATAGAATTTAATAGTAGATATTATTCCCAATAAATTGGTACCTATGTTTTTTTATATCTTATTTGCAGGATAATTAGTAAGGGTGATCACTTTTTTCCCATGACTTTGTAAGGAATCTTCTATTGACAAAAAAGCTAAAGTAGGAAAGCCGTAACCTATATAGTCAATCTACTACAATGTGTTCAACTACTATTTTCAACTTTCTAGCGTTTTTGAACATTACATAACATGTTTTGGAAAATTGTGTAGCATTGTAAAGATTTGATGGAACATCAAACATACACGAGGAATATAGCGAAGTCGTCTTTCTAGACTCAATAATATTATTGGGTTGTCCGGAAAGTTCGTGCCGGTTGGGAAAATCAAATAGTACCGGAAAATTCTACCATTTAAGTATTAGACATTAAATTCGATTCAAATGTATAATAATTAACGGGTTGAATTTTCCGGTACGAATTGATTTTCCCAACCGGCACGAACTTTCCGGACAACCCAATAATATTAAACAATTTTCTTACTTAGTGCTATGCGAATGTGTTATCTCTTGTCAAGTAAAACACAGAAAAAATAAGTAAGATTGACATGAGTTATTTAACATTTTCGCGCCCTCTGAAAATCCAAGGTCTGCGCCCTTTCCCCTGGCTCAGTCCGACCCTGGGCAGCACAAAAGTTTTTGAGCACATTTCCGTTTATTGACGGAAATTCCAGAAGGGGAATTTTAAACTGTACTACGCCTTTCCTAACTGAACTAAAATTTAGATTTCTGCGTAGTATATATACAAATCTATAGATCATATGCTGGGCTGTACAAAAGAATTCGAAAATTTATCCGAATAGTGTTGGTAATTCTTGAAATTGGGTTTTTAAATATGTTGTGCGTTTTCCAAGTAAAGATTTGTAAAATTATTTGGGAAGTGTTAGAAAGTGTTGCATAATATATGCTTGACGCATGATTTTTCGATCTTGTATTTTTTTTTTTGCCCGATTGTATGCTAATATAGAATAATATAGAATATCATAAATTAATAAATAAACCCATTTCCATATAATTGCAATTTTAACTTTAGTGACGTCCTTTCAGAATGGCCAGTGAAAATGAATCTTTATTTTACAAGGTCTTAAAAGAGTACTTGACATTGAGAGATTAGTTCTAATCATGTATTCAAAGAAGTGCCAAAAGTAAAGAGCGGAATATTTTTTACTCAGAAATCCTTCAAAGTTTTTCCCGAGTCAGGCTGTGTAGCATCTTTGGTAAAGACGCTGACTTCGGCAAGAAAATACAGAACAATGTTTTAAGCGACTAAATTTGATTTAGAAATCACAACGAAAAAAAAAATGTATTTGCATTACGCTTGCGAATCATTGAACTCAATGAGGATCCTTTTTAAAGCTTATAAATGTGTATTGTGATGTTTAAAATTTTTATCGAAAACATTTGTGGAATATCACAACCTGCTGCTTTACTAGAGAACGCATAATAAGTTCAATATATCAATTTCTTTATGAGTAAAAAAAAAGTCGATTTTTAAAAACAAAAATAGATTTTACACCAAGAAATCGCCAAGTAGTTTTAGAGTTATGCTTAAAAAACTACTCGCGGTGCAATATGTTTTGCAACGATTAAAATGAATATAACATTACAAGTTCCAAACTTTAAACCTGCATAATTCCTGAACTATTTAACCGAATAACTTCTTATTTTGTATCCGACGATAAAAATTAGTGAAGAATCCAAATATGATGCGAAAATTAAGTGTGGGTATTGAAATTTTTAAGTCTGGTACAATTTCTGTATATAGACGACCCATAAGCAGAATTTAAATATAGCATTGACTAGTAGGCGTTATTACTAATCGATTGGCATCAGTCACATTTTTATATGACGATTTGCTACTTATCACAAGGGTATCTCTTTCTTTCTTTTTTCGTCACGACTGTACATTTATTAAACAATTTCTCTTAAAAATTACAGTATGTAAAATGGATTACCAGGAGATTATACTTATCGACAAATTTATTTTCAAACTTATTTGGTTACTTATATTTTAGCAAGTCATGCATTTATTTATGATAAAATTATGCAGTAAAAGTGCGAATAACTCTCATTTTTCTCAAAATACAATTTTTTAAAAATTATGTATGATGGACTTGGCGGCCAAGTTAAAAATAAAAATATATAAAAGAAAAGTCGCGAAATGTTTGATTTGATAATAATTTTACACTCTGGATTTTAACCCTTTCCGGCACAAACAAAGTCCTTTCGTAAAATGAGAAATTGCTGACTGACACCGGAATTTACAAACGACTTTTTTTAGAAAATATGAGCTCCTTATTTTAAGCGTTCATTATAGAAACAAAATTTTATTAAAATATTCTTGGTGCCGTATGCAAGTTTGGAATTAAAATTAGGTGTGCCCGGAGTGGGATCACTATGCCGGAAAGGGTTAATCATGAATGTTGGTGCTTATACTATATAAATTTGTGTAAAATATGGAAAGTTGGCCACCAAGCCTATCATGCATAATTAAAAAAATAATAAATTTTGAGAAACACGTTATGATGTATTTAGTACAGGAGAAAAGTATTTCTATCAACATATACGTAGGCACTTGCCTTACATATGCGGTAATTTAGTTAATGAAAAATGTTAAATAAGTATCATGATATCAGCTTGAAAAATTGATACCACAACATTTTTTACACACAACATTTTTTTTAATACTTTTGAAAAGTTGTTTTTAGTAGACTCACAATACCTACTCGGTTCAGATCTAGCGTACTTCAGATCCATTCTTATTGATTGGCTCACCAGACTCAGATATCCAGACCATACTGACTTTTAATGTCTTGGAAGCGGTGATCGGCGAATTAAAATTTTGTTGTTCTAAGCTGTTTCGGAATGAGTGCATAATAGTTATATGATAAATCGTTAGCCTCCAGTTCTGTAAGCCACAGTTCGAGTCCCAGCAGCGGAACGTTTGAAAAAATGGAAAGTTTTTATTTTCCATTATTTAATTATGTTACAAAAAAATAATTTGAAACAATATTAACAATTTATATAACGTGATTTTTTTTAAATATTCGTTATAGTGATTGCCGTATTACGTATTTCCTATATTTAGAAATTACAATACAACGATTTAGACGAATCCACTTATGTTTCTTTTCTTTTTTTCAAAGCACAAATTTATACACGCGTTATAATGATGGCAGCTTTAACGAATTTCGTGGATTATTGAGACACAGCGAGGTTGTTACATCCAGTTTCTTTTCTCGTTATTGTCTTTCATGGTCGCGAAGCGCTCATACATGCGTTGGTGATCGCGGATTTAACGAGTGAGATTGCTATACGACGAGGCTGATGCATCCAGTGATTTTGTTGTTGTTGTTGTTGTTTTCATGGGCGCGAAGCGCTTATACATGGGTCAATGATCAGGTACACGATCAAAAAAATACTAATTTACAAAATTTACAAACCATTGCACAAACATTACTGATATCATTAAAAACTCACAAGGTGTGCAATTTGCTTTATTGCGTTTGCAGAAATTGAAAAAACATATTTGATAAATGTACGTAAACTATTTATGTACGTATTCCTTTTAATTATTCAGAAACATCATTAAATTATGTTATAATTAAATTGGGTGCATCAAAAATACGCGTTGCGTGATGCACTCGATCACTACTTCCAAGACATTAAAAGTCAGTATGGTCTGGATATCTGAATCTGGCGAGCACCCAATCAGAATGGCTCTTAAGTACGCTATATCTGAACCGAGTAGGTATTCTATGCTTGATTTGCACTTGTGATTTTAATTGTGTTGTGACTTTTCCAGTTCCATTAAATTTTAGTGTATTATGTGAATGAAAATCATTAAGTGTTGCGCGCAGGATAAAGTTAGAAATTATGCATATAAAAAACAACTAAAATAGAATCATAACATACTTATCTCTAACTTAAAACCGAAATATACACACAAAGTATTGTTTAAAAATTAATTTTAACACAAAATTTTTAAAAATTCAAAAATTTTTAAAAATTCATATTTTTCAAGTGCAAAAAAAATTTTTTTTTTTTTTTTTTTTAAAGCATGAAGACTATAAAGTAACGCATATGTGGTTAATTATTTTTATTTTTAACTTACATATTTTGAAAGTAACAATGCGGGCAAACTCATAATTTATCAAACTGAAAAAACGCATCTTAAAGTTTCAATATCTACTTAAAGTATGCATGTAAAGCCATCTATCTATAAATGATTATAACTCAAGAAATAATGCAGATTTTTTAATGCGATTTTTTTTTTATATTGTTCAGAAATGTTTAAATATTAAGAATCAGACAAAATCTGAAAATTTGGAATTTAAATATCCTGTGCCCCCTGGTAATATGAAAATGGAAATAGATATTGAAATATACAATTTAATAGAAAACTAGTCGTTGGGGGGGCCACCGTAATACTTACCCATCATGAATATGCATAATATAAAATATTAAAATAAAACCTCTGTAAACTATTTATAAAATGCATTGCAATTCGAATACAATCGTGGCTTTATGACATCATAAACCTTAAATGCTCTATTGCTACCAAACTGACAATTATATTAACTAACGGTTTACTGCGTCGGATTAAGCGTTTCATTTCCAATTAAAATATATCTTTGAATTGAAATTTGAATGAAATACAGGGTCAGGAAAAATCGAAGAGTGTGAAAAATATGATTAAAAATATCTCGGAAACTAATTATCCTATAGACTTCATTCTTTATGCAAAATTTATGTTTTTTATTGTCTTTTATACTCCCTCCTTAAAATAAACAATTTCGGAAATTTTGATATACCTTTCATCAGAACGAATATTTCGAGAGTCCGAAAGAAACAGTTCTGGATAATCGAGGTTGCTGAAATTCAATAAGCTTCTTTCCATTATTACATACTAAGTACACACCAAATTTCAAGTCTCTGTCTCGATTTGTTCGGGAGATAGAGCGTTTACAGACACACAGACGGACGGCAAAAGTTTTTTTTTTCTAAAAATATGTTTTTCGGAATCGCGAGTGTCTGAAACGTGTAAATCCGTCAACAATTTTTTTTCGATTTTCAAAACGATTACTACGTATGATGGGTAAGTAAAAGTTATGAAGTCCAATAAAAAAAAGCACTAACATTATAAATGAACTTTTAAATGAAAAGTTTGTAATCGATGATTTGACCAGTTATATACACTGTTTGAAATTGAATTATGAAAACACGGTTTTTTAATCAAAACATTTATAATATTAACTAAAAACGAATGAATTTTCATACATTATACATGCTATGTACAACAAATAATTTAGAAAAGTAAAATTTCATACAAATTAATAAACTAAAACATAACATCAAAAATTAGATTTTAGTAACATAAAAATATGGAAATTGATTTATGAAATGTCACATTTAATTGAAATTAATAATTAGTAAAGCCGCCTTTATTCATTAGAGTTTCTTTTATTCTAGATGGCATTGATAAAACAAGATTTTGGATGTATTTCTGATCAATTAGTTTCCAGTTTTGACAGATTGAAGCTTTCAAATCTACAAGTGATGTGTATACTGCATCCCATTTGCATAAACCATTCGAACAAGCTGTCCCCAAACGTTTTCGATGGGGCTTAGATCAGGACTAATAGGTGGATGATCTAAAAGAACAATATTCTGTTCGTCAAACCAATCTTTCATTGTATTTGAAATGTGAATACTTGCATTATCTTGCATGAAGATATAATCTAAACCATAATATTGCCATGCAAATGGAAGAAGTGAATTTTCTAAAACTAAACTATAATCAAAAGAGTTATGGCGACCGTTTACAAATACAATTTCACGTTTGCCATCATAAGCAATCGCTGCCCAAATAATCAAACTTCCGCCACCAAAATTTCTGCTGAATGCAGATTTCGGTTCTTTTCGGAGATCTCTCCAATAATACCTCAAACCATCTGGGCCATCCAAATTAAATCTTTTTTCTTCATAGAAAATGACTTTCTTCCAATTGTCACCCATTGCCATGTACTTCTCGCAATACTGCAAACGCATCTGCTTGTGACGCAGAAGTAACTTTGGACACGGCTTCATTTTCGACCATTTCAAGCTCCGTGAAGAATGTAAAATTTGCCTAACTCTTCTAGAAGTAACAGGCAGGGCATCTGTCTGAACAGATCTGCTTTGAACTGTGACCAGCTTTCGATGCAAGTTGAAGAATCCCCCTTTTCTGTCTCTTGGTTAAACGTGGATTACCTTTTTTGTTAAAATTTTTGCCATAATTTGCTGGATCTTTTCTATAGTTATATATCACACCAACAGATCTTTTTATTAATTTACTAATTTCCGGGACAGATTTTCCACATTCTAAATGTGCGTCGATTTTACCTCTTTCTTCCTCAGACAAAATCTTTCGTTTACCCATCGCGAAAAATGTAAATGAAACGTATTGCTTTCACTGTACAACGCTTTTTATGTTTACTTTGCAGGTTACGTTACCTTGTTTTATGCAAATTTTTGTCACATTGCTTCGGAATAACCAATGACATGTGATATTTCATAAATCAATTTCCATGTTCGCATATTACGAAAATTTAATTTTTGACTTTTTGTTTATGTTTAATATTATGTGTGAAAATTAATTTTTGTAACAGATTTTTCATACGTACTATGTATATCCCATGAAATTTCATTCATTTTTAATGAATATTATAGAAGTTTTTGTCAAAAAACCGTGTTTTCATAAATCAATTTCCACCAGTGTAGGATCTTTAACATTAAAGATCCGTATCTCTGTGCATTTTAGTTGTTTTAATTATTCGGATATCTAAATTTTTAATTCTGTTTATTTTAACATAAAAAATTAGTTGAACATTTTTCATATACAAATAAATTTTTAATGTTCTACCAATGATTTGTTGTTGTTGTTTGCAATTTGCTTAACCACAGAAGCCAGAGTTTTCAAATAAAATAACTCCGTGTTCTGAAATGTGAATTCTTATCTCAACTCATTTACAAAAGCAATCGACTCGAATTCTCCTGACAACATAGAAGAAAAACAATCGTTATGTAAGAAACGAAAATCGTATGTTCATGGCATATTTCCAAAAATACTTTTTGTTGTTAGTGAAAACTTTATCCTTTTGATGAAGCGGTGTGTTACTAGTAATTTTTTGAATAAGTATATATGCGATGATTAAAATAGTCAAAAAGATAATATTTGATTAAGTGAATGTAGAAAATGAGTTTTGAGAAAATCTTACAAATTACTTTTGAGGGAAGAAATAACTTTTACCTTTTTAATGCAATTTTATTTATTTTTACATTTTTTATTAAAAACATATTTCTAAGTTATCTTATTTTAAAAGTATTCGAACAGATGTCTTTGGATGCTTGAATAATATCTAGGGAAAAAAGCAGTTTGTTAGAAAAATATAACAGTAGCCAAAACAAAATAGAGTAGGCGAATGTTAACAATAGTTTTAAAAAGAAAGGAAAATTGAGCATAATGCATAGATTATGAAACATTCAACAACATTTTGATAAAACTGTTACGGTGTCTTTCTCCACGGATATATATATATATATATATATATATATATATATATAATAAAAATAAAATATAAACAAAAAATGTCTGGTGGCTCCGCCGACAGGCACAGGTATATTTCGAAGTGGGCGGTCCCAACTATATATATATATATAAATCTCTGACGGCTCGGCCTACAGGCGCAGGTAGATTTCGAAGACGCAGACCATGGGGCGCTGTTTATTGGGAATTGCAGAAGAAAGACCTCTTTGCCATGATGCAGCAGTTGGGACCGCCCACTTCGAAATATACCTGTGCCTGTCGGTGGAGCCACCAGAGATTTTTTGTTTTTATTTTATTTTTATTTTTATTTATTTTTTGTTATAAGAGTTGGTCCTATAAAAACTTGTCAGTATAAAAGTTGTAGATAATGTTAAGAAGATTTATAATAAATGTAAGCGTGGATTTGATATCTTGTGAATTGACAAAGTTATGAATTTTTTTCTTCTTAAACCCCTATTCCCCCCCCCCCTCCCTTGAGGCCATTTTTAATTATATCAAAAATCTGTCATACGTAAATTTTGGGCCCTTTTCCTAGAAGTAATAATAACTTTAAACGGATTCAATATGTATCATAATTAAGAAGTTATGCTTTTATTTTCTCTTTTCACAAAAAGCCCCTATTCCCCCCCCCCCCCTTGCTCCGATTTTGCCCATTCACCCCTTCGCGACGAACGTCGTTTACGGAATTTTTAATCTTTTACCACCGGTTTTTTAAAACAGAAATTTTCGCCTAATTGAATCGCAGAAAGGCTACCATTAAATAAAGCAAAGCTTACACTAAAAAATAACTGGTGGGAATAATCGTGGATTCTGAGCATCTTATGCGTATACGTATACGTGTCGCTCGTCCCCAAGGGGTTCACGAACTTGACCAATTTTTATACCGCTAGATTTTATGTATTAGTTTGGAAGAGATTTGTGCAGAATTATGGAAGTTATCATGTCCATAAAAGTGATATAGATAGATAGATAGATAGATAGATAAATAGATAGATAGAGTTTTGAACTGGGGGTGGTTTTGGGTTCTAGGAGTCATGATAGGCGTAAATCTGCAAAAACTTTTCAGAAATTCCAACATAGGGGAGAATGTAAAAGGTAGTATTTCTTACGAAATTTATCTAAAAATACAACTAGTATGTACTAGCATAAAGTATAGCAAGATTTAATGCAGTTGGAAAATGTACAACATTATGAATAACTTGAAAACGCCTTCCAAGAAAACATCGTCCAAGGTCCGAGTACTTCTATGATACCCTGTATATGGATTATAAACACTATTTTAACACCCTGACCGCCGAGCAAAAGGGCAAATTTGTAATGTTATTTTCTCTTGATTTTTTTAAATATGAGAGAAATGAGATGAATTTAGAAGAAAAAAAATTCATAATTTTGTCAATTCAGAAGATATCAAATCCGCTTTCCTCTTAATATTATCTAAAACTTTTATATTGACAAGTTTTTTATAGGACCAATCCTTATAGCAAAAAAATAAAAATAAAATAAAAATAAAAAAAATAAAAACAAAAACAAACCCTGCCGGCTCCGCCCGCAAACTAGGTTTCGAAGTGGGCGTTTCCAAAATGCTGCATCATGGCAAAAAGATCTTTTCTTCCGCAATTCCCAACAAACAGGCGCCCCACGGTCTGGGTATTCGAAATCTACCTGTGCCTGTAAGCCGAGCCGTCTGGGATTTTTTTACTTTCCGGATTTCTTAATTACTTTAGCTTATACAGTAAAACCTCTATAACGGACACTCCCGAATAGCGGACGCCTCTATTTAACGGACATTTTTCAAATCCCCACTCCCAAAATCTAAATTTTTGTATGTTTAACCTCTAAATAGCGGACATTCCGAATAGCGGACAGTAGCTTTGGCGATCAAGGATGAAAAATGATTTTTTAACGAGAAAGAAAATGGAAAAAAAAATAAAAAGCCTCGAAAGCCTGTCCCAAAGTTTTTGACCACAGATAAATTTAGGGGGTGGTCTCTGGAAAATCCCCAGTGGCCTGTGGAATCCCCCAATATCGTATGTATTTTGTATCGATTACTGTTTGATTCTACAGATTTAATTGACATACAATATTCAAAGTTTCAAAATATGTTAAAACTATTTTTATCGTTTTCTGAATATATTGAGCTCTGCGTATTCTGAATTTAGTGTCTTGTTTGTAATTAACGTTTCGAGAATGACCTCAAAACGAAAGCGATTAACTTTTAAAACAATTTTAAATTGTAAATGTAAGTGAATCTGAAAAACAGAAATAGAGTTTACGGATACTTGCCGAATTTTTTAAAATAGGTAAAACACAAATGGCAGAGATTTTACGAAATAAAGAATTTGTGGATTAATAGCTCTAACGAGAACACCAAAAATGTGAAATTGAGGTATACTGATTCCATTGAAATTAATTCTATATTTCTGAATTGGTTTACTTCACTTCGTTCCAAAAAAATCCTATCAGTGGGCCTTTGATTCAAGAAAAGGCTTTAAAAGTCGCCAAAGAACTCTGATTACATGATTTTAAGAGTTTGGGTAGATGGCGGAAAATTTTTCTGTCTCGGCACAACATCGCTTTCAAAACAATATGTGGAAAAGCAAAATCTATAGCTCTGAAAAAAGTGGGGGATTGGAATGAATAACTGCAATCAATTTTACGAAGGTTAGGAGGAGAGAAACATTTTGAATGCCGAGGAAAGCGGACTCTTTTTCATAATTTTTCAAATAAGACTTTGTGCTTTAAAAAGGATGGCTGTATCGGCAAAAAAATGACAAAAGAGCGAATCACTATTTTACTAATGTTGCAATGTGTTAAGGGAATTTTAAATTCTTCTTATAGTTCAAAAATCTCTGAAACCCATGTGTTTCTCAAAGAACATCCAATTTAAAAAATTTGGTGTTATAGAGCGAATAAAAAAGCGTGGATAACCAGTTTTTTAGTGATTAAATTGTTAACTTTCTTTGATAACAGGATGAAAGAACAAAGAAAAGTTCTCTTGTTTTTGGACAGTGCAACTTCTAATCCAAAACCGTTTAAATTGGACAATGTTAAAACTATGTCCACCCCCCCCCCCAAAGACAACTTCCGTATGCCAACCCCTTAATAAAGGCGTTATATACAATTGTAAAGCTCAGTAGAGAAAGCTTTTATTAAGATATATTCTTTCGAAGTTTTATTCTATGAATACAGTTGAGAACAGCCTAAAATTAGTTGATGTTCCCGATGCTTTAAAATTCGGATTACTTCAGCTGTAAAAACATGTAACCGGAATGCGTCTGACAATGTTTCAGAAAAACAGGCTTTATATTACAAGAAAATGAAACACTTATTTCCGATAGAAATGAAGAACTATCGCTATAAGTGAATTAATGAAATGGATTAGGAGTGAAGAAATGCCGAAATGTCCATCAGTATTGATGATGACCTACTGAAAAAGAATCAGTTGACGTAGGCGATTATATCGACAAAAGCTGACTCTATTAGCGATATGAATCAGATAGTGAAACCAGGGGATGTTTCCTGGAATATCGAGAATTTCCAAAAAGCGGCAAAACACAGTGAGCAGTTACACATATTTATTTCCTTTTCCAAAAAAGGATGATTCAGAAGGATTAAAACTACTGATAGCATTAAAACGTCGCATAGAAAAACTAACTACATGTAATCGCAAGCAAAAGCAAAGTTTTGTAACAGATTTTTTCCTTAAGAATGTAATAAACAGTGGAAAAATGTATGTACAATTTCATTTCAGTTTTATTGCTTAAAAAAGTAATTTTAATTTCTGATTAATCATATAGTAGAAGTTCTCGGACATATAAAAGCCAATTAATGAAACGTTAAGCATTTCTTAGCGATTTTGTGAATCTCCGAAGTTTTCCCAATAGCGGACACCTCCGAATAGCGGACAATTTCTGCGCTCCCGAGATGTCCGTTATTTAGAGGTTTTACTGTATATGCATTTAAAAAAAAAAATTCTTCTTTTACGAAGAAAGAATATATTTTCGTATATAGTCATATAAATGTAGATGAGTTGAAATTTTACATAATTATTAAAATCCCTTATTAAACTTCAAACTATTACTTCCGATAGACAATAATTTAATCTTAGTGGAGTTTTTTTTTTTTTTTTTTTTTTTTGTCGTACTGATACAACAAATAACTGTAAACGCTAAACGCACTTTTTTCCTTAGAGACTGTAGTGAACCTCAATATCATGTATTAGTTTTGAAATAGTTTAAAAGCATAAATAAAATCCACTTCAAAGACCGATAGACCGTATATATTTCGAAATTATTTCGCGTTTCCCTGTAAAAGAACTGCGAAGCTGGATCAAATATAAAGGAGACTTTTTTAATATTTGTTATCATGGCAATCCTGATAAGTTGTTTACGATCTAAAGATTCATTTGCCACCGTTTCATTCTTCATACATTCATTAAAATTTGTAGTTGATAACGTCACGAATAAACACAAAGAACCTAGTTGCGACTGGTTGCACAAAGTATAATTATTAAACATTCAACAAATGTAAATGTCAAACCCAATGAAATTTGGCGCAGATTTAGTATGCAATTCGGTAATGAAACCCTATATCGAGGTTTCATCTATGTACGAAGTATAAATTGTTTAAAAATTACCGTCCAGTATGCAATGGCACTGAAGAAGTGAAACTATTCCAGTGAAGCAAAAACTGATAAAGTTCACACTTAAAATTTGTGTGTTTACGGGGTATTTTGTACGTCAATTTTCTTCATGAAAAACATATAATGCTGTATAATAATGTTAATTTTTGGGGAGGATTTAAGCAGTACATCGGTTCTAAAGAAGCTCTATTCTGATCAGAATGTTTTTCTTTTCCGGGACATTATGCAGGAGCCCACACGGCAGGTGTAAGGAAAAAAAAAAAAAAAAAAAAAAAAAAAAACAAGTTGGAAATTGTACGTCAAACGTGACAAATGAGGTGCGTTCGTACTGTAGCTGATTTTTAATTCTGTGAAATGAATGATATCGTCTGCAGATTAATTTCTGTAATAGAATAAGTATCTCGGTCGCTTGACTATTCAACTTCGGAAGCTCCTATAACAAGAAAGCACCGATTTAAAAAAAAAAAAAAATTCAAATTTCTTAATAAATATTTTTATTAATATCTCCTAAAGTTTTGATTCGATTTTAATAAAATTTGAAATGTCTCGACAAAATTCTGCAAAGATAATATATCTTAAATTTCAAACCATTCGGTTGGGTAGTTTTTGCGTTGTTATATGCGGACGGATGGACAGACAGACGGACGGACGGACAGACAGACGGACGGACCAAGCGACGACAATAGGTGCTACGTATTTATATAATTACGAACGCACCTAAAAAAAAACCTTGATAATACGACTTACAGCTCTACACGAGCCCCTGCCTGGCTCGAAGCTCGAGTTCGACCCCAGGCTGCGGGCCGGTCTCAAGCTAATTTTCATTCAAAAGACTCGGGCCCAGACTGGGCCCGGGTTATTTCCTCGGGCCGTGTCAGGCCGATAATGTACTTTCAATATGTAATACCAGGTCACATTTCATCCTTAATTATAGTAAAGAAAGTAAACGATACAGCAACATTTCATTGTTTCATTTCTTTTCTGTGTTTTATTAATTGCATATTTATTCGCATTTTTACGAACTCCTATTTTTTAAAGGAAATTTCGGTAAAAACAAATTTTCGCTTACAGAATATGGACAACTTGAATTACTGAAATTGGATTCCAAACGCATACGAAGTAACGTTATTCTTTCCTCAATTTGTTTAAATTTTAAAGTAGTGTTTTAGATTGGTTGTGTCTATAGAAAGGAGCAAATTAACTTTTTTGTTACCCGCGGTCTTTTTCTTTCTACCTGCTACAAAAACTAGTCGGTGGGGGCCACCGTAATACTTACCCATCATGGATATGCATAATATGAAATATGAAAATAAAACATGTGTACATTGCAATTCGAGTAAAATCGTGGCTTGATGACGCCTTAAACTTTAAATGCTCCGTTACTGAATTGCGTAAAAGAAACATCCTTATAACTCCAAAATTGATAATCCTATTAACTAACGGTTTACTGCGTCGGATTAAGCGTCTCATTTCCAATTAAAATATATCCTTGAATTGAAATTTGAATGAAATACAGGGTCATGAAAAATCGAAGAGTGTGGAAATTATAATTAAAAATATTTCGACAGCTCATAATCCGATCGACTTCATTCTTTATGCAAAATTTGTTTTTTTATTGTTTTTTATATTTACTCCTTAAAATAAACAATTTCGAAAATTTTTATATACCTTTTATCAGAACGAATATTTCGAGAGTCCGAAAAAAATAGTTCCGGGTAATCGAGGTTACTGAAATTCAATAAGCTTCTTCCCATTATTACGTACTAAGTACATCCCAAATTTCAAGCCTCTACCTAAATTTGTTTACAGACAGACGGACGGCAATTTTTTTTTCTAAAAATATGTTTTTTGGAATCTCCAGTGTCTGAAACGTGTAAATCCGTCAATTTTTTTTTTCGATTTTCAAAACGATTACAAGACTTACCCTATACTACGTATGATGGGTAAGTAATAATAAAAACAAACCATCCATTAATTACGTCATATTTCAAGAAGGAGGGGACAGCAAAGTGTGTCAGGTGGGGAAGAAGTGGTTTAACATGTTGTGACGTCACATCTATAATATGCAAATTTTATTATATCTAAAAATTATATCTAAAATATGAAAATTTTTAGGGAGGCAAAATCGGCCTATGGCCACGGTTTTGGGTCAAGCCCGTGCAGAAGAGCTCTAAAATCTTCCTTCCAAGCCCATGTTCGGCTGACATTTTATTTAGATATTTTTGTCAAAATTATATTGATCTTGTACATTTGTTTAGCGAAATCTTTAGAAATTTAATTTGGCTTAATAAATTGCAGAGATGTATATTTTTAGAAATCTACTTTTTTTTTCTTCGTAGAGCTCTAAAATTATTGAGCATTTGACTAATTGGCTGTGTAGTTTAATTTGCTTCAATGGCATATAATTTTAATTTATTACTATTATTCAAAATGTCTTACTTAAACTTTTTCTCTAATTGAAAGCGTCCCAGAGAAATATTTTTAATTTAATAATCCGGAAAGACACCCCCACCCTCTCCCCAAATTATTAATCTAATAAGAAAGAAATATAAAAAAAAGAACATTTGACTAAATTATTGTTGGTGATAGATTTTAAAATGCTCGCACTTTATTTTTAATGTGACAAAGGAATTTGTTACCATTACGTGTAATTTTAGGTTACAATCATTATGGCAAACTATCTTTAAAGTTTTGCTTATTAAAGGTATTCGGGGGTAGCGGTGTGTGTGGGGGGGGAGGGGGGGGTAAATTTTTTGAACACTATCCAACAAATACTTAAGATTAACAAAATATATCGCAGCCTATTTTTATTATAAAAATTAATTTGCCTTCATGAAATGAAATTTTAGTTTATTATTATTATTATTATTATTTAAAACGTCTTTCCAACTTAATTTATTAAAAGAATTAAGGAAAGATATTTTTGAATAGTAGCCAACACAGAAATACTTTGTTCTTATTATAACAATGTAACATATGGGTGCCAGACAAGGGAGTGGTAGTTAAATTTTTTTTTTAGTTTAGTTTGATTCATGTTTATATTCATCCTTTTAAAAATCAAGTGTTAGGCAGCGGGCTACAGGCATATTTGTTCCAAAATTTCGCCTTTCTTTGGATGTTTTTTCTGCGGACTCATTTGATATAACAGTTAACAAAAGAGAAAATCGTTAAAGCTTAATCCGCTAAAAATTGTTTAGAGGTAAAAGTATATCGTATATAGATCTTTAGTTTAGGAGATGAAACAAACAAGTGGGTAAATGTGATCGAAGATCGCACAAAGGGTTTCGTTTAATATTCCTTTCAAAACACTTTATCCTTCCTTTAATAAATCCAAATAAATTTCATTAAAAAAAAGTCATGTTTTTTATAAAGTAAAAATTTACCGGTCTATTTTTCTCATTTTTCCGAAAATCTGAACCGATCCGATAGCGGGCGAAGCCCGCTATTATACTCTGTCATAATAATATCTGTCATGTGGACTAAATGCGATATTTAAAAACAAAAAAATCAATTTCAAAATTGAACATGTTGTATAGAGACCTTCAAAATGTTAAACGTCAGATTAATTTTCTGTTTAATTCACTAATGACGCCATATTAAGCTGTTTTCTGTATTTACACATACTCATACTCCTTGAATTATTGAGAAATGTTTGAAAAATTCCGTTTTATTACCAATATGACGTCATATTCATCTTTTTTTCAATTGGTGAAACTTTTTATTTCATTTTCATTTTTCACGTGGAGATCTTTCAATAGAAAATTAATTATTGTAGAAAGAATTTTATTGTGGATTTTTAATTGTTGGCAACTGCTATGACGAAATTTTTTTTAATTTAATAGGAAAACGCTGTTAGATTTTTGGTTTTTTATCTCTATATATTAAAATAATACGATTTTTTCAAATTTTATTATTTTGAGCTTCATAGTAGGTATTCAGCTATAAGTACACAAAATTTCATGACTGTAAGTTATATAGTTTCTGAGAACCGGCTCTGTGACAGACAGACAACGGAGCGGGACTAAGAGTGTTTCCTGAGATGAACGAAACCCTAATAATAAACGTAAGGAAAAAATAAAACATTAATTAATAACTAAGTAGGGGAGTTTAAAGAAGACATATTTAAATAGAATATTAAATTACTCCTCAATTTTCGGTCCAGAAATTTCATCGTTAAGTGAAGGTTAAAAATTTCTTAAATGTTTTTAAACACATGTATAATAAATATAAGTGTGGAAATTGAAGATCTACGTTTTGAATTATTGGTATCCCTAAAACGCATTTCAAGAGGATTAAATCATTTATTATGATTTCTATTTGTCTCTCTGTATGTGCAAAAACGAAATTTCAGCATGCTGTAGATTATTTTAACCAAAATATAATATTTATTGTAAAACTTTTAATAACCAGTGAACACCCGTTCGAGGCTTTTGCACTTCAGTCTTTGACGTTATTTGCTTGCGTTATTTCATAATTAACTGCAATTCATAAAATATCAATATGTGTTTCGATAGATCTCAATGTTACTTAACAGGTGACATAAAAAAAACATAAATAGATGTTAAAAGATGTTTAAAATGTTTAAAAACTCTCCAAATACTTTCGGCCAGCAACCCCTACCATCTTCAAGGCCGGAAAGCCTTGAAGATGGTTGCGGTTGCCGGGCGAAAGTACTTGGAGAATTTTTGAACATTTTAAACATCTTTTAACATCTATTTGGGTTTTTTTTTAATGTCACCTGTTAAGTAACATTGAGATCTATCGAATGTCACACTGATATTTTATGAATATAATATGGTGAAAATTTGAATTTCGCACTCTGTGTTTTGATTTTACTGCAATTTTCAACACTTTACAACGCTGTTGAAAAGTGTTTATAAATTCGGTTTGTCTGGTTGTGCTCTAACTTGCATAAATATACTCAGATTGCCATGTAATTGATATATGTTATTGAGGATTACAATGCCCTGTTCAGTATTGAAAATTAAATATGCAGCACTTATAATTCATTTACAGGGACACTCAAAAGAATTCAGGTACATTGTGGTCTATGGGGGAAAAAGTTTGCAATATATTTTAATGATGTTATACTATTTCAAATGTATTTAAATTGATATACATCAGTGAAGTGCACTACAAGATTCTTACTGCAGAATATGGCGTGCATATAATTTACTGCTCATTTCAGCAATTTTCGTCAGTAAACGGAAATGTACTTGAATTCTTTTGTGCAGACACAAAAGAGTTTGGTTACAGTACTGTCCACGAGCGGTATTTGCTACTGAATTTTCAGTTGTGGTATACGTTTTTAAATTTAATTAATTTTTTGCATGTTACTTAGTGTGTATAAATTCTACATACCATATACAGGGATGCACAAAAGGATTCGAGTACATTTCCGTTTACTGACGGAAAATGTACGGACTATTGGAAAATGTTTCATAAGGTATGCATGACGCATGATTTTTCTTTATTGTTTATCAAACAATGTGTTTTAATGAAATGTGATTATGCTATGTCAAAAGTCCGTTCGAAAGCCTTTCGTATGATGTTCCATTCATCGTTGTGCGTTTTTGTATGGTGCATAGAAAGGGAAGAGTACCTATCCGGTGGTACCTATCCGGTGGTACGCCGTATACCATCTGTATTTTTAAAAATAAGCTACGTATACCCTCTGTATTTTTTAAAATAAGCTATATACCCTCTGTATTTTTAAAATAAGCTACATATACCCTCTGTGTCTGAAGTAAAGCTATATAGCAGAGGTACTCTCTTGCGTACACCCTCTGGATTTTTACGACTATAGCACTCAGTAAAAGGGATATTGACATGAAATAATATATATGTTTATTGTAAACAGAAAGACACCTTTTTAGTGCCAGAAAACACTGAAAATTCATTAAAGTCAAAGCATCATAATTCGGTAAGCAATGGTGCCAAAAGAATGGAAGAATAGGAATTTTTTTTTTATCTTCCTTCTTAGACGCAAGGCAAAATTTTTTCTAAATGTAAGTTATAGGAAAAGGGAGGGGGGGGGGGCATAAAAAATTAAATTTCGAATTTAATATGCATATATACAGTCTTTTGTAAAACAATTGTCATATCTGAAAGCAATACTTGATTCGTATACTTTTTGTAACTGGAAGTATGTTTCTATCATCATCAGTTTAAGATATAAACGGCATTACCTCTATTTTGAATTATGTGGTATATACAGGGTGACCCCCTCTCTCAAAAAGTTAATTAATTAATTAAAAAATAAAATAAATAAATAACACAAAATAAATAGATCTAAACTAATAAAAGAAAGTTTCGCTCTGTGTGTCTGTGTGTATGTGTGTGTGTCTGTTGGCGATGGCTAGGAAAATCTGGCCCACCTAGAAGGCTGGAAATTTAGATTTAGGTAGTCCAAACCCTCTCCTGGTGCAACATTACATCAAAATTTTAATATTTCAATTACTTTCTGAAATATTAATTAAAATGCACAAAGAACTCTCATTAAAAATACGCTTTTATTCTCTTGAGTTGGTTGGTTCACTGGTTGGTTGCATCGATTCTTCACATAAGTAATTAAATAAACCAGAGTAGCGATGCACAAATAAGGATTTCTAACTAAATAGTGTCAACATGGATTGAAGTTATTAGCGTAGAGGAGCCATGCGAATGTCACGTACCTGTACATGACAAATTACACATACGTCCCACTGATTGAAATATTTTGCAGGCATATTTTTCTTCATGACAATTAGTCGGGTTTAAGTTTTTTTTTACATGACATTTATTATTATGATGGAGATTGTTAATACAGAAAACTTTATTTAACAGATTCTTTTTTATATTTGCGGGAATTCAGAGGGACAAGGGTCTAATTATATTTAAGCTTCAAGGTGTATTTCTAGAAAGCAGTTACCAGAATTTCTGTATAGTAGTGTAAAAGTAGTAAGCCAAATTTCAAATTAAGTTCCTAGCTTAACCAAATGAATCAATCATTAAAGATGTATTGTGATCCTCCTAATTAGTTATTTGCTGAAGGCCACTTAAACAACCCCCCCCCCCCCACCCCTCCCGGACCGTCCTTCAAGGTTTTTTCTCTAACTCTGCTCCGTTTCCATATCTCAGCAACTATCTTTCCGATTTCAACGCAAGTGATTTCAAACATTATAATTAATTTAATAGTCACCATTTATAACATTAAACTAAATTTATGAGTAGCGGTTACCACTATTTACGAATAACAGTTTAAGCCAAATTTGTAATTAAATTCAAAGCTTAAGCAAACGAACGATTTTTGAAAGATGCATAGTGGTCCTCCTAATTAGTCATTTGCTGAAGGACACTTGAACAACCCCTCCCCCCCGGCACTCCTTTCAAGGTTTTTTTCTCTAACTATGCTCCGCTTTCATATCTCAGCAACTATCTTTCCGATTTCAACACAAGTGATTCCAAACATTATAATTAACTTAAATGTCACTCTTTATAACATTAAACTAAATTTATGAGTAGCGGTTACCACTATTTCCGAATAATTGGGTAAGCCAAATTTGTAATTAAGTTCCTAGCTTAAGCAAACGAACGAATTTCGAAAGATGCATAGTGCTCCTCTTAATTAGTCATTTGCTGAAGGGTACTTGAACAACACTCCCCCCCCCCCGGCCCCTCATTCAAGGTTTTTCTCTAACTATGCCCCGTTTCTATATATCAGCAACTATCTTTCCGATTTCAACGCAAGTGATTCCAAACATTATATTTAACTTAATAGTCACCCTTTATAACATTAAATTAAATTTATGAGTAGCGGTTACCACTATTTACAAATAAGAGTTTAAGCCAACTTTGTAATTAAGTTCCTAGCTTGACAAAACGAACGAATATTTATGCATGCATAGTGGGCCTCCTAATTAGTCATTTTCTGAAGGACACTCGAACATCTCCTCCCTTCGGCACCTCACTCAAGGTTATTTTCTCTAACTGTGTCTTATTGCAATAACTGGGCTAATAATGTTCCAATCTTCTCGAAATCAGCTCAATTTTGTAGTGCGCCTAATACTATACAGTAACGTAGGCAGCGGGGACCTGTCTCAGAAGTTCGTTCGGAAATAGGTTTGTTTAGAACAGAATGCTCCCCTGGCGGTGGTAGGGGGAAATAAAAGATTTTCTAGAGCGTACGAGCATGCCTGGTATATGGTTCCGAAGCCATCGTAGACCGTGGCCAGAGTTCCATTTTTTAAGAGATTTAAGTTTATTACAAGGGCTCGGGCAACGCCGGGCGGGTCAGCTAGTAAGTAAATAAAATAAAATAATATAAAACAAAAACCACTAGTGGCAATTTAAAGAATTCTTACGCTATTTAGAAAATGCAAGAGACTTTCGAATACCACCAACTGTAACAAGGGAGTGTGTAATATGAGAGGCTAAATAGATGTAGCGAACGGAGTTCAGTAGTAGTGTCCAGAAACGCCAGCAAGACTATAACGTCAGTATGATGTTTTTCTGGGAAGAGTCTTGTTATATTGTCTAAGTTAATTTTTACAACAGGAAATCGTTCAAAGAAGTGAGAAGACTGTTTTATGGCAATTCTGGTGAAAAGTATGCGCTGTCCGATTCAATAATTAGACTAATGTTGCCGAGATTTTGTAGTCATCATGCAATTGCCGGACATGCTTAAACGAGTCTTCATGAACATGATTAAACATTCGCATGCCTGCGTAGAAGTTGGAGGAGGGTAAGTTTAACGTGTCTTGTAGTTTAGAACAAATAAATACGTTTTTGGAATTTCTTTGTAATGTTTTCGAAATTTCACTAGCGCTTTGAGGGGTTTAAAAAAAAATTAAATTTGTCGATACATATGTTGAAGAATTATTCTTTTTCTTTCTTTCTTTCTTTCTTTTTTCTTTTTTTTTAAGTCGGTTAAAAGAAGAAAGAAACACTATTGCTCATGCTCCGTCTTTCCTTCCGCAGTTGAAAAGTGCATTGTTGCTTAATTTCTGCATGAAATCCCAGCAAGTATTTCGGTAGAACATCGAATGCACTTTTAGCAAGGGAAATCGATCTACTGACCTAGTTGAGATTCCCTTCTGTCTCAGATTCTATCTCTTTATGGAGGTAATTTATGAACTTTATTGTTCTGGGAAGCTGAAAAAAAAAAAAAAAAAAAAAAAAGAGAGAGAGAGAGAAATATTAATACGACAGCCTGATGAAAGTGCTCGAACGCAAACAAATATAGAAGGAAATGTCCAGTAGAAAGTAAATGGGGATGTTTAGAAAAGTAAGAATTTATTATAAATCTTTTTCTAAAAAATTAGTTTGTACACATGCATGTTATTAATGTATTATTATTATTATTATTATTATTATTATTATTATTATTATTATTGTTATTATTAGTATTATTATTATTATAAACGTCCCATGACATTCAGGGTGGTTGAGTGAGCAATATTATACAGAAAGCTATCAACTCCCTTTCACAGAAAGGGAAATAAATAATTCTAAAATTTTCAAACAGCTATTTCATTAAATTATCGTGGAAGAGCTTTTTTAAATGGCTTAAACTTTCTTTAAATCTGCATCCGAGTTTTGTTTGATTCTTACAAAATAAAACTCACATTTTTAAATAGTTTAATATCAATAGGTTGAAAGCGACGGATTATTTAACACCCGTTACTGATAAGTACGTTATTAGAATATATATCTTTTTGTAGATTATTAAGATTTACGGGATGCATTCTGTGATATCTATAGTTATTGGTGCTAGTAGATTTAGTAAAACATAACTTGGACTATGGAAATAACCCTTTAGAGACCGAGCTATTTTATTTATCAGTTCAATGATACAGGCATAGCCGTGAGAATATGGAGAAGGTCTCGATAACCATATTATTTAGATACTTACGTTTTCATCATGTACAGTACGTGTCAAAAGTCTGAGCACACCAATATATTGTAACGATTTTTCAATTGAAGTGCAGAATAACGAAATAAAACCTATTTTATTGGCTTTGTTTACAAAATATACAACTGTTTGAACAATAAAGGGGAAAAAAAGTTATTTTGACTTTTAGGCAAGTTTATTTAGGTAGTTTTAAGTAGTATGCTTTCATCAAAGTTACTACCCTTAGCTTTGATAAGCGCTTTTCATATCCCTGGCATGCTACTTATTCATTTTTCCAGCTTTTGACGATCAGTTTGACTCCAGCAGTTCTGGAGATCCTCCGAAAGGCGCTCGGTGTTGGTAGCATCTGTTTCCGGACTTCCCTGTCTAATTTTTCCCACAGAAGCTTGATAGGTGGAACATCTGATGATTGAGCTGGACATTCCATTTTTGTTATGACTTGAGCGTCTACTTTCTTTGCAAATAATTTGTACACAACTTGGATGTATGATTTGAATTGTTAGCTTGTTGGTAAACAAAGTTCTGAACCACAAGTCACCTTCCGGAGGGAATCGCATGAAGCACTGATATGTTGTGGTACACTTTTTTGATCCATTATTCCGATTCATTATCCCTTCTCCATTCTCCATGCTTAACTGTTGGTAATATACAGTCTGGGAGAAAACGTTCACCTGGACCACGACGCTCAAAAGCATGCAAGATAAAAAGTTCAAATTTCGATTCGCCTGTCCAAAGAACCATCTTCCACTGTTCCTCAGTCCAATCCTTATGCTTCTTAACCCATACCACGCTTAGTCGTTTGTTGCACGTAGAAGTGGTTTTCTTACCGCAACACTACCATTAAGGCCATATTCCTACAAGCGACTGCCACCGTCTTATCAGACATAGTCTGAGAACGACTTTTTCGCAACTCCCTTGATATTTCCGGAGCGGTCAAATGTCTGTTACGCTTGCTAGTAGTCACAATAAAATTGTCCTCACGAACAGTTGTTCTTTTTGGACGACTAGTTCGTTTTTTGTAACATTTTTACCAGTTTTTTACTTTTGTTCTGCCTGACGCACCTCCCCAAGGGATATCTTCAACCGCTTCTGGATTTGCCTCAAAGAATAACCTTCTTCTCTTAAAACAATAGTTGCAACACCGTGTCCGCACTTAACTCATAGCTCTTTTTAGGCATTTTTGACTAACTGGAGCTTTTAGGAAACTTGTTGACAATTTGGAGCGTGAGAAAACAACACAATCACATGTTGATAATGCTCGATTATTTACGATCACTTCGCGATCACACGACACGTTACTACAGGTTTACATGACTGTCCTTGATAGCAAACAAACAACTAATGCAAAATGGTAGATGAAATTCCCACTAGATGGCAATATGTAGACGCAACTTCAAGCAAAGCCCGCGAAGTACAATACAGAAATTATGTTTCCAAGCATACAACTAACTGTTTGATACATTTCTGTATCGTTTTTCGGGTTGAATCGATACGGAAGTAATATTTATTTTTATCATACTCCATTCATACACAAGTAACAGAATGCACGATAAATAAGCTTCTTTTCGATTTCTGGGGGTCTGCTCAGGCTTCTGACATGTACTGTATCTTGGATGTACCAATTTACAAAATCTGTCTTTTTCGCGCGCGTTCTAGGTTTTTAATCAACGTTTGTAATATTTTCCAGAAGATTGCGAGGAAACTTAAATTTAAACTTAATTATTTTTTATTAATGCCCGGATCAGTGACGTGGGCTAGAACTGGCCGAGCCCGGTTGCACCGCAATCCATAAACCCTTGCAAATTGTGCTTAGCTTGCGTTTTGACTCGTAAAGTTGGTTACAATTTTATATCTGAAAGTAATGTTTTCTGGGCTGAAAATCAAACTTTTAAGGGGCAGTTTCAGAATTAGACATTAAGAGTTGAAATCTAATTAATATAGTAGCTTGTCGTATTCTAAGACAATAGTGTGTGACTACTGACTCTTATGGCAATAGGCTGAATATTTTTTAAAGACATTTAGTAAATGCTGTATTACAATAGGATTAAATCGGCATAACAACAACTTTCTAGAATTTTTTCTTTTCTTATCGTTAATAATTGGTTCAGACAAGTAGCCCCTATTATTAAGTTTAAAGAATGAAATACATTTTTGCATTAAAAGTATCAGCAACAGTGTGCACAGCTTTAAGCGTAAGTTTTATTTAAAATTAAATGATAAAACATAAATGGAGTGATAGTATTAAATGTGAAAATATATAATATCTTTACAACACGCAAAAAGCGTTAAGCAACAAGAAATATAAATTAATTTTTTAAAGTTATTAAGTTATATTATTAATGTATTAAATTATTAAATAAGCTTTTAATACTAAATTTAATACAGTGAATTTCTATTGTCGTCAATAATTGACTTGCATGCAAAGTTTAAACAAAAGGTTCGTTAGATATGTGTGATTTCAATCACAAACGTAAAATAATATATTTTGCCCCTGGACTCTACCCCTGATGAAATACCGTCCTGGCAATGCATGGATATTGCATAGTCATCTATAGTGAACCTGTGTGCAACGTTTGAGGAAAATCAGTTCGACAGAAGTAGGTCAAAAATTGATTGCAAGATTTGACCCAGACGGACACACAACATACGAAATTTAATAAAAATGTTCAAAAACAGATTAAACAAATGTAAAACATATTATAGGGCGTTAAATAATGCAATATGCCACCCAAATTCGTCAGCGGGGCTTTGGTGGCATACAAAAGTGTTTCAAAATAAAAAATGCAATGTATTATTAATCGTTTGAATATATTACTTTTTAAATTCCCTTTTTAACCCTTGGCGAATGAATGCTGCCACATTCACGACAACCATTTTTTTTTTTTTTTTTTTTTTTTGGTCCAACTGTGTTGTTTCGAAATATTTTTGTTCTTCACCACTTTTCTGACAAACTTTTTTTGCCTTATTTAATTGATGAAATTTTGAGATTAGATAAGGCGAAATTCTCTGTTCAAAAATACTGGTATCAAGTTGGAAACAGCACATTTGGACAATGGAAATTGGTTGTGACGAATATGACGGCATTCGTTGGTTAATGGCTTAAGTTATGATGTTATTTTGTTAAAGGTATGATATTTAGGATGGTCATAAGTCTTTCTCTGATTACAATAATTTATTGCAGAAAAACTAATATAATGAGGCATACACGCTTGTTTCAATATATTGTAAAGACATCTATCAAGTTTTTTAATACAAGTACTTACGTCAGTAAATTTTGGTAGCTCGAAGATTGTCAAGGCGGTATTCCATTCCACGTCACATATTGCCCAACATTTGGGCTGTCAAACTAGACTCAGCATCTGTGATCCTGACCTTGAGTGTTTCACTATCTTTTACTGGTGTTGCAAACACTGTCCTTTATGTACCTCCAAAAGAAAATATATAGGAGTTGGTCCATCCCGTCCAATCCAACTTCCAGGAAATTTGTCATCAAGGAACTCACGAAAGACAATAGAGACTAGACTAAAAAATCTTAAGAACATGACTTTTCCATAATAAAAATTTTACAGTATTACATTCAATGGTTATTTCGTAATAATTTTTTGTAATCAGGGAAAGACTTTATGACCATCCTGTATGTACTTTTCCAATTTGAATATGGGGTGTTTATATGTGAATTGCTAATTTTCCTTGTTAAACATTATCTATGTCTATATTATCTTTTCATCTTCATTTTAGTACTTGTTGAGGAGGTTTGAAATCCATTTTTCAGTGTTTAATGAATGGATTTTCTTACAAGATAATGAAGTGCCTTTATTTTTTTACAGCTGCTTATAAAATTCGTCGTAAGCTATTGGTGAAAGAGAACTACATTCTTGAGGCAAATGTACTGAATTCCATTCGAAATTATCGAATGATTTAGAAATGGGTTTAGCCTTGAGAAACATTCATTTTTTGGCCCAATGACAGAACATTTGCGAATATGAGACGTGTTATTTTTATCTAAGGATCTATATTAAGATCCATTATGAGTATAATCAACAGGTCTTATATGGAATTTGAAGACCAGAAAAATGCGATTTTTTAAGAAAGTTAAATGATAGAATTTTTTTTAATTCAGGTAAGTCCCAGATTTTGATAAAAAAGATTATTGCTTGATAATATTAAGATTCTTTTTAACGAATTCTACTAAAAAAATTCTTAAATATTAATTGAATTAAAATTCTGTTTAACGATTTATAATGTGATTATAATAATCCATAATATTTTTTTCAATATGGAAAATTCGAGCTTTATTTTTTTATACATATTTTAGAATTTTACACTTGTACTTTATTTTACATTAAAGAAGGTCCTTTAATAAAATCTCGAAACAGTTCAATTCAGTCTTTTTGCTTGTGCTCTTCTTTAAGTTGATTTTACACACAAAATAATGAATATTGTTTCTGTATTCATTGAATATATGAGATACATTAGCTTATGAATGACGATAATCACAATTTTCTATGCGTTAACATTATTTTGTTCTTGTTTTTTCATTGAAAGTAGTTGCAGTTTGAATACATAATAATTGAACCTTATAGCATAAAGTATAATTTTGCCATAAAGTACATAAAGTTCAGAAAAGGTGAGGATTCTAAATTTGAGTTCTGAGTAAAGCGTGAGGGGGAAAAAAAGTATGTCGTGGGACACTTGACTGTAATGAAAACATTTATTCAATGGAACTTTTTCGAATGTTGAATGTCTGTTCGTAAGAGATTGCATACTAATGTAAAGAGATGATTCACACGATAGTCACAGGACCGGTATGTATTGTACACACGGTATTATTAACTTTTATATATTATTTTATAGAAATAAAAAATTATTTGACAATATCATTTACTGCATAACAGTTAGCCTTTCGGCTGTCATATTTCAAATTTCTACCCCTAACACTTCCAAATAAATCGCAATTTCGTGAGCTTTTAGAAAGTTTTCCGCTTATTTCATCCTTTTAAATTACAAACTTTTTAGAAACCGTTCATTGAGAACATTTACATCTTAAATGTAACCACCACACCAAATTTCAAGTTTTCAGCCAGATCAATATAACAGAAATTGTTCTGTTGCGAGTATTTACGTCTTCAATGTAACAGCCATGTCACACAGTCAAACTTCACGTTTATAGCCCTAAAAGTTCATAATAAATTGTAATTTTAGAACGTTAACCTCTCATTTCGCCTCTTTAAATCTCAAAATTTTCTGAAACCGTTCTTGGAGAGCCTTTAAATCTTAAAAGTAACCCTCATGCAGAATTTCAAGTTTCTAACCCCAACAATATCAGAGAAATCTCAATTTTAGAATGTTTTTTAGCGCCTGTACTCATTTGGGTGTTGTTGTATCGACATGAAATATAATCCTGTGTTGGAGCAGAGATGGTCACCAGCATTTTGTAACCGTTATTTTTTATATCAGCTCGATAGTTCCAGAGATTACCCTTAGAAACAAACAAATGCACAAACGTTACTTCTTTATAATAATAGTATAGATTACATCATTTTCTTTATTTAATGCATCAGTTTTATTAAAAGAAATCCTGCATTCATCACTGATTTCTTTTCTAGGTTTAGGTTCATGAATGCTCGAGCTTCCGGAAATACTGCCTACATCCCCACCGAAGTGGAACACATTGCAAATGTCCTCACTCATGCCGTAAGTATGTTGTTCTATGAACTTGATTTTAGATCTCGATTATCGCAGAGACAGTGTCTCAATAAGTTTGTTGAATAATTACTTTTTAAAAAGTAATACACATTTACGTGAAATTTAAACATCATTACAATAACAAAATACAATAAACCTGTGAAAACTGAGTCCTTACTTTTTCCCAGCCAGAGCGGAAAAATTTCGTTTCAGTTGGTACAATTGCACTGCAAATCTTTATACAGTTTTCAGAACACTTTTTAGAACACTTTTTTTTTCACCTTTTTAGTACACTTTGAAGCTCACATTTTGGAACAGTTTTTAGAATACTTCTGAGAAAACTTCTTTTGTTCAGCACACTTTCTAGCGCACTTTTTGAAAGCGATGATTTCACAAGTGCGCCCAAATATATTCCCAATCCGTTTTCAAATCTGTTCCCAAGTTTACTAGGTGCGCAACTAAGTTTCCGGGTTTTTTTTTTAATCTACAAAAAATGGAAAAACTTAAGAGAAATACAAAAAATGATTTATTCAAAGTATTGTCCCTCGCTAGCTACATATTTTTGCCATCTCTCTGGCAATGCATGAATACCGCGACGATAAAAAGACGCGTCTTTCGACCGAAACCATTCATCCAACCAATTTTGCACCTCTTCGAAATTGGCCAAGTGTATCCCAGACAAGCCATGAGCCATCGACAGGAACAAGTGATAATCGGAAGGGGCCAGGTCTGATGAATACGGCGGGTGCAGTAGCAGATCCCATTTCAATGTTTTGATGGCGTACTAGACGATGGAAGTGCGATGGCACGGAGCGTTGTCGTGCTGCAATATCACTCGTTCGTGCCTCGTGTCCCATTCTGGCCGTTTTTTGAGCAATGCATGGTTCAAATTATTCAGTTGTTGTCGGTAACGATTCCCATTAACAGTTTCGCTCGGTTTCAGCAGCTCATAGTACATGATTCCTTTCTGGTCCCACCAAACGCAGAGCATTGTCTTCTTTCCGAAGCGATTTGGCTGTGCCTTCGATGTTGATGCTTCGCTAGGAGAAAGCCACGATTTTTTGTGTTTGGGATTCTCGAAATATATCCACTTCTCATCGCCAGTAACAATTCGATGCAGGAAACTCTTTCTTTCATGCCGCAAAAGCAAAATTTCGGAAGTGGCTCTTCGATTTTCCATCTGTCTCTCAGTCAACTCATGCGGCACCCATTTTCCTTCCTTTTGAATTTTTCCCATGGCATGTAAACGTTTGGAAATACCTTGGCGAGTCATTTTTAATGCCTCTGCAAGTTCTTGTGATTACGTATCACTTTCATCCAATAACGTTTGCAGATCGGCGTCCTCAATTGTTTTTGGTCTTCCGGAGCGCTCCTTGTCCTCAGTGTCAAAATCGCCATTTCTGAAGCATTTAAATCAATTTTCACAGGTAATTTTCGATGGTGTATGTTCGCCGTAGGCCTTCTCAAGCAAACGACGTGCTTCAGCTGCATTTTTTTTTTTTTCAAATTAAAGCAGAAAAGCAAAGCTTCCCGCAAATGCTGTTTATTTGGCACAAACTCGACATTTTCGTTGTTAGAAAAAATATTTTTGCGTTTCGATATGTGTTGTTATTACGACTGGTTATTGTTAATAGATATCCAAGCTATTAGAAAAACACAACTTTAGACTTGCATGTCGACTACATGGGCGATTAGCGCCATCTATGTGTGAAACCCCGAAACTCAGTTGCGCACATAGTAGATTTAACAAATATCCTGAGAAGAACACTTTCGGTACACTTTCTTTATAGCGCAGAATATTCGGAACACATTCAGTACACATTAAGGTAACTGGAGCACTTTTTTTGAATCAAAGTGTTCTAAATGTGTTCCCAATGTATGCTGGGAATTTGCAGTGTGTATGCAGGGTTCTCGCTGCCGTACGCCATTGCACCAAATCGAGACAAAACAAAAAAATTAAATCGCCAGATTGTGAGAGTTGATCTTTCTTTTTTCGATTTCGACAACACTCAATTATATTATTGTACGATTAAAATTTTTCTGTGAAATTTATTATTTGTGTTTTGATTTTTTTTTTCAGAACTCATTCACTTTTTAAAAAAATATATTTATTTGTTAGCTTTTATTCAACCCACTAACATGCTATACCAAATTCCGAATTAATTCGGGTTTCGTTTCATAAAACTTTTTAATAAATATAACGGACTAGATTTTTTTTTCTTTGCAAAGCATTTATAATATACTTCTTTTATTTGGTTTCTATAACCGATAGTTCAATTTAGATCAATAACTTCTCTAAAAACAACAAGAACGAAAAATTATGCGTCAAGCATAGATTATGTAGCACATTCCAACGCTTCCAAAATAATTTTACAAAACATACCGTTTAATAAGCTAAAAGATAACATCTAAGTAAAAAATTTGGAAAACGCATAACATATTTAGAAACATAATTTCAGGAATTTCCAACAGATACAATATTCGGAAAAATATCCGAATACTTTTATTCAGCCCTGTATATGATCTATAGATTTGTATATATACTATATAGGATGCTAAATTTTAGTTCAGTTAGGAAACGCGCGTAGCACAGTTTAAAATTCTCCTTCTGGAGTTTCTGTCCATAAACGGAAATGTGTTCGCGAACTTTTGTGCTGCCCTGTATAGGATCTACAGAATTTATACACACCACGTAATACACAAAAAGCGAGTTAAAATTAAAATCGCGTTCAGTAACTTAAAACGCACTTCCAGGAATTATTGTTAACAGATAGTAGAGAATTCTTTTGTGTGTCACTGTAAATGAACGATGTCTGCTATGCACACCCTATTCCATATTAAGCTTCTTCTAATCCACCTTAGTGATATATATAAATTTCAATGCGTTTCAAATAGTGAAACATTATTTAAATAAACCGCAAATGATTTTTCCCCATAGACCGCAATGTAACGGAATTCTTTTGAGTGTCCCTGTAAAAAAACTATAAGTGCTACACACTTCCATTGAAGTAGGGAACATGCTATAGATAACGACAATAACATATAAAAATTGCAGAGCAATCCGAGCCTATTTAAGGGAGTTAGAGCACGGGAGTTAGAGGCCAGACGGAAGACGGCAGACCGCCAGACAAACCGAAGTCATAAGCACTTTTCAACTAGGTTGGAAAGTGCTAATAAGAATAAATTGGAACACTTATTGAAAATGAAAAAGAAAGTATGCGTTAAGTCAGTGTCTCACGACGAATTTGGCTATAGTTTTTTTTTATGATTAGCGAAAATCCTAAAGTTAGTCAAAAGCCAGTGAGAACTCTGATTATACTATATTACTTTTGTCGGGACCATGAATTATTTTTTTCCGTTTAAGACAGTAATCTCTTATAGACAGATTCTGCTTTCACGAGTTTTATCGTATTAAAAAAAGTAAGTGGTCAAAAGCCTCGCAGATATTTGCCACATTTGGCCGCCGGCCCTATGGTATTGGAGGTCCCTGGCATTTCGCCCACTATAGTTGCACTACTACTGATGATTTATTAATAGATCAAATAATTTGTTTTAATTGCATTTTTTTATGGGTGTGTAATAAATAATATTAACATACAAATGCCCAATTTATGTGATTCAAGTTCTGACTTCCTAATTTCTTTACCTTGTTCGTTATTTTAACTTGAAAATTTTACGTAAAAAGTGATACGAGTCTATTTCTTTGCTATTTTATTTGAAAAAACAGGACCAAAGGCGGGTCTTTGAGAAAGTCGGGCCCGATAATTTGTACCGGTTCCACCACATCTACGCCCCTGAGCAGAAAACTTTTTAGCTCATAATTTTTTAAAGAAGTTTAAAAATATTTGGCAAAAGCTTTTCTGTGCAGATAACATTTATCTGACAGAAAATCTAAAAATAATTAAATTTGTTATTTTTCTATTTCTTTTGTTGGAAGAAAAAAAAAACTCGGGTCTGTTTTGCCAAACGCAGTTACAGTTCCCACCACCATGTTCGTTTGGAAAACGAAGAATGAAAGTTTAATATTTTTAGTAATGTTTTCAACTTACGACCATATTTACGGTCACGATTATGGTTGAAGCCCCGATTACGATTTCTTTTGAAAATATTGAGAAGAGATTCTCTTTTTTATTTACACGCATTTTATTTGTCGAATTAATTTTATATATCTTGAGGCATATGCGCAAGAGAGGCAAGTAATAGTTACAGGCCACAAAAGATTTAGAGGTATTTTTAAATATTACGGTATTTTACATTACAGGAAAGTTTTTATTAAAAATTACATGCATATTTTAATATTGTTTTTTCAGCTTTCCGTAATTCCCAGTTTCCTCGGTCTGTCATCCCTTCTCCGTCGCTCCGGTGATCTTCGCCAATTTTTCAGCGGCTGCGTGTACGGAGCTGCACTGGTAGCCCTCTTCCTAGTCTCCACAGTCTTCCACCTAGTTTTCTACTTTTCTAGTCGGAGGTGCAGGTGAGATTTTTAAATCACATCTTACTTTAACATGTCCAGTGGCGTATCATAGAGCGAGAGGAGGATTGTCTTGGGGCGGGGTTGACGAACCTTTTTACGCACGCTTGCCAAAAATTCACAAACAACATGCATCAAACAACATTGTAAAATGCCAAACGTTTACATAAAAGCTTTTGCTTATACTAAACACTAGTTAATAGAATCAGCTATTTTAATGCATCAAATAACTAAACACAATAATTAAAATGTAATTTTCCCGTATAATGGAATCAATCGTTAATTTAATAAATTTTTTATTCGGAAATGTAATGCATTTAAGTGGTACGTAATGTAATAAGGGTAAATATTGCAAATTTTTATTTTAATAATTTTTAACAACATTAATACAACATCTAACTTATAATAATCAAAGTTGCATAAAAAACTATATTAATAATTTATCAATGGGAATTTTGTTTTTGTACGTTCGATGGTGAAAGCTTTATACCTGGTTCATATTTTGTTATTTTTAATAATATATACATATAGAAAATTGGGTCCACGCCATGTTATTACAGTGATCTCTTATGAAATTCAATGAAGAAATAAAGCTTTTTAAATTCATATAGAAAGGCAAAATAGTTACATGTCAAAACAGCTAAAAAAGCATAGGTTTTTATATAAAGTAATTTCTACTCTCTCTATTCGCAAAAAGATGATAATGTATTAGTGGATCAGTTGCGATACAATATTAAAATACGCTACTTAAATACAGCTAAATGCTTCAGAAGTGTTTTTTTCCATTTAAGTGCAGCTTCAGCTCCATCTGTACGAGAACCTGCACATTTTAAATTAATAGGCTGAAGAATATCCCCATTGCAATGAGAATTTGTCTGCTATTATTTTGCTTTCCTACAACACTCCTTTTTCAGTTGACAACTGAAAATTAATTTGTAAATAGATACTATGAAAACACAGGGGAAATAGTCATTAAGTACTATAAATTCTGAAAAAAAGAAAAAAGAAAAGATAAGATAAAAAAAAATCGGGAATAATCAAGTCAAATTCTCGTGAATAAGTTTTTCCGCATTTTCGTATTCGCGAATAATCAAAACTCGCGAATGTTAAAACCGCGAATATTGAGGGATTACTGTAACTATTACTGGAAATTTATTGAATAATTTCTGTCTCTGTAATGTCAGAGCATAAAGTACCATGTAAAATTATGGTTTATATAGTGTCAAAAAAAGTCTTTAGCTGTATATTGATGGTTTCTTCAGAAAGTTTTTATGTGAAACATCTAGGAATTTGCACTACTGATAAACTTGACGTAGAGGGAAAATTTAGGAACACCATTTTATATTTTTTTATTCTACAATTTAGTAATTAATGAGTAATATCGTACAAAACCGTACAGTACCGAGTTCTCACTATTTTGTAACGACAGAATTGATTAATCAAACGAACATACAGCATTAATTATGCATAGAGACTAAAACTTTTCCAGGAACACGAGATCGTTATATCGAAAATAATGAGATATAACTTAAAATACTAAGGAACAGAAAGAAATGTCGGGAGGGGAAGATATTTGAATAGATGCGCCTGTTCTCCACAGCCTAGTTCACTTTCTTTTTATTAAATGCAGAATATAAAAATGAAATTAGCTAAACTGAGAATTTTTTGTCAAAACTTCCTGTCTAAGACAATTTTTAAATGTATCAACATGAAAAGCAATTAAGAAATTTAATAACTAAGAAATATTAAATATCGGAAAATAAGTTTCTAGCAACATTTAACAAAATGTAGAATTAAAGCTGTTCCTCCTTTTTTTTTTTTAACACCACCCCCACCCCCGTTTAAGATAAGTATGAAATACATGAAAGTAAGAATTCAACAGAAGTAACTAGTCGGATGTGCCAATCCCAAATCTTTCTTCTATCTCATACATATTAATACTTCAAAAAGCGTAATTGTTTTTCAATTATGCATTTTAGAATTAAAAAATGCAGCATTGCAGCGCCACCTGTTGTATGGTTTACACGAAAACCTAATCAGCAGCAACGTATGTCAAGGTGTAACAGAATATGAAGTTTGATGAAATTCCGTGCCTTAATTCTTGAGATATGACTATTACTAAAATCGTGTAATGCAGCAAAGCAGCAAAAAGCAGCAAAGCAGCAATATCTGTTAGGCTATTTACACCAAAACCTAATCAGCAACTTATGTCAACGTCTAACTGAATCTGAAGTTTGATGAAAATCCGTGCTTTAGTTCTTGAGATAGAGATATTGCGGAAATCGTGAAAAATGCAGCATAGAAGCGCTACTTGTTGGGCGATTTACACCAAAAATAAATCAGTAACAATTTATATGAAGCTCTAACTTAATCTGAAGTTTTATTAAATTCCGTGCATTAGTTCTTGCGAAATGACTATCGCTAAAATCATTTAAATCCTAAAACATGCAGCATAGCAGCACCATCCTATTGGGAGATTTACACCAAAACCTAATGAAAAAAAATTTATGTCAACGTCTAACTGAGTCTGAAATTTGATGATATTCTGTGCATTAATTCTTGATATATATCTATCGTGAAAATCATGAAAAATGCAGCACCGTTTGTTAGGCAATTTACACCAAAAATTAATCAGTACCAATTTCTATAAAGACCTAACAGAATCTAAAGTTTTATTAAATTTCGGGCATTAGTTCTTGAGATAGAGCGCCCACAAATTTTTTTTTCATACAGACACATACACAGACAAACACAGAGACTGACAGACTTTTTTTTAAAACAGTAATATCGTGTTCAGTATATTCTAAAACATATAAAACCGTTGAACACCGGAAGTCGAAATTTTTCACGAATCCAGTACATTCTTCTTGTAAAGGTTGAAGAAAATTAAAATTGTCTTCCACGGGAGATTTAGGAGGATAAAGTCTCCCCCCCCCCCTCCACACGCACACCTACTACCAGCACCTGACTTAATTTTTCTTCCTCTTAGCTTTTAAATTTTTTAAAGCCATTTGGGAAGAATAAATGTTATCATTTGTAAATAAATAATCAGAAAAAAAAAAGTTAATTAAATTTCGAAATCCAGGTCGGAGCAATGGCCCTCTCTGCTCCTCCTTTACGGCGCCTATGCTAAGCGAATGTATCAGCTAAGGTACCCTTACCCCTTATCTAATGTAAAACAAGCGTACGTTCATAATTACCACGTATAAGAGGTTTAAAGTTGGTTCAGCACTGGTGAAACCTACATTACATCTATACACTTTGGAAGTGTCAGAAATTGCTTTGCCGCCTTTCAACTCCTGTTGTTGGGAAACTCGTTTTACAGTTATAATTCGTTTTCGAATGATTATCGGTGTTTGGGATGCTGTCTATTCTCAAATAAACATTGTCATCTGCGCAGTTGAATTTATATATGCAAGATTAACAAAATAATAATTTTAACATTAATGTTAAAGCTGTTGAATTATGAGTTTGTCTGTGAAACATGTTTGCTTTGCCGCTTTTCTACTCCTGTTGTTGGGAAACTCGTTTTACAGTCATAGTTCGTTTTCGAATGATTATCAGTTTTTAGGATGCTGTCCATTCTCAAATAAACATTGTCATCTGCGCAGTTGAATTTATACATGCAAGATTAACAAAATAATAATTTTAATGTTAATATTAAAGCTGTTGAATTATGAGTTTGTCTGTAAAACATGTTTGTTTTGCCGTTTTTCTGTTCCTGTTGTTGGGAAATTCGTTTTACAGTCATAGTTCGTTTTCGAATGATTATCAGTTTTTAGGATGCTGTCCATTCTCAAATGAACATTGTCATCTGCGCAGTTGAATTTATACATGCAAGATTAACAAAATAATAATTTTAATGTTAATATTAAAGCTGTTGAATTATGAGTTTGTCTGTAAAACATGTTTGTTTTGCCGTTTTTCTATTCCTGTTGTTGGGAAACTCGTTTTACAGTCATAGTTCGTTTTCGAATGATTATCGGTTTTTAGGATGGTGTCCATTCTCAAATGAACATTGTCATCTGCGCAGTTGAATTTATATATGCAAGATTAACAAAATAATAATTTTAACGTTAATGTTAAAGCTGTTGAATTATGAGTTTATCTGTGAAACATGTTTGCTTTGCCGCTTTTCTACTCTTGTTGTTGGGAAACTCGTTTTACAGTCATAGTTCGTTTTCGAATGAATATCAGTTTTTAGGATGCTGTACATTCTCAAATAAACATTGTCATCTGCGCAGTTGAATTTATACATGCAAGATTAACAAAATAATTATTTTAATGTTAATATTAAAGCTGTTTAATTATGAGTTTGTCTGTAAAACATGTTTGTTTCGCCGTTTTTCTATTCCTGCTGTTGGGAAACTCGTTTTACAGTCATAGTTCGTTTTCGAATGATTATCGGTGTTTGGGATGCTGTCTATTCTCAAATAAACATTGTCATCTGCGCAGTTGAATTTATATATGCAAGATTAACAAAATAATAATTTTAATGTTAATGTTAAAGCTGTTGAATTATGAGTTTGTCTGTAAAACATGTTTTTTTTGCCGCTTTTCTGCTCCTGTTGTTGGGAAACTCGTTTTACAGTCATAGTTCGTTTTCGAATGATTATCAGTTTTTAGGATGCTATCCATTCTCAAATAAACATTGGCATCTGCGCAGTTGAATTTATACATGCAAGATTAACAAAATAATAATTTTAATGTTAATATTAAAGCTGTTGAATTATGAGTTTGTCTGTAAAACATGTTTGTTTTGCCGTTTTTCTATTCCTGTTGTTGGGAAACTCGTTTTACAGTCATAGTTCGTTTTCGAATGATTATCGGTTTTTAGGATGGTGTCCATTCTCAAATGAACATTGTCATCTGCACAGTTGAAATTATATATGCAAGATTAACAAAATAATAATTTTAACGTTAATGTTAAAGCTGTTGAATTATGATTTTGTCTGTGAAACATGTTTGCTTTGCCGCTTTTCTACTCCTGTTGTTGGGAAACTCGTTTTACAGTCATAGTTCGTTTTCGAATGATTATCGGTGTTTGGGATGCTGTCCATTCTCAAATAAACATTGTCATCAGCGCAGTTGAATTTATACATGCAAGATTAACAAAATAACAATTTTAATGTTAATATTAAAGCTGTTGAATTATGAGTTTGTCTGTAAAACATGTTTGTTTTGCCGTTTTTCTATTCCTGTTGTTGGGAAACTCGTTTTACAGTCATAGTTCGTTTTCGAATGATTATCGGTGTTTGGGATGCTGTCTATTCTCAAATAAACATTGTCATCTGCGCAGTTGAATTTATATATACAAGATTAACAAAATAATAATTTTAATGTTAATGTTAAAAGCTGTTGAATTATGAGTTTGTCTGTAAAACATGTTTGTTTTGCCGCTTTTCTACTCCTGTTGTTGGGAAACTCGTTTTACAGTCATAGTTCGCTTTCGAATGATTATCAGTTTTTAGGATGCTGTCCATTCTCAAATAAACATTGTCATCTGCGCAGTTGAATTTATACATGCAAGATTAACAAAATAATAATTTTAATGTTAATATTAAAGCTGTTGAATTATGAGTTTGTCTGTAAAACATGTTTGTTTTGCCGTTTTTCTATTCCTGTTGTTGGGAAACTCGTTTTACAGTCATAGTTCGTTTTCGAATGATTATCGGTTTTTAGGATGGTGTCCATTCTCAAATGAACATTGTCATCTGCACAGTTGAATTTATATATGCAAGATTAACAAAATAATAATTTTAACGTTAATGTTAAAGCTATTGAATTATGAGTTTGTCTGTGAAACATGTTTGCTTTGCCGCTTTTCTACTCCTGTTGTTGGGAAACTCGTTTTACAGTCATAGTTCGTTTTCGAATGATTATCGGTTTTTAGGATGGTGTCCATTCTCAAATGAACATTGTCATCTGCGCAGTTGAATTTATATATGCAAGATTAACAAAATAATAATTTTAACGTTAATGTTAAAGCTGTTGAATTATGAGTTTGTCTGTGAAACATGTTTGCTTTGCCGCTTTTCTACTCCTGTTGTTGGGAAACTCGTTTTACAGTCATAGTTCGTTTTCGAATGATTTTCGGTATTTAGGATGCTGTCTATTCTGAAATGAACATTGTCATCTGCGCAGTTGAATTTATATATGCAAGATTAACAAAATAATAATTTTAATGTTAATATTAAAGCTGTTAAATTATGAGTTTGTCTGTAAAACATGTTTTTTGAACATGAAAATGTTTACTTGCGAATTCATAGCATTCAAAAAACCTACATTCCGGGGTGAGAAAATTCATTAATAGATTATAAAAACCACTTGGAAACTTTTCCGAAAATAAGTGGCTGCAAAAAGAATTTTGTTTTCATAAATTCTTCTTTAAATCTCTATAATATATTTGTTTCTGAGGTTTCTAAAGATAAATTAACGTTTTTCAGAATCGTGGTTAACCCGGAAGAGGTTTTTGTACATTTACATTCATGATTGTACTACATTTTCCTAGATTAAAAAACGCTTGCCTTTTTTGCTTTCTTCTATCTTTACAAGAAGAAAGTATTGGATTCATAAAAATTTTCGACTTCTAGTTTTCGACGGATTTGTTTTAGAAGATCCTGAACATTATTTCACTGTTTTCAGAAAATGTTTGTCTGTGTCTGGAGTCTGTGAGTCTGTCTGTCCGTATATGAGAAAAATTTTGTGGGCGCTCTATCTCAAGAACTAATGCACGAAATTTAATAAAACTTTATATTGACTTAGTCCCTGATATAAATTGTTGCTGATTAGTTTTTGATGTAAATCGCGCAGCAGGTGGCCCTGCTATACTGCATTTTTCGCGATTTCAGCAATAGCTCTATCTCAAGAACTAATGCACTGATTTTCACCAAACTTCAGATTCAGTTAGACCTTGAAATAAATAGACGCTGATTACGTTTTGGTGTAGATATCCCAACAGGTGGCGCGGCTATGCTATTTTTTTCATGATTTTCACGATAGCTATATCTCAAGAAATAATGTACAGAATTTCATCAAACTTCAGATTCTGTTACACCTTGACATAAATATATGCCGATTACGTTTTGGTGTAAATAGCCCAACAGGTGGCGCTGCTTTGCTACATTTTTTCATAATTTTCATGATATCTATATCTGTAGAACTAATACACAGATTTTCATCACACTTCAGATTAAGTTAGACTTTGACATAAGTTTTTGTTGATTTTATTTTGGTGTAAATCTCCCAACATGTGGCGCTGCTATGCTGCATTAATCAGTTTTTTCAGGATTTTAGCGAATTTCAAGAAATAATGCACGAAATTTAACAAAACTTTAGATTCAGTTCGACCTTGATATAAATTGGTGCTGATTCGTTTTTAGTGTATGCGAAACCTGTGTGAGATAGAAGAAAGTTTTGGGATTGGCACATCCGACTTGTTTTCAGTGTATTATTTTCGGTGCCTTATATGCTTTTACGATTTTTGTTTTGACCTCCATTAAAAAAAATTATAAAATAATCACTTTTATTTTATTGTCTACTTTTATCATTTGATATATTTCATTATTAATTATTATAATTATTATTATATTAAAAATTTTATTGAACATTTCAATTATTTATTCTTTAAAAAGTGAAATTGATCAATTGTTGAAATAAACAGGTAGTTGTGCCATTTCTTCGTTTTATTTTCTCCATTGAGTTATTATCGATTAACTTAATTAAAATTAATCTATTAATCGATAATTAAGTTCTGGAAATATTGCCATTGAGAACGCACAACTGTCCATAATTTCTAGAACTCTAGCACATCAAAAAATTCCATCTTTACAGGCATGCACTAAATTAAATAAAATAATGAAAAAATTAAGAAATTAGTGATTCGGTAATATCCTACGATTTAATTTAGCCAGTTACAAAATGAGACAAAAATTGTCCCTTGTAATTTTTGAAATTTTTAAATGGCATAATGAATTAAATATTAACACGTACTGTATAAAAATATTCGTTGTAGGTGGAGGCCAAAGTTGAATAAATTTTCTCCAATACAGATATAGATTTTGACCTCACCTACAACGAGTATTTCAGGTTGAAATTTCATATTATATATACAAAGTGTCCCAAAAACATTGACTTCGATTTTTATTCCTTAAATATTGATCATAGACATATATTATAAATTAGAAAGTTACGTAAAAAAAAAGGTACAGAATTTTATGAAATCGATTAAAATTTTCAGGGGATTAAATTTGAAGAAATACAAAATTTAATTTTTATACGGCCCCATACAGAAAATTTCCTAGTGAGTACAATGTGCCCCATACACTAAAGGTCATGTAGAAAATTTCAGCATTTTATCATAAAAAGTTGCAGAGATATTAAAATACATAAATGCTGACTTAAAACACTTTTCGATGCCTGGATATGAGTTCACAAATGGGAAAAATCATGTCGGATGATCGCGTTTCAGGTGTAGCACACAAAATACGAAATAAAATAATGATTGCATAAATAACTATACAAAAGTATCTAAACTGTGTAGAAATAATAACTTTATGCAAAAATTGCAAAGCTTGTTCAAAATGTTTACATTTCTGCCAAACATTTCTAAGCTATTTTAATGTTCATTGACTGTGCCATTTCCAAATTTTATTCTGTAATTCATCACGTGGAAGTATAAGGTATTTTTCAGAAAGCATAGTTTTGTAAATTTTTAAGTAAAACTAAAGATAAGAGCCATTTTTTATTTGCTAATGATACACTTCTGCGTCTCGTTATTCTCACTCCTGCTGTAAACATTTATATTTTAATTTATGATTAACCTCTCACCAACTTTTTTAAAAACATATCTCTGTGACTTTCTATGATAAAATGCTGAAATTTTGCACATGATTTATTGGTACATTTTACTCATTGGGAATTTTTTGTACGGGGACCGTATAAAAATTTTAATTTGTATTTCTTCAAATTTAATCCCCTGAAAATTTAATCGATTTCATAAAATTATGTACCTTTTTTTACATAACTTTGTAATTTATAGTTTATGTCTATGGTCAATATTTAAGGAATAAAAACAGAGGTCGGTGTTTTTTGGGACACTCTGTAAAATATAATCGGTAAAAATATTTTAATTTATTAATCACTTATTTCTTTTATTTAATTAAGCTCTTGTTATTTTAAAAATGTGAATAATTAATGATTTTGATTAAGTAGGTGAGTTTATTCTCTCAATTTTGTTTATTATTTTAATTGCTATACTTTATCATATGCTTGATGTAATTAAGTAATGGGATTTGGCAGCGGTGCTGCCAATTTTTGTTGTATTTTTTATGTTACATGACATACAAAACATGAGCAAAACAGATGATGATTCAAAATTCATTACCGGACAAATTAATGGAAGAAGTTTTCGAGGTACAAATTCTACTAAAGTAGAATTATTTATGGAGTGTCACTTATATATTCTGTGTGGAGCTTTCAAATTATGAAATAGTCTTCATGTGGAAAACGAAGCAGTGGTTATAACTCCAAGTTAAAATATTCTACCACGTTTAAATATCCCATTTTGGGCAAGTATCACGTTTATTTTATTGTTTTATTTGAAAGATTGCAAAAAGCTATTCAAAACAATTTTTGTTTTGTTTGTATGACCATTTGAAGCGTAGTTAAGGATTTTTATGCTTCAGCTCTCAAACGTGTGTATTTAAGTAAGTTGTTGTTTAAAAAGTCTCAAGAAAAAAAAAAGAACTTATAATATTGAGATTAAGGAAGGTACAACAGATAAACATGGAGAGTTTTAAGAACTTGGGATTAAGGTTTCGAATAGATTTTCGGGAATAAAAATTTTAAATGATTTTCCTGAAAAACATGTTTTTATGAACAATCAGTTATGAAGAACGTTCTATCTCAAAAATTTATTGTTATATTTATGTAAAAGGGATCGCCTAGAGTCTATTGGATATTGTAATTGTCATGAACTATTTGGTTTTAAATATTTACAAATTTCTGGAAATTTTACAGCTATTTTTATAAGTTAATGTACAGAACGTATGCGACAAATCATCAAAGAGATAATTTGAATGGGTATTGACGGAGAAACCTTTTTATGCCGTTAATAATCTCCACGTGTAGTGAACTATCGAAAGAACACTTAGAACATGTTAAAAACCAGACCCCAATTAACTGTAAGTACTTCAAGTGATAACCGCAGCTGCAAACCAAACCAGTAATAAAACCAGAGACTGTCAAAACTGATCAGCTGAGAAATTCTGCCGACCTCCCTACTTCAACCTACAGCTGATACCGTGCGCTAGAACTCAATAACAATTCTCCCTCAGAATCTAAAATGTAGCCGAACAGTTAAGACGCCCTTGTAAATATCCCAAATAAAATGTAAAATTAGAGCACTTTTACGCAGTCTCCAAAACGCGATTTAAATGTGTATATAAAGCCAAGAATTACAATAATAATATTATATTCAAAGAAAAATGGATCTACTTTTTACTTCACGCAATATTACTTTCTTCTAATAATGTTGTTTATTACTCCCATACAGCGACACTTCAATGAATCAAAAGGATAAATATCAGTGCATTATTGTGGATATTACTTTGCGCAAAAGCAGTTCTCAGGTAAGCTGAACAAACCTTTTTTACCATTATCGAAAGATGAAAATGTATATTAAAATATGAAGACTGATATAACAATTTATTAAGATAGAAAATTAATTATGCTACCGACGGTTCCCCTAACAAAGATTATGAAAGACTGAAAAAAGAATATCCCAGTATTAAAAACGATAATATAACAATTTCTAAAAATATAATAATAAATAAAAGATCACTAAAAAAGAAATAAAAAATGCGATAAAAGAAAATACTCAATTTATTGAGAAACTCAATTCTACAAATTATAGTACATGGAAGTTCAAGATGCAGATGTCCCTGATTAAAGAGGAACTCGATGATATTATAGTACAAGATCCACCAGCTCCACCCGACCCCGCATGGCACAAAAAAGACCGCAAGACTAGAGCTCTAATAAACTTAAGCATCGATGATTCTCAAATCGTAAATGTAAAAAACTTAGATACTGCTAAATTAACATGGAAAGCTCTGAAAAACATAAATGAGAGAAGCAATTTATCCAGTAAGCTTTACCTTTTACGGAAGTTATACAGTACTAAATTAGCGGAGGGTGGAAACATGATCACGCATATCACTAATATCTTGCAAATTATAGATAAACTTAATGCCATTGGAGAAAATATTAGCGATTCACATATTTCCGCGCTATTTCTGTGTTATCTTCCCCCCAGTTACAATACTTTGATAACTGCGTTGGAGGCGAGACCGGAAAATGAGCTCACCCCTGATTTTATCAAAAACAAATTAACGGACGAATATAATCGTAGACATGAAATGTCAGAACAATCACATAGCGGATATAACAACAACGAGAGAGCATTTAAGACAAATAGGAGATATACACACACTGAAAATAGAAGAGAACAAAAATATTGCAATAACTAAAATGAAAAATCGTTCCACTTACGAATGCTGGCACTACAAGAGCAGAAACACGGTACAATCCGGAAATCCTCATAATAATGAAAACAAAAATAAAAAGAATTTCCCATCTTCATTATGTTATGAAAAGACCGAAACTCGTAGAGAAAATAAAATTCCAAACGAAAGAAAATACGAAAATGATCAGACGCAAGATAAAGCATTAATCACCGAAAAAGTAGGCAAAAATAAATGGATTCTCGATTCATGATCTACTTCGCACATTTGTAACGATAAAAGCCTATTTAGTAAATTTATTGATTATAATAAAACTTCAGTAACGATCGCGAATGGTAATAAACTGACAGCGTTAGGTTCAGGAGAAGTTTTTATAAAAACATTAACCCCCGAAGGAAAAGAAAAACTAACGAAATTACGCGAAGTGCTTTATGTCTCAGATTTAGAGTCGAACCAAGCCGCTAAAAACGGGTGTAAACTAATCTTCAACGATAATAAATGCGATTTGATCTTTGATGAAGAAATATATATAAGGGCGAAAAATGAGAAAAATTTATACATTATTGAGGAAATAGACGATGTGGAAGAACCACAAAATTATGTAAACATAACGTATAACTGTGACAGCAAACAATGCATAGATCTCTGGCATCGCAGACTCGGTCACAGAGATTATGACGCGATTAAATTAATAATAACAAATCAACTTGCGGACGGAATAAAGATAGGAAATTGTAAACATAAAAATAAAACATGCGTAACTTGTATCGAAACTAAATTGACTAACATACCGTATCCTAAATCAGCAACAAACCGATCTACTGATATTGTGGATTTGATCCACAGTGACGTATGTGGTCCTCTAGATACACCGACTTTAGGCGGAAAAATTTATTTTATGACTCTTATTGATGATTATTCCCGATATACTACGATATATTTATTATCTAAAAAGAGCGAAGTTGCTGAAAAGATAAAAGAGTATATAACGATGATATACAATCAGTTCGGTAAAAAACCTAAGGAAATTAGATCGGATAACGGTCGTGAATATGTAAATCAAGAAATAGATGAATACCTAAAACAGAACGGAATTTTACACCAATTGACTGTCCCGCATAATCCGAGCCAGAATGGAGTTGCGGAGAGAAAAAATAAAAGTTTATTAGATATGACTAGAAGTATGCTATCACAAGCAAAATCAAGCAAACATTTTTGGGGTGAAGCCATAAACACCGCAACATACTTACAAAACCGACTCCCAACTAAAGCAAATAACAACAGAACACCTTACGAATTATGGAAAGGAATTAAACCGAATTTAAAACACTTAAGAACATTCGGTTGTAAAGCGCTATTTTACGTCGATAAAGTAAATAGAGAAAAACTTGATAACAGGGCTCAAACCGGAACGTTCGTAGGCTATGACACTCGATCGACTGGTTATAGAATTCACACACAAGGAAAACAAATTATAATAGCGAGAACGATGAAATTTCTTGAAAATGAAAATGTACACTCAGAAAACGTTGAGGAGATACAAAACACCACAAAAACATCCGATGACAATACACAATTACAGGATAGACATGAAAATTACTTAGAAATAAAACTTGACAGTGAGGAGACACCATCCGTGCCCAAACAGCAACCAATTGAACCAAGAAGGTCTAATAGAACAAATAGAGGCGTTCCTCCTGACAGATATGTTTGTCTCATAAATAGTTCATCTGAAAACATTCCCGAAAATTGGGAAGATATCGAAAAAATGGAAAATATTAATGATAAACAAAATTGGATAAAAGCAACACAAAATGAAATCCAATGCCTAAGAAAAAATAACACTTGGACTTTAACAGATCCACCACCCGGAACAAAAATTATCGGTTCAAAATGGACTTTTAAACTGAAAAAGGACAATTTAGGAAATATTCAAAGCTATAAAGCGCGTTTAGTAGCACAAGGATATAGTCAAAGATTCGGGATTGACTATGATCAAACTTTCGCACCTGTTGTTTCACACGCTACAATACGTGCATTTCTCATCTCTGCATTGCACAAAAATTTGAACGTGAAACATGTTGACATCACCATAGCATTCTTGCATGGTGGATTAACTGAAACTGTTTATATGAGTCAACCAGGCGGGTATATTAAACCCGGCGATGAAAGAAAAGTTTGTAAACTTCAAAAAGCCATCTACGGTCTTAAGCAAGCCGCAAAGGCCTGGTACACCAAAATATCGGAAACACTCACAAACAATAATTTCATACAGAGCAAAAATGATCCATGTCTGTACTTTAAATCAAATCAAGAAAATCCGATATATATCATCATCTACGTAGATGATATCCTGATAGCAGGAAAGGACAGTGATATCGAAGAAACAATAAACCAACTTAAGAAAGAATATGAACTAAAAAACTTAGGAGAAGTGAATAATTACCTAGGCATAAACATTAATAAAATCAACGATACATATTACCTAAATCAAAATAATAAAATACAGGAACTAGTGAAAAAACTCAATCTAAACGACATGAAACCTCATTACACACCCATGATTGCTGGATTCAACAGACTTGAGGACGACGATAATCTTTTACCTAATAACATGAAATATCGACTAGCCACAGGCACATTACTTTACATATCAACAATCACGCGTCCTGACATATCTGCCGCAGTCAACATACTATGTCGTAGAAACGAAACACCACGCCAAAAGGACTGGTCAGCAGTGAAAAGAATCATTTCATACCTTAAAACTACAGAAAATTTGAATTTAACTCTTAGCGCAAACAGCAAGCCCATCCTAATAGCATACGCCGATGCAGACTGGGCTGGTGACTTGAAAACACGTAAATCAACGTCAGGAAATATATTCATGCTAGGAAAATCACCGATTTACTGGATCACAAAAAGGCAGAATTGCATTGCACTTTCGTCAGCCGAAGCTGAATACGTTTCAGCTAGCAACGCAGCACAAGAATTAAGCTGGATAACAAACTTGCTTAGCGACCTCAACATTCCACAAAAACTACCAATCACGATATTTGAGGATAATATGTCCTGTATAAAAATGTGTGAAAACGATAAAGATACTAAGCGATCCAAGCATATCGACATACGTTTCCACAACATCAAACTGATGAAAGAAGAAGGAAAAATTGATTTACAGTACTGCCCCACTGAAGAAATGATAGCCGACACTCTCACCAAACCCACTCCCAAACCTGTGTACGAAAAACACCGTAAGAAACTGAACCTTCAACCATTCCCCACACAGGAGATTACGGGGGAGTGACGGAGAAACCTTTTTATGCCGTTAATAATCTCCACGTGTAGTGAACTATCGAAAGAACACTTAGAACATGTTAAAAACCAGACCCCAATTAACTGTAAGTACTTCAAGTGATAACCGCAGCTGCAAACCAAACCATAGTGAATAAAACCAGAGACTGTCGAAACTGCTCAGCTGAGAAATTCTGCAGACCTCCCTACTTCAACCTACAGCTGATACCGTGCGCTAGAACTCAATAACAATTCTCCCTCAGAATCTAAAATGTAGCCGAACAGTTAAGACGCCCTTGTAAATATCCCAAATAAAGTGTAAAATTGGAGCACTTTTATGCAGTCTCCAAAACGCGATTTAAATGTGTATATAAAGCCAAGAATTACAATAATAATATTATATTCAAAGAAAAATGGATCTACTTCTTACTTCACGCAATATTACTTTCTTCTAATAATGTTGTTTATTACTCCCATACAGCGACACTTCAATGAATCAAAAGGATAAATATCAGTGCATTATTGTGGATATTACTTTGCGCAAAAGCAGTTCTCAAGTAAGCTGAACAAACCTTTTTTACCATTATCGAAAGATGAAAATGTATATTAAAATATGAAGACCGATATAACAATTTATTAAGATAGAAAATTAATTATGCTACCGACGGTTCCCCTAACAGGTATAACTATGAAAGTTTCTATTTTATGGTTTAGAATGTAGTTCATTACATTCTTGGTATCTCAAGTTGTATATATATTTTTTTTTTAATGTAAACTATCATTATATTTGTCGTGGGAACATTATTTTTGTCGTGATTTTGTGCAACCGCACTAGGTAATTTGTGTTTATTCATAATGTTTGTGTCTAAATAAATGCATGCATGAAGAATAATACGATGTGAAACAACTTTTTAGACCGTAAATAAATTGTCATAATTGCCATGACAACAATTATGGAAAATTTGTATTTATGTTACAAAAGTCACCTTCATATATGATCCACCCTCGTATAATGTACACTACAATAATGTGTTTTTATATTTTATTGTATTGTTGTTATATTAGACATTGTGTTGTTTGAAAAATATAAATATAGGGAGTAACTTGGGAGGTGAGAACAAATTAATCGTATTTTCATTATTTCTTATGGTAATATTTGATTCAGTTCTCAAATAATTCTTTGGAACAAATCTATTTAGAAAACAGCATTACCGCTGTATAAGACATTAAATAAATTTATTAAAAGATCATAAAATGTCACTAATTTGAGCTTTTGTTTACAAATTTCATTCGAAAGTACATATTTTTCCCTATTCGATGATGTAAAAATTTAAATTATGCGATATTTAGAAATGACGTATGAGCGATAAAATCGAAAGCGATAGCGCTGGTCATTGCCATCATCGTTATACATTTCTAAGAATAGCAACTGTGTTTTTGGCAGACGTCGAAAAGTAGAGTACAAATTTCTGGACAGAAAAATCCATAGTGAAATAAACAGAACTTTGGCACTAATAACTTTTAAGTACAGTGGGTCCCTAATAGCAAATTAATGTTGGTTACAGTGGAACCAACCATTCCAATTAAATACCAATATTGGTTAAATATTGGTTTTACATTGGAAATATTTGCAGTGATACCCAATATTCTAGAAATATTGGCATGATTGTTGATCATCGTGTTTCTTGACATAAGCAAAATTTCTAATATGAAATGTAGAAATTAGAATTATCCTAAAATAAAAATATATAATATTGGTTGACTCTATTTACTTATTTTCTCTAAATCGCAATGATTTTAAAATTCCAGTCTGATTCAAAAAGAGTAAAAAAAAATATGAACTAAACTAGGGGGCCTACCCCCTGCGAGCTACGCTCGCCAACCCCCGCTCAGACTTCGAGGCCTCTAAAAACATGACAGCGTGCTTTGTTTTAAAAATATTGGTAAATCTGTTATTGGGTTGCCATGCTTTTAGCGTTTTAATGGGGCATTTTTTTTATTATCATGGCCTCATACACAGCTGTTGCGACAACTGACGACTGTTTTCGTTATTGATAAGTAAAATCAATTACACCTTGAAAACCAGCTTGTATAAAATGGTTAGGTTTAAATTTTGGCTACCTCTCGGAATTTTATAATAACGATCTGTATTCTATTCTTCCTTTGCGTTTAAGGATGAGAAAAATTCCATCTGCTTTTGAATAACATTAAGAACCACGGTATTGAAAAGTACTATGTTATAGGCATTTTCAGTAACAGGTTTTAATTTTCTCTCTATTTTAGTGCACTATCATGCATATTTTCACGTTATTTTAAACATGTCAATTACTTATTTTAATTAATATGTATATACGAATTTTCTAATAATTATTTATCATACAAAATTAATTAAATATTTTGTGCATGCATGCCTGCATTTATTCGGCATCAATGGATGAGATATTTAAACAAATTTGCTATCCGCGATAATTTTACACCATGTTATGTCACTTGAATATTGTCCATAAGAAAATCGGATACTTTTCCAGTGTAGGATCCGTTGCTTTTAGGTTTGCGTAATTCGAGTTTCAAAAACGGATAGATTTGTTAATATACATATATTTGTTGCCAAAAGTTATGAAAACAAACCCAATGAACTTTTGGTACTTTTCTATTATAGGGGTCATGACGCTTTTTTAAAAAGCTTGGCGCAATTCGGGCATCAGAAAGTGAGATTTGGTGCCAAATTACATAAACAGCCATGGAAACAAAGTCGACGATTTTTTCGTTTATATGCGTATTTTAATTATTATATGTATATTATTATTGTTTTTTCTATACAAATTATTTCTGATTATATATAAAATAGGATAAATGACATTTTGCGCTAAACAAATTGTATAAATATTGAAAAAAGGCATCTGTATAAGAAGTGACAAAGTAAATAGGTTGACAGAAAGAATGTTGCCAAATTTCCTTTTCCATATTGACCATAATTGATGTCATATTCTCATTCAAATTGGAAAGAAAACCAAGCAGGATATTTTATTCTCCTTGCGTTCAGTTGGGTAATTATTATTTTATATATTCGTTTCAAATATCCGAATTAGTGATTTTTTAAATTCGTTTAATTAAATTTTACAAAAAAAATAACAAAATGATATCAATAAATAATAATTACAATTAATTCCTTTCTCTCCCTTTCTTTTGCGTTTACATAAATGACGTCATTTAGACGAATTTATTCAAAATATTTTCAGTTTATAAATTAAATTAAATGCTGACAGACAATTGAATCCTGACGATGGAAATGTGATTTTTTTTTTCAATTTTTCCTGTAAAACATAATTTAATCACAATCTTGTCTTCATTATCGATTGAAATAAAAAATAAATTCAATTACAATTTGAAAATGACGAATAAAAAAAAATCAATAATCCCTATTGGGATCTTTTTCGATTTTTTTCCTTTTTTTGTCACAAAAAACTGAGTAATTAGTTGCCATCATTACAGAAATGTCATTAAAATTAGAAAAAAAAGTAATATCTCGAAAACTAATTCCAATTTCAAAATTCTATTACCAGTTTCAAACTCCGCGGATTTTTATGGACAATTGGTATAAATTTCACCATCAAGCGTTTAATATTTTATTAAAAATAGCCCGGAAATATAATCAGTCGTTTAATCAGTCGTTTCATAAATTCGTTTCATAAAATCGTTTCATAAAATCGTTTCACAAATTCGTTTCATTAGGATTTTATATATATAGGGTAGATATATAGCTTAAGAACATGTATTTTTTTTCCTATTTCAGGACATTGAAAGAAACACTTCATATGTGCGACAGAGCTATTATTTACATATTTATTGCTGCTTCCTACACCCCATGGTAAATATATGCATTTTTGTTAAATACAACCTTTTTTTACTCTTTAAGTATTTTATTACATATCATAATGATGAATGTAACGTAGTGGAAAGAAACAAATAGGCTTTTATGCACAGTTATCATTAAAAAGGGAAGGGGAAAAAATCATACATATGATTTTTTCACAAACTAAGCGAGCAGAATCAAAACTGTTTTTGTACATTTGATGTAAGTTCGATTATTAAGAGATCAAAAAATTGTCATTGACAATATTGAAGAGAAAGCAAACTTTCTACACCAAAAACATAAGAGGTTCAAAAATTGTTACTGATGATGGCTGTTCGCCGATATCACCAATTCAAATGTGATATAACAGACCAAATCTTCATATATGTCGCAAAACTGAAAAATTATTTGGTAAACGTTATCATTTGTTCAAGTAGCGCAAAGAAAAGTGAGAAATCACTTTAATTAAAGTTAAATTATGTAAGTGTGGCAATTTCTTTTCTTATTTTGTTTGTCCTCAGTAATTTATTTTTTATTGTCATTAACTTGTCATTAACTTGTCATTAACTTGATTTTTAACTAAAATTACTAAATTAAAGAAAAAGTTGTTTATTTTAGAATTAGGTTGCTAACCTATTTCATTTCTGACATAAACTTAAATCAATTTATTCAACGAAAGAGATTTATAGTACACCATTTAAATGTTTACATCGTTCAATGCGAACTTCAGTTAGTGCGAATAAAAAATGGCCTCCCTTGGCCCCATCCGCATTAACGGGAGTTCACTGTATTACATTTATAAGAAATGATGTTTTTTTTAAAATTATTATTCTGATAAATTGTTTTGTTTGTGTTAGTAAGAGAAAATAAAAAAGTCCAGTCCATGTTTTTAAAAATTCAACTCAATTTACTCAAACACCCGAAGCTAAAAATGCTTGGAACCCAATTATAGAAGATTCAATCCCGGTTTTCGTTAATACTGAATTTGAATGCGAATTTCAGCATGAGAGTTACAGCATAACAAAAATCAGATTGTTACAGAATGTCAGACAACCTAGAACTTCAAACTGCCATATCTCAGCCATTTTTTAAGATAAAGCAAAAACAAAAAATGTTCCGGAATCCTTGTATCACGATCTAACACTTAAGAGCCTACACTAGTCACGCGAAGAAACGCTCAGGTTATCGCGCGATTTCTCGCTCGCATTTTAATATTTTTAAATGATTTTTTTGCATAGGATAGCTGAGGTCGATCTCTAACGCTGTTAGTTTTTACTTTTTTGATTTTGGTTACAGTTTTTTTTATAAGCGGACATTTTAAATTTTGGAGCCGGTTTAAACCGGTTCTGAAATTGAAAGTACCTTTATATAAAAAAAACAGCAACTAAAATTGAAAAAGTAAAAACTAACAACGTTAGAGTTCGGCCTCAGCTACCCTATGCAAAAAAAATCATTTAAAAATATTAAAATGCGAGCGAGAAATCGCGCGATAACCTTCCCATAGACTTAACATTAGCGTGAGCGTTTCTTCGCGTGACTAGTGTAGGCTCTTAACGCAACAATTTGTTTCAATTTATAATTCTTTTGTACATCTTTTTGTACACTTAGGCTCCCCCCCCCGTCCCCCCCCCCCCTTAGCGAGGCCTCTGCATATACTCAGTCACATCCAAATCGGTTCATAAATAAGAGAGTTACAGCATGACATATGTCAGATATATATAAATCAAAATTTGAACGGAGGGTGGTTTGGGGATCTGGGGGTCATGATCGGTGAAAATATACCAAAATTTTTTGGAATTGCTTTCCTCCGAACGGCTACAATAGGTAGCTTTTTGTAACGAAAGCTACCTAAAAACTAGTCGTTGGGGGCCATCGTAATACTTACCCATCATGGACATGCATAATATAAAATATGAAAATAAAACATGTGTAAACTATTTATAAAATGCATTGCAATTCGAATAAAATCGTGGCTTGATAACGTCATAAACGTTAAATACTCTATTACTCCAAAATTGATAATCATATTAACTAACGGTTTACTGCGTCGGATTAAGCGTCTCATTTCCAATTAAAATATAGCTTTGAAATGAAATTTGAATGAAATACAGGGTCAGGAAAAATCGAAGAGTGTGGAAAATATGGTTACAAATATCTCGGCAACTGATTATCCGATCGACTTCACTCTTTATGCAAAATTTATGTTTTTTATTGTCTTTTATATTCACTCTTAAAATAAACAATATTGAAAATTTTCATATACCTTTTATCAGAACGAATATTTCGAGAGTCCGAAAAAAATAGTTCCGGTTAATCGAGGTTACTGAATTTCAATAAGCTTCTTCCCATTATTACATACTAAGCACATACCAAATTTCAAGTCTCTATCTCAATTTGTTTGGGCGATAGAGCGTTTACAGACGCACAGGCGCACAGACAGACCGACGGACGGCAAAATTTTTTTTCTAAAAATATGTTTTTCGGGATCTCCAGTGTCTGAAACGTGTAAATCCGTCGAATTTTTTTTTTCGATTTTCAAAACGATTACAAGACTTACTCTATACTACGTATGATGGGTAAGTAATACACATTTCTTTCATATATTTTCTGATCATCATAATTTTAGTGTATCACCGTGTAAAAGATTGAAAAAATAAAAATAAAAGAAACTTGAATAGAGTATATGACTCCCCATACAGTGCAACAGCCACGAAGTTTCGAGAAAACAAGCCCCAAAGTTTGCGTTTGCAATTTATAATCAGATAAATTACTTCCTTTCACGAGCGCGTCCGCAATATGCTTCCTTTCGTGGTTTTTTGTCAGAGTTCGAATCCCGGACAAACCCCTGTTTTTGCAGAGAAAATAATCATCAAATATTTTCGAACTATAATTGAAAAAATATGTATAATTATTGAAATTTACGAAAAATATAAATTTAAAATTTTGTGATTTATAGAAGTAAAAAATGTACACATTGTTTTTTTCTTACTTTTCATTAAATCTATATAAGCATATAAAATTTCATAATTTAAACTGCATATATACGCCTAAAAATAGAGATTTTATTTATATTGTTCGTAAATTTCAATAATTATAAATTTATTTTCGATTGTGGTTCGAAAATAATTCATGAATATTTTCGTTGTGAAAAGTAGTGTGTCCGGGATTTGAACTCAGACGAAAAATTGAGAAAGCAAGCAAGCTGTCGACCACGCTGCTAAGTCGCTCAGTAAAAGGCAATAATTTATAGGATTACGAAATGTAACCTAAACTTTGAGGCTTGCTTTTTTAAACTTCCTGACTATTGCACTTTATGGCTTTTATATGTTTATCTACTGATTATACTCTATTGATACACAAACGTCCACCACATTCTCTGTTTCCGACCTTGGAACCTCCCCTTGTAAGATTCGAATAGTAATTCTCATTTTAAATCTCTTTGTGTAATGGCATTAGATTCTGAGTCATATTATACATACGTTTTACATTTAATTAAAATATGATTAATTTACATGTAAAGTAAAATAACTATAATTAATAATTAATAAAATTATTGCAGAACTTAAATTACTCTTATATATGCATACTATTAATATTTCATACTATTTCATTGTGAACTTGGGAATTAGCCATGACTCTGACTACAACGATAACCTGTTTATAACGGCATTTTTTCTGTCCCCTTGAGTGTCGTTATAAACGAGTTGCACTCTATTCCATTCTGGATTTTTAATGCTTAGCATATGTGATTTTACGTTATTTTTCAGGTTAACGCTAAAAGATGTGGAGGCAAACTTTTGGACTCAGAATCTTGGGTGGATTGTTTGGACTATGGCTGTGTTAGGCATTGTCTATCAGTATTATTTTCATGAAAGGTCAGTTATGAATAACCTCTTCCTTTTGAGTAATTCAAAATTTAAATGATCTAATATAATGTTATTTGATTAAAAAAATTTCGAAATAATTAGTTAAAAATATTGATTGGTTTCCATCCCTAATCAGAATAATCAAAATAGTAATTGAAAAACTTTGATTTAAAAGCTCTCTGTTGGTTGATTGGTTTCAGTTTAGCGACAAAGTTCAGTTCCGATGCATTAAAAAAAATTAGTTTTTAATATACAAGTTTTTGTTTTGTTTTTTAATTTTCCAGTCACTCAAAAATCAGACGCTCAACATTTTGTTTATCATCGTTCAACATTCAATTTAGAATGATTTGCATTTTTAAATTGCAAAGTGTATTAAAATGTGGTAGCAAAAATACATGTAGTTTATATTTCTAGAGTGTAGCATACCTCAATTATCTATATCAATTTCAATATATTTGAAATAGTGTAACATCATTAAAATATACTGAAAACTATTTTTCCTGATAGACCATAATGTAATGGAATTGTTTTGAATGTAAACGAACTATAAATGCTATACGCTTCATTTTCAATACTGAACATGCCATGGTAAAATTCAATAACATATATCAATTACATGGCAATTGGAGTATATTTACGCAAGTTCAGAAGTTAAGATACCGGCAGACAGATAGACGGTCAGATAAACCGAATTCATAAACATCTTAAAACTAGAGATCGACCGAAACAGGTTTTTAAGACCGAAACCGAAACCGAATTTCGATGATCTTTCACTTCAGCCGAAACCGAAACCGAAAGTGTCAAAAAAATTTAAAAACTGATTAACATATACATAACTGCATATAATTATTACTTAATTAATTAATAACAAATAATTAATAATTACTTAATAATAACTAATTAAGTTATTAATTAATTTATTAATTATACGTGTATTGAACCACATTATTTCTAACAAACAAACGTATATATATATGTGTGTGTATAGGTTTCAAAGAAAAATGAAACATAAATAATGCAACTTTTATATTTTACTAGCAAGCTACGCTGGTCAATTTCTCTAAAACGCACCTTTAATCAAGTGAAATATTGACTTTGAATTTGACCTTGTATTTTAAAACCCTATGGATGGATCTTTACTTTTAATGTCCTTCTGCATTTCTGAAAACGATACGAACGCTATTGCGTTATTACATTTTTAATGTGTCAGACAAAATTTGGGCTGTTAAGGACAAATTAGGCCAATTCGCTGTAGCTTTATTATAGAATAGGTCAGCATAAAAAAAAAAGGAATAATTGTGTTAAATTATGGTGTCTATGGGGAAAAATATCATTTCCATTGGATTCAAATTGGATTTGAATGAAGTTGCGATTTACAATACTTCAAATATAATGAAATTGATATGCCTCACTGAGGTGGACAAAAATATGCTTTTCGTCGAGAATTAAATAAAAATCGTACACTCGCGACATCATAATTCACTTTTATATTTTAACAGAATAATAAGGCTACTATAATTTGTGACTTGTACTATAGCGCGACCTACTTTATACACGTATAACGTAGGTCGCGGCTACAGTCAGTATATATACGTCAGGACATATTTCCGTTCTCATTATCTTTTTATGCGTGAAGATTTCGGTATGGTACTCCATTGTAAAATTTGTTAATTTTTGAAATTCAATATTTGAAAAACGGCATAATCAGAAGATTTGAAATTTATATCAAGAAAAATAACATTTTTTACCTTTCTAATGCAGTTTGTCTAACAATTTTCCGACAAATACTTTTCGAGTTATTAATTTTTTCTGTAACTTCAAATGTTTCATTTTGCGAGATTAATCTGTGGCAACGATTAGCAAAAAACCCAGTCGTCAGCAACACATAGCTTTTTATTAAAGAGGATTATTTTATAACAACCAATAATTATAGGAATTTATCAATAATTAATTAACAATGTAGTTAAATAATGTAAAACAAATTCAATAATGAATATTTAATCTTTAAATATATTCATATTTTCAGTTCGTTAATATTTTACATTTAAATTGTTAAAGTACTTAAAAGTTTGTTTTTTAAGAAATTAACATTGAATATGTTTTAACCATTTTATAATTAGAAATATTATTTATTTAATAGACGTTTAAATATAGATATATATTTAAATAATCCTGGATATTATTATTAATTATTTAAAATTTTGTACAAACATTTTTATGGTACACATGTTTAAATAACATGTTTACTTGACATTTTTTTTTACATTCATACAGTAACTTTTTATTTACATTACATTATATTATATTGTAAACAATTTTATAAAATTTGAACTATGAATAAATAATTCACAAGAAAATTTTTAATTATATCACAATATTTATAAAACATATTTAATAGTTTTATATATTCACGTAAAATTTTTATAATAGTAATATTTTAATTATAATATATCACTCAGATGAAACATAATATTTCAGTTTCAGGACAGTATTTATATAAAATATTTAATGATTTTATATACTCAAGTAACATTTTGATAATAAAAAATATTTGTATTATGTTAATTTATCAATAAGACAGAAATAGTTTCCAATTATACGAATTTCATCTAATAAAAAAATATTTTAAATATATATATCTCGATATATCTTTTGTAATAAATTTCGTAAATCTTTATATGTTTTAACAACATCTTTCTCATAAAGCATTCGAAACCATCTGGAGTTTCAAAGTAAAAATTTTCTATTACTGTTAAGTTTGAAGCTTTTAAGTGTAGTCATATATGCATCGCTTGCTTTATAATTTATACTCGCACCATGAATATGTCATGACGGATAATGATAAACAGTGGAGTTCACAGCAATAAACAGTGTCTCATTTGAGCCGATACAACTCATATCAATGAGTAAAGTTGAAAAATTCCGAAAGAAGGAATGAGATTTTGAAATACAGATAGTTTCGGTCGAGTTTCGGTCAGGCCGAAATTTTGGCAGCAGTTTCGCCGAAAACGAATATTCGGCGAAACTCTAATTTTGCGCCGAAACCGAAACCGAAATTTCGGTTGATCTTTACTTATAACTATGTTTAAAGTGTAAAAACTAAAAAAATACTTAATTTTGATGAAATGGAAGCCGAAAATTAACCGTAAGCCAGGAGTTAATTTTTAGAATACGTAAACTGGAACTGAACATAAATTGTTCTTCCAACTGAACCAACATTATAATTTCAATTATTTAAAAAAATGAATTAAAATACAATACTTTGACATCATTTACTTCCGTTCTATTAGTTTTTGATATAAAGAACGTCAAAAGTTAAATCACAGCATGCAACATCCAATCTCTATAACAAATTAACTGCCAAAAATGAAAATATTTATTAACTATGATATAGGACTGAATAGTTCACACATGTGCTCAAAATACTATCCTAATATTAACTAAATTTTATTTGTTTTATCCTTGAATTTAAAGATTAGAGATGTTTTGAGGGTTGTATGTAAATGATTGTTATTTCTCATGGGGACGAAAACCGAAATTGAACCGAAAACCTTTAATTTAAGGGATAGGAAATCGAAATAGATCAAAATGTTTCATTTTAAATGAACCGAGAAAAAGAGGTTAAATCCCAGATTAACAAGTCGATAAATTCAAATGAGTTTTGCTCGAAACTAGGCGAATTAAAGACATGATTAGAAATAATAATAATAATAATAATAATAATTTGTTTAGAAAATAAGTGAAACAACCATTCCATTTTATTGTTAAGATTAAAATACAATTTTTTTTTCTAGATTTGAATTAAATTTTGGGAAACATTTTACATTTTCATGAATTTAAAATTTACAGGCAACAACATTCAAGGTATCAGATTGGTCTTTTACCTGGGCAATGAATGTCAGAAACATTAACATAGAGTAATTTCTAAATATACATTTATCTTTGATAATAGCTTTTAGATGGATAACTTTAAAGCCTAAAAACAAAATCTATTTTCTCATATCTCACATTTTATCATCTATATCTATACTAATATAATAAAGCGATTACTCCTGACTGACTAATCAACGCAGCGCTGAAACGACTAAAGTCAGGATCACAAAACTTGACAATAGATTACTGTTATGACCTAGGCAAGCAATAAAAAAGGATTTTTGAAAATTCACACCCTAAGGGGATTAAATGGAGGGTCGAAAGTTTTAGGTCATTTCGCCATATATTTCAGCAGCAATTTTAGGTAGGAGCGTGAAATTCAGGATAACAAGTCTACGAAAAAAATTAGTTAAACGCGTATTTCAGAGATTTTAGAAATTCAACCACTAAGGGGGGGTTAAATAGGGGGTTGAAAGTTTTAGATCATTTCAGCATATCTCATTAGCAGTTTTAGGTAGAAGCATGCAATTCAGCATAACAGTTCTACTTAAAAAAGAAAAAAAAAAAGAAAAAGGTTAAACACGTATTTCAGCGATGTTAGAGCTAGAGTTTTTGTCACCAACATCGGCTATGAACCTAACTAAAGAAGATTAGACGAATAAGACAACTATTGCTGATTTTTTATCCTCTTTAATAAAAAGGTACGTGTTGCTGACGACTGGGAATTTCGCTAATCGTTGCCACAGATTAATCTCGGAAAATGAAACATTTGAAATTACTGAATAAATTAATTGCTCGAAAAGTATTTGTCAGAAAATTGTTAGACAAATTGCGTTAGAAATGTAAAAAATTGTATTTTTCTTGATATAAATTTCAAATCCTCTGATTATGCCATTTTTCAAATATTGAATTTCAAAAATTACCAAATTTCACAATGGAGTACTACAGCGAAAACTTCACGGGTAAAAAAATAATACTAACAGCAATGTGTCAGCACGAGTCACAAATTATAGTAACCGTATTATTCTGTTAAAATATAAAAGTGAATTATGATGTCACGAGTGCATGATTTTTATTTAATTCTCGACAAATACTAGATGCGCCATTTCTTTTTAGTTGTGTATAATATAGGTTAATTCACGTTATTAAAAAATGTAGCTATAAAACATATAAATCAATGGAAAACGGTAGGTACTAAATTGTAAACGTAATAATAAACCGTATTAAAAAAACATTACTTAGTGAAATAAGTATCCGTTTTTATGTTATTTTAGGATGTTCCAGGTAAAGGTACAGATTACTTTAAAATACAAGTTTAAATTCATCGATATATTTCGTTTGATTCAAGGTTCTTTTGGAGAAACCGACCAGCGCAGCGGGCGTAGTCTGCTAGTATTATATATTTTGCGTGCCATTTTTCCAAGGAAAAATATTTTTTTAATTTCATATTTTATAAATTGTTTTTGCACTTTTCGTCTTTTAGTGATCGGATTTCAAAATACACATTCTCATTTATAAAGCCGAGTTTTTTGCCATAATTTTGTCAAAGTAACTTATTTTTTTCCCGATTGTGTTTCAATTATTTATGTGCGGGAATATGCAGAACTCTGTTACTGTGATCGTCATATTATTGCATTTTTATTTATTTTACCTGTAAGGCCCTCATGGGCAAAGCCTTTTTTTAATTTCATATTTTATAAATTATTTTTGCACTTTTCGTCTTTTAGTGATCGGATTTCAAAATACACATTCTCATTTAAAGCCGAGTTTTTTGCTATAATTTTGTCAAAGTAACTTATTTTTTCCCGATTGTGTTTCAATTATTTATGTGCGGGAATATACAAAGCTCTGTTACTGTGATCGTCATATTATTGAATTTTTATTTATTTTACCTATAAGGCCCTCATGGGCAAAGTCTTTTTTTAATTTCATATTTTATAAATTGTTTTTGCACTTTTCGTCTTTAAGTGATCGGATTTCAAAATACACATTCTCATTTATAAAGCCGAGTTTTTTGCTATAATTTTGTCAAAGTAACTTATTTTTTCCCGATTGTGTTTCAATTATTTATGTGCGGGAATATACAGAGCTCTGTTACTGTGATCTCATATTATTGCATTTTTATTTATTTTACCTATAAGGCCCTTATGGGCAAAGCCAGGTCGTTCTGCTAGTATATATTATTTCTGATATCAACAACCCTTTTTCTATGCACATACAAAACGCACAACGATGAATAAGGCACCATATGAAAGATTTATGCCTTTGAAGGGGATGGGATATCATATATTATAATACGATAAATTCTTCTCTGTCTGTCTGTATGAACATTTTATCTTTAAAACGGCTCTAATGATTTTGACTATATTTTGTATCTTACCATTTTCGAGCACGAGAAAATCATTTGGCTAGGTCACATGTTCGAGAAAATTTGATAAATGGATCATCTTTGAGTAACTGCGGATCAAGCTAATTTTATCTAAAAAACGTCTCAAACGTTTTTGACCATTTTTTGTATCCCATCTTTTTCAGGCACAAGAAAACTATTGGGCTGGGTCACAGGTTCGAGAAAATTTGATTAGTGGGTCAATTTTGGGTCACTACGGGGTCAAGCTAATTTTATCTAAAAACAGCTCTAACGATTTTTACTAAATTTTGTACCTTATAGTTTTCGGGCGCAAGAATACCATTGGGCTAGGTCACATGATCGAGAAAATTCGATTAGTGGGTCATTTTGGGACACTATGAGTCGGGGTCAAGCTAATTTTATGTAAAAAACGGCTGAATCGATTTTCACAAAATTTTGTGTCTTACCATTTTGGATTATGATAAGACCATTTGGGCAAAGTTACATGTTCGAGAAAATTAGATTAGTGGGTCATTTTTGGGTCACTACGGGTCAAGCTAATTTTATCTAAAAAATGGTTGTAACGATTTCGACTAAATTTTGTATCGTATCGTTTTTGGGCACAAGAAGATCATTGGGCTAGGTCACATGATCGAGAAAATTCGATTAATAGGTTATTTTGGGTCACTATTTATAAAGGTCAAGCTAATTTTATGTTAAAAACGGCTGAAACGATTTTGACTAAATTTTTTTATTCTACCGTTTTCTAGCACAAGAAGACCATTGGGGTAGGTCATATGTCCGAGTAAAATTCGATTAGTGGGTCATTTTCATAATGCCAAAACATATCCTTGGCTCCAAATGAAATAATGTCGCCTATTTTGATGATATTTGTCGAAATTTTGACGACTTTTGGGGAAAAAAATGGTTTTTAGGACTGAAGGAATTTTTAAGAAATTTCCAATAGGAGCCTAGATAGAGTATTCAACCAATAATTCACAATACAGCAGAAAGCACGATTCTGGTAGTTCCGAGCAGTCTGCATTCAATTTATTGTTATAAGGTAAAGCTAGGAGAGTCTGCGCACAATTCAAAAGAATAGCAATAAAAAATCTAAATATTAATTTTTTGCTAAACTATCCATGAATAATTTTTACTTCATTTGTTTTTATGCATTTCCATTGCTATTTTGTTGTTATGTTGTAATTTAATAGAACAGTTGTAATAAAACCAAGAAAGTTATTTTGCGCAATCTGTCCTTACAGGGTTGAGGTGATTGCGCATATGGGTAGGAGAGATTGTTACTAATAATAACTACAATTAAATTGTTAACAATAATAATTACACATAAGTTAGATTATTGTAAGGTTTTTGTGAACAAATATCATTGTATTAGAAGTGAATATTTCACCCTAATCATTAAAGAATCAGAAAAAGGAAATAATTTTTAAAATGATTAAAAAAATTTAATTAAAGGAAAAAAATAAAGAATCAGAAAAAGCAAGTCCAGATAAGATTGCAAAATGACATTAAGTTACTTGATAACACGTTTAACTTAAAATTAGTCCATTTTCATTTTTCATTTTTTTAATGTAAATTTACCAATAAGCCGCGTAATCTCTCTTAGCATGAAAACTAATGGGAACAATGCGCCATCTCTCCTAAGTAGCAGATGCGCAAACTCTCCAATTTCGGTAGGAGAGATTGCGCGGCCTTTTATTTAAACATGGCTGCTACTAAAACGAACCTCTGATGTTCACATTGTTAGACTAGATTAGTAGCTTATGAGAAATCGTTAAAATTTAAAATATTTTGTATTACTGACATTGTATAGAAATTCTGATGAATAGCTATGAAAATTCAAGCACTTACTTTGGGAAAACAAAACAAAATAGCAATGTTTTATCCTAGACGCTCAAAACAATCAACGTGCACTTTCAAGTAGACACTCCACTACTGCTCTTGTACAACTACCTGGAGTGGCTGTGCGCTCACTCTACTCCTTCCCCCTAAACCTCTATGTGCGCAATCTCTCCGACAGCGTCATCTCTCCGACTGCGTCATCTCTCCTAGCTTTACCTTATTGAACACAAAGCTAATATTAATGGAGCGTAGCTGGGTCTTCCCAGCTGGTAAATTTTATCACACTTAATTTTAATTAAGATTTGCACCAGAATTTTTCAATAGAATTTTACTTTTATAACTTTGGTGAAAAAAAAGCTACAATTGGATTTCACTATTTTCAAATAATTTATTTCAAAAATTCTAGTGTGAATTCATCAGAAACACAATTACTTGTCCTTAAAAGGGTTAAACAGATTTTTATCATAGTGGTGCATTTCGGTAAAACACGTTGTTTGATTTTAATTAAAAATTAACGAAAAAAATCATCAAATAAGTCATTGCACGGGTCCACTGGTTTTTATATAATCTAATCTGTAATTATAAATGAATCAGTATCATTGTGATGATTGTATTTTAGTTTCAATTTATGATTTTGTCAGTGCCAGTGTTACATTAATATTTTATTTTAATTGCTTGCAGGTATAAAACATTGGAAACATGCTTTTATCTAGTAATTGGAATAACGCCAGCTTACGCTATATTCTATATGGTAAGAAAATAATTATTTTTTAAGGAATGAAAATTATTTATTAATGAAAACATTAAGGTTTTTTTTTTATGTATTTAAAGTAATAGTTTTGAAATCTGAGTTGTTTTTTCTTAGAATTAATGAGATATCTTTGAAAAACAAAACCGCTATAAATAAATTAATTTATTAATGTATATATGTAGAAATATAAAACTTCAAACGCGAAAATAAATGCGCAAATAAAATTTGCGCTCTTTGAAGATGGTTCAACAGTTCTACACACACACACAAAAAAAAAAAAAAAAAAAAAAAAAAGTGTAGCGCGGTAGCGTATTACAGCTTATTTTACTGTTTATTACTGTTAACTTTACAGTATAATACTTTCAGCTGGGGTGCCAGTACTGTAAAATCAACACTTTTTTTTTGCTGTGTATTTCTTTAAGCTGTGAAAAAAGAAAGTTCTTATCTATCTATCACTTCAAGAACAGAAGAATCCTGTCTCTGCCATTAGTATCCGAGTATCATGTTTCAGCCTTAGGATAAAGATGACATTCTTTAGAAACTAGTAACGGTAAAATTTTCCCACTGAAACCTCCCGATCGTGAAACCCCACGTTAACCTATGAGAAAATTTAAAAGCGTGATTACTCATTACCTAATATAATTATTAAAATAGGGTTTTCACCATCAGAAAGTAGACGTCAGATGTCGGTAATGTGCGTTTTTAAAAATTGGCACCTTAAATTTTAAGTATTTTTAAAGAAGATGATAAAATTTGATCAAGTGGAATTTTTAAAGTTTATAAGTATTTTTCAAATACTTAAAATTTATATTGTCGGCATCTAACGTCTACTTTCTGATGGTGAAAACCGTATTTTAATAATTATATCACTGGTAACGAGTAATCCCGCTTTTAAGTTTTCCCATAGGTTAACATGGGATTTGGCGATCGGGGAGTTCAATTGAAGAGGGTCCCTTATACACTGCAAAAAATAACTGTTGATTTTACAGTATAAAACTGGCGCCCCAGCTGCTAGTATTATACCGTAAAATTAACAGTATTAAACCGTAAAAGCAGTAATACGCTACCGCGCTGCGCGGTAGCGTATTACTGCTTGCGCGGCAGCGTATTACTGCTTATTTTACGGTTTAATACTGTTAATTTTACGGTATAATACTGGCAGCTGGGGTGCCAGTTTTATACTGTAAAATCAACAGTTATTTTTTGCAGTGTAGGTATCGATGGCACAAAAATAGAGACTTGAAAATAACGATATTTACATTTTAAATGAGTTTTAGAATTTTTTGCCCACTTTATTCTTAAGATATACATTTATTTGTTGTCAAAAATAGGTGCATGTTACAAAAAGAAGAGTAATTAATTCGAAAAATATAAAATAAATAAAGAAAAGGGGGTAAGTGTTATCGAAGATCGTACAAAAAGTTTCGTTTAATATTCATTTCTAAACACTTTATCCTTTCCTTAATAAATCCAAATAAATTTCATTCCCCCCCCCCCCCAAAAAAAAAAAAATCATTTTTTATAACGTAAAAATTTGCAGGTCTATTTTTCTCGTTTTTTCGAAAATCTGAACCGGTCCGATAGCGACGAAGCCCGCTATTATACTCTGTCATAACAATATCTGTCATGTGGACTAATTGCGATATTAAAAAAAAAAATCAATTTCAAAATTTAACATGTTGTATAGAGACCTTCAAAATGTAAAAATTTACCAATATTTCCATAAACGGGTTTTTATCATGATTCAATACGTTCCTCAAACTCATATGACGTTATAATCACTTGCTGACGTCATAGCTACTTGCTTTCTCTATTACTCATATTGATACTCTCTTTGTATTGTTCTCAAACATTTGAAAAAGTCCGTTAAACTTCCAATATGACGTCAGATTAATTTTCTTTTTAATTCTCTAATGCATCATATTAACCTGCTTTCTGTACTTACATATACTCATACTCCTTTGTATTATTGAGAAATGTTTGAAAATTTCCGTGTTATTACCAATATGACGTCATATTTATCTTTTTTTCAATTGGTGAAACTTTTTATTTCATTTTCATTTTTCACGTGGAAATCTTTCAATAGAAAATTAATTATTCTAGAAATAATTTTATTGTGGATTTTTAACTGTTGGAAACTGCTGTAACGAAAAACGTTTAAATTTAATAAGAAAAGGCTGTTAGATTTTTGGTTTTTTATCTCTCTATATTAAAACAATAGGATTTTTTTTTTTATTTTATGATTTTCAGCTTCAAATACACAAAATTTCAAGTCTGTAAGTTATACTGTTTCTGAGAACCGGCTCTGTGACGGACAGACAACATAGCGGGACAAAGGGTTTCGTGAGATGAACGAAACACTAAAAAATATTATGATCAAACACAACAATTAATTCTTATGAGTACTTTTATGTAAATTATTGCTTTGTATTGTCATCAACGTTAACAAAGTATGGAAACTTTGACGTAAAACGTTTCATTAGAAGTCATGTTGGAAAAGTGTTATTTAAATCGATGAGAGAAAGTACTTTTAAAAAATAGTAAATAAATAAATAAATAAATATATTCCATAATAATATAATAAAATCACCAATTAGCATTAAAATACAGATATAAATGCTTAAGTGATACAAATAGAACACAAAAAGTCTTTAAAAAACCTTTTAATATAATGATCGACATGTTTCAAACTCACAATTATCACACTCGCCATTATCAAGATCTACGGGATAATCAGCCTTTTTTGAATTACCTAAAATTTGGCACGAGGTGTTTTTTCAATTTTAAAAAAGCAATAAGGAAATATTAATTTTCACGTTTACAGTTGACTATTTTTAAGCACATGCTTTTATTACACATATAATCTCGTGGTTTAAGTTTTTAAAGTGTATTTTCAAAAATCTTGCTAGAATAGTTTGTTTTTCGTGTAGATCTTGATGATGGCGCCTTTGTGCGTTCGAAACATGTCGATCATTATATTAAAAGGTTTATATAAGCCTTTTTGTGTTCTATTTGTATCACTTAAGCATTTATATCTGTATTTAAAATATATTTCAGTTAAAATTCTATTTTCATTTTGACTGGCTTGCTGTTTTTTCTGTTTGTTTACCTGCCTAAAGTATGAACACACGATTATTCTTCTAAATTATTAGACAAGTCATAGAAATTATCTTTTATTTTCTAGATGTGTATTTTGTAATCGAAAAAGGTTAGATACATTTAAAAAAAATCATAACTCCAAAAGTAATTGAGGAAACGAATTTTCTTTGGAAAGTACTTGAGAATTCTTTGTTAGATGCAGCTGTTTCGCAGACGATGCTCAATAGCGGTGTGCGGTGAAAGATGTTTGAAGTTTGAAATGTGTCCAACCTTCTTCGATGATCCTGGTTCTCATGCTGCGTTTGCATTATGACGTAACCGTCTCCTCAGTTCTACAAGGTCTTTGCACGAGGCACAGGTTTTCCAACCAATCAGCGCGCTTTATTGGTTGTTTATGCGCCGCTGATTGGTTGGGTCTTGTATGATTTAACGACTGGAGCACCAACGCCTTGGACAATAACGCCATAATGTAAATTGAACTGAAGAGCGCTTTTCCACGTACGAACACGACACCGATAAATCGTACACGATTGTCGTTATCCGACATTGATGCACGCAAAATGCATTCATATACACTAAGCACCGACCACATACCGATTCGATGACGGTTTTGTCGTTATAATGTATATAAATTCATTTTGCGTGCAATCGATGTCCGATAACGAGAATCGTGTATGATTTATCGCTGTCGTATCGGTAGATGGAAAAATTCTCTTACACTTTCGTCCATGCTTTAAAAAAATTGTACTTTTTTTTCTTTTATTGCAGAGAGAATCATCTGGCCTATGGGAATTGTTAGCAGGTGGTCTCGTTTACATGCTAGGCGTCGTGTTTTTCAAGAGTGACGGGCGTATTCCATGTGCTCATGCTATCTGGCACCTCTTCGTCAACGTTGGGGCTACTTTACACTTCTATGCAGTGCATAAGTACCTCATCAACAATGAACAGCAGCAAGAGCAAACAGAATCTTGATACATCTCGCTTCTTCACTTTGGTGGTGTTTAGACGAGAAGGCCAGCAGTTGAACACTGCTGATGCTCGCTTTTCTTGGAGTTGAAAGATGCATAAGTATTCAAATCTAGTCAGCCACGCCGCCTTCCTAAATGGGCATTAAACCAACCAAGGGCTATAGAATCGACAGAATAGGTATGGAAAACACGTAAAATGTAATGTAAATAGGGCCCCTCAAAACTGTCGAGCCAAAGGCCTGGTGAATGAGTTAGATATTCATGCTTGTGTACTTACATATCTGAAACGAAATAAAAATTGCATTTAATCAATTCATTACAAAACTAAACATTTAGATATATTCAACAAACTTTTTGTATATTTTTATCGGTAATTCTTTTTAGATAATGAACGCAAAATTTGTAAAATTTGGATAATAGTTTTAGAAGAAAAATAAAAAGAATTTGTATTATTGTTGCTTTAGGGGGAAAAAAAGAAACAGAGTTTTTAATGTTATTAGTGTTGGCTGAACCTTTTTACGAGTATGTGGCAGAAATCAAAACATCTAATTTGTCATTTTTCTTGTATACCATAGAGTGGAAAAATCAGAACAGGGAAAAATTGTATTTTGTTCGATTTCATTGGAAAAAAAAAACTTAATCATAAAATGTATAATTATGCCGCAAATACCCAAATTAGTTATTTATTAACCATTCTTTGCCTTTGCATGGTTGATATAAAATGCGTTATGTCAGCTTTTTCACCTTTATACATGCCATGAAAGAAACGTCGTTGATTCTATGTTTTAAACATTCATTTGAGAAAGTAAAACCTTATAAACTTATATCAATTTAAAAAAATTATAATATAGTCAAAAGTAATTTAAAATAATTAAAGGTTTTTAAAATGGAATTCCAGTTTTCAGTATTTCTTCTTCTAGATAATTTTTAATTACATTCGCATATTGTAATTATTTTTTTCAAGTAAAAGTTACTTGGTTTTTATTTTAAGTGTACAAGGGAGAAATCTAAGGGTCCGGGAAATCAATTTAGAGATAAACATAAGTCAAAGTTGGAACTGGGGTAATTCTTCAACGACAGTTGCTTTACTTCTGACTTTTGTGAACTGACATTCTTTTACACAGAAAATGATGAAGCACTGGTAATATTTTATGATACTATTTCATATAAAAGTAAGAACTTAAGTGGTTTTTCCTTAGATCCTTCATTTGTTATATATTTTTTTTTAAATGGAGAAAATTGTTCCAAATGTATCTTCATGTATCACTCAAGTACCACCGTGCCACATCCAACATTCTTAGTATAGGCTACCCTCTTTACATTAGAATAACATTAGTACGGTAGGTGGTCAAATCTGTATTATTTAGGATCGATTTTAAACATGCCAAATGCTAACATGATGATAAAATTAATCATCGTTGAGATCGAAGATTTCAGAGGTGAACTGGTAAACATAAAAATCTATTATTTCATCTCTTAATTGTTATGCAATAATTATTCGTCTTTGTTTATGTATGTTTTTGTTAAGTATTAGAGGGTTTTAAAAAAATGTATTTTTTGGCATGTATATTTCAGTGAAATAATTCACGATAAATTTCAAATTGAAATCATAAATTAGTTAAATTCATTAAAATGACACTTAAAAATTGTCTCTAAAAACCATGTACAAACTTTAAGGAGAGGTAGAATACAACAGTATAAGCCATATTCACACAGGAAAGCATGATTAAAAACGGCATGCGCACGGATACAAAAGAGAGACGCGTCAGTAATACAATAGAGAAAGCAATACAACGGACTTTATTTGAAGACATTTAACAGCATAACATCTAGTAACAAATAATACGATTTTACAAAATATGTTCTATATCCGACCATTCGTACTACCTGATTCCAATGTTGGATGGATTATATGTTTCTAAAGGTTCCTGGAATTTCGCTGGGAAGGCTTTAGAAGCAACGGTGCCCAGGGAGAGATTTTCATCAGCGCATCTAAAGAAACTATTTACATTTAACCATGTATTTTGTGTATTTTCCATGGCTTAGTAGTTAGCACCCCGGGTAATCGCTCGACTTCGCCCTCCTCTAAAACCGGCCCTGGAGTTTCGCGAATATTAGCAGTGGCAATGACATATATTTCTGTGAATTTCATATCTGGAACTTCGAGCATTTCGTATATAATACCCGTGAAGGTCCATCACCGAAAAAACTCGATGCTAGATAAATCATGTCAGTGTGGAATGGACGAGGGTATGCGACAATTCCACCTATTGCCCTCGAAGAAAAAGTCTTATTTCGGCATCATCAACTGGAGGCGGTTTCCAGAGTTTGTACGAAGTCGTTGTTTTTTAGATCAAATCATTGCATTCGGATGGAACTTCGAATCGTTACCTTCTGAGAGCAACGACTTGTTCCGAAAGAAAGCGACTTCGTCTGAACTTAGGAAACCGCCTCGTCACACTGGCGTATTTTTCCTAAATTTTGGTTAAAATTCGATTGTTTATTTTTCAAGAACATCATAATAATCAGATGGATGAATTGAGTTACTAAATAACTGGAAAAGAGGGAAATCTGTTCTCACAGGTACCACATAGTGTGAATTTCGTGTATTTTGTGTAATTTCGTGAATTTCAGTGGGCAAAACTGAAGTCATTTCGTGCATTTATTGAATGAATGAAATAAACTAACAATAAAACAGCATTTTTTCGTAAAGTAGCGATTAAAATTAATCATGCTGTGAGTGTAATCTTACAAACTATTTCTGACATTTATTAATTGGATTGGATTTAGTTGAACTGAATCTGGATCTCGAACTTTTGTCATAAAGATATGTAAGTACATATGAAATTGCTCATTCATTATGTGGTGGCTCTTTCAAAACTTCGTAAATGTTTACAATCGAAACTTACTGACACATCTTTCTTGAAACATAATCCAACATAAACCAGAAAAAATCAATTTTCAGTGTATCGTTTTGAACAGTGAATATCATTAATTTCCAAAATATTCAACATCACGATGGTATGAGCTAAAATAAACTGTAATATATTTATTTTACACAGGTGAGCTAAACATATTTTAAGGTCATTGATATATGACTATGCAAAGTTGTGTGTAAAAAGAGTGGAACTTTTGTTTCCAGGTTTTGGCTAGCATTTTGCGAAATTCCACCAGAGTGCGCTTTCAACTGATACTGCAGTACTAAGACTTTTTATTCCGGTGGCAATGGTCCACCGCGCCTAAATTAAACACTGGCGTACAGTGCCGTTTCCAGTCATGCTTACCTATGTGCATATCGATGTTATCGACCCCCGTTCAAAATTTGTTGGTTGAATCGATAGGGTGTTGATATTTCTCGGGCAGCTAAATTGACAACTGTATAGTCCATATCAAATTTCATTTTAGTAACGGTGTAAGTGCCAAGCATCAGCAAATGTAAATATTCAGCAAATGTTTATATGTCAGATACAAGAACCCTTGTTCGTCACTATAGTAATGATTCCTGCTGTTTGAAGTCGGGAGATGTAGCTAAGTACATAGCTATTAAAATCCAACTGATGTTATTAATGTTTCATACTTTTAAAAGCCATTTACATTTATAGATGCATAAAAAGGGAAAAACTGTGTGAGCTATCATAAACAGGGCCCGCATTTTGTTAATTTAACCCCCCCCTCCCCCCCCCAAAAAAAAAATCCCCAAAAAGAGGAAGGAGTCAAAGAATGTCTTTACTTTTTTTAAAATGGCCTTTAAATGAAATTAATTTCACTTTAAGAGTTTTATTATATATAAAATCCCTAACTAAATATGTTGAGCTATGTTTTTAGAGCTTTATTTTTTTTTTAATCATTATTATTCTGCAATGTATCACTAAAATTCTTAAAGAGCATGAAGCAACTACATAACATTAAGGAATTTAATAATATGCAATCATTCTAATCAATTGCAAAACATGAAAATCGCATTGTACAATGAGATATCTTTAAACGATTTTAAAAATAAAGATTATGTGGAAATTCTTGTTTTAAGGTTTGAGAACGCATTCCTCTTAAATTTTTAATGTTTTGCTTGCAAAGACGGAAGATTGTAAAATATGATTTAGGGTATAAAGTACCTTTGAAATGCCATAAATTAGCGAAAATTTTAAAGCTTTTTATCTTAAAAATCATTAGACCCATTTGTTCAAAACTTTAAAGAAATATTTAAAACCACCCTTCTGTAATGCATTTTGCTTTTCAGAAAATTAACTATATACCATTTTTTATTCATTTCAAGTTACAAGTAGACTTTTCCACTTGTGTCTGATTTCCGAATGTGAATGTTTTGAATTAGGGGTTGTCTACACATTGAAAACTGTACCAACTTTCATTTTAAAAATTGTGACACCTACTTTTGACATTTTATTTGAGTTCCTTGGATCAAAACAGCTTGGGAAAAGGTAGAATTTATGATGTACTTTTTCTTAAGTCTTTAGAATTTTAAAAGAAAACGTGTTACGTTATCTATAAATTTAGAAAAATAACATTATACGGAAAAGTATCGAAAACATTTTTAAAAAAAAAGTTATGAAAATCCTAAATGTAAAATCTAAAGTTAACTTATTTTACATAAAACAAAATACCATCGAATTTTTTCGGTTATTTTTTAATATTTTCTTTTCTATGGATGCCGAGAATAAACGAAGACGGCCCTGTAAGACCGTCCCCCCCCCCCCCCACCCCCGAAAAGTAGTTTTTTCTACAACTCTAAAACTAATGATAGAGATGAGTTTTAAAAACACATAGGCATGTTCTGGATGGTGCATATTCCTTTTTATATACAAATTAATGTAGGTCATAATTCATAATTTTTAATATGAATTTATTAATAATTTAGATAATTGAAAAAAAAAATGTCTGGAATATGTTTGGGTCTACTGGTAATATGGCATAATAAAAGAAACATTTCAATCGGATGATTTTTTGGGAAGATATAGATTAAATTTTGTTACATGGATTGAACATTAGCATCCTCAAACTTTGACATTTTCTAACTCTATGAAGATTTAAGAAAATGGTATGAAGTATATCTTTTTCCGGGCTGCTTTGATCCAAGGAACTCAAATACAGTGCCAAAGTGGGTGTTACCATTTTAAAAATCAAGGTTGGTACAATTTTTAATATGAAGAGGACCCCTATTTCAAAATTGACATTCATATTCGGAAAATATAGAAAATTCTTAACCAAATGGCATCTCATCCTCGTCAATTTGATGTAAAATATCGTGAGCTGGTGTTTTTTTGTTTCCACGACTGACTGTATATATTTACTTATATACTAAATGCTAAAATATGAAAACAGGCTACCCATTTTGATGCGAGCATACAACAAAAGGAAAAAATAATAATATTTCTAATGCTGTAAATGGTGGTAGTTAAAGTTGTTTTCACCGTAAATTTTCTTCTAACACAGCATTTTGAATACGATTTTGTTTAAAATATTAAAAATAACTAAATTTTAATATAAGGGAGGCGTCAACAGAAAAGTTTGCGATATCTTTAATTAATTTGAAGGTACTTAATCCTTTAAATCTTAAAAAATAAATAAATAAATAAATAAAAACCAAATTAAATGTTAAAAAAACACTTAGAAGGAAAAAAAATAGCTTGCAAAAAGGTTTTTTAAATTTTCAATTGCCATCAAATTCGTACCCAAGGCATAAATTGCATAATAATATTCACATAATAAAAATGAACAAATTCGTAAAAAAAAGGTTTTTAATTCAAAACATTTTTTATTCGTTTAAAAATATGAATAATTTAAAAGATTTTAATAATAAGTGAGCTCTAGTCAGCATGAACTTGTAAGTCAGATCACGTCCACGTGTGTATAATTTTATAGATGCAAGTGTGGTTGTTAATCTTTAATAGTGTTATTTTTGCACATACGATTATATTTCTATCAGAGTATTTATAAGATGTAGCTTGATGTTTACAATTGTCATCTGTGAGACTTAGTTGAACTCTGTGTTGAAAGTGTTTCTTCATTTTTTCCATCATGTTATTAAATTAGTAGTTATTGTATTAAAATACCTAATCATTATAGTCTTACTATTAGTATTTTCTGGAGTGCTGTACACTGTTCTGCTCCAACTATGATAAGAATTTTTTTATTTTTTATATTCATAATCGATGATTGAAAGTATTAAAAAATATTTCTTCAAAATATACAAATTAGACGGTAAAATGGAGAACGGAAAAACGCATTGCTGTCTTCAGTACTAACTTTAAAAAAACAAAAACCATATTGGATTGCATTGCACTCTCTGACAAATAAGTCTCTAAACTCCACTACACTTAAAAAATTTTAAATTCCAGGAAAAAAAAAAAAAAAAAAAAAAAAAAAAAACATGAAATTGCGACAAGGAAGAAAGCGATGCGCGCCACAGTGGGCCCATTTTTCCCACTAAATTTTAATATTATTATTCGCCAGATTAAATCTCAAAAACTCTGCCATTAAATAAAACAAAGAATGCTATCAAAATTTAGTGGTGACAATCGATTCACTGTGGCGCAACGCTTTCATCCCTGAGTTGAGATCATTGCGTAACAATAAATACGAAAGTAATAAATAATAATTTAAAGCTTAATAATGGAAAAATTAACAATTATATGTAAAATATTTTTTTTACCCTTTGCTGATAATATATCTGTAATTAGTAGAAAAAGGGTCATGTCTAAAATCATCATTTTTCGGTCTATGTCCACTAATCACTTCACAATAATTATGGGATAAAATATAATACCAATACCCTCCTTTTAATGTATTCCGTAATAATCGACATTCTTTAATTAAAAAATATTTTTTTATCTATGTCCACCAACCACTTCACGATAGTGCAATAGGTATCGTATAACAGAAATAAATGCTAAAGTCCAGTTTTCGATTTTTACAAGCATTTGAAGACCATTTTTATGTGACCAAATTGTTTTATTTTTTCTCAAAATGCCGCAAATTTTGCAAGATTTAAATTTTGAAAAAATTCTGCGCTACGCTATAAGCAATACATTAAAGTTTAATTGCATTATGATTTCATTATTATGATGATGTTTCGGGGATGTTCGGTGCAAGCGGTTAGCTGAAATTACATTTTCAGAATGCTCTCGTTTACATGAATGCTAAGAGCAAAGTATGACAATTTTTTTTAATGAAAAAGTTGTGAAACATTCTCCAAACATAACTTAATACATTGCAAAAATTCGGAACAGTTTACGTTGTTATTGAAATCCACATTTTTTTTTTAGTTCACCTTTTATTTCGACGTTTCAACTGGTGTACTCCCTTAAATCAGCTTTTTTTTTTCGTTCTGCCGGTATGTCTATTGGCTCTTTCTCTACCAAAGTACAGATGTATGTAAATATATAATATATACATACTGAAAAAAAAAATCAACTGAACGCAATATCGGAATTATGAATAATATATAAAACGAACACACAGGCGCGCGCGATTGATTATAAATAGAAGAAAAGCTGTCCTACTTAATTATTAAAATAATGCACATTGATTTTTCTCATGCTATTTTAAGATCATATTATAGTACATAAAGACGATTTTACGAAGGATTTGTACACTATAGTTGTATACTGGTGTGTTTACTATTTTAGTGACTAAAAAATTTAAACACAATGCTTCCGTTTCAGGCTAAAAATGAAAGCTCCAATTTTCGGCTAAATGAAAAAAATTGCTAGAGCACATTTATAACTGCAATATCATGTTTTAAACCAATGAAATAGGACAAAGTGAAAAACAGCGTCTACATTGTAGAAAAATATGTTTATTTGCGGTTTCTAATGTGAATTATTATTATTATTAGAAATGAACGTAATATTAAAGCGATATTTTCATAACAATAGCCCTCTTTAAATTAGAAATACTTGCATTTGTCTGTAATGGACATTTAGTGCACCCCCAACTTCATCCAATTTTCTGCTAGAACTTTTAATTATTTTTCAATTAAAGACATCAAAAATTTGTTAATTATATACATATCGAAATAAATTAAGCAAAAGTTTGAAAGCTGTTAATCTAAGATTAATTCGGTTTACTGTGATCTTTCGGAAGAGGTCAGACCATTGGTGCAATAATTTGTAGTTGTGCAAATTTAAAAAGAAAAGTGATATTGTAAAGAAGTATAGCAGAACAGTTGGTATTTTTAGAATTGTGATTTTTAATCTAAAATTTTAGCAAATACTTTATGGAGAGTTGTTGCACAGTTTATAAAGTAGATTTTACGATAAGTGTGAAAAGAAAAAGTATTTTAAGAGATATATGTGATATTTTTAACTTGATGTTGTATATGTGATAGAAAGTACTTTTTACAATTTATATGTATATGGCTGTTAATGTGGATGTGTTTTAATTTGTATATGTCAGTATTTACTGTTTATATTGTATTAAAATTACAAAATTGAGCAGAGAATATCAGCTAATTTCTAAAAATAAATACATTTCTAAGTCAGATATAAATAAATTACATGTATATTTTATACTATACATGTTTCGTTTTGTTTTCATAGAGATTGTTTTTCTAATTAATTGTAAATTAAAAGAAAAATGTGGTTACTTCCATCTTTTATCTGTTCTTTCTAATTTGTGAAAATAAATCTTCTTAGTGGATATAAAAGTTGTTGTCTAATTTTTGCACTTAACAAAACATTCCACATATCCCAACAAGAAACTAGTAGTTGGGGGCCACCGTAATACTTACCCATCATGGATATGCATAATATAAAATATGAAAATAAAACATGTGTAAACTACTTATAAAATGCATTGCAATTCGAATAAAACCCTGGCTTGATGACGTCATAAACTTTAAATGCTCTATTTCAGAATTGAGTAAAAGAAACATCCTTATAACTCCAAAAATGATAATCATATTAACTAACGGTTTACTGTGTCGGATTAAGCGTCTCATTTCCAATTAAAATGTATATTTGAATTGAAATTTGAATGAAATGCAGGGTCATGAAAAATCGAAGAGTGTGGAAAATTGGATTACAAATATCTCGGCAAATAATTATCTGATCGACTTCATTCTTTATGCAATTTTTTTTTTGTCCTAACAGTTAAATATTTGCATATTCCGCCATGGGAGAACGTAGCGAGACATCTCGGGATGAGATTGGAGTCTCTGACTGGGATCGGAGCATGCGTGGGCGCCCGCATGCGCAGTAGAGAGCAGAGGCTTTTATCAAAACGGCGTCCAAATGATGCGGCAGTCCGTATGAGGACAGGATGGCGTTCGCGTTACAAAATTCGACGACTGAGGAGCAGCGAGGTGTTATTCGATTTCTTACAGCGGAAGGTGAGAAACCGGCAGCTATTCATCGTCGGATGGTGACAGTTTACGGGGAGAAATGTGTTTCTGACAAGTCCCCATATAGCACATGTGCTTCCCTAGGACATCCCCAGGAAGATTGACATTCATCCTCCAGGCATCCCTGAGGATGCAAAAATTTGTCACCAGGAGGTTCTCAGGAACCGAAAATGTCCGACCCATAGCATCCTTTGGAGAAATGTGTCTCTGACAAGTCCTGTCAGAAAATTTAGTGCCCGTTTTCGTGCAGGCCGTGAGAGTCTGGGTGATGACCCGAGACCAGGCCAGGCAAACACTGTCATCACGAGCGATCTCATCGACAAGGTGGTCCACTGAAGAAACACCTGAAAGGGAAGCGCTTCAACTCGGACGACGTACTCAAGGACGCTGTGAAGGACTGGGTCTCGTCGCAGCCACAGGAATTCTGGGAACAAGGAATCCTGTGGCTTGTTTATTAGTCGGATCGTTGTGCTCAGGTCTATGGTGAATATTTTTAATAAAGTCTACATCTGTACCCACCGTATCGTTTCGTACCTTTACATTTGATCACCCCTTGTAGTTCCAGGTAAACGAGGTTACTGAAATTCAATAAGCTTCTTCCCATTATTACATACTAAGTACATACCAAATTTTAAGTCTCTATCTCAATTTGTTCGGGAGATAGAGCGTTTACAGGCACACACAGACAGACGGAGGGCAAAATTTGTGTTCTAAACATATGTTTTTCGGAATCTCCAATATCTGAATCGTGTAAATCCGTCAGTTTTTTTTTCGATTTTCAAAACGATTACAAGATTTACCCTATACTGCATATAATGGGTAAGTAATACACTGGCCTCCAAAAGTTAAGGTACAACATGTTTTTCGAAGCTCACCAGACAAAAAATGTCAGTCAGATTAAACTTCATAGTTTATATGAATGACAATAGTAAGCTTTAAAAATACTTACGGAAACATTACAGCTACCACTTTTATTTTATAGAATAGAATAGGTATTTGTGAATGAGAGAAAAATATGCAATTACGAAGCTTTCGTAATTCCGCGTATAAGTTTTGTTGTATTCGAACTATTGTTGTCAGTTTTGTTCACAACAGCCAGTAGAGTCTAGAAGAAGTCGTTTGCCCGATTCATTAAGGTGCCGGGCGGTAGGGTGGATGGAAATGGGGTTGTCACAGGCCGATACTGCTAGACGGCTCAATGTGTCTCGCAGTGTAGTCCAACGACTCTGGGATCAGTATGAATCCGAAGATTCTGTGTCCAGAAGACATGTTCCAGGCCGCCCACGTGTTACAACACCTGCAGAAGACCGGTTTCTAGCTCTTTCGGCCCGAAGGAGAAGACGAACTGCTGTGCCGCAACTCATTGCAGACCACCACGTCTTCTGCAGCATCAGGGAGAAGAATCTCCGCTACTACGGTGCGAAGACGTCTTCACAATGCAGGTCTCTATGCAAGGCGATCAGTTGTGTGTGTCCCCCTCAGCAGACGACAGAGAAGGGCCCGCTTATGTTGGGCAAGAGAACATGTTTCCTGGACCAGACAACAGTGGGCTTCTGAACTCTTCACAGACGAGTCCAGATTCACACTGGCTAGCGATTCAGGAAGTCTTCTGATCTGGAGAGAACAATGCACTCGATACCATCAATCAAACACTGTCGAAACACACAGGTACAGAAACTGTGGAATCATGGTTTGAGCAGGGATCTCACTCGGAGGCCACACTGACCTGAATGTGTTCCATGGAGGAACTGTGACTGGTGCGAGATATCGGGATGAGATCCTTGATTCATATGTGCGCCCATATGCCAGTGCTATTGGCAATGGTTTCATTCTAATGGATGATAATGCGAGACCACACCGAGCTGTTGTTGTTGAGGATCATCTTGAGAATAACGATTTGGAGAGAATGGAATGGCCACCTCACTCTCCAGACTTGAATCCGATAGAACATCTTTGGGACTATCTTGGAAGACAGGTTGCGGCTTTAAGTCCTCCTCCAAGGTCATTAAATGAGCTGGAACAAGGCTTACTCCAAGTCTGGTCAGCGTTACCTATTTCGGTGTCCGACAATTTAATTGAGAGCATGGAAAGTCGATGCCGCCTATGCATTCCAGTCCGGGGTGGACATATTCCGTATTAGAACCAGTTTTTTAATGTTTCTGTCACATTTTACTGCATAATACTGCGATGTGCTGATTTCTCCAAGAAAGGAATTTTCCACCATGAGTGTTTCTTTGTTGTAATTTCATTTATACGTTTAACTTAAGTAAATTTCTATGTCGCATTTAATAAATAACAGTTTAGCGCACATTTCCTCCAAATTTGTTGTTTCTATATTCATTCATTTGCAAATTAGACGCAAAAAACCGGTTGTACCTAAACTTTTGGAGGCCAGTGTAATTTGAACATTACAGGCATTTGAAGACGACGCATCTTCACATTCTAAATATTCATTCTAAATATGCTTTTCTTTCTTTCCTTTAACGCAGTGTTTTTCAATTATTTTTACATAACGGCACACTTAAACCCATTGTTAAATTTTCGCGGCAGACAAAAGTGTTGATAATTAAAAAACACATAAAAGGAATATACGTTAGTTTCAGTTTATATACGGGTCATTCGCTGAAAAGTAGCTGTTTTTTAGGTAGCTTTCATCACAAAAAGCTACCTAATGCAGTCGTTCGGAGAAAAGCAATTCGAAAACATTTTGGTATATTTTCACCGATCATGACCCCCAAACCACCCTCCGTTCAAATTTTGATTTATATACATATGTGAATGGGATGGATGTGGTTTTGCAGTTCCCATAACATGTCGACCGCAGCGAGAAGAGGTGCGGCCCGTTCCCACGGAAACTCATTAGGCCACCAATAACGATACACAATAAAGATGATGACTAAAGGTTTTCGCCTCTCTGGCCTGGGAACGGAATATTAAGATTATTGTCAGATTTACTTTGGAGATTGACTTGTCCGGTTGGCTTTAGGCAGACGGCCTAACTCCGGTCTGATATCGGAAGGACGCGTTAAATGCCGGTAACTGTGGCAGAATCAACCCCTATTCCCCTTAACCCTGTATATAACCTCTATTTAGTCTGTATATATAACTGTGTTTTACTTCAGAGATTAAAATAGTATAGTTTTTTACAAAAGACTCTTCAATAATCCACAATAATCTCACCAGCCTAATCATTATTATTATTACATATATATATATATATATATATATATATATCTGACATATATCATACTGTAACTCTCTTATTTATGAATCGATTTGAATGTGACTGAGTATGTGTATATAGGACATACCAAGGTCTCCACCGAGTCCGTTGGCCAGCTTCATCCGCTATCTTGTTTCACAATGGCAGCCAGTTAAAAATTTTTAAATTTTTAAAAAATCAAAAAGATGTACAAAAAAATTATAAATTGAAAAAATTGTTTCTTTTTAGTGTTAGAACGTGATACAAGGATTCTGGAACATTTTTTGTTTTTGCTATATCTTAAAAAATGGGTGAGATATGGCAGTTTGAAATTCTAGGGTGGCTGAGATTTTGAAACAATCTGATATTTGTTATGCTGTAACTCTCGTATTTATGAACCCATATGAATGTGACTGACCATGTGTACAGAACATAACAGAGCCTCGACCGAGATCGTTGGCCAGCTTCATGCGCCATCTTGTTTCAAAATGGCGGCAAGCTAAATTTTTAATTTTTTTGAACAAAATTCAAAAAGGTGTATAAAAAATTATAAATTGAAAAAGTTGTTTCCGTTGAGTTTTAGATCGTGATACAAGGATTCTGGAACATTTTTTGTTTTGGCTTTATCTTAAAAAATGGCAGAGAATTTGAAATTCTAGGGTGGCTGACATTTTGAAACTATCTGATTTTTGTTATGCTATAATTCTCATGCTGAACTTCGCATTCAAATTCAGTATTAACGACAACCGGGATTGAATTTTCTATAATCGAGTTCCAAGCAATATATCTTCGGATGTTGAATTAGCTTGGGGTATGAATGAGTAAAAGGAGTTGAATTTTTAAAAACATGGACTATGAAAGCTACCTTTTCCTCCCGGTACAGGCCGGAAGGACTTTTTTCCTTACTCTAATTAAGACTCTTATGAGTTTTTTTAATATTATTTCATTGCATTAGCCTAATTGTATTGTATAGTATATATATTGCTCTATCCTCTAAAAAAAATCCAGAGGGAAATGTCCCCCCCCCCAAAAAAAAACACCCTATTTTATAGTGCTTTATCAAATATTTTACTAAAGTCATTTTTTTTGTTTTGTTCTGTTTTTGTGCACTATTTAGAATAATAAAAATAGTTAAAAATACCTAAGGAGTGCTTATTTAGTTTTAAAATAAATTAAACTAACAATTGCAGAATTCTGGCAAAACATGAGCTTCATTTTTAGAGATTTTCTTGTTATAATAGAATTTTAGAATGATCTATTGTTTTTATGTTAAACCATTAATATGCAATAAAATGCTTCATTTTCAGCTGATTATGTCAGGTATGGATTTTTTACAGGTAACATGGGTTATGTTTTAGAAAAGTGGGGTTTTTTCAGTTCTCGCTTAATTGGCTGCCACTTTGTAATAAAGTGATAAAATGAAATATGCTCAACATTAAAATCTTAGTCAGAACAAGCTGTAAAAATTGAGAAAATTTCAATTTTTTTTTTTTAGGACAGCACAATATAAGTGGATTCAGATCATTGCCTCATATATTAAAATTATGAGGAAATGATTGTGAGGGAATGATGAAATATTTTTGAAGATCACTTTATACAAAAATGACTAGGCGTGGGTACATTTTCAATTGCTAAATATCTTTTGAAACACATTTCCAATAATATATTAACAGAAAAGAAATTTTATTTGTTTTTATAAAATTTATAACAGATGAGGGAATGATATATAATAACAATACTTATACTTTGAACTAATAATACTTGAAAACCATGTGCTAGCTATTCAAGAATGTTGTTGAGCATAAAACAAGATGGTTTTATTATTCCTATGCAAACTGTCCTATAGAGCTATTTATAATGCATTATGCATGTGCTGCCATTTACTGAGTAAATAGGGACAGATTTATAGTAATGTGAGAGAAGAATATCAATTATTTAGGGACAACAATAAAAAGTGTCCTAATTTCATTCATTGCATAAAATGTTAATATAATTAAGTGACTAAATATTTATTTAATACTAGAACTACCACGAGCCGTCATTTTGGCGGTTACCAAATGAATATACAGTAAAACCTCCAAAGTTGACCACCTCTCTAAGTTGACCGAAATTTATTAGTTTGAATGGTCCCAACGCTTTTTCAATGGAGATTTATCTCTCTATGTTGACCATCTCCGTAAGTTGTATGTTGACCACTTTTTTGTAGGTTTTACTCTCTGTAACTTGACCACTGATGTTTTCTCGAATTTGTTTTTTCCTCCGTTTGTTCTCCATCTGGTTTCCAGGAATTTCTTTATCAGTTATTCGGCTTATCTGAGCAACACTCGCCCCCCTTGTCGTGCTCCATTCACTGTTCACTTCCAGTATGATGCAATGGGAGGGAAATAAATACCAGAATTCCTGGAATCTGTCGAAAAATGTCAGGGGAGTGGGGGATATGCGTAGCGGTGTAGCTATACGTAGAATTAGAAAACAACGTGTATCGCTCCCATGTGAAATACATTCCGGAGCACATAACAAAGCTGGATTTGTTACAGCTACAACATCGGTGCAAGAGGATGAGCTTCCTCTATCTCCCTTGCAGTTTTTGATGGAGTTGATGTTGAAGATTATTCAACATGGACGATGAGTTAGTAACATGTTTTGAACCAGACTCAGAGGCAATCTTCAATGAGATACTCTCTGCAACTAAGCACAGCGAGGACTCTAAGGTACAAGAAATGGACGGTGAAGAGGATGATGATCCAAGTGACGACGAAACTGAAAAGTACCCAACTCTGAAGGAAGACGATGTAAAGCGCATGATGGAGCAACTTAAAGATTTCACTGCAGAAAAATACCCAAGCATGCTTAATGGACTTGTAAACTGTGAAAGTCCTTTTTGCAGTTACCTAATCAACAAAAAGAGGACTCAAACAAAAATTGAATTATTCTTTCAAAAATTGTAAAAATGTGCTGCACCCTTCAATAAAAATAAAAATGAGTAAATGCTAATTTTTTTCTAAATTTTTCCTTAACCCCTTGGGGACGAGCGACACGTATACGTGACGCATAAGATGCTCAGAATCCTCGATTATTCCCATCAGTTATATTTTATTGTAAGTTTTGCCTTATGTGATCCCAGCATTTCTGCGATTCAATTAGGCGAAAATTTCTGTTTTGAAAAACCCGTGGTAAAAGATTAAAAATTCTGTAAAGGACGCTCGTTGCGAAGGGGTTAAAAAATACTAAAAAAATTACTAATTTTTTTCTAATATTGTACTAAATATTTTCTAAAAATTCCCTAAGTTGACCACCTCCGTATGCTGACCACTTAGTTACAGTCCCTTGGGTGGTCAACTTATGGAGGTTCTACTGTATTCCGATTCGAACCAGAAATTTCTTTTTAAAATAAATTAAATATAAAACTCACAGAAATACGTTAAATGAATAAGTTAAGTAGTTTTAAATAAAATTTCTGGTGTGAAATAGTTTTAAAAAACTTGAGTAAAATTTCCGGTAGTTCTAGTGTTAAGTTTCTTTAATGAATTAAAATTATAAACATACACATCATAATGGCAGACAAACCATTCTCTTTCTACATGTGTGAATTAGGACAGAGTGAGATGCTGAGATATGTCCAGCAAGTTTAGCAGTTCTGTGCTGCCCCCGGGTTCATGGGAAAAAGAAATTTCTTTTGTTACAAATTTTACTATTTCTCGCAAGAATATAAGGAATAGCATAGTAGTTCCATTTGACTAAAGATCAAACGAGTTCCGCTCAAGGTGTTTGGGGCGACAGCTGGCTAAGTGTGTATCCTATTGACCAAAAAAGGTATAAGAATAAAGGAATGAAAAGACGCTGAGAGATATGCAGCCCGACGCAACTGCTGCGCACAGGTGGTCATTTAGGGTTTTAAAAGGTAGGGTATTTTCTGTAAAGAAAAGGAATTCGAATGCACAACTTCACGTAAATTGAATAAGTACGTCACAGTAAGTTTTGTGTTCTATTGACCAGAAAAGGTATAGAGAATAAAAGAGGCGAAAAGCGTTCAGAGACTTGCAGCTGGATGAAATAGTGATGCAAAAGGGATGCCGCCTCTAGAAATAAGCTTTTCTATAAGATCAAAGAAACCGTCAAAGTTATGGCTTTAACACCTGATATCTTGGCCAGAGAGGGGGAAGTATTTAATGTATCCAAAATTATGGTAATGTAAAGCGAAATATGTTTATAGGAAAATCCAATAAAATGCTGTCTTGAAATGGGGGTAAGAATGAAAAAAAAGGATTGGACGACGAGATTTAGGGGAGAAAAAAGGGTGTAAGAATTACTAAATAGTTAAGTAAGAAAAAGGAGATGACCAGGGGCAAAAAGAGGAATTGGTGATAGAGAAGAGAGGTTCTCAGAAGGATGATCTTGGAGTAGTGTCCTCAGGGTATTTGTAACCCGTTATTTTAGGTGAAAAATATAAGTGAACTTTTGTTGTGTGAAACCGCCAACCGCCAATATCAGAAATTGGATTTTGGACCCAATAGATGATGATGATGTCTACCAGATGTATAAGGGGTAAGCAGGCTTTTAATTCCGAGCAAATTACTATATTATATTTAATTATTTAAATTGATATTAAATACGCGATGAGGCATTCTCGGTAGTAAATATATTATTAAAACATACGATCGAGTTTACTGTTAAGTACGTTAAACTATGCATAATGATTTACACTTATGTATTTAAATATGTTAATCTTTTTAAATAAATTCAATTTAATCAACTTCAGTTTGCTTTTATTTAAATATTTCTTTCTTGTATATTAGATCTCGAGTATGCTCCTGAATCTGGAATCACTTTACGTGAAACATACGGCCTAATTAATTTCAATGTAATTTAAATATATGAATTCAATATAAGATAAGGAAAACAGAAGGAGCGTACCCGAGCAATGGTTCCCGTGACAGTGTGCTTTAAGCACTATTTATTTAATAATTTGCAAACTGAAATTTTCTTTAAACTTAGTAAATTAAATAAAGTAAAATAAAATTTAAATACGTAACTCCCTTTTCGCAAACTAACGGAAATTGTAAAAATAAAAGGGTTCAATGAATAATGAAAATAAATAGATAAAATAAAATAAATAAATTAAGGATTTGTAATTTTAAGAGAATTTAAAATATATATATATATATATTGAAGAATGCCATCTGTACTTGATGCTGTACGTTATTTTACTTCATTCAAGCAATGATTCTACACGCTTTATAAGTAATTTTATAAAGGAGTAATAATAATGATATACATACTCTAAGAGTTCATGCATACAATTTCAAGCAATGGTTCAAATAAATTATAGTGGTGTATGTTACTTATAAAGAATTGATGTATATTTTATTCCTGAAGTATTCTTTAAAATACGCAAAATACATATATGTCATGAAAAGAACATAAGATGTTTACAGGAAAAGAACTGATTGTTAAGAATTATTTCATACTTAATAACATTTAAGATCATTTATTATTAATTATTCCCAAATTTTTATTCGGAAATAACTATATTTTGAGATATTTTCTTCTATATTTAAACATATTACAAATTTCTTTTTTTTTTCTTCCGAAAATTGAAATTTGGAAAATATTTATTACCTAATAACATTTGAAACATTTATTATTTACTAATAAAAAAAAAAAAGTTATTGATATATAACTATATTGTGAAATACTTTTCCTTTTATAAATTTTCTTTCTTTTCTACACTTTGAAAAGTTGGGAAATTATTTATTACCTAATAACATTTGAAACATTTATTATTTCCTATTAAGAAAACGTGAACATTTGATTGAAACATAACTATATTGTAAAATATTTTCTTTTTATATAAATTTTCTTTCTTTTCTACACTTTGAAAAGTTGGGAATTTATTTATTAACTAATAACATTTGAAACATTTATTATTTACTATTAAGAAAAGAAAAAAGTTATTGAGATATAACTATATTGTGAAATACTTTTCCTTTTATAAATTTTCTTTCTTTTCTACACTTTGAAAAGTTGGGAAATTATTTATTACCTAATAACATTTGAAACATTTATTATTCCCTATTAAGAAAACGTGAACATTTGATTGAAACATAACTATATTGTAAAATATTTTCTTTTTATATAAATTTTCTTTCTTTTTTACACTTTGAAAAGTTGGGAAATTATTTATTACCTAATAACATTTGAAACATTTATTATTTCCTATTAAGAAAACGTGAACATTTGATTGAAACATAACTATATTGTAAAATATTTTCTTTTTATATAAATTTTCTTTCTTTTCTGCACTTTGAAAATTTGGGGAAATTATTTATTGCATAATAACATTTGAAACATTTATTATTTACTATTAAGGAAGCGTAAAAATTTATTGAGGCATAACTGTATTGTGAAATATTTTCCTTTTATAAATTTTCTTTTGTTTCTGTACTTTGAGAATTTGAGAAAAATTATTTATTACCTAATAATATTTGAAACATTTATTATTTCCTATTAAGATAACGTAAAAATTTGATTGAGACATAACTGTATTGTAAAATATTTTCCTTTTTATAAATTTTCTGCACTTTGAAAATTTGGGAAATTATTTATTACTTAATGATATTTGAAACATTTATTATTACTTATTAAGAAAATCTGAAAATTTTATTGTGAAATAACTATATTTTGAAATATTTTATTTTATATTTAAAATATATCAATATAAATTTCTTTCTTTACTGAACTTTAAGAATTGAGAAAATATTTATATTTTAATAATATTTAAAAACATTTATATTTTATTACTAAGAAAATTTGAAAATCTTACTGAGAAATAACTGCCTTTTAAATTAATTTTTTTTTGCATTTAAATATGTCATTATAAATTTTCTTTTCCTTTTCTGAATTTTGGAATTTGGAAAATATTTCTTACAATGAAAACGTGAAAATTTTCTTGAAAAATAATTATATTTTACAATATCTTCTTTTTATATTTAAATATATTGCATTATAATATTTTTTTTTCTTCAATTTATACCTTTGAACGTTGGAAGTTAAAAAAACATTTATTATCTAATGACATTTGTAAACATTCTTATTTATATTTAAGAAAACGTGAAAATTTTGTGATAATAATAACAAATAAATTAAATTTAAAATAAATTATATAAAATAAATTTTTTTATAAAATATATCTTTGTGAATAATACATTTAAATACGTCTTTATTTTATTATCAATTTATTTTACCTTGTACTTTTCTAAGCGTCATAGAGTTTGTTTTCTTTTATAATTTTATTATAATATGCATCAGAAAGTATAATCTATTATGATACGTAAGTGAGAAAATAATCAATATTAATTTTAATTAATTTTAGAAATTACTGTCCTATTACAACTTTCTTATTACATTATATGAATTTTAAAGATGATTTCACGATGAATTAATTTATAAACTTTTACTTATACGAAAGATGGAATTTTTTTTTAAATAATCAGTGTCTGGTTCCATATTTGTGTATTTGATTAATCATTTACTAGTTCGATGACTATTAATGAGATATTTTTTTTAATTATGATATTTTCCTGATTACAATACCATGATAATTATTTTATTTTCTCCACGTATTATCTCTACTCTTAGCCTTTTATTTATATTCTGAGATATTACTACTGATATTACTTGATATTATTACTATTATTAGATTATTATTATACGATTATTGCAGATCAAGTAAAATTTTCCTGCGTTATTTTAATGATATATTCTAATTGCAACGAATTTTAAGATATACTACTATCTTATTTTCTGGAATTTTAAGTAATTATAAAAATGTGTCTAACCGACAAAAATAAAGAAGACTCGGAGGCCCTTATTCGAAAAATTGCAGGATTTCAAAATGTAATTCCACAATTCGATAACCTTTCATCGATAACGCCGAAATTTTTCGTAGAAAATTTAGAAAATATTACTGAATTGGCTAAATGTACAAAACCCGAGAAATTACTAATAATGAGGTCGCGAATTCGTGGAGACGCATTAACTAATATAATCCATTCACCTGATTTGAATAGCGAGAAAGATTATGACGAATTTAAAAAGAAATTCTTGTCATATTTTGACACTCAATATAGTTTAAGTGCTAGACAAAAACAGTTTTCGAACTGTAAGATGCTTCCGAATGAGCAAGTTAAGACTTATGCAGCCAAAGTCAGTCTTGCAACGGAAAATTTTTTAAATTCTCCGGATTTAACAAATGATGCTATTAAAACAATTTTTGAACAAACGAAATTAGCAAAATTTATCGACGGTTTGCACGGAACATTCAAACAATCGGTAATATTAAAAGACCCTAAAACGTTCCAAAACGCAGTGGATTTTGAACAATTGTTGCAATCTAATGAAATAAATGCTGTTGATTCACCCGTCGAACAAATTGTAAATAATATTTACGACTACGAATAACAGTGAGATTAAAAACATTCTTGAAGCCCACGCCTTGAACACTCAGGAAATGATAAATGCTTTGAGTAAAGAAGTTGAAAGCTTAAAATTACAAACAAGGCAAGACCCGCCTCGAGCATATACCAATTATTCCGCTCGTCCTTCTTTTCAACGCGGTTCAGCATATCCACGCTATACACAAAATAGAAATTTCACTCAAAGAAATGTCCCCACCTGCAGAATATGTCACAAGTCACACTTTACTTCCGACTGTTTTTACAATCCGGCTAACAGGGACAATTTTAGAGGCAGAAATAATGGGTATAGAAGGAATGACCGAGCCTCTTATTCCTCACACAATAACAATAGAGGACGGCGTCCAAATCAACAACGTGAATATCGAGATAGTAAAACCTCGGGAAACTATTAAAGGGAGCCCTCCCTCTCAATAGCCCTGGGCGAGTAGGTTCCCTGACCCACAAGAATCTTTTTAAAGGGCAGAAGAAAGCTTTTATTGAAAAGGTAAATACGCAAATGATACAGTATAATTCTTTAAAGAATGAACGAAAAAATACTTTGCCGGTAGTTAATTTAAAATTAGCGGGAATTTTAGTCAAATCTTTGATTGACACGGGTGCATCGGCCACTCTTTTAGATAATAGAATTTTTCAACAAATAAAAAATGACGACAGAGTTAAAAAATTAAAAATCGACGCTCAAATTACATCGGTGACAGGAGGAAACTTAGAGATCACAAACTGCGTTTCATTACCCATCAACATTGGTAATAAACATTATCTGCATAAGATTTATATCGTTAACAATCCCTTATCCGATTATTACGATGCAATAATTGGTTACGATTTTTTAAAATCAAAAAAATTTACCATCTGTTTTAACACAGACACAATTAAATCAGAAACTGCTGTTATTAACATACACGACGCACTAACAAACGGAGAAGTTAATCAGACAACTTATGCATATCTTCCGAAGAATGTTATTTTAAAAGCTGGTGAATCTAGAAATATTGAATTATCATTAAACAAAACTATAAAGAAGAGAGATTCAATTAAAATTTTTTCAAACTTAAAAAATCAAAACATTAAATTTGTTAATAATGTATGCCCAGTTACTACTGAAAGACAGATGACAGTAAATATATCTAATCTTTCCGATTCTCCCATTCCCATTAATAAAAATACGAAAATCGGGACAATTAGCAGTAATTTCGATACAAGAAATATAGAAGTAATTCGGCATCTCAGGAATAATGAATTAAAACCCTCTGATTTTAATTTAGAACATTTAGACGAAGTAACGAAAAATAAATTACTAGATTTACTTATGGAATTTGCTGATATATTTAGTAAGCGCTTGTATACTATTGGTAGAACTGAAGCAATACAGCCCAACTTACATGTTGACGATGATAAATTACCATCAATTAAGCCTTACCGTATACCAGAAGCGCTGCAAAACGAAGTGAATCGCCAGTTATCGGAATTAGAAGCTGCAAATATTATCGAACGTTCCAACTCACATATTAGTTCTCCACTTATTTTAATAAAAAAGAAAAATCCAACGGGTGACCCTCTAAAGCAAAAATGGCGACTTGTAGTGGATTATCGCAAATTAAACGCGCACGTAAAATACCCCAGCCATAGACTACCAATAATACAACATTTGTTAGACAGGTTAAAAAGAAAAATAATGTTTACAACCCTTGATTTAAGTAGTTCGTTCTGGCAAATACCGTTAAAAGTTAAAGATCGTGGCTATACAACATTTAGCACCCCTAAAGGAAATTTTCGTTATGTAACTACCCCTCAGAGCTTAAATGCTTCAACAGAGGTATTCGCAGATTTAGCGGATCAAATACTGGCCCCATTATCAGATCTTGAAATTTCTAATTACATTGATGATTTTGCCATCGGATCGAACGGAGTAGACGAAATGCTCCACAAATTGAGATTACTCTTTGAAATATTCCGGTTATTTGGAATTACAATCAACCCGGAAAAATGTTCTTTTATGTTACCCGAAATTAACTTCCTGGGACATAAATTAAACGCAGAAGGCATAAGACCGATAGAAGAAAATATAATCAAAATACGAGATTTTCCGCCACCGAATACGGTTAAAAAAATACGACGTTTTGTTGGTCTTGTTTCTTATTACAGAAAATTTATTAAAAATTTTTCGCAGTTATCCGCCCCACTCACTGACCTCACAAAAAAACGCACGTTTCCGCTGGACGAAAGAAGCACAAACCTCATTTGATATACTTAAAGAATGTCTTTCACGACCGCCTATACTAATTCACCCTGATTATGAGAAACAATTCGTTTTATCAGCGGACGCGTCTGACAATGTTTTGGGAGGAATGCTAGGGCAAACGGACAAAAACGGAATAATCCGCACAATTGCCTGCTTTTCAAAGAAACTTAACTCAACACAAAAGAGATATACTATCTTAGAAAAAGAACTTATGTCTATTGTTTGTTGTGTTTCTACTTTTAAACATTACCTGTACGGAAGACATTTTCTTATACGTTGCGATAACAAAAGTTTAACCGAAATGTCTAAATTAGAATGTCCGGGCAATCGCGTCGCCAGATGGTTCACGTTCCTCGCTGATTATAATTACACCTTCGAACATATATCTTCATCAGAAAATATTGTCGCTGATATACTCTCGCGTGATTATTTTGATAATTCAGCAATAGAAACAAAAACTGTTACCCTACCTAAGTACGCTAATGCCAATACACACGAAACAAAACCGAAAGAAAACATAAAAACTTTAGCAAGTACAAGCACCGATAATGTTAAACACGTAAATACTATGAATTGCGGCGGCGAAACTCAAATCAACACAGATCAGTTTATTGAAAATGGCACAGGCTTAGAGAACCTAGGAAATTCGTGTTTTATGAATGTTGTACTGCAATGTCTTATGTATTTGTCTCCATTGACAGATTATTTATCACATGACATTATAAATTGTGAAAATACAAAATTTTGTATGATATGTTCATTAAAGAGACATCTAACTTCAGTTGTTAAAAACATAGGGAAGGTTATTCAACCACTAGAATTATACGAGAATTTAACCAAAATCAGTACACAGTTTCGAATGAATAAACAATCGGATGCACAGTAATTTCTTCTTCAGGTTATCTGTATGTTAGAAAATGTTGCTAAAAATCATACGAATGAAACTTTGAACATTACCAGCATTAATAATCCAATTACATCTTTATTTGGAGGTAATTTTCAGAGTGAGGTAAAATGTTTATATTGTAATAAGAAAAGCATTACTTTTGAATTATTTAAGAATATTTCTTTAGCTATTACACAAGAAATTGATTCACTTGAAAATTCTTTACAACGTTTTACGAACGTAGAATATTTATCAGATAATTATCGCTGTGTTAATTGTAAACTAACTGGTAAAGCAAATAAAGTTACGTCTATTTCAAAAAATCCCAAAATATTAACGATTCATTTCAATAGATTCAAATTTTCGAATTCGCAAACAAATAAAATAACAACATTTGTACCTTATCCTGAGAAATTAAATATTCGACCTTACATGACTAATAAGAAGAGTGATAAGCCACTATGGTATTCTCTCAATGCAGTTATTGTTCACGACAGTGAAATAACGGAAAACGGATATTACTATTGTTATAATAAGGATAAATACGGCGATTGGTATATATTGGATGATGAAAAAGTCCAAAAAGTAACGATAGAAGACGTTCTTAATAAGCAAGCGTACATTCTTTTTTATGTAGACATGGAAAATAATACAAAAACTTATAAATCGGAACTATTCAACGTAAATGCCATTCAAATCGACCTTCCCACGATTGAAGATATTAAATTAGTCCAGGGCGAAGATAAAAAACTTTCATTAATTATTTCAACGTTGAGAAATCCATCTAAAGGTGATTCTCAAAATTTTACCGATTATTTCATACGTGATGGCTTACTGTTACATAAAGCTTCAATACCACGAATTCGGAAATCCACAAAAGTAGAACAAATAGTTGTTCCAGATAAATTTAAACCACATATTCTAACTGCAAACCATTTGGCGCATTTCGGAGTTCTAAAAGCTTATCATGCTATACGTGAAAAATACTTTTGGCAACATATGTATTCCGATACAAAACACTTTGTTAATGCTTGTAAACAGTGTGCCGCATTTAGGTCACCAAATAAGTTATTTCCTGTTCCATTAGAACGACACTATCTCCCATCAAGAGTTAACGAATTCATTAGCAGAGATTACATTGGCCCTTTCCACAAAACTGATAAAGGAAACCAATATATCCTAACATTCATAGATCATTTTTCTAAATTTATTAAACTTTATGCTGTACCGAACACTACAACACGTTACACCGCTGACTGCGTCTTAGAATACATTTGTACTTATGGAATTCCCACGAGATATCTCACTGATAACGCCTCGTGCTTTACATCTGAAGTATTTAAGTACTTATGTGAGAAATTTAGCGTAACTAAATTAACTACATCACCTCAACATCCATCTGGAAATGGATCGGCGGAGGCAATAAACAAAAATATAAAAAAATCACTCGCAATTTTTGCTGAAGAGACATCACAATGGGACGATTTTATCGACTACTACGCCTTAATATATAACATTCCGCAACTAACGAAAAACCGGCGTTTATACAATTGGGATTTGAACCGATTTTACCGACAGATATACTTAATGAAAGACGCCCAGTTGAACATGTAACACATGCAGATTTCGTAGCTAAAAAAGCATCTCAATTAAATTACGTAAATCGAAAAGTTAAAGAAAATATCTTGAGGGCAACCACTAAACAGGAAAATTACCAACATCAATTTTCTAGGTACCGTAATTTTTCTCCTGGTGACTTAGTATTTTTAAATAATAGAAGCACGGACAGGAATAAATTAACGACTAAACGGCGTTTAAACGTTGGTCCCTATGAAGTTAAAAAGGCTCACAATAAAGTCGATTTCACAATCATAGACCCATCGAATCCTTCGGCTCGAAGTACAAAGGTCCATGCACAAAGACTTATTCCTTTCACTGCGAGAAAACCAGAACTGGACTTATTCCATTCTTTAGTGCAAAAACAGCATTGTGAAATACCCCCACAAAATAAAAAGACACATGCTATCTTTGACGACACCCCAGACATAGAAATCTTATGGCCTGCCCCAAGCACAATTAATGCTGAACCCCAACACAACGCAGGTGAAGAAATCGTATCATATTCACCCTCAGGTGAAACACTTACAGAAGACAACAATGATGACAGCATGAATAGCATTTCCCAGGTACCAGATACCACTCTCGCTTCAGGCGATGATAGCAATGAAACTATTATATACGATCCAGTAAGGGATGCCACGCACACTTCCCAAACATATCCTTATGACTTGAGACAAATACAGCCCCGCTATGACCCTCAGCGTTTTCTTCAATAGGCTTTAGACATCACGAAATAGTGACTAACTTTCCCTCCTTATTGTTAAGCATTTGTTACTATACGTGTTAAGAAAGAGAAAAAGAGAGAGAGAGAGAATGAGGACTACAATTTTCCTTTTACTTTTCTGAGTTAAGAAATGTTAAGATAGTATTTTATTCAAACGTAGCGGACAAACATTAAAATGTACATATTCGAGCGTTTATCACTACTATGTGATTTGAAATTTGGTTTTATTTTAATGTATTTTTTTAGCTAACTATAATCGAGGAGTTATATTTATCATGTAATTCACCATATGATTCTGGAGCTTTATTTAATACTTTTTCGTTATTTATCTATAATTTAGCAAAATTATTTTATTTATGAACTATGCCACGATACTCCTTAAGACATTATATTTCTTACATTTGTACATATTCTAGTGTATCATTTTAGAGTTTGAATCTAAATTTCATTATTTACTGCATTAATCACTTTGCTATCAATTTTGGAATTATACTTTATTTACAGTTAAGGTATAATACTCATTTAGCGCATAGTACTTATCATGTATAAACGTTCAATGTACTTACTTATTTATATTAATTTACAATTCAAATGTACGTTTTATATTACTGAGGAAATTAGCTAATTGACTAATTTTTTTTATTCATGTCTTGAATTTAGTTACTGTACGTCAAAATAAATTCATTATGTTATCTCGTACAGACATATGTACATATTTTAGTATTATTTTAGACTTATTGTATTTTATTCAAGTGATTTAATTAAGTAATTCATTATAGTTTTGAGAATTGCATTTGAATATTAGGAAACATATGATACTTATCTTATACATTATATTATTTCATACCGACATTGTGTGTATGATTTTTACTATAGTATGTTACAAGTTCAATTTTAAGATTCTAATGTATTAATTAGCTAATTAACTACTAATTTTGGAATTTAGTAATGAGACAAGGCGGAGTTTTATTGTGAGTAAACCCTATCGAGAGAAGTATTTCTTATTTAGGCAAACTATACGTTATGTAACAGTCTTATCACATGTAGAAAGAATTTTGATAACTTATTAAGTGTACATAGAGTAATTTTTTTTTCTACTTTATTCTAGGATTGTCTACCTTCACTCTCAATCTTATTATATTATACTAATTAAGTACATTGATTCTCATAAATTTGAACTGGCTCAAGAGCGACTTATAGTAAATTTGTTTATAATAATAATAATAATAATAATAATAATAAATAAATAAATAAATTAATTAATTAATAATAAAAAAATAAAAATAATCTATACAGTTAAACCTTACTTGTTTAAAAAAAAATTTTGTTTATATTTATAAACATTGACCATACCTATTTAATGTTTTTCATTATTGCAGTTGTAACATATATCAAGTTACATACATACAACTGCATGTTAATCAATTTCAAACAATTCCGTTAAATAACTAATCATAATCTTAGAATATTTCAAATCGTTTGTTGTTATTTATCCTTGCAAAATGGCCAATTGCAGGGGTAAAAATTTGTTAGAACGTTAGATTTATTGACGGATTATGTATTGTACTATTAATAACTACATTACTTAAAGTATACATTATTTTAGTTATGAATTAATTTCTGCACATATTTCATTTCCTTTAACGTTATCTCCAGATCAAAGCGTTTTTTTTTTCTTACTCTCCTTATAATGAATTAAACTTTACAGGTTCACATTTATACATTCCAATTTCTTTTCCCACAACACAGAATCATTGCTTGAATGAAAGGAATTTTCCTTAATGTTTTACTTTTACCTTTTCTTACTAATTAAATAAATTAAAAAAAATTAGATAAGGTATTATTTTAAAAATATAATTTGCAATTAAAATTGTTATTGTTCTGCATAACTGTTTGTCTTTTGCTCGGAAATATTAAATTAAGAGCCTGTTTATTTCAATTTACAGCTCTGCTTATCTGCATAATATTGGAAGTAGCCACTCCGTCGCGTCAGCGACATAAGTTCGGACTACAATGCCACTTTGCTAACGAGTTTGTGTGTCGAAAAATCCCTAAAAACATTTGGAATAAATTGGACATACCGCCCAATGCATGCCATTTTCATGACTGTAGTCATTGTTTGGTTATGAATGAAACCTTCATAATTAAGAAAGACTATCAACTAATAATACCCACTACATATATTCTCCGCAGCTCACGGGATGTTATTGATGCTACATCCACTGCCTATAATTGTTTCACGAAAGATAGAAAATTCTGCGAATGTGACGAAAAGAATTGTCAGGGTACCTCTGATTTCTGCAAGTTGCGCCCCTGCACTAATAACAGCGATTGCTTCTGCGAAATGACTTTTGAAAAAATAGATCTTTTAGCTGTTTTGCCAGACGATATTATCTCTAATCCTGACATCATCATTTTAGAAACCTGCTACTTTGATAAACGTCACATTCCCAATTCAAATAAATTTCGCCGTCATCTATTAGAAGGAGAAAAAGCTACATTTTCGCAAAGAAACTTGTCCTTTACATTTGAGGACCCTTTACTTCATCTTCCTGATGCAGGAAAAGTGATTTTACGTAGCGAAGACTTTGAACACGTCGTGAATGTTCCTTTAGATAACATTATACATATACCATTTGAACTACTCGCCTACAAAACCGATTTACAGGTTACATACATCCATCCCCGCGGCAAAGTGGTCACAGGACTTGTACATGTGATGGGCAAAACAGTCTGCCAATTACGACATTGCCTTCTGTGTTATGATGTTATAAAACATTTTAAGTGCTATACACCTCTCATTCAATACGTTATGTATGTGTTGATCTTCATTCTCATCGTCATTATGTTATGGTGTGTAAAACTTATTTTTAAAAGTTTCAAATTCATTATATATGCATTCCTAACGATAATGTATGGATTAGGTCGACTATTGAAAATTATAGCTCGTTGCTCTCTGCTTTTGGGGGCTTTTATAGGATCTACATTTCGAGAAATCACACATAATTGTTATGCAGCCCTTGAACGAAACGCAATTCAACGGGACAACATTTATACCTTACCACTTGTTCTGCTCATGTGCACTTGCATTTTCACGACAATTTCAGCCGACTGCAGTGTAAATACAATTATAAAGTCTGACCTAAAGTCATGTGAGATCCTCAACGATGGAACGAAGAATTGTCAATTCTTCACCACTGCTGAAATAACATTGCAATCTATTTCAGCCGAAAATTGTTTATGTTTTTCAGACGAACATGAAAACCATTTGTTCACCCTAAAAATTAAATTAGATGCCATTGTGTGCTCTTTCACAAAAGAACGGTTGTACTTCACATTCCCCGTTACCACGAAACAAATTAGTCAGATATCGTGTATTTTCAACAAATTCTGTGGCCGTGGTACACATTGCAGTAAACGATCTATAGGAAAGGGAGGCATAAACTTCGAAGCAGAAACTCCCGAAAGCCGACAATTTCCAGGATTTTCTGCATGTGTCAGTGGAGACAGTGGCAACGGCTGCTTTATCTTAACTCGTCCGAGTTGTAACTTTCATAGAGTGTGGTATGAACCGGACCTGTTGAACAGTTTCGAAGTCTCAAAATTAACAGGCCATACATGCCAATATAAAATCTCTGTAACACAGGTTGAAAATAACACAATTTCACGATTATTGATATCTGATTCAGCGTACACGCCAAATGGAATTAAGATTTCCATACTCGGCGCCTATGATCAACCGCAGCTACATTTGACGGAAAAACTAATCCAACGAGTTGGAAAACCTGAGGAAGCCTTTTTAGCACCTGCCTGTGAACGCAATATTCCTCAACCCAATATGATAGGAGCTATACAGGCGAATACATCTTACACCACAGATTTTATCTTTGCACCACAACTCACCACGTGTGATTATTTTGAGGATAATCTAAGATGTATTACAGCACCTGACAGCATTGAACGCCTTCGCGCATCCCAGGAATACGCTTTACCCCTACAAAAGCATATTCATTTTTTTAACATTGAAGAAGAAAAATTACGATCCACTCAATTAATGTCTTCGGCCGTGTGTGTTCAACTGCATTTTCGAAATTATAAAATCGCACTGCAGACATCCACTATATGTCCACAATTGAATGGAGAAAGCATTGCTACGACAGGGTGCTATAATTGTCCTATTTTGGCTCGTCTTACATTTAAGGCACACAGTTCCTGCCAACCTGGTATTGTGACAGTACAATTACAGCAAATTTCTCTCCATACGAAAGCTGCATATCTACAGTTAGATGCAACAACCCACACAGTTAAATTCTAGGCTGAAGAAAAATGTGCTGCTGAAAAAATTTGCCTGAAATCTGCTGCGTTAATACAATGCCACTCCTTTAGATACTGTCTAGATGAGCCGTCGGTGGAATTGTTACAACTTAACACTAATTATACTCGAACTGTGAGTTCTGTAACAGCATCCAATATGTGGGACTGGTTGAATATACCTGATTTGAACTCTTCGATTTTCCTTTTGAAACTGATTGGCTCGGCTTTATTTATTGTATGCTTACTCATAACAACCCTAGCTACTCTCATAACATGCTGTTGCAAAGCACGCTAAAAACGAATGAAGTTTTATTAACAAAATTATGCTTGTTAGCTAAGCAGGAAATAATTCTTCTTTATTTGAATCTTCTAACCTTATATACATATGCAATTGGATAGGAAAATTTATTCATTTTATGCTTTCATTATTATCAATGTTCTTTGAGTTTACATATTATTAGAAGTTTTGATTTCTAATTGTAGGCACTATGTGGCCTGTTGTTTAAAAATTTCTTTTTTTAATTTTCTCATTATTTCCTGATTAGTATAGTTATCTTATGTTATTTGTATAAGTTGTGTGAAATTTCATGTTATACTATTAATATCGTGTTAACTTTGTTTTGTATCACATTGTGGGAATGCCTCATCACGGTTCAGCGTAACTCATCTCATTTTTCTTTTTTTTCCTTTTTTTTTCTTTTCGGGGTTTTTTGCATATTGCTGAGATATGTCCTGCAAGTTTAGCAGTTCTGTGCTGCCCCCGGGTTCATGGGAAAAAGGAATTTCTTTTGTTACAAATTTTACTATTTCTCGCAAGAATATAAGGAATAGCATAGTAGTTCCATTTGACTAAAGATCAAACGAGTTCCGCTCAAGGTGTTTGGGGCGACAGCTGGCTAAGTGTGTATCCTATTGACCAAAAAAGGTATAAGAATAAAGGAATGAAAAGACGCTGAGAGATATGCAGCCCGACGCAACTGCTGCGCACAGGTGGTCATTTAGGGTTTTAAAAGGTAGGGTATTTTCTGTAAAGAAAAGGAATTCGAATGCACAACTTCACATAAATTGAATAAGTACGTCACAGTAAGTTTTGTGTTCTATTGACCAGAAAAGGTATAGAGAATAAAAGAGGCGAAAGGCGTTCAGAGACTTGCAGCTGGATGAAATAGTGATGCAAAAGGGATGCCGCCTCTAGAAATAAGCTTTTCTATAAGATCAAAGAAACCGTCAAAGTTATGGCTTTAACACCTGATATCTTGGCCAGAGAGGGGGAAGTATTTAATGTATCCAAAATTATGGTAATGTAAAGCGAAATATGTTTATAGGAAAATCCAATAAAATGCTGTCTTGAAATGGGGGTGAGAATGAAAAAAAAGGATTGGACGACGAGATTTAGGGGAGAAAAAAGGGTGTAAGAATTACTAAATAGTTAAGTAAGAAAAAGGAGATGACCAGGGGCAAAAAGGAGAATTGGTGATAGAGAAGAGAGGTTCTCAGAAGGATGATCTTGGAGTAGTGTCCTCAGGGTATTTGTAACCCGTTATTTTAGGTGAAAAATATAAGTGAACTTTTGTTGTGTGAAACCGCCAACCGCCAATATCAGAAATTGGATTTTGGACCCAATAGATGATGATGATGTCTACCAGATGTATAAGGGGTAAGCAGGCTTTTAATTCCGAGCAAATTACTATAGTATATTTAATTATTTAAATTGATATTAATTACGCGATGAGGCATTCTCGGTAGTAAATATATTATTAAAACATACGATCGAGTTTACTGTTAAGTACGTTAAACTATGCATGATGATTTACACTTATGTATTTAAATATGTTAATCTTTTTAAATAAATTCAATTTAATCAACTTCAGTTTGCTTTTATTTAAATGTTTCTTTCTTGTATATTAGATCTCGAGTATGCTCCTGAATCTGGGATCACTTTACGTGAAACATACGGCCTAATTAATTTCAATGTAATTTAAATATATGAATTCAATATAAGATAAGGAAAACAGAAGGAGCGTATCCGAGCAGAGAGAATGATATTTGACTGTAAAAAAATATTTTTAATATTATATTGCAATTTCAATAAGCAAATAATCACAGTTTATATGTATACATAATTAATATATGTTTACTATTGATAGTAAATCACCTTTCTTTTGGTAATTTTAAAAAGAAGTCCACAAGACTCCTGGAACAAGAAATCGCCATTTTTCTGAGAATTACTCATGCAGTGAACTCCCGTCTCCGCTTAAGACGTATCTGCGGTTAATGAGAACAATTTTGCTTTCCCCATTACTTTCTATTTCAAATTAATGTTAAAGGTGTTGCTTAATGCGTACTATTCATCGGATAACGCGGACAAATTTTTCACAATTAACCGGGAAGAATCTGAAGTCACTCCATTTGCCCATTACTTTTTAAAAAGCAATTCTGGTGTCAGAACTTTATTGAGAGTTCAATAAATTGTTAGTGACACTGATGAAGTGAAAAATAACATGCTACAAGCGACAATATGAGAGGTTATTACCAATCAAAATCAGATGTAACGCACCAAATTTTGGAGTCTGTCACAAAATTATAAAACAAAGCGGTAAAAAGATCACTTGTTCTACTTTCACAAAGAAAAGCGACTTAATAATTTAAATATATTTAAGTTGTGTAAGTCTGGCAATTTATTTGTAATTTTATTTGTCCTGACTATAATTACTACTTTTGTAGTAATAATAATGTCATTAATTTTCATTTTTTTTTGCTAAAAATACTAAATTAAAAGAACGTTGTTTCTTTTAGCATAAAGTTCAGACGTATATAATTTCTTTATAAAAATGAATTCAACGCAAAGGATTATCTTTATATCATTCAAATGTTTTCATCTCTTAATGCAGACTTTAGTTAGTGAGGACGAAGGCCCATCTTCGAAACTAACAAATGTTTACTGTACTGACATAAACAAAATCCTTTATCAGAGCTTTTTTTTTTTTTTTTTTTTAAAAAGGTATTTTCTGATAAATATAATTTTGAGAGCGGAATATTTTTTAATACTTGTAAATTGAGATTTAAAAAAAAAAATGCTTTTTTCGTTATTGATTTATTTTTTAATTGCAGTCCTTTGCCATTTCTTATTTTTGTTAACTCCTTCTTTTCTGTTATATACAAGGTGTCACGAAAAAAATTGAAACGCTCTTTATTTTATTTTATTTTATTTTTTATTTTTTGGTTAGTCTGTTAGAGATACGTATAAAGAAATGCAAATTGCAAAAGTGGTGAAAATAAGGTAGGGATTAAGATTATATTGATGAAATATAACGTAAAGCCCTTAATTTTCAAAAAGTTACACTTTTTAAATTTTTTATATGATTCTTGTCTTCTATAAATTATAGTTAGAAAACTTTTCTCCATGCTCTGAAAAGTACAACAGCACAAAATCTATTCTTCTACGACCAAAATCACCGAGTTGTGATACTGTGAATTTTATTAAATTTCGGCCTTAAAAATCGTCTGTGCTTTTTTAGTGCCGGAAAACTCCAAAATTTTATAAAATTGAAATTATCATAACTTGATTAACTTTCCCGTAGAAGAATGAAATTTTTATTGCTGTTATTTAACAGAGTATGGAGAAAAATTTTCTCCATGCTCTAAAAAGTACAACAGCACAAAATCCATTCTTCTATGACCAAAATCACCTAATTGTGATACTGTGAATTTTATTAAATTTCGGCCTTAAAAATCATCTGTCCTTTTTTAGTGCCGGAAAGCTCCAAAAGTTTATAAAATTGAAATTATCATAACTTGATTAACTTTCCCGTAGAAGAATGAAATTTTTATTGCTGTTATTTAACAGAGTATGGAGAAAAAATTTCTCCATGCTCTGAAAAGTACAACAGCACAAAATCCATTCTTCTACGACCATCATCACCGAATTATGATACTGTGAATTTTATTAAATTTCGGAGATTTCGGCCTTACAAAACGCCTGTCCTTTTTTAGTGCCGGAAAGTTCCGAAATTTTATAAAATTGAAAGTATCATAACGTGATTAATTTTCCCGTAGAAGAATGAAATTTTTATTGCTGCTACTTAACAGAGCATGGAGAAAAAATTTCTAAATATAGCTTATAAGAGACAGGAATCATATAAAAAATTAAAAAGTATAAAATTTTGAAAATTAATGGCAGAACTATTTCATCCACATAATCTTAATTCCTATCTTATTTTGAACACTTTTGTGGTTTACATTTCTTACGTATCTCCAACAGGTAAAAAATTAAAGCGCGTTTCAATCGTTTCGCGACACCATGTGTTTGTTTTAGTCCGCCCTCTATATGATCTATGAAATTTTTACATGCTGTATAATATAATAAAAATTAATTAAGCTTAAAAGAAAAAAACATCACAACTGAAAACGCACTTCCAGTATTTTCGTTCATCAACCATAACGATCCTTATGCAGCACCCCCTCCACACACCCACATAAACATATGAACAAAATACTTAGGAAAATCATTGGACTTTGAACACATATATACACTGAACATAGTAGAAGCAGATATACTCCAAATACAAATACGCCTCAAGACTACAAAAGTTTATATCTGGCCCTGCTCTGGGGCCTAATTGGAGATGAGAAATAGAGTTCCTTTTGGTTAATAAATTACATTGTTCCACGGTACCATTGGTAATAGGTTTCAATACCTATTACTTTTGTAACGTATAACAAATTGTTACGTATGCCAGAGCCGTCCTTAGGGGTGTGCGACAGGTGCGGCCGCACAGGGCCTCGCGCCTAGGGAGGCCTCGCACCCCAAAAAACGAATTTATGCAAAATAGCTAAATAATTATTTTTTATTTTGTTGAGAGTTATCTATGTCATAATAAAATTTAGAGTACATGACACTTCGGTCCCGTCGGTGCCATTTCGCCCCCTATAGCTCGGACTCGCCACTTGTCGTAGGGCCCACCAAACGTTGTATGGTTCAGCATCATGAAGGCCATTATAATTTTCTTATCAAGCCCCCTAAATTTTATAAAAAGCTGAATATAAGAGCCCGACAAATTTAAACTCTTATAACTCGAGATCAAATTGTCACAGCGCACACAAATTTTGTGAGCATGAACAAAGTGACATAATTTTACAGGAGACATTGTCGGTTTTTTTAACAGAAGCCCCTAAATTTTAGTATAGTGCAAATATAAGGGCTCGATAACCACTTATAATTCGTATCGAAATTTCCGCAGCCCATGCAAATTTTATATGGTAAACGTTAAGGGTGGAAGTGGGTTCAGTCGATTTTTATCGAAGCTATCCTTATTATAGTGTATCAGCACTCATAACTCGAGCTGTAATTATCGTAGAACATTCACATTTTGTATGGTAAACTTAATCTTTATAAAGTGTGTGTGCGGGGGTCTTTGTCAGTTTTTTTTAACCGAAGCTCCCTAAATATTAATATAGTCTGAATATAAGGTCCCGATAACCAGAAGCTATAACTCGTATTGAAATTGTCACAGTCCAGACAAATTTTGTATGAAAAACTTTATAGTTTTAAGGAGGGGGGGGGCTATGTCAATTTTTTATATCAGCCCCCCACATTTTAGTGTATCATAAATATAAGGTGCTAACAGCTTAAAATACTTATAACTCGAACTGTAATTATCGTAGAACACACTTATTTTTGTATGGTAAACGTAATATTTATAAAGTGGGAGACTTTGTCGCTTTAACCCTATCACTATGTCCTATCGAAACATGCCCTGTTGTTGCCCAGGACAAATATGCTATCTATTTTTCAAATTAAAACAAAACAAGTACCACTTATATTCGTACAGTTTAATTTTTACCGTGTGTTACAAACATTATGATATGAGATGTCACCGGCTGAAATTACTCTGTGAGTGATAGTTTTTGACAACTTGTTGAAAGTGCTTGGGGTCCGCGTCGACCCCAGGACATAGTGATAGGGTTAATGTAATAAATAAAAAATGCCACACAAAATATGAGTGTACTACGAAGACTACAGTTCGAGTTATAAGTGTTTAATTTGTTACCACCTTATAATTATGTAAACGTTAAAATATGGGTAGCTTCGATAAAAAATCAACAGAGCCTCCTCCCTATCCCTAAAATGTTTACCATGCGAAATTTGCTTGAGCCGCGACAATTTGGATCCGGAGTGTTTTTGGTTAACGAGCCCTTACATTCGTGCTATATTAAAATTTAAGAGCTCCGGTTTAAAAAAAAACGACAAAGTTCCTTTTTTATAAAGATTATATATATCATAGAATATATGATACTATCCTACGATAATTACGAATCACGTTATAACTGTTTTAAATTGTTACCCCTTATATTTACGATAAACTAAAATATAGAGAGGGGGGTCTTCGATAAAAAATTGACACGAACAAGGGAGCTGATGGTTGGTTTGACGCTTGGCTGATGGAAATATTTTTATTTGTAAGTCGATACAATTTATAATATGTAGATGACTCCTCTTTCAAAATTTGTATTCAAATTCGAAAAATAAACAAAATTCGCAGTCGAACAGTACTTTCCGCATCATTCTGTTGCAATTTGACGATTAAAAAGTATGAGGATCTCTCTTTTTTAACGACCTCGCTCACCAAAGAAAGAAAAAGACACGGCCAGAATGAATTCTAAATCTGCTGAATAAAGAATAGACCGAGCCCAGTCCGAGTATTATGAAAGGAAATCGGTCCGAGTCTCTATAAACCTATACTGAAATATACTACATCCCACACACAGGCACACCAAAAAAAAGAGTAATCCTTGATGCGCCACTGTGTATGTGCTTTTTCAAAAGCTGATTATATTGTGAGAAGCAATATTGTCAACTTGGAGGATTTATTTTCATTCAAAATGTCTACCAGAATTTCCGAACAGTTACCTTTACTTTATTTGATCACATAATATCTGTCATTAAAGAAAGCAAAAATTACTATTAAAATTTTCTGGTAGATGAATAATAAAACAGCTAAATTGGCAACTATGGTCGGAATGGAAGGGCCTCGCAAAAGTTCTGGCACCCGGCCTCGCTTTCGCTAAGGACGGCTCTGACGTATGCTACCAACGGACATTTTAATTGAATAGTCTGTAAACAGAATGTTTGAAATAACTTTGGGAGTAAAGGCATTGTTTTCTGTTAAGATGAATGGAAGTTATTAAAATCTGTTTACACAGCCTTGTTCAAACGTGTTACAACACAAAGTGTGTAATATTTTATGCGAAATTAAAATGCAATAAAATGTCATGGGTCTTTTGGGGATATAGTTTACCTAGCAACTATATACTGCTGTTGACGCGATTTCTAACCAATTAAGGGCAAATATGCCATGTAAACAATACAATTAAAATTTAAATAAAAGGCCTGTGTACAAAAAAATGAACAGATTTCAATGTACAGATATATTCATTTAATTATTTATTTAAATGGAAATAAATTAGGCTAAGCATGAGCCGATGACATTGCAGTATATTCAGCCTGTCCCATAAAAGACCCCAAACACAGAAGCATCGCAATCTGAAATTGTCAAAACAGATCTTCGATATACACATCGAATATCATAAAAAAAAATACAATTAAATGCATTTAGATGGCACCAACCATAAAATGCTTCTTGTAAACAAAAGACCAAAATGGCAGGACAGAAAAAAAATAGTGGGAGCACATGTTGTGCAAAAAAGACATTGACTTTCACAACTGAAAACCAACAAAATATTTTGTTGGTTTTCAGTTGTGAAAGACCACTTTATTCAAAGAGAAAGCTCATGATCATAAATTCAAAATCAAGTAGTACATACAGGTAAAAATATAACTTATTAAGGAACCAAAATTTTAAAGTAAACTATCCACATATAAAAAAACTCTATTAATTTTTTATTAAAATTCCAAAAATAAACCAAATTATAGATTAGCAAATTTTAATATAATAGCACATGATGCAAGCATTAACATGAGCTTCCCTGCCTACATAGTCATTTCCCCAAAAACGAAAACAAACAAACAAAAATCTAAGTTGTTAATTTCTTCTTAGTGGATTTTAGGCATACAAAAATTTAAATTCCTATGCCTTAAAAGTTTTAACCAATTCTAATTCATTAACATTCTAGTTTATTGTTAAAATCTACTATTCCCCCTCCCCCACACACCTTTTTTTTTCTTTTTTACAAAATTGTTGAACAAAAATATTCTTTATTAGAAATAAAAGTTTGGTTTTCTAAATAAGAAAACTACCCCCATTGTTACTTTGTTTAAAATACCCCTATTGTTACTTTGATACAAAATTTAAAATAGAATATCTTACTATATAAAAGAACACTAGAGTTTTATTAAATTAAATTAACAAATAACTTTCAACCAATATGTAATAAGTTTTACTCCAAAACCCCACTATTAATCTTCTCAAAACTTTATTCTTGGGATTATGCCCCTTTTCAAGTTTCAATACTTTTAATTTTAAGAAAAATTTATGTGTCACATGGATTTTAAACTCACAATAAATCTTCCGGAGAGAAGAAGCTAAGGATAAATTCTAATTTTAGAACATCAGAATCAATATTAACTTTGACTTTCATTTTGCTCAATTTAGTTTCAAAGGGAAGCATTTTTTTTTTCCAAGTTACAACTAAAGGCACACAAATCTAAGAGTTGACATGAGATTTATTTATGATTTTCAAACTATTGTTTTTTTAACCATATTAACCATCTTACTATATCATATACATACACTATACATAATACTAGCTCAGCAATGGAAAAAAGGAAAGGGCACTATAAAATACAACAAACAAGAAAAAATAGTGCTTCTCTAACAGTGATTCAATGATGATCATAGCACTTATCCACTTTATGAACAAACTAGCAAGCTACGCCCGCTACGCTGGTCAATTTCTCTTAATGAACCTTTAATCAAACAAAATATTGACATTTCATAGTTCACTTTTATATTTTAACAGAATAATAAGGCTACTATAATTTGTGACTCGTGCTATAGCCAATATAAACGTCAGGACACGTCGCTCTTATCATTATCTTTTCGCTATGGTACTCCATTGTGAAATTTGGTAATTTTTGAAATTCAATATTTAAAAAATGGCATAATCATTAGATTTGAAATTTATATTAAGAAATATACATTTTTTTACCTTTCAAACGCAGTTTGTTTAACAATTTTCTGACAAATACTTTTCGAGCTATTATTTTTTTCAGTAACTTCAAATGTTTCATTTTCCGAGATTAATCTGTGGCAAAGATTAGCAAAAAACCCAGTCGTCAGCAACGCATAGCTTTATATTAAAGAGGATGTTGGAGAAGGGATTGTCACCATCACTTTTGAAATCAATTCTGTAGTTCCAGAGATTCCATAGAAATTGTAATTTAGAATGATTTTAGAACGCTTTTCGCTCAATTCACCCTTTTAAATTTCGATTTTTTTTAAATTTATTCTTAGAGAGCATTTACATCTTATAAGTAACCCATGCCAAATTTCAAATTTTTAGCTCCTTTAGTATATAAAAAAAATGCAATTTTAGAACGTTTTTTGCTCCTGCACCACCCTGGGATTAGTGGCACCGACTTAAAATATAGCCTATGTTGGAGCAGGGATTGCCATCAAAAATTTGCCACCATCACTTTTAAAAAGGGTTCGGTAGTTCCAGAGATTCCATAGAAATTGTAATTTAGAATGTTTTAAGAGCGCTTTTCGCTCATCTCACCCTTTTAAATTTCAAATTTTTTTAGAATTTGTTCTTAGAGAGCATTTACATCTTATAAGTAACTACCATGCCAAATTTCATGTTTCTAACACCTTCAATATAAAAAAATCGAAATTTTAGAAAGTTTTTCACTCATGCATTCCCTTGGGGGCAGTGGAACCGGCATGAAATATAGCCTATGTTACAGCAAGAACTGTGACCATCAATTTGCCATCATCACTTTTGAAAACAGTTCTGTAGTTCCAGAAATTCCATAGAAGTTGTAATTTAGAATGGTTTTAGAACACGATTCGCTAATCTCACCCGTTTAAATTTCGATTTTTTTTAAATTTTTTCCTAGAGAGCATTTACAACTTATAAGTAACTACAATGCCAAATTTCATGTTCCTAGCTCCTTCAGTATAAAAAAAAATCGAAATTTTAGAACGTTTTTCGCTCTTTTACCCCTTTTTCCTGTAGTAGTAGCACCGATATAAAAAATAGCCAGCCTATGTTACAGCAGGGACTGTTAGCATCAATTTGCCTCCATCACTTTTGGAAATATTTCTATAGTTCCAGAGATTCCATAGAAATTGTAATTTAGAATATGTTTAGAACGCGTTTCGCTCATCTCATGCTTGTAAATTTCGAACGTTTTTAGAATTTGTTCTTAGACAGCATTTACATCTTATAAATAACTACCATGCCAAAAATTTCAAATTTCTAGCTCCTTCAGTATAAAAAAATTCGAAATTTTAGGATGTTTTTCGCTTTTGCACCCCCCTGTGGTAGTGGCACCGACATAAAATATAGCCTATGTTACAGCAGAGACTGTTACCATCAATTTGCCACCATTACTTTTGAAAATGGTTCTGTAGTTCCAGAGATTCCATAGAAATTGTAATTTAGAATGTTTTTAGAACGCTTTTTGCTCATCTCACACCTTTTAAATTTCGAATTTTTTTAGAATGTGTTCTTAGAGAGCAATTACATCTTATAAGTAACCACCATGCTAAATTTCATGTTTCTAACACCTTCAGTGTAAAAAAAAAATCGAAATTTTAGAACGTTTTTTGCTCCTGCACCCCCCTGGGTGTAGTGGCATCGACATAAAATATAGCCTATGTTGGAGCAGGGACTGTCACCATCAATTTGCCACCAATACTTTTGAAAAGGGTTCGGTAGTTCCAAAGATTCCATTAAATTGTAATTCAGAATGTTTTTAGAACACTTTTCGCTCATGTCACACCTTTTAAATTTCGAATTTTTTTAGAATTTGTTCTTAGAGAGCATTTACATCTGATAAGTAACTATCATGCCAAATTTCATGCTCCTAGCTCCTTCAGTATAAAAAAAATCGAAATTTTAGAACGTTTTTCGCTCCTGCACCCCCCTGGGGGTAGTGACACCGACATAAAATATAACCTATGTTGGAGCAGCGATTGTCACCATCAATTTGCCACCATCATTTTTAAAATCGCTTCAGTAGTTCCAGAGATTACCCCTACAAACAAACGAACAAACAAACAATCTTTACTACTTTATAATATTAGTATAGATTGGTAATTCATTTAAAATTCTATTTCACAGAAATAATAATGCACTATATGTAGAGGTTTTCTTTCCCCCTAGTCGTCATGAAAAATGGTATTTCAGCACACTGGGACTGGGTCTTCTCGAGAAAATGTGACAGGAATGATTCCTTTTGCATTTCACGGTCTTTGTACTGTTCTGCAACAACCGTCACAGTGTTATTACTGTGCCTACTAAAATTAGTTTTGTTGATCAACAAAACTAATTTTAGTTTTGTTGATCAACAAAACTAATTTTCGTAGGTGCAGTTGGTTAAAACAATTAATTTCCGTAGGTGCAGTTGGTCAGTAAAATTAATTTCAGTAGATACAAGTGGCCAGCAAAGCTGACGCGTGCAATTTGATTGACGCGTGCAATTTGATTCATTCCTTTTCAGTAACTTTCTCATAAACAAGGGATACTAGATAAAGATGAAAATAAGAAAATTTGCTTAGTAGCCACTGGGCGGTAGGTTGATTTCTTGATTGATGACGCGTGCAATTTGATTCATTCCTTTTCAGTAACTTTCTCATAAACAAGAGATACTAGATAAAGATGAAAATAAGAAAATTTGCTTAGTAGCCACTGGCCGGTAGGTTGATTTCTTTTAGTAGCCAGTTACTGGCTATAGTAAGAATAATTTCTTTAGTAGCCAGTTACTGGCTATAGTAAGACTAATTTCTTTAGTACCAGTAAGTACATTTATATCACTGAATATTTAATTAAAAAATATATATAATGAGTTTACAATAAATAAGTAATTTATGTACTAAATAAAAATACTTTAATTTATATTGTTTTGCATAAACTTAAGATACTAATTTCTAATCTATTTTAAATTTTAAAATAAGTTAACAGCAAAGTTATACAAAACATGCTTATGTAGCTAACTACATAAGTGCCTTTTTTTTATTATTATTATTGTCTAGAATTGAGATCTGACAATAACAAAATAGGTATATTTATACACTGAATAATACCTCACAACATGATATATATTACACATGCACAATCTGTGGCCCGCGAGTCAAAAGTAGCCAACATCTCCAGAAATTCTGTATTTCGCCAGTTAGTCTGGGAAAAAATTGCACATTTCGTCGTTCGAGAGCGTAGAAATCATGAATTTCGTTGATCAGGAGCGTAAAAATCACGAATTTCGTCAATCAGGAACGTAAAAATCATGAATTTTGTCGATAGTGCGTGGAAAAGTAACGAATTTCGTCGATCGGATGCGGAAAAATAATGAATTTCGTCGATCGGGTGCGAAAAAATCATGAATTTCGTCGATCGGGTGAGGGAAAAACTACGAATTTTGTCGAACGGGCGCGGAAAAATCGCGAATTTTAATGATAAAAGGAAATCGGAAAATCCTGCATTTGGCCGGTTCTTTCCAAATTTTAATCGTGAGTTTTTCAAGTTTAATCGCCAAGTGGCGACTGGCGAGTGCTTATTTTCATCTTATCTTTAATACTAGACCATCACAATCCGAAAAAGGAATGAATATCTGATGAAGTTTTTCCCATGAAGAACCCATGCGATATCCCTTGTCTATTCTCGCTTTTTGTTTCAAGTCCTTTCTCAGAGTTACTGGAAAACAGAAATCATGTCTTTCTGTCATAGTTGTACAATATTTTAAAAGAATAAGAATTGTGACTTTTTTCAGATTTCTTGCCCGTGGTTAGGTATAAATAACAAATTTGCTATTTTAAACAGATTTTCAGGGACATGAAAATCACGAAACGTCATCATGAGGGAGTATTTTAGGATTAATATTTATTTCTATATAGGAAGATATTTTTCAATGAGAAAATTAATCTTGGAAGAATTTTAACAATTTTCTACTGCGAACTTTTAGTTTCGGGCTCGGATTTCAAACCGTCGAGATCGAACTCCGAAAGAAGAACCCGGACGTTGTTTCGCAAAGACTCACGTTTTCAGCACCTTGGCGCGAGAGCTACGGTCGGCGTGGTGCTGAATCCAACGCTACATACCCCTTCTTGATTGTGACGTCAAATATATAGCAAACAACATTTTTTTCTTTTCTTGTCCCAGAAATGTTATTAAGGGGAGAAGATAGAATGAGGAAATGTTATTTTACGGTGGTTTAAATTTAAAACATTGCTTTGAAACAAAGAGCTTTATGATATTTAAATACTTTTAATTTCACAATACTTATAATTCAAACTTAAATAAGTATTTTTCTTCTTCAGTTTGTCCCCTTTACCAGCATACAAAGTTTAAAAATTTCTCTAGTTATCTTATTTTTTACTTTCAATTAACAATAGATAATCATTCTAAATTTCCCCTCCTCGCCTTCACACATACAAAGGCTATTTGGTGAGCCGCTATTTCGCATTCAAGTTCATATCAAAACAAAAAGCATGGGCGAAGATTGGCGATAGAGCTGGCTGTGCTTTCTTTCTTTCGCCAATTCGCCCAGATGGTGCTGAAAACGTGAGGTTTTCTGAAAAAGCAACCCGGACTCATCTCGAATAAGGAAAGGGCATCTGACGTCACTGTTGGTTAGAGCTCCTATAATACAGGCTGACGCATCCTCGCAGATATGTGTCTCAAAGTCGAAAAACCAAGCTAATTTTCCGCCATTTAACATCCAGCCTCTTTCAGAAGGTGGAGGAACGAGGCCTTAGGCAACCCCAGCTCCGGCAGCGGTAGATTGAGATGCTGAACTGAGACCCGAATAATGCGAAACAAAATGGATATGCGTCAGCTCCTATTATAGGAGCCTTACTGTTGGTTTGGGAGAAAAACCTGTTCGTTCTTTACGGCTCCTGCAGTACACATGATATGGAGGGATTTGATTGGTCTATGTTAAACTGGTCTATGATATGATTGCCCATGCTACGTCGCCATGACGATTCCTGCAATGATAGTTGCGACAAAAATGCAGTGGTAGATTGGTTGATGGAACTGTTTGTTTGTAAACATGCCCTTTCCTTATACAGATAAGAAGAAAGTATTGGAATCGTAAAAATTTTCGAATTCCGGTATTTTTTTTTAATGGATATACAAGTTTTGGGATGTTCTGAACAAGAGTGGATTATTTTTGAAAAATGCTTATTTATCTGTAGTCTGTATGCAGGGCTGTAGCTAGATGTAAACAATAGGGGGTGCTCAAGAAAATGTAGGGGGGGGCTGGTACTATTTCTCGCTCTCTGACACATGCACGCACAAACACAGATATATATGATCAAAGTATTATATAGAAAGATAAATTAGTGCATATTCAATTGTAGGCACTATGTTCCTTATTATTATTTGTTTTATGCTAATAATGGAAAACACTGCAAAATGAAAATTTTCTGTATATAACTAATGCAAGAGTCAATGTTTGCATCAGCAACAAGTTGCTAATTCTTAGTATGTGCAAATGGGCAGTTATATGCAGTTTTTAAACAAATACTACAATTTAGTATTTATGCAAAATTGTAAAAAGCCCCCAAACTAAGTTCAATATTTGAACAAAGTTTCATTTGGATTTTTGAAACAGAATTTCATTTGGTGGCCTTGGCAACTTTCCAGGGGGGGCTCAAAAATGTCCAGGGGTGCTGAGCCCCCCTCCTGGCACCCCTCTAGCTACGGCCCTGTCTGTATGTGGGACACGAATTTTGGGAGCGCTCTATACCAAGAGTTAACGCACGGGATTTCAACAAACTTCCTATTCATTTATCTTTATTATAAATTGAATCTGGTTAGGTTTTGGTGTACACAATTCAAAATATGGCACGGTTGTGCTGTGTTTTTCGCGATTTCCGCGATAGCTAAATCTTGGCATCTATGAATAGAATTTCACCAAATTTAATATATAAGATGTTTATGAAAAACTATGTTGACTCAATATTGATTTTGATCACTCACAAAGCGAGCGCTGCTATTCAGTGCTTTTAGAAATGAACGTATAGCTGTATCTCTGTTTCTGTTGATAGAAATGCTCCAAATTTTATATTTGAGGTTAATGATTAAAATTACATATGTTGATCCGATTTTAAATTTTAATACCCAATAGATGCTGCTGTGCTGTGCTTTTTTATTATTATTCAATGATCACTGTAACTCCGTGTCAAATTCAAAGAAATGCGCTATTACTTTATACTTGTTGATGTGTAACCCCGCTATTTAAATTAATGTAAGTATTAAAATTATATAGAAGAAAGTTTTGTGATGGCCACAGCATACTTTTTAAAAATTGAGTTTTGAAAGCAGGGGTCGATGTATCAGGTTTCTTTTCTTGGGGCCCATTTTGTGAAAAGTGAGTGATTTTTGTGAAATTTATTATATTTTTGTGAAAAATAACATTTTGTTAACGAAAGATGAAATTTAGCTACTCAAATTCAAACGAAGTATTTAATAATAATTTCTTCTTTAAGTCCTTCTGCTAAGGTTTTCCTTTTCGGTGAACTTATTTTGTTTGCAAATTACACATTTTAAAACATAACAAAATAAAAATAATTAATGAAGAGTATGTTTTTATAGAATGGAATTTTGTGAAGGGTTCTGTTTTGTTAAATGGATTTTTGTGAAGGGACCCTAAATAGGCCCCAAATTTGTCCTCGATCGACCCCTGAAAGGTAAGACTAGTTCATATTTTCAGCCAAACTTTGTCCATTACTTTTTAACACTTTCCAACATAGTTGAAAAGTGTTTTTGAAGTCAGTTTATCTGTCTGTCTGTCTGTGCTCTAACTCGCGTAAATATACTCGGATTGTTATGCAATTGGTATATGGTATTGAATATGAAGTGTGTAGCACTTATAGTTGTTTTACAGATACACTCAAAAGAATTACGTTATATTACTGTCTATGCGGGGAAATAATTTCTGGTTTACTTTAATGGTGGTACACTCTTTCAAATGTATTTAAATTGATATGTATCACTGAGGTGCACTGTAAGAGGTTTACTATAGAATATGGTGGGCATAGAAAAGAATTCTGTTACATTACGGTCTATGGGGAAAAATTGTTTGCGGTTTATTTTAAAAAGGTTTCACTATTTCAATCATATCGAAATTGATATATATCGCTGAGGTGCATTACAAGAGACTTTTACTATAGAATATTGTGTGTATAGCATTCATCGTTCATTTACAGGGACACACAAAAGAAATCGTTAAAGTACTGTCTGTTAACAATAACTGCTTGAAGTACCTTTTCAGTTGCGGGACGCGTTTTTAAATTTAATTAACTTTTTGTCTATTACTTGGTGTGTATGAATTCTATAGATCATATACAGGACAGCACAAAAGATCTCTAGTACATTTTCATTTATAGACGGAAATTGTAGAAGGGGAATTTTAAACTACGCTGTGCGTATCTTAACTGAACTAAATTTTAGTATTCTATGTAGTATATAACAAATCTATAGATGATATACAGGGCTGAACAAAAGAAATCGGATATTTTTTCGAATGTTTTTGGCAATTCCTGAAAATTGTGTTTTTAAATGTGTTATGCGTTTTCCAAAATGTTTACTAAAACATCATGTTTCACCTTTATTAAACGGTAAAGATTTGTAAAAATATATTGGAAGTGTTGGAAAGTGTTGGAAAGTGTTACATAATATGTTCTTGACGTATGATTTTTCGTTCTTGTTATTTATTTCCTTAGGTTGATTTGAGTATGTGTGTGTATGTGTAAGAGGGGAGGTGAAATCTGTGTGTCTCATCCATGAATCACAAAGTTAACGTGAAAATTTCTGCAATAGACAACATTACCTAACAATATATTAAAACATTATACATTGTATACACAAATTACACTTCCCTCTACAAGAGTTCTATAACATCAACAATAATAATGTTCGAGAAGTGAGTATTTTTACAAATCCTTAATAAATGAATTCTATTTAATACGATTCACATTTACCTAAAGCATTTAGCACTTTTGGAATTCGATCTTGACACATCTGTTTTGAAAAGTTCATTGGTGAGTCATGAATTCACAACTGGTCTGTCTTTTTTTTTTTTTAGTTTGATTTTTCCTTTAACATTTTACTTATTTCAATGCTGTTGTTTTACTTCCTTGATGAACTTGTTTGTGTAATATAAAAAGTGTTCACTTACTAAAAAAACTAGTGATGGGCATAATAAATGATTTTCATATTCGAATGAATTATTCAAACAAACGCAAAAGCATAGCAGCCAACCTTCGATTTTTATTTTTTTTTTTTCAATCACAACCAGAAATTTTGATAAAAAAAAAAAAAAAAAAAAAAAAAAAAAACTTTTTTTTACAAAATTGAAAAATAAAATATGAAAGTTGGCAGCTATTTTTTTTTTTTTTTACAAAATTTCTGTTGGCAATTGATTAAAAAAAATACGAAGGTTGGCAACTATGCTTTTGCGCAAGCTCGAATGATTCATTCGAATGACAAAATCATTCATTATGCCCATCACTTAAAAAAAAAAAAAAAACGTTTTTAACATTTTCTAAGATAATTGAAAAATGTTTTTCACTTCACTTCAACTATCTGTCTGTCTGCATTCTAACTTTGATAAATATACATCGACTGCCGCAAAATTGATATATGATATTGAAGCTCCATATAGGCTCCACCATATCATTTACAGGGAAGCACAAAATAATTCGGATTCATTACGGTCTATGAACATTAAATATTTGAAGTCCATTTTAACAATGTTATACTACTTCAAACAAAACTGATATACTATAGTAATATGAAAATGAAGTCGCTAGGGAACAGAAAAAACTCCGGTTTTCATCTTAGTAGATGTAACTGTATGGTATTACTTCTTTTACTTGTGGACAATGAATTTTTTCTATTTAAGAGTGTAATCTATTGAGGTGTTTTTACATGTTAACTAAGTGTACCTTTCTCCAAAACCACTCATCCGATCACCACAAAATGTTGTGTATAACTTTAAGGATTTTTTAAAAGAATAAATACTTATATTTTTTATTGTGGTTTCGGGGGGGGGCAAAAAAAAATCTTTTGTGCTGTTTTGAGTAAAAAAATAAAAACAAGAACGGAAAATCATGCGTCAAGCATAGATTATGTAACACTTTCCAACGCTTCCAAAATAATTTTACAAATCATTACCATTTAATAAACTGAAAGATAACATCTAAGTAAACAATTTGGAAAACGCATAACACATTTAAAAACGTAATTTCAGGAATTTCCATCATATACAATATTCGGAAAAATATCCCAATACTTTTATTCAGCCCTGTATATGATCTATAGATTTGTGTATATACTACATAGGATGCTAAATTTTAGTTTAGTTAGGAAACGCGTAACACTGTTTAAAATTCTCTTTCTGTGGTTTCTGTCAATAAACGGAAATGTGTTCGCGAAATTTTGTGCTGCCCTGTATATGAAATACAGAATTTATGCACACCAAGTAATAGACAAAAAGTGAGTTCGCGTTCAGCAATTTAAAACGCACTTCCAGGAATTATTGTTAACAGACAGTAGAGAATTCTTTTGTGTGTCCCTGTAAATGAACGATGACTGCTATACACACAATATTCTGTAGTAAGCCTCTTGTAATGCACCTTAGTGATACATATAAATTTCAATGCGTTTAAAATAGTGAAACATTATTTAATTAAACCGCGAACGATTTTTCTCCATAGACGTAATGTAACGGAATTCTTTTGACTGTCCCTGTAAAGTAACTATAAGTGCTATGCACACCCTATTCCATATTAAGCTTCTTGTAATGCATCTTAGTGATATATATCAATTACAATATATTTGAAATTGTGTAACATCATTAAAATAAACCGCAAATTATTTTTCCCCATAGACCGTAATGTAACGGAATTATTTTGAGTGTCCCTGTAAAAAAAACTATAAGTGCTACACACTTCAGTTGAAATAGGGAACATGCTATAGATAACGAGAATAACATATAAAAATCGCAGGACAATCGGAGCATGTTTACGGGAGTTAGAGCACGGACAGACGGCAAACGGCAGACGGCCATACGGCCAGACAAACCGAAGTCATAAACACTTTTCAACTAGGTTGGAAAGTGTTATTAAATAAAAAATGTTTGTTTGAAATTCCCTGAATTCAAATGATGCCCAGTGGGACAAACTAACTGAGAAAAATAAATTACCAAGATGTCTATTATGGTTTTAGAAGAAAGGTACAAATTGTGATACAAAATGCAACTTTTCAGGAGCAGCAAAAAAAGAAGAAACAAGAACGAAAAATCATGCGTCAAGCATAGATTATGTAACACTTTCCAACGCTTCCAAAATAATTTTACAAATCATACCGTTTAATAAGCTGAAAGATAACATCTAAGTAAACAATTTGGAAAACGCATAAAATATTTAAAAACATAATTTCAGGATCTATAGATTTGTATATATACTACATAGGATGCTAAATTTTAGTTCAGTTAAGAAACGCGTAGCGCAGTTTAAAATTCTCCTTCTGGAGTTTCTGTCAATAAACGGAAATGTGTTCTCGAACTTTTGTGCTTCCCTGTACATGATCTACAGAATTTATACACACCACGTAATAAACAAAAAGTGAGTTAAATTTAAAATCGCGTTCAGTATTTTAAAACGCACTTTCAGGAATTATTGTTAACAGACAATAGAGAATTCTTTTGTGTGTCCCTGTAAATGAACGATGACTGCTATACACACACTATTCTGTAGTAAGCCTCTTGTAATGCACCTTAGTGATACATATAAATTTCAATGCGTTTAAAATAGTGAAACATTATTTAAATAAACCGCAGACGATTTTTCTCCATAGACGTAATGTAACGGAATTCTTTTGACTGTCCCTGTAAATTAACTATAAGTGCTATGCACACCCTATTCCATATTAAGCTTCTTGTAATACACCTTAGTGATATATATCAATTACAATGTGTTTGCAATTGTGTAACATCATTAAAATAAACCGCAAATGATTTTTCCACATAGACCGTAATGTAACGGAATTCTTTTGAGTGTCCCTGTAAAAAACTATAAGTGCTACACACTTCAGTTGAAATAGGGAACGTGCTATTAGATAACGAAAATAACATATAAAAATTGCAAGGCAATCCGAGCATATTTACGGGAGTTAGAGCACGGCCAGACGGCCAGACGGCAGACGGACAGACAAACCGAAGTCATAAATACTTTTCAACTAGGTTGGAAAGTGTTAATAAAAAGTACCCTTTTACTAAATTTTTTAACACTTTCCACCTAGTTGAAATGTGTTTATGACTTCGGTTTGCCTGGCCGTGCTCTAATTCCCGTAAATATACTCGGATTATTCTGAAATTTTTGTATGTTATTGACGTTTACTATAACGTGATCCCCATTGAAAATGGTGTAGCATTTATAGTTTATTTACAGGGACAGTCAAAAGGGTGACATTGTGGAAACGCAGCTAAGAGGGAGATATAAATAAGGAAAATAGGGAAAATATTTACTTAAGATACGGTTTTCGGAATTGACTTTTCAAATCATTTGGAGGAATAGAGAGTGAATGGGGAAAAATTTACGTTCTGATACATAAACCGTCAAAAGTATTCTGTTACATTACAGTCAATGGGAAAAAATCGTTTCAAGTGCATTTTGAGGATGTTACGCCATTTGAAACATGATGAAATTGACACACAATTATAAAGAGCACTAAAACACGTTTTTAGTAAAATATGGGGGGCAAAGCATTTATTATTCATTTACAGTGTCACACAAAAGAATTCTGTTACATAATGTTTTATGGGGGAAAGTCGTTTGCAGTGTAATTTAATGATGTTTCACTATTTCAAATATAATGAAACTTATATGCATTAATGAGGTTCACTATAAATTGCTCACTGGAAAGTATGGTGTGCATTGTTTTTATCGTTCATTTACAGGGACACACAAGAATTCTGTTATAGTCTTACTGCGATAATTACAGTCTATGTATGATAACTGCGTTTTCAACTATCGTTTGCATTTTTAAATTTAATTACATTTTTGCATACTGCGTGGTGTGTATAAATTCTGTTGATCATACACAGGGCTACACAAAAGAATTCGTAATATTACTGACTATGGAAGTGAATTGCTTAAGGGTATTTTTAAGTGTGTTACGCATTTTCCTGCTAACTATTTAGCTATGCTATTTAGTAGACTAATAGAAGAGTTTGTGGAACATAAATAAATTCATATACAGAGCTACGCAAAGAGCAAGATACATTGTCGTTTATGGTTTGCAATTGCTGGAAGTGATTTTTAAGTTGCCATATACGTTTCTTACCTGAATTAAATTTTAGCTTAATAGACTGTGTGTACAAAAGTCTTTAGATAGTATACAGGTCTGTAAAAAGATTTCGAGTGCATTTCCATCGATTGGCGAAAATGGCTAAATGTTAATTTTCTAAATGAACTAAATTTTATCATGCTATGTGGCAGTGTTGAATTCAGACATTTTCTCCGGGAGGGATTTCTGTGGCTCCGGGGGTTGGGGAATTGCATTTTTTTACCATTAAAAGCATAAAATCTCAAATCTTCCTGGGGGTTACATTTCAATGCAACGGGTAGGGGGAATGTCCCCCCCGGGCCACCCCCTGAATTCAACACTGCTATGTAGTATATATCTAAATCCATAGATCATATACAGGGCTGCACAATATAATTCGACTAACTTTTTTCACTATGGAAGATAATAACTAGAACAGGATTTTTAAATGTGTTATATGTTCCTTAACTGTTTACTACATATCTTCTCTCGCGTTATTTAACGGTGAAGTTATGTTGCAGTTTTCTGGATGTGTTGGAAAGTGTTTCATAATCTATGCTTGATGCAGGATTTTTCGTTCTTGCTCTACATATTTTTACTTTTTGTTTTATGACGTGTTTTTTAATGTTTTTAGATTTGTCTGATTTTAGTTAGTAATTTTGTTGTTGTTTTTTTTTGTGTGATTTATTCTATTTTTTTTAGTGATTTAGCCTTGCCTAGAAATAACAAAACTATTTTTAAAAAGGCCAAAACATTTTTTATTTTATTTATTTAGATATAGAGAAGGAAATAGCGTAACAACAGAATCAGTACTTGCACTATCTGAAACTTTAGATACATATGTCAAGCCTACAGAACCAAAAGCACCATATTCTGCAGTATCTTCTTCTAAAAAAAACTCAAATCAACTGGCAATCATTGCGATTCATTTGAGATCGGAGTTTTTTAATTTTGTGCAGTACATAAATGTAGAATAATACTAGGACTTCCCTCAAAGGGATTAGTCTGAGTGATATTGCTGCGAACATAGGGTTAACAATTACAATATAAAGAAAAAGAGCAAATTAAATGATAGAATTACAAAATATCATATATAAATTCATATACACTGTTAAAAAAATAGAAAAGAAGTACCGTTCAACAGATGTGTTGTCACATATGTGTTGTTGTTTTTTTAACATGTGGCAAAGAATCTCATTTTCTTAAGCGCGTATTGCGCAAAACTTGGAAAAAAAAACGCCGGATCTTTTAAAACGCCAAGCTTTTTAAAGTTACGTAATTGGATTTGCAGCCAATAGATTATTCTATCAAGCGTGGCTTAACGCAAATTTAATTTCATTGTTGCACCTTTTTTTGTGTGTGAATTTAAAATTTTTCTTCCTTGATTATATATCTATTATTTGTATAACTGTTTATAGAAACTCTTACACTTCAAACCACATTGATAGCATGCTTTGCTACAAACCAGATTTCTGTAAAATAACTTTTACATTAAATCTCCATATCGGCAAGATTGAAAAATTATATATATTTCAAAGTTAAGCTTAACAGATACTTCTTGATTATTCTCTAGGAGGCTCTGCCCCCTGCGCCTTTACTGCGCCAATCCGCAGACTTTTCTTTTGCCTGTCTGTCTGTCTCTCCACAATCTGTCTGTTTCCCTATCCGTTCTTCTGCCCATCTCTCTAACCGATTGTCTATGTCTCTACACGTCTCGCTACCTGTCTCTATATTTCTCTACCGGTCTCACTACCCGCCAATCTATTTCTCTAACCGTCTGTCTATCCGTCTAACTACTTGTATGTCTATCCGTATCTCTATCCACTTCGCTACCCATTTGTCTATCTGTCTCACAACTTGTCTATCGGTCTCTCTACCCGTCTCGCTATACGCCTCTCTACCCCTCTTCTTTCTCATCTCCGTACCCATCTACTGTCTCTCTACTCGTCTGTATACCCGTCTCACTATCCGTCTGTTTTTGTACCCGACTCGCTACCAATCTCATTACCCGTCAGTCAACTCGTCTCTGTACTCATCTCTCTACTCGTCTCTTTATCTACCACGCTACGCGTCTCGCAACCTTTCTCGCTACATTCCTGTCTACCGGTGTTGCTACCCGTCTCGTGACCCATCTCGCTACCCCTCTGTCAACCCTCTTTTTACCTATCTCTTTAGCCGTCTGTCTATTCGTTTCGCTACCCGTCAGTCTACCTATGTCGCTACTCGTCTCTCTACTCGTCTGTCTACCCGTTTGTTTACTCGTCTTTCTACCTCTCGCCACCTCTTCCCAATATTTAAACAATTCATTTAATATACAGAAGCCGTTTATGAGTTATTAAATGTAAACAGAAGTAATTTATCTAATAAATGTAATCAGATGCAATTTTTTTTTTAAATACATACATAAACCTGAATAATAATTCATCAGTTTTGTGTTCATAGTTGTTTATATCATTTGACAGTAAATCTCAACTTCTTAAACCTGAATTGTCTCAAGCTTTTTAAAAAAACCACAAGGTCTGTATAACTGCAAAATACCCTGAGAGCTATATTAGCTACATGTTATTAAGTTAAGTGAAAGTTTCGTTATCGCGTTTGCAGCCAATTGCTTATGTCAGAAAGCGTGGCTTAACGCCATTTTAAATTCATTACTGTAACTTTCCTTTCTTTTCTTTTTTTTCTTTTTTTTGGGGGGGGGGAGGGGGGGTTAAATATATACATTTAAATTAAAACTTTTGCCTCCATGCCATTAGTGTTGTTAGTATTATTAACTAATACCTTGTAGAATGAGCTTCATTTGAAACAAATGTAAAAGACTTCTTCTACAGTTTTATTTATGAGAAACTTTCGTAATTGGGCCCAAAGCCAATCGGAGCATTTAATATCATTATTGTAACTCTTATAGAGTTAAAACAATATTGTTGCTAGCTTTACTCTTGTTTGAGACCAGCCTTGCCTGTGTATCTGAATGGGGAAAAGTTTCGTATCCTATGTCGGTTGGCGAAAAAAAATTAAAATGGTGCCAAAAGGTAGTTTTAGCATCTTACAAAATTTTTCAAAAGATCGGTAAAACATGTTTTTCAAATATTTACAAACATACGTTTATTAAAGCATGTTTTTGCACCATCTTAAAAATTTAAGCACGATGCTAAAATAAAATTTTATCGCCATATTCGATATTTTAATAAGCAATGAAAATACATAAACAAACTTATTTAACAAACCTAAGAGGCATTTTTGTGATAAATAATTGTTATTGTCAGGGGGGTAAATTATAAACAATTAATAAACGGCTAGTAAATAATAAATAGCATTTAAAATCTAAAAATGGAGAAGTGGTCCGTATAAAAATGCAAAACATAACATTATACGCTTGATATATGTAAATCTTTTTTTATTTTTTAATATTTCCGAAGGCACAGATAGAAAGGAAAAAATCTCTTTTCCAATGCCAAATAGAAAATATACAAAATAGAATGCCAAATATACAAAATAGAAAAATATCTGCAAAAGAATATATTTACATAATACTACATCTGAAAAAAAATAAGATTTAGAAAAAGTAAGCCAAATCCTTCAGATCCCAACAATCACATTGAAAAACTTATCACCAAAAAAGAACTCGCCAAATCTTACGGCACAGGAGATGGATTTTTCCCTCTGAATGCAGAATATTAGTTTTTTTTCTTGTACGATGGGTGATTATAATATAATTGTTTCATTTCACATACTACATACCGTTTGATACATTGGTACTTTTATGTTATCCTGGCGCAGTTGATAAATCCTCAAATATTGTCACTATAACATTTTCATATTGAATTCATTTCATTTAAATATAAACCTTTTACTCATTTAATTAAAAATACATGCCTTTCATTAATCCCATTTAAAATGCTAAAAAGAGAAAAAAAAAAGGAATAATGCTAGAAATCGAAACCTTTTATTTAAACACCAAAGATTTTTTTTTTTTCAATTTACACACGCGAAATAAAAAAAGCTGCTATTGCTGGGATTTGCGCCAAATCTCTAATACCAAGTCTACCAAGTTATTGCGGGGTTTTTCTTTAACAGAAAAAAATCCAGATTAATTTTCGATTTCTACTAAATTGAAATATATTTTATTGTGCTGAATATTAGTGCGTGCATATTTTTTTGCTCCATGTACTCCATGAACTTTCCAATTCCGATTGTCTACGAAAATCTCCCGCCGGTGAAAATGACGTACGCACAAAATTTTCGTGACGTATGTACTTTAATTGTGCTTTTTTATCTATTTTTTTTAATATAATTTCCAAACGGTTTGACATTTATTCTTGGTAATCAATAGACGTCCTTGTCACCTTTATAGGTACCTGCTGTAAAAATTTGAACGAAATCCGTTAAATATTTTTTGAGTTATGCTTGACGAAAGGTTTTAATATCCATCGTAGCTATATATGGGGCAAAGTAATACTGCGCTGTGTATGAGTCTTCGTTGCACTCAGACAATTACGCAAAAAAAAAAAAAAAAAATGAACATGGATTTTTTTTTTTTTTTTCGCCGTTTGAGGCAGGTTTAATTTTCACGTTTTACAGCACTTTCCTGAAATGCTTTATACAGGGCCTGATTAACGCACAGTCCGACTAGGTTGTGGCCTGGGACCCATTGCTGATGGGGCCCCAAAATAAATAAAATGATTTACAAAAAGTTTGTTAAAAATTTAGTTTTCTGCAATTATTTTCCCCCAAACCAAAAAAGATGTTGGTTAAGTTGGCAAATATAACATAATATCTAATGATAACCCCAAATACTCCTAAAAAAATAATTATAGCTACTATTTTGGTTTGAAGGGGGCCCCAAAAAAGGTACGGGGCCTTGGGCCCCACATGATCTTAATCGGGCTCTGGCTTTATACCATGTTCCTAATATAGCAGGGTCGAAAATAGGGGGGGGGGGGGCGAGCGGGACATATGATACGGACACCAGAAGATTTAGTTCGTCGTTCGAAAAAATAATAATAACGAAATTTAGGCACATTAAATTGGACAACCCAAAGTAAAGATATATTCGTTAATTTTATACTCTTTGCTTTTTCATTAGGTGACTACCCAAGGATGCCAGAACAATACTTTATTAACGAATTCATCCAAGATTTTTGCAAAATCAATACAATGTCTCAATTAGATTCGAATTGGTTGAGTATTTCTTACGTTATCGTGATGACAAGATTTACATTATATATAGACACAAACATATATAAATACGAAGTGATTGCAACAGGTCGAATTTCAAATAAATCAACCTAAAAACTTTAAGATTAATATTAATATACTTCCAAACAATTATTTCATATTTAAAATAAAAATTAAGGGAATGGATCGGAAACGTAATAATTATCTAACTACAATAATGATCCAAAAACTTACGCTTTATTAATATGAAATGCACCTATTTAATATAAAAAAAGGTATAAATACTTACGAGGGTTAGTCGGAAGTAAATTTTATTAGACTACTAAGGGCACTGTTTTCATTCCATACAAGTAATATATTGCGGACATAAAAAAGTAACCTTGTCAGTACCAATTCTTAACTTTTACCAAAGTTAAAAAAAAAAAGAATCTTAAAAATGCTTGTCCTGCATATGAGAAAACTGTTTCGCGACTGTCCTTTGAACTTTGAACTTTGAAGGGGGGGGGGGGGGCTTTGAGACCTATAGCGGCTTGGCTGTCGTCTCAAGTGGTCCATCAAACCAAATTAATTATCCATGAAATAACACCATTAAAAACGATTAATGCAATATAAGAAATTTATAGTTGACGCTCGGAAATCACCAGAGGAGATAAATTTGTCCAAAAAGTTCAGAAAAACTCGAAAACAATCACTGTTTAGAATTGCAACGTTCCAGGATAAAGCACGCAGTTGCCGATATTTGATACAAGAAAAGAGAATGTGCTCCAACGAGTCTGGGACCTGACATGCACTGCAGTTACCATCTTCCGTCAGATTAAAGCGAGCCAACATAGCAGGGGTGGTGATCACCATCTTACACATAAGCCGAGAAATAAGTATATCCTCACGTCTGTTCAAAGCCCATGAATGGGACTGAGTAATGTTGGGAATATTGACATGTGACTGTCGTATTTGCTAGCGAAGAACAACTGATCACACTGCCTCCCTATGTTTGATTTACACGAGCGAGACATGTCCTCTGGAGAAACCCAGTCAAGCAAGGCATCCGCATCGGTAACACTCCTGGCCAGCCAATCAGCTTTTTCGTTAAGGGGAATCCCTCGGTGACCTGGGACCCAGTAAATATTAATGCTTAATATGTATTCAGTCAGTCTCTGAATTTTGTTATGCAGCCATACTATCACTTTAGGAGATCGCCAATTGACGCACTGAAGGGCAGATAGTACTGATAAGCTATCAGTCAGAATGATGATGGAAGAAGCCATGGAAGTCAACTCATCAAAAGCCGTACCGATGGCAAGAGCCTCAGCCGTGAAAATAGAATTCGTATCATTAACTCTATACCTGAATTGGTTGTTTGAGGAGCAGCCAGCAATCGAAGTCACACACGTCGACTTCGAAGCGTCAGTAGCTATGATTTCCCAGGGGCTCGGGAATTCCTGGATGAAATCTGCGAAAAGAGGGAAGATTACAGTTGCAGCAAGGTCTGTTCTTTGAAAAGGGAGATCCGATAAGTGATATTGCACTGCTCTCATATTAGAAGGCATCGGATATTGGAACCGTATCAAACACTCTGGCCGACAAGAAAACTCCTCAAACACATTCAAAACACATGGGTGACAAACACATTCAAAACACATGGGTGACAGCTGGCGACAACTTGAAGCTCGCTGTCCCAGAGTGGGGACCAATTTCTTAATACCAGGTGCTTTATCCAGAACCCGCACGCGACGCCTTTGATCCTATCGGAAACCGGAACTACACCAGCATGTTTCCGAAGTATAATGTTAGGGGTCCACTTTGGCAGCCCCAAAGTCACCCTAATGGCACTTGTTTGCAGGACTTCTAGCTTTTTAAGAACAGAAACACTTGCCATGTTAAGAACCGCAGCCCCATACTCAATGCAACTGTAAACTGAAGCAGACGCCAGCGTCAGCAGGTGCCTAGATCTTGCACCATAACTTTTGCAGGCCAGTGATTTTAACATGCTGATGCGGCAAAACACTTTTCTTCGCAGATAATTGACATGGCTACTGAAGCCTCCCCGGCGAGCCACATGAAATCAGAATTTAATTTCGTCGCTCCACTCAATAAGGCCCCCATTTATGCTGAAATCAAAGTCGCACTGTGCATGCCTTCGAGATAGGTTAATCGCGCGGCTCTTATCAGAGCGAACTGACAATTTCCAGTAATTACACCACTGGGTGATGAGACGCAAGGCTTCTTGTAACTTTGCCTGGCAGGTGACTAGAGAAGAGTTAATGCAGTAAATAAAAATGTCGTCAGCATATATCAGAAACTTGATGCCAAGACCTTCCAGCACCTCGAAAAATTCATACAAAAAGATAGTAAAAAGGATCGGGCTTAATACTGCACCCTGAGGAACTCCTCGACCAGTAGTGCGGGGGGACGACTGGAAACACCTCCAGAGCACCTTGATACTCCAACAAGAAAGGAAGCGATGGAGCCATTGAAGTATCGGGCCAACAATTCCAATCTTAGCACACTTGAGTATCAGGCCATCAATATACACCGAGTCGTAAGCTGCTTGGATGTCCAGCGAGATTCCCAAAACAAATTTTTTATCCAATTTAGCCTGCTGGATGTCAAGGTGGAGTATCATGATTGCAGTTTGGCTGTCACGGAACGGTTGAAACCCAAGGTGTCTCAGGTCAAGGATTTTATTTTCGAGGAGATGATTGGAAATTCTGTTAGCGATCATTCTCTCGCAGATTTTGCACATGACAGATGTAAGAGCAATAGAGCGATATGAAGTGGTATCAGCTTTAGGTTTGTCTGGTTTAAGTATTGGTATGATCAGAGAGGAGGTCCACTCGAAGGGGATATCCCCAGTAGTCCAGATCGAGTTGTAGATACAAAGGAGGCACTCCAAAGCGTGATCGGAAAGTCCCTTAAAGAGTGCTGCACTAATTTTATCCCCACCAGGAGCTGTGAGTTTCGTTCGTCGAATGGAATCTTTAAGTTCCGTCATTGTGAACAGACAGTTAAGCTTTTCAGATACATCAGCACTAAAGGTTAAGGGGATCTGATCATGAAATGCAGACTCGCTAAAATGGTCTGCAAAGAGCTCCGCTTGGGTAATCGCCTTAGAGCTAAGGGAGTCAGCGTGCCGGCAGAGATGGCAATCAGGAGACGAGGACTGCCGGTTCTTAAATTTTCGGAAAACTTTATAAAGAATACCAGGGTCTTTAGCATTACGGCACACAGAGTCCCAGTAACACCGTTTAGCGTCTCGTGTAGCTTGTCGAAGCTTGGCTGCAGTCTGTTTGAATTTTATCCAGAACTCCGTGAACACAAGCTGGCGGGCTTTCTTAAGGAAATATCTCTTCTGCCTCAACGAACCGCTGCATGTAGTTGACCACCACACTGGGAGGCCTTTAGCAGGGTGCTTCCTTGAAAGGCTATAATTGTGCATAGCACGGCGAACCAGATCAAGAAAAGAATTATAATTTATATCAGGAAAGTGCAATAGATAGTCATTTTCATTTACCATCCGGCAGATGAGAGGCCATTTGTAAAGAGTGGATCCTGGTTGCAAAGGTGTCCTCATTTGCACCTGAATACTGATAGGAAAGTGATCGCTATCGTACGTGTCATCTTCGACATGGAAAGTTGTGCCAGCGAACAAATCAGATGAACATAGGGAGAGATCCAGGCTCGGACTGGCCCGCCGGCCCATCGGCCCGAGGGCCGGTGCGCCCTCAGCCAGGGAAAATGTTGCGCCCCTAAGCCACTGCAATGTTTTCCCCTGGCTATAAGCATACATTCTGATTATTGTACTAAATTTGGATAATTTTCTTACGAATAATCATCAATTAAGACAAATGTCAAAAGAGAGAGATTTTTATTATCATGAAGAAATTGAAGATACATCGAAGGAATTTCCTGAATAGGAAACCAAAGCAGACGTGTTTGCATACTATTGAGGAATCTTCTTGCGTACTATTTAAGATCTTGTTCATAGGGAAAGTTTTAAAAGCCCTGGCGCGCTGTGGATACTACGCCCAGGTATTACTCCCGCGCCCTGCGAGAAATTTTTTCATTGGTTCTTAAAATAATATGTTTTAGGTCTTACATTTAGGCTAAATATTTTGGAAATTTTCCGTCCCTTAGCTATTAGGCGGTCAACCCAGGGCGGTCACCCACAGTGTTGAATTCAGACACTTTTGTCCGGGAGGGATTTCTGTAGCTCCAGGAGGGGGGGAAATTCCACTTTTTGCCCATTGAAAGCATAAAATCTCAAATCTTCCGGGGGGGGGGGACATTTCCAGGCTCAGAGGGATGATGTCCCCCCCTGGCCACCGCATGAATTCAACATTGGTCACCGAACTTGCGCCCCTTTAAAGCCGGCCCTGAATGTCCCTATAATCGAAAGTATGCTTTTCGAAAAACAGTTTGATAAAAGAAAGAGATAAATATTAGAAAACCAAAACGTTTTGTGTGGATTTTGTTGTTGACTGGAAAACATACTCTTTCTTTTCGAGGAATACAACCTCGATCACATTTCTGGATTGCAATTCTACAAGCTGCAGATTCCCGCGGCCAGCGTTTTTTTTTTTTTTTTTTTTTTAATTAAAAAAACCTATTATATTTTTCGGATAGTAATCTTAGATATATTTAATAACAGCATCTCTGTAATTAAATAACTAATAGAAAATTCTGGTATGTATTTTCAATAAAAAATTACTTTATTTCATCACAGAAAAATCGATCATTTAATAAAGCGATGATTACTATTCAGAAACTATTGTAGGTTAAAAAAAAAAAAAAAAAAAAAAAAAAAAAAAAAAAAAAAAACGCTGACTGCAAAATCCTGTAGCTTACAGGATTGCAATCCCCGGGGGATTTATTTCAATTATGGAAACTTAAATATTTCCCTTGATCTCTAATTGTGATAAAAAATTTGCAAATCATGGTAAGAGTGTTCTGAAAAAAGTAAATTTACTCAATTATTTCAGTGATTTAAGACTACTAATAGCTATTTCCGATCTATCTTTTCAGTAGAAACTTTTTTATAGTGCGATATCAATTCAGTATTTAACGGATGCATAAAGTAATTTTTAAAGCAGATAAAATACCTCTTCCCCCTCCTGTCTCTCCTTAGTTCAAATGCTTCAAGTCTAATATTATTTTCACAAGTAAGTGTTCTTTCCGCATTTACATACAAACAGTAATACATCATACATTCATCATATAGTTCAACATTCAAATACTGCTATAATGTGTGGTACTTTTTCCAAAAATATATAAATAAATAAATGAAATAAAATAAAAATCAAGCATGAGTTTTAACTTCAGAATTTCTATTTCCATTTCCATACGGAAAGTACATTTTTGTTTTAGATATAAATATTTTTTGAACGAAGTTTGCATATTAAATCTTTTTCTGTGTGTGTGTGATGAGGTAGACACCTGCAGAGATCCCATTTAAATATACTACTTTGCTAAAGAAAAAACAAATATTTAGCAATTTTAATCAGTAATTCTAGAAGCATAATTAATTTTTGCCTAAAAAAATCGACAAATTAGTTGAAGTTTCTAATTAAAATAAGGTCAATTATTATCATATTTTATTGTTATTATTAGCGCAGTTTTTTTCCAGTAAACACGACTGTTGGTCAAATGGCAACTCATATCTTTAGACCAAAGATCAGCCAAACGTTGACTCTGACGCAGTGTTAGCTGTTGGTCCAACTAATAGAAAAATCTTTGGCCAATGTCAATCGCCAAACTGCCAATCGCAAGACTGCCAAACTCAATCGTTGGCTAACGAAGCTAGAAAACAATGAACTAATGATATCCCAATAATTCTGTCTTGCTTGAGTAAAAAAATATATATATATATATATATAAAAGGGAAGAGTCGTAACTCACAGAAAGATGACGGTAATATACATATATATATATATATATATCGTTAAGCTTGTAATAAAATCTGAAATTGCTAAAAAAGTAAAGCAATGTTATTTTTGTTGTTGTTAATGGACACGACTATGGATATACCAAATTGGACTAATGTGTTAATTTACACTCCTGGACAAAAAAAAATCAAGCTAGACTAAAGTGTTAAAGTCCTGGACAAAAAAAAAAAAAAGCGATCCCCTCCTACTAATTCCTGTAAAAATATTTGTAAAAAAAATTATAGGTATCAATCGATTGGAAATAATGTCTACTAATTAATGCTATGCATATAATGTTTCAGGAGTCGTCTACATATTAAATATTATACCAACTTTGAATTTAAAACCATAACACGCATTTTTTAACCCCATTTGAGTTCCTTGGATCGAGACAGCTGGCGGAAAGGTATAGTTTATAGTATTTATCTTAAATATTCATAGAATTAGAAGAGTTTAAAGTTTGAGGATGCTAATGTTAAATACATTTGACAAACTTATAAAAATCATCCGATTGAATTTTTATTAATTTTTTAATGAAATACACTTAATTGACCTAAACATATTCCAGGCTTTTATTGTATTCAAAGACATTTTTTTTAAGTTATTAATAAATTCACATTAAAAAATTATAAATCATGAATTGCATTAATTTTTGTATAAAAAAATCACTAGTGTGTAAGTTTACATCTCATTTGAATAATTAGTTTTCGAGATATAGAAAACCTTCTTCTGTTTTCAAAAGATCCACAAAAAATAAATCGTAATATATTACCTGAAACATTTTGCTGAATTTACTTTTATAGAAAGAAAGTTAATTATAAATTTAAAATTCCTGTATAATTTACGGGTGTCTAAATGAATGTTTTCATTACTTTTTCTTGTAGGATTTTAATTTTATTTTTCGAAATTTTTAGACAAACCCCTAACACATTTTCTTTTATAAGGCTATGGAGATTTAAGAGAAGTATATTCCCAAGTTACCTTGATCCAGGGAACTCAAAGAGAGTGTCAAAAGTAGGTTTTACCATTTGAAAAATCATGGTTCGTGCATTTTTTTTAATATGTAGACAATCCCCGAAACAAAATTTATGAATAGAATTTAATAGTAGATATTATTCCCAATAAATTGGTACCTATGTTTTTTTATATCTTATTTGCAGGATAATTAGTAAGGGTGATCCCTTTTTTCCCATGACTTTGTAAGGCATCTTCTACTGACAAAAAAGCTAAAGTAGGAAAGCCGGAACCTATAGTCAATCTACTACAATGTGTTCAACTACTATTTTCAACTTTCTAGCGTTTTTGAACATTACATAACATGTTTTGGAAAATTGTGTAGCATTGTAAAGATTTGATGGAACATCAAACATACACGAGGAATATAGCGAAGTCGTCTTTCCAGACTCAATAATATTATTGGGTTGTCCGGAAAGTTCGTGCCGGTTGGGAAAATCAAATAGTACCGGAAAATTCTACCATTTAAGTATTAGACATTAAATTCGATTCAAATGTATAACAATTAACGGGTTGAATTTTCCGGTACGAATTGATTTTCCCAACCTGCACGAACTTTCCGGACAACCCAATTATATTAAACAATTTTCTTACTTAGTGCTATGCGAATGTGTTATCTCTTGTCAAGTAAAACACAGAAAAAATAAGTAAGATTGACATGAGTTATTTAACATTTTCGCGCCCTCTGAAAATCCAAGGTCTGCGCCCTTTCCCCTGGCCCAGTCCGACCCTGGAGAGATCAATCAAGGAACACACCCCAATCGGGGCAACATGTGTTGGATCAGAAGAGTTGATGAGACAAAAAGAGCTATCACAAAGCCAATCCACAAAGGCTTCGGCAGTTCGAGACGATACCTGGGAGCCCCAGAGCTGATGATGTAGGTTAAAATCACCTAGGATTAGAGTCGGGCCATCAACATCACGACAGATCTTGATTATATCAGTAACAACCAGACCGGAGCCAGAGTAAATATTAATAATGTTTAAATGATAAGAGCCAAAGTAACAGCGGACTCTCATAAATTCATTCGCAGAACTAGAATCAAAAAGGTTGATACGAGCAGAGGACCATTTATTGTTTACTGCAATGGCCAGTCCACCGCCTGGGCGGTCCAGCCTATCAGACCTATACAAAATTTTTCCAGGAAGGGAAACAGATTTATCCGGGGATAGAAAGGTTTCTTGAATCGCCAAAACATCGGCCGTAGAAAATGGAGGGCAGCTTAGCCAGGGAAGTTTATTCATAAGACTGCGACAGTTCCACCGTATAATATTTATGCCCATATATGAATAGAGAACCAATAAAACAAATATAACAACAAAGGCTACGACATAAAAACCACCCAGGCAAGTTGCAACTCGCAATCGCCAGTCAACAAAACATAAGAGAAAACAGTCCCATAATGGTAAGTGCTACCTTGTCTGAGAGCCGCTGCCATGGTTCTGGCGTTTACGTCTCTCAGGTGAAAAGCCATTCCATATAGCTTCAATAACCTTCTCCGACTGTTTAGAGAAAAGATCTACTATAATTTTCAACATAGTGTTAGTTCGTACTTCGATAATTTTTTGGAATTCTTCCACTTCCGTTTTTTGAACACTTGCTACTTTAGCATAAGTTTTGGCTTCAGATTTGGGGGAAAATTGCCTACGTGCATCTATAAAGGAGAGAAAGTTCTTACATTTAAATCTGAGTAAATCGATTTCCTTGAGACGGAAAGAGCATTGTTTATAATCGGCCCTGTGTTCCTCTCCACAATTGGTACAAGATATTGGGTCTTTGCAAGGTTCACCATGATGAGTACCACAAGTGGCGCATAACTGCTCGGATTTGCAGCGGATTGTACTGTGATTAAACTTGTAACATTTTGAACATCGGCGAGGGCGATCAATAAACTGTTGTATTCGCTGGACAGAGAACCATGTTTTAATTTCGGGGGGGAGGGAGGTGCCCAAAATTGTAATAAGAACAGGAGACGTTTCATTTTTGCTGTCCTTCTTAAAAAAACGACGTAGTTCGAGAATATGTAGCTTATTTGATTCCTCCATCTCCCGGGCAATATCCGCTAACGGTATATCAACCGGAATGTTGAACAGGAGAAACCTATTGGAAATATTTTCCCATATAACTCTGGATGATACTTGAACACCCAGAAATGAAGTGACTTTACTAATGTTTATGGCACACAGCTCGTCTTTCGTGGAAAATATTATACTTCCGGACCGGGTAAATTTCACATTTTCAATTTTCTCAGCATTTTCAATTTTTTACCTTATTTCTATTTGAATATCCCCATCCCCAGGGTTACGTTTGGGAATTGCCGCTGATTCTTTACTCATTAAAAAAATGTTAAAGGTCCTTCCTCCATTATCTGCCGGCTTTTTTAACAATGATTCAATTGGTGCAGACGACCGAACGAAGAAGGGATTATTTTCGGTAAACTTTGACCCGCCATCCTCCACATCGGTCATTTCCATATTTACTATCGGAATTTCCGAACTGGAGTCAAAAGCTGCGTTTAATACAGAACTTTCCATTTCAGAACTGGAGTCAGAAACTACATTAATTACAGGATTCAAAATATCCGAGCTGGAGACAGAAACTACATTAAAGGTAGAATTTGCCATACCGGTATGTAGACCAGCTACACAACACTAATTGGCCAAATCCAGTGTAAAGTCCAATAATAGAGCTAATTTCAACACAGAAATATAAATAAATACGCTTACCCCAGTTGAAGACTCGAAATAGCACTAAAGTAAACACCAGCGATAGCAAACTACCGCAGAAAATACGAAAGCAAACCTAAGACAACACGCCAGCCGCCACGTTGGTAAAAACGCCCCCCACGACAACGCCAAAAAACAACAAAAAAATCTTTGCGACTGTCTTCATTTCTTCATTGGTGCCAAATGGCCTGCATTTTAGAGTCTTCTCCAATACAGAAAAAGAGGTGGAAGAACCTTGGAACCAGGGTGGATCTTTAGGGTGGACGGGCAAAGCGTTCCCAACTGAGACTGCAATAACACCTGGACAATAAGAAAAGGGTTAATCAACCAATCTACCACTGCATTTTTGTCGCAGCGATCATTGCAAGAATCGACATGGCGACGTAGGCCGATCATATATATAATAGACATGTTAAACATAGACCAATCACATCGCCCATATTCATGTGTACAGAAGGAGCCCTAAAGAATGGACAGGTGTTTCTTGCTATCCAACAGTAATTTGACCAACAATGACGTCAACTACTTTATACAACATCCAAAAGTCTTTTATTCATTTCAGTACCCGCCGTTACCATGCCCATTTATACCGCTAAAAATTCTTATTTCCTACTTTGTTCACGATTGTAAAAAAGATCTGATCTTCATGTCTGCCAGGCCCAGATGGGTCGCCCATCCTTGCTTTCTGGTAGAACTGCGCCGGCGCCATCTGCAGTATCTTGGTCGTACGCCACCAAGACCAAATGACACATGGATGGCTTTCACATTAAGCCAATTTCTTGTTTGCCTGACTGCATTACAATTTACGGGCAGAAAGGAGGAGAATCTTATTTTCCGATAACTGTAAAAAGATTAATAAAGTTAGTTTAATAAGTATAAAGTAATTGAAACATGTTTAAATATCACATTAGGGTAATAATTGTTCATGCTTGTTAGAAATAAGCTTTTGGTTCCAATGGCGTTACTGCGTTTTTTATTTCAAATCGAGATTGGTAAAGAGATTTAATTGCTGTGACAGATGAAAACAAGTTGGAAATTGTACGTCAAACGTGACAAATGAGGTGCGTTCGTACTGTAGCTAGTTATATAAATATTCAGATCTTGATGATTTTTAATTCTGTGAAATGAATTATATCGTCTGCAGATTAATTTCTGCCATAAAGTAAGTATCTCGGTCGCTTGACGATTAAACCTCGGAAGCTCCTCTAACAAGAAAGCACCGATTTTGAAAAAAAAAATTCAAATTTCTTAATAAATATTTTTATTAATATCTCCTAAAGTTTTGATTCGATTTTTAAAAAAATTGAAATGTCTCGACAAAATTCTGCAAAGATAATATATCTTAAATTCCAAACCATTCGGTTGGGTAGTTTTTGCGTTGTTATATGCGGACGGACGGACAGACAGACGGACGGACCAAGTGACGACAATAGGTGCTACGTATTTATATAATTACGAACGCACCTAATGAGCCACAAATACTTTTCACCACAAATATGTTGTTGAGAATTGAATCGAAATTTCCAATGCTTAACTCAGCAGTAGTTTTTAATTTTTTATGGAAAGCCGAAAATAAGGTTTTGGTATTGATGACTGGAATTTTGCTTTGAGATTGTTATTAAATGATAGATAAAGTTTCCTTTTCAGTTCATGCTTAATTTGCCATCTTCAATGTTTTCTGTGTCCATTCAACCAAGTTGTCAACATGGCAGGGTGTCTATTAGTGCTCGCGAATATACGTTTAAAACGTATTGTAACCGGTAACGATTTTAGATAGGTATAATATGGAACAAGTTGGAAATTGTACGTCAAACGTGACAAATGAGGTGCGTTCGTACTATAGCTAGTTATATAAATATTCAGATCTTGATGATTTTTAATTCTGTGAAATGAATTATATCGTCTGCAGATTAATTTCTGTCATAAAGTAAGTATCTCGGTCGCTTGACGATTAAACATCGGAAGCTCCTCTAACAAGAAAGCACCGATTTAAAAAAAATATTCAAATTTCTTAATAAATATTTTTATTAATATCTCCTAAAGTTTTGATTCGATTTTAAAAAAAAAATTGAAATGTCTCGACAAAATTCTGCAAAGATAATATATCTTAAATTCCAAACCATTCGGTTGGGTAGTTTTTGCGTTGTTATATGCGGACGGACGGACAGACGGACGGACCAAGCGACGACAATAGGTGCTACGTGTTTATATAATTACGAACACACCTAATGAGCCACAAATACTTTTCACCACAAATATGTTGTTGAGAATTGAATCGAAATTTCCAATGCTTAACTCAGCAGTAGTTTTTAATTTTTTATGGAAAGCCGAAAATAAGGTTTTGGTATTGATGACTGGAATTTTGCTTTGAGATTGTTATTAAATGATAGATCTCATCAAAAAGTCACCTGTAAAAAAAGCAGCCAAGTCTCGTAACTCATTTACCGTAAAAAGTACTGAGATCGTATAAAGCCAAGTTTAACTATCTTATTAACTCTGAAATTTTCATTCACAAATCACTCCTAGTCTCTACATCTTTAGTTAATTATTATTTTGTGACTTGGCAATTACGTAGCACGAGAATGTGTTGTATATAGTTAGTCTTAATCAAATAATACTATAACATATTAAAGTGTAATAACTTCCCTGTGCGTATATAATTTGCTTTAGTTAAATTATCCCATCCCATCCCATGACATAGTAAGGTGTAATAACTTTCCTGTGCTGCGTAATTGCCAAGTCACAAAATAATAATTAACTAAAGATGTAGAGACTAGGAGTGATTTGTGAATGAAAATTTCAGAGTTAATAAGATAGTTAAACTTGGCTTTATACGATCTCAGTACTTTTTACGGTAAATGAGTTACGAGACTTGGCTGCTTTTTTTACAGGTGACTTTTTGATGAGATTTCACTTCTTTTTGTAAGTAATCCTGCTTTTCTTGATTTTGGGTTCTTTTTGGAGATCATCCACTGATTTTCGCTAAGCCCACACTCTGTCCCTATTATTTACAGGTATCAAAAATTTGAAGCTTTAGTTTCGTTTGCAAAGTACTCTAGATAAAAAGAGATTTCAGGTTCCTAGGCAAGCACTAAGTTATGGGAGGGGGAGTGTCAAAAGTACTCTCAATTGCTTCCAGGATAGGTGCTATCCATCTGAGATATTACTCGCAGCCCTAGATACTTGATATTTAACATAAAAGAACTTTTTAGTATAAAAAGAAAGCCAAAATTAAAATTTCCGGAAATTTCCAATAAATCAAACTATATTCCTTTTTTCGATGTTTTTTTTTCGTTTTTTTTTTTTTAGTCTTTTTTTTATTATTTACGGATTTTTTAATTTTTCCTTACTTTGTGTACTAAACCCTGCCTTTCTACCAAATGTCAAGCTTCTAGGACTATAAAATCGAATTATTTTCAAATTTTCGACTTTTTATAAATTTATTGATTTTTCGATTTTAATTCTAAGTTACCTGATTGGCATGCCAATATAGTAATTATTTGATCCGTCTTCTTAGGATCATTTAGGTTCAATTTAGAGATAAATCAAGTGAATCTTAGAGTCACCATGATTTTATTTAGAAAGGACTATCAAGCCATAACCAGCCAGTAATATCGGGGGGGGGGGGGGGGTAGGGGGAGCTGTGAAAATTTTTGTGGGGCTAACATCATTTAACAAACCATATTTCATACGTGAAGTAAATAGAGTACAACCTGTGAAAGAAAACAAACCTGTCTATAAAGAAATCGCCTATATCGTAGCCAGTCTATAGCGGAACTTTTCTATAACGAAATTCGTAAACGAAAGAAAAGAAAACCATAATCCGGGAGAAATAACATAAAACAATTAGGGGCGTTGTACTAGCTAATAGGACAATTATCTTAAAACTAATGTTTCTAGCAGTACAAAATCAAATTGTTTTCGAATTTTCGATTTCTTAAAGATATTTCGATTTTTCGATTTTATTTTCGAATTTAACGAATATTTTAATTGTTCCTTTTATTGAATAGTAAATACTACCTTTAGACCAAGTTTTAAGTTTCTAAGACTACAAGATAAAATTATTTTCAATTTTTTATTTTTTCGAATTTTTTTTTATAATTTTCTGGATTTTTTAATTTTTTCTTATTTTGTATCTTTATTACAAATTTCAAGTTTCTAGCGCTACAAAATCGAATTATTTTGAAATTTCCGATTATTTTCGAGTTTTTTATTCTATTTTCGAATTTATTGTGATTTAATGTTTCCTTTTTCTCTATCCTAAACAATAAGTTTTCGCCGAATTTTAAGTTCTAAAGCTACAAAATCGAATTTTTTTCAATTTTTCTAATTTTTTTTTTTCGAATTTTACAGATTTTTTATTTATTTCTTTTTTTGTATCCTAAATACTACCTTTAATCCAAATTTTAAGTTTCTAGCTTTACAAAATCGAATTATTTTAAAATTTTCGTTTTTTTTCGATTTTTTTTATTTTATTTTCAATTTTTGTTGTGTTTTTAATTTTTTCTTTTTCTGAATCCTAAACACTATCTTTACAGCAAATTTTCAGTTTCTAAGACTACGAGATCATATTATTTCAATTTATCTACTTTTCTTTCTTTCTTTCTATTTTTTATTTATTTTTTTTATTTTTTTAAATTTTCGATTTTTTTTTTGAATTATCCATATTTTTTAATGTTTCCTTATTTAGTATCTTAAATATTACCTTTATTCCAAATTTCAAGTTTCTAGCGCTATATGAAATCGAATTATTTTCAAAATTTCCTTATTTTTCGATTTTTTTATTTTATTTTCCAATTTTATTGCGTTTTTATTTTAACTTATTCTGAATCCTAAACACTATCTTTACCGCGAATTTTAAGTTTCTAAGGCTAAAAGATCAAATTATTCTAATTTTTTTTTTTAATTTTTTCGAATTTTTCGAATTTTTGATTTTTTTTTTCGAATTTTCTGGATTTCTTAATATTTTTCCTTATTTTGCATCCTAAATACTACCTTTATTCCGAATTCCAAGTTTCTAGCGCAACAAAATTGAATTATTTGAAAATTTTCGATTTTTATCGATTTTTCGATTTTATTTTTTAAAAAAAATTGTGTTTTTGACGTTTTATTTTTCTGAATTCTAAACACTACCTTCAAACCAAATTTTAAGTTTTTAAGACTACAAGATCGTGTTATTTTCAATTTTCAATTTTGTTCGATTTTTTTGAATTTTCGAATGTTTTTTTTTCCGGATTTTATAATTTTTTCTTTCTTTGTATCCGAAACACTAGCTTTATTCCAAATTTTAAGTTTCTGTGGCTGCGGGATCTACCCATTCTTTTTGATGACGCGAGATGGAGTGAGTGTATGAGTGACAAAAAATCGAAACTTTGAGTTCATATATCGTCTGCACTAATTTATGGGTATTTTTTTAATTATCCATATTTTTTAATTTTTCCTTATTTAGTATCTTAAATATTACCTTTATTCCAAATTTCAAGTTTCTAGCGCTATAAAATCGAATTATTTTCAAATTTTCCTTATTTTTCGATTTTTTCGATTTTTTGATTTTATTTTCGAATTTTATTGCGTTTTTTATTTTAACTTATTCTGAATCCTAAACACTATCTTTAATGCGAATTTTAAGCTTCTAAGGCTAAACAATCAAATTATTTTAATTATTTTAATTTTTTGCGAATTTTTCAAATTTTTGAATTTTTTTTTCGAATTTTCCGGAATTTTTAATTTTTCCTTATTTTGCATCCTAAATACTTCCTTTATTCCGAGTTCCAAGTTTCTAGCGCAACAAAATCGGATTATTTGAAAATTTTCGATTTTTTTCGATTTTTCGATTTTTTCAATTTTGCTTTCGATTTTTTTTGGTGTTTTTGATGTTTTCTTTTTCTGGATACTAAACACTACCTTCACACCGAATCTTAAGTTTCTAAGACTACAAGATCGTATTATTTTCAATTTTCAATTTTGATGGAATTTGCTGAATTTTCGAATGTTTTTTTTTTTTCGAATTTTCCGTATTTTATAATTTTTCCTTTCTTTGTATCCTAAACATTACCGTTTTTCCAAATGTCAAGTTTCTAGGACTACGGGATCTACCTAATCTTTTTGATGACGCGTGAACGAGTGAGTGAGTGACAAAAAATCGAATGTTTGAGTTCATATATCGTCTGAACTAGAAAAGATAGAAAGTTGTAATTTTAAATTTTGGTCCTGTGTGCCAAATACTCTAGAAAAACGGAAGTTTCAAATTTTTTGAATACTCCAGCACGGAGATATGGGGGGGGGGGGGGTCAAAAGTGCCCTGAGTTGCTTCCAGTAAAGTATGCTTACGGATGTCCTCTCTCGACTTGGCGGAGGCACTACCGTGCCTCCAGATTATATAATTGCACGGTCTAATGAAGTTATTATTTGAAACGATATCATTTAATTTTTCACATACTGATTAAAACTACGCACGTTATTTTTTATTTGTACTTGGATGTTTATTTCCATATTTGTAACCATGGAGTACATCGAGCCACAATTTTCATAAATTAAATTATGTTTATCGTTTACACATTGTATTTTTACGTGTTACAAACTCTATGGTTTTTCGGTACTTCTCTATTATCCCGTCGACCACTTTTCATAACAAAAAGCTATCACCAAACTGTAACGCCAAATAAACGGGAGAACTTTGCCATTATAGTATCAAAATAAATAAATAAATATAATGTAAGAATTTAAGGACAGAATTGTTATTTTAATTAAGGAAATAACTAATAAATCAGTAAAACATAATGAAAAATACACGCAAATGTCGAATTAAAAAGCACTTGATGAAATAACAAACACGTGTAATGCTTCTGACATCAAGTAAATGGGACTGCATTTTTGGCGTTTAATCTTACAGTTTGGCGATGTTTTTTGTTATGAAAAGTGGTCGACGGGATAATAGAGAAGTACCGGTTTTTCTTATAATACATGGTTTGTATAGATTCGAGGGGAAAATTATATTACTTTCATAAAAATGTATTTGGATGGTTTCTTGTTAATACAATCTTGCCAAGGCTGTGGTTTTCCTATTAGACTTAATGTTATCTATATGCTTCATTTTTCTGCAACTAAATTTCCTCATGCCAATATAGTAATTCATTGATCCGTTTTCTTAGGATCGTTTATGTTCAATTTAGAGATAAAGCAAGAGAATCTTAGAATCACCATGATTTTATTTAGAAAGGACTATCAAGCCATAACCAACCAGTAATGTCGGGAGGGAGGGAGAGATGTGAAAACTTTTGTGCGACCAACATCTTTTAACAACAAATATTTCATATATAAATTAAATAGAGTAAAGCCTGTGAAAGAAAATGAACCTGTCTATAAAAAAAAGGTCTATAACGTAGCCAGTCTATAGCGGAACTTTTGTATTACAAAATTCGTAAACAAAAGAAAAGAAAAGCATAATCCGGGGAAAATAACACAAAACAATAACGGAAGGTGTACTAGTTAAAAGGACAATTATCTTAAAATCTATCTAAAACAAACTATCCCCATCCTGTGGGATTTGTTTTTCAATGTTTTACTTTATTTAATGCAAAACATAGATTGCATCCGACAACTCATAAAAAAGTCCTCCGGCCTGTACCGGCAGGAAAAGGTAGCTTTCCTATATCTTCGTTTTAAAATTTTAGCTAATCTTACTCGAAAACAGCAAGTTAAAATGCAAAGAAACCGTTTACAAAAGATTCGTTTACACTGAATTTGAATAAGAAATTCGCCAAATTATTGAGCTATAGCCAAGTTGGCTTCATTTATGAAGACTTATTTTTGTCGCCAAATTTGGCGAGATTTCGCCAATTGTCGCCAAGTTTGGCGAGAATTTGGTGCTAATGGATATGAATATATAGTTTTATGCGTATGATTGGAAAAATGATTACAACAATGAAAGAAAATAATTTGCGAGAAATCGCGTTCACTAAAACTTATAAATTTATATTAAAATCATTAAAATTACAGACATTACAATACACTTTCATAAAACATTAAAAACATATTAAAATTGGACGTTTCGGATTTACATGGAAAATCCCTCTTCAACAACAACATTTCACTTAGCGTAAATCATAGTTCAAAAATATCAACAAATAGAAAATGCAACGTATCAAAATTTCGAAGTCAAAGTTACAGTTATAATGACACGGAGTATTCATTCGGGATTGCACCTGCTTGACCATTATTGACCATAAATTTATCGTTGTTTTTTTGTAATGTGCTGTTTTGTTTCAAAATGTCAGCCACCCTAGAATTTTAAACTGCTCTATCTCAGCCAATTTTTAAGATAGAGGTAAAACAAAAAATGCTCTGGAATCCTTGTATCAAGTCCTAACACCTAATTAAAAAATAAACTTGATTTTTTAACTTTTTTGTATATTTATTTTAGTTTTAAAATTTTCCGTGGCCGCCATCGTGAAACAAGATGGCGGACCAAGCTGGCCAACGAACTCGGTCGAGGCATTGGTGAGCTTAATACACACAATTAGTTTCGTCCAAATTAATTTATAAATACGAGCGTTATCGTATCAAATTATTTTCATTTTTTCAATTTTTTTCGAATTTTTTTATTTTTTTTCGAATTTTCTGGATTTTTTTAATTTTCCTTTTTCTGTATCCTAAATACTACCTTTATTCCTAATTTGAATTTTCTAGCGCAACAAAATCGGATTGTCTTCAAATTTTCGGTTTTTTTCAATTTCTTCGATTTTTTCCATTTTGCTTTCGATTTTTTTGGTGTTTTTGATGTTTTCTTTTTCTGGATGTTAAACACTACCTTCACACCAAATCTTAAGTTTCCAAGACTACAAGATCGTATTATTTTCAATTTTCAATTTTGATGGAATTTGTTGAATTTTCGAATGTTTTTTTTTCGAATTTTCTGGATTTTATAATTTTTCCTTTCTTTGTATCCTAAACACTACCTTTTTTCCAAATGTCAAGTTTCTGGGGCTACGGGATCTACCCAATCTTTTTGATGACGCGTGAACGAGTGAGTAAGAAGTGACAAAAAATCGAATGTTTGAGTTCATATATCGCCTGAACTAGAAAAGACAGAAAGTTGTAATTTTAAATTTTGGTCCTGTGGGCCAAATACTCTCTATAATTGAAGTTTAAAATTTTTGGGATACTCCAGCGCGGAGATATGGGGGGGTCAAAAGTGCCCTGAGTTGCTTCCAGAAAAGTATGCTTACGGCTGTCCTCTCAAGACTTGGCGGAGGCACTGCCGTGCCTCCAGATAAAGTTTCCTTTTCAGTTCATGCTTAATTTGCCATCTTCAATGTTTTCTGTGTCCATTCAACCAAGTTGTCAACATGGCAGGGTGTCTATTAGTGCTCGCGAATATACGTTTAAAACGTATTGTAACCGGTAACGATTTTAGATAGGTATAATATGGAACAAGTTGGAAATTGTACATCAAACGTGACAAATGAGGTGCGTTCGTACTATAGCTAGTTATATAAATATTCAGATCTTGATGATTTTTAATTCTGTGAAATGAATTATATCGTCTGCAGATTAATTTCTGTAATAAAATAAGTATCTCGGTCGCTTGACGATTAAACATCGGAAGCTCCTCTAACAAGAAAGCACCGATTTAAAAAAAAAAATCAAATTTCTTAATAAATATTTTTATTAATATCTCCTAAAGTTTTGATTCGATTTTTAAAAAAATCGAAATGTCTCGACAAAATTCTGCAAAGATAATATATCTTAAATTCCAAACCATTCGGTTGGGTAGTTTTTGCGTTGTTATATGCGGACGGACGGACAGACAGACGGACGGAAAGATGGACGGACCAAGCGACGACAATAAGTGCTACGTATTTATATAATTACGAACGCACCTAATGAGCCACAAATACTTTTCACCACAAATATGTTGTTGAGAATTGAATCGAAATTTCCAATGCTTAACTCAGCAGTAGTTTTTAATTTTTTATGGAAAGCCGAAAATAAGGTTTTGGTATTGATGACTGGAATTTTGCTTTGAGATTGTTATTAAATGATAGATAAAGTTTCCTTTTCAGTTCATGCTTAATTTCCCAGATAGCACAAACCCTTTTCAAAACCTTGTTATATCCTTGTGTCAGCCTTAAAAACCCTTGAAACAACGTTATTGTAAGCTTATGTGCTGTGTGGGTTGCCATCTTCAATGTTTTCTGTGTCCATTCAACCAAGTTGTCAACATGGCAGGGTGTCTATTAGTGCTCGCGAATATACGTTTAAAACGTATTGTAACCGGTAACGATTTTAGATAGGTATAATATGGAACAAGTTGGAAATTGTACGTCAAACGTGACAAATGTGGTGCGTTCGTACTATAGCTAGTTATATAAATATTCAGATCTTGATGATTTTTAATTCTGTGAAATGAATTATATCGTCTGCAGATTAATTTCTGTCATAAAGTAAGTATCTCGGTCGCTTGACGATTAAACATCGGAAGCTCCTCTAACAAGAAAGCACCGATTAAAAAAAAAAATTCAAATTTCTTAATAAATATTTTTATTAATATCTCCTAAAGTTTTGATTCGATTTAAAAAAAAAATTGAAATGTCTCGACAAAATTCTGCAAAGATAATATATCTTAAATTTTAAACCATTCGGTTGGGTAGTTTTTGCATTGTTATATGCGGACGGACGGACAGACAGACGGACGGACCAAGCGACGACAATAGGTGCTACGTATTTATATAATTACGAACGCACCTAAAAAAGGCTTAACTACGTATACGTTTAAACGTATATAAACGTATATTCGCGAGCACTAGTGTCTATTCCAGCTGAGTTACAAACTTCCCTCACTTTTCCAAGTCTTTCAAACAAACTAGTAAATCTACAGATCAGAGGCATTAACGTCAGCTCTACAAATCATTGTTCATTAATCTCACTAATTTTTAATACAATCTGCATAATATTTGATAGGCTAAAATTAGATTTTTAGACCAGTCATGCAAAAAAAGGCGCAAGCTAATGTTAAGTCTATGGGAAGGTTCTTGGCAGATTTCTCGCTCGCATTTTAATATTTATAAATGATGTTTTTTGCATAGGATAGCTGAAGTCGATCTCTAGCGTTGTTAGTTTTTACTTTTTTGATTTTGGTTCCAGTTTTTTTATATAAGGGTACTTTCACTTTCAGAACCGGTTCCAAAATTGAAATGGTCTGCTGTAAAAAAACTGTAACCAAAATAAAAAGTAAAAACTAACAACGTTAGAGATCGACTTCAGCTATCCTATACAAAAAAAAAAAAAAAAAAAAAATAATAATAATAATAAAAATAAAATAATAATTTAAAAACCATTAAAATGCGAGCAAGACATTTGCCAAGAACCTTCCCATAGACTTAACATTAGCTTGAGCATTTCTTCGCGTGACTAGCGTAGGCTCTTAACCATCAACGGCACCCCATCACCACCAAAGTTTTCTGCAAATGCTTCTATTATTCACATATTGCCATGATTGGGATCTCATTTCTTTTCTTTGGTTAATAACGGCCAATATTCGTGATCAGCAATAAATTTCCCTGTGTGACTTTTCCAGGTTTTCCATACCAATAAAAAAAACCCTGACGGATCGGCCTACAGGCACAGGTAGATTTCGAAGACGCAGACCGTGGGGAGCCTGTTTGTTGGGAATTGCGGAAAAAATGAACCTTTTTGCCATGATGCAGCAGTTGGAACCGCCCACTTCAAAACCTAACTTGTTTGCAGGCGGAGCCGTCAGGGATTGTTTTTTGTTTTTAATTTCTTTGCTATAAGGGTTGGTCCTATAAAAAATTCCCCAATATAAAAGTTTTAGAAAATATTAAGAGGATTTATAATAAATCTAAGCAGATTTGATATCTTTTTTTTTTTTTGAGACCGGCGACCAGGCCCCTACCTGCCAGGTTTCCCTAGCTTAAACGGGTTTAGTGCCTGGTACCGGGGCGCGTAGCGCCACTGAAGAGATGCCGCGTAGCGGCTGGCCGTTGCTGACAGGACGGCTATGTGGAGGACTTAGTTTTGTTTCCATTTTGTTTTGCTGCTAATTGATGTTATTCTTTTTATATGGACCTGTCATCGTTATGCGAGTTGGTCTCGTAATTTAGAGCCTTGATCAGGTGACGAGACCTTCACCTGATTAGGCACCCCCAGAGGTATTATTCACAGGGAACTTGGAGGACTTTACACCCACGACGGATTTTACATGCACCAGGCGCCATTAGCGTACATGATAAAAAAAAAAAAAAAAAAAAAAAAAAAAAAAAAAAAAAAAAAAAAAAAAAAACCCTGTAAGGGAAGGGGGTTAATACATGTTTATTTAACTTTACATAAAAAATAGAAGAAATGATTACTTTTACCTGTGTTGGATTGTTTTTTTCCCTTACTTTTTCTACCGTACTTTCCAGTTACCTGTTGTTTTTCTTTTGCTGCTTGATTTTTGTTGCACATTTAGGTTTATCTCGTTGCTTTTTGGTTTCTCATGTGATGCAGTTGTTTCTCTTTTGTTGCATTTATTTTGGTTTCTCATTTGTTGCAGGTTTCTCATTGTGATTTGGGTTTCTCATATTTCTCTGTTGATTTTATGCTCTGTTGCATCACTGGTAACCGTTGAATTTGTTGTCATGAATGCGCTCTAGTGGCGATCAGTCCATATATACCTTATGGCTGTTTTCATGAGCTCGATGAAGCTTTTTGAGGACTTGGTGCGCTATGGGGTGGGGCATATTCCTTGGCCATTAGTCCGTTAATTAGTTATTAACTTCCACCCTCTTAGACGCTAAAAGACGATTTTTTTTTCGCAGGAAAGAGGTATACTTTACACTGCTATTTTATTATATATACACATATATACATATATATTTTTTCCCTTTTTTTTTTTTTTTTTTTTTTTTTTTTTTTTTTTTTTTTTTCCTGGAAGGTAAGATTAATTAGACAGAGGTTATACACACTTTGAATATAGAGGTATGGTGGCTGCTGGGACTTTTATGTTTTTTTTTTTTTTTTTTTTTTTTTTTTTTTTTTTTTTTTTTTTTGTATTAGTCTATGTTTGTCTGTTTCATGTCGTCTACATTGTTCATTAGCCATCTGATCACTGCTCTACCTTTGTTTTGTACATGTTTGTTGTTTGCAAGTTGTCTGTGCCATAGTGTTTCGTTATTAACTGTGATGGTGACCAGATGGTGTGGTTCTGTGAGTGGGCAGGCCGTAAGGTAGTGTTTTATGGACCCTAATTCCCCGCATATGCATTCTGGAGAGCTAAATTTAGTAAATCTATGTAGGTATTGTGGGAATGCTCCATGATCTGTGTAGATTTGGCTCAGTAATTTACAGCTTATAAGCCGTTTTGTGTCTACTTTTGGGAAGTATCCATGAGTTGTTCTACCCGTATCCCCATAGTCCCACTCGAACTGCCATTGTTTTATTGTTAACTCTTTTAATATACGCTTAAGGTTTGATATTGGTCTTTCTATGTGGTAGGGTCTATCATTTTTTTTATTTTTAGCCGCTTCTTTTGCTAATTCGTCAGCATCCTCGTTTCCTTGGATGCCAACGTGTGCCTTAACCCAATTAATTTTAAATTTGTTGTTTGATTTTCTTATTTTGTTTTGTATGTCTGCAATTAGTTTTACTGTGTTGAATGGTTTGCTGAGTGCTAATATTGCTGATAGGCAGTCCGAGTGAATGCTATAATCCATCCCTGTTTCGTTGCCCCATTCTGTTGCCTTTAGTATCGACAGTAGTTCGGCTTGGAAGACACTGTTATGTTTCCGCAATGGTGTTGACCATAGTTTAATTTTGTGAATTGACGAAGTTATGAATTTTTTTCTTCTAAAACCCCCCTTTGGGACATTTTTAATGATATCAAAAATCTGTCATACATAAATTTTCGGCCCTTTTCCTAGAAGTAATAATAACTTTAAACGGATTCGATACGTATCATAATTAAGAAATTATGTTTTTTTCTCTGTTTTCACAAAAAGCCCCCCATTTCCCCTTACCCCCTTGGCTCGATTTTGCCCATTAACGAACTTGACCGAGATTTTATACCCCTTGATTTTATGTATCAGTTTGGAAGAAATTTGTGCAGAATTATTGACGTTATCGTGTCAACAAAAAAGTGACATAGATAGATATATATAAAGTTTTGAACTGGGAGTGGTTTTGGGTTCTGGGAGTCATGATCAGCGTAGATCTGCAAAATTTTTTTCAAAAATTCCAACTTAGGGGAGAATGTAATGGGTAGTATTTCTTACGAAATCTACATAAGAAAAAAAAATTCCAGGTATCGAAATTTTGTGATGTTACAAACAAAAATCTTAAAAGTTGTGAATTTGAGAGTGGAACTCTCACAACTGATTCTGAAACACAAACTACTGACTTCTTAAACAAATTTTTGCAAAATTTACAAATTGTTAAACATTTTACATGCTAAACATTTTGCAGATACATACTTTTGGCATCAGGTTCTATACCTTTTGGATATAATTCTTTATCACATCAGTCGTCACAGTTAAATACAGATTGTTATGATGTACCACTGGTGTCCAGAAATTAAGGGGCAGTGACCAATTTTAGACGTTTCTTGGAATATCTACTGAAACCAGTGAGGAAATGAAATGCTCGAAATGCCCTTGAACACTGCAAAAAATAATTGTTGATTTTACAGTATAAAACTGGCATCCCAGCTGCCAGTATTATACCGTAAAATTAACAGTATTAAACAGTAAAAAAAGCAGTAATACGCTGCCGCGCAAGCAGTAATACGCTACCGCGCAATACTGTAAAATCAACAATTATTTTTTGCAGTGAACTTTGAGGATAAAGAACATGGTTGACTTCATGTTTTTCAGTGAAGATTTTATCGCGAGGAAAATTAGGGGAAAGGGGGGGGGGGGCAATAATAATTTTCAAAAATATATTACAATATATAAAAATTCAGCAACATTATCTAAAAAAAATCTGTCTTCTTTTTGGTTTTGATGATTTAACTTTATTTTCCAATTTCATTAGAATTTCAAAATTATCTTCATTTTTTAAAAGAAGAAATCAGAACACTATGTAAGATGTTTAATAAATCAACAGCATCTTGGAATTTGTGTGCTGTTACAGTCAAAGCACCTTATAACGTAATCGAAAGTGCTCCAAAGATTTACTCGACATAATGGGCTTTCATTAAAACGTTATGACAAATTATTTCATTACACAGTAAAAACTCCAATTATCCAGACTAATGTGGTCTGAATGTAATCTGAGTATGCAGCAGTCCGAATAATGGCGACTGGAGATAATTATAAACAAGAACGAAAAATCATGCGTCAAGCATAGATTATGTAACACTTTCCAATGCTTCCAAAATAATTTTACAAATCATTACCGTTTAATAAGCTGAAAGATAACATCTAAGTAAACAATTTGGAAAACGCATAACATAGTTAAAACGTAATTTCAGGAATTTCCAACATATACAATATTCGGAAAAATATCCGAATACTTTTATTCAGCCCTGTATAGGATCTAAAGATTTGTATATATACTACATAGGATGCTAAATTTTAGTTTAGTCAGGAAACGCGTAGCACAATTTAAAATTATCCTTTTGGAGTGTCTGTCAATAAACGAAAATGTGTTCGCGAACTTTTGTGCTGCCCTGTATATGAAATACAAAATTTTTACACACCAAGTAATAGACAAAAAGTGAGTTAAATTTAAAATCGCGTTCAGCAACTTAAAACGGACTTTCAGGAATTATTGTTAACAGACAGTAGAGAATTCTTTTGTGTGTCCCTGCAGTGGCGTAGCTACTTTTTTGGCGCCCGGCGCAAGAAGAAATTCTGCGCCCCCCCCCCCTTCTCTAAATATAAAAAAAATGACATGATTTTTTCTTAAGACGAAAAAATGTCCTTCCAGCTTGCATCATGAGGAAAATGTAGCTTCCCTCTTCCTTATTTTTAAGAATTCAGCTAATTTTACTCAAACACACAAAACTAAAATGCGTACAACCCGATTATAGAAGATACCTAGTTTTTGTCAATACTGAATATGAATGAGAATTTCAAAAATTTATTTAGCTATCGCCAACTTCACTTCATTTATGGCGACCTACATTTATCGCCAAAATCTTTAGCCAAATACCGTTAAGCTTGGCGAGAATTTGACGTTACCAGATATGACTATGTAGTTTTAAGCGTATGAGAGTAGCAACACAAATAATTACAACAATGAAAGTCAATTTGTGAGAAACCACGTTTGCTAAAACTCATAAATTAAACCCGATTATAGAAAAAAATCTGCTGTCTTGTTTCATTTACAAGGTGCGTACACTCTTTGGGATTTCCAAGGAGTTCCATATGTCCTACGTAAAAAAATAGAACATATTTTTCAATTGACTCACTGTTTTATGTTCTTTTTTCCTTTTCAGCAATATAAATAGTTTATTTTCTAAAGAACAAAAATGTTAAGTAAATTGTAATTTTTATTGTATTTTAAAATTTGTCATGACATTTTAACTAATTAATTTTTTGAAAATGTGGTTATTACAGTTATAAAGCAGATTTGTAAGGAAAGTGTGAAAAAGAATGTTGCGAAAAGTTAAAAATTGTAGGAAAAGTGTGGTTTTAAAATTTTGTTTAAAATATTTTTAAACAAAATTAATTTCATCTCAATAATTACGTTTTTGCTTTCTTTAAAATCATAAAACTTTCATAAAACCATTTAATAATATCAATAAAAACTGCATCTTAAAAATTTACGACAGTGCACCAGTTCCGTTGTGTCTCCCAAACTTATAATATTGTGGCTTAATTATAAAACGTATGCAGATGATCTCTGCCATAGCACATCATATGTATAATAAATCCCAGATACTACGAGCGAGGAATTTGATTTCCAGTATAGTAAACCTCCAAAAGTTTGGTTTTTGGTTTGCCTGATTTTTTGATGGCTTTAATGAATTTTTATGTTCTTTATTTTATAAAATTTTGCTTTCATAAAAATATATATCTGAAGATCTAATAAAACATTTTAGGTATAAAATTAACTATATGATTAGCGTCATATTTAACTTTGGAATTCATCTATTATACTTCTGTCTTTACTCAATAAATAAAGATATCATTCATAATACATGAACTCATTTTCATTTATTACACTCTTTTATTTTGTGTAACTCGTTTCTTGTAATGTAAAGATGGAAATTTCTAATTCATTTTACACTCCCTTCCTGATAGGCTAGAATTGTAAAAATTATGTACTCGGGTATTTTTCCGGTGACAATAGAACAATTTAATAATTTTAAAACTTAATTATAAATAAATAAAGTAATTCTAAAGAATTTTTCCGTCAGCCGGCCGCAGCCAAACAAGCTTGTCAAAATATCCCAGCTGGTTGTGAAAGTGCAACAACGAAATATTTTAAATAGTAAAACGTAGAAAATATAAATAAAAAATAAAGAGTGTAACAATTAAAATATATATATATATCATTAAATCAATAATAAATAAATTATGAAATATACGTAGGGTAAACAGCTTACAAATTCCGAATAGATATAAATAATGTTTTTTTTTTTTATTTTATTTAAGCTTGTCTTTAAAAAGAAACAGAGTAAGCATTATAATTTAAAAAATATCACCAGTTTGCACTTTCTACCAAATGCAAATCAAATCAGTGAATTTTCAATTGCCAAATTAACGTATTCTAACGTTCCCTTTTTTTTTTTTTTTTTTTTGGAACTACGTGAATTGCAGTCATGCAATAAAGTGTGGAATGCTTATAAAAGTGTCATTAAAAAGTATATTTGATTAACTTTTATTATTATTAATTAATTTGCATTAGAAGATTGATTACCCATGAAATCAACACTGTTTGTTACTCAAAGAACAGAAGAAAAAAATTGACTTTTCAAATATAAATGCACACTTCCTCTTTAAGGGAACTAGGTACTTTTCTTTGTAAAAAAGTGTCAAAAATATTAAATTTTCCAATTTTTCTTTTAGAAATGCAGTTGTACATCCGTAGTATATTCTGGTGAATGATTCGATGATTATAAATATCTAAAGATCCAATTATTAGAAGTACGTGAAAAAGGCTTTTTGCTGCATCCATTTCCCGTTAAATTATTCGGAGTTGCAATCTTTAAAAAAAAAAAATTCTCAATTCGAGTTTTGTTTTTTAAAATCATTTACAAAAAACATTATCTGAAAAAATGCACTGATTACACTAATTTTTAAATATAATAGATAAAAATGTTTTTTAATAAAAATACTTAAAAAATATTCTCCTGTTCTTTTTTACTTCTTCATTGTACTTATTTTTCTGCAATTTTCCATGTAATAGTTCAAATATACTTTGAATGTTTGTTCAAGGCTATGAACATAATTCCCAATAAAACAGGAATAATATCTTTACTTACAGTTTCTCCAGATAAATCCACTTTGCACTGAATTCACAGAAGCCCCTATTACACGAAAATATTTATATGAAATTCTAAGAACAAAAAATCAGAGTGAAAACTGATAGAGAAATAAAGAAATACTATTTTGATATCAGAAATGTGACGCCAGCAGGGCCGTTTGATTTATAAGCTGGAGGCCAGACAGTGAGGGGCACCCCACCCCTCCTTCGCCAAATTTATTGAAAACATTCACACACATAGAAAAAAGGTCCACAATTCTTATTTATTGTCAAAATATGAGAGATAATTTCTGTTTAAAGCATCTCTCAATTGGACACCCCCAAACAGAAAGACTCTGTGGCCCTCAAAATTTAATCTTTTCGTGCCGCCTCCTTTCAAGTACGTAATCAAGTAAGGTACAAATTCTGTTGAGCTATCCATAGAAACAACCACAGAAGCTTTTTCTTTCATTATTTGGATGGATATAATAAAATATTTTACTAAAGAAAACATTCACACACACACATACACACAAAATATTTATTGTCGAAATATGTGGGACAATTTCCATTTAAAGCGTCTCTCAATTGGGCGCCCCCAACATTTAATCATTTTGTGCCTTTTTTCAGGTGTGTAATCATGTAGTGTACGAAGTCTGTTGAGCTATCCCTAGAAACATTATTCACAGAAGCTTTTTCTTTCATTATTTGGACATAAAATATTTTACTAAAGAAAATATTCACATACACACACAAAAGCAATTTTTATTTATTGTCGAAATATGCGAGATAATTTTGGTTAAAAATTTTTCTCAATTTGGCACCCCCCTTAACTACACTACTGTGTCCCTGTAAATGAACGATGACTGCTATACACACAATATTCTGTAGTAAACCTCTTGTAATGCACCTTAGTGATATATATAAATTTCAATGCGTTTAAAATAGTGAAACATTATTTAATTAAACTGCAAACGATTTTTCTCCATAGACATAATGTAACGGAATTCTTTTGACTGTCCCTATAAAGTAACTATAAGTGCTATGCACACCCTATTCCATATTAAGCTTCTAGTAATGCACCTTAGTGATATATATCAATTACAATGTGTTTGAAATTGTGTAACATCATTAAAATAAACTGCAAATGATTTTTCCCCATAGATCGTAATGTAACGGAATTCTTTTGAGTGTCCCTGTAAAAAAACTATAAGTGCTACACACTTCAGTTGAAATAGGGAACATGCTATAGATAATGACAATAACATATAAAAATTGCAGGGCAATCCGAGCATATTTACGGGAGTTACAGCACCGGCAGACGGCCAGACAAACCGAAGTCATAAACACTTTTCAACTAGGTTGGAAAGTGTTAAAAAAAGCAGTTTATTTCATAAGGATATCTCTTAAAATTGCTTTTGTTTAATACAAAAAGCTAGGCCTTTTTTATTCATATTAAATTAAAGCCTTCATAGGAAGGATCACTTTTACTACAAAAAGTGAAAAGAAAAGCATTGATTTAAAAAGAAATTTCAAGATTATTATATTTTTACGAATATTATGTACAATTCATATCATTTTCATTTTGTGATTACAGATCTGGATGACTGGATTTCTGATAATTAAGAGTTTTGTTGTATTATTTTAACGATATATATATATACAATATCTACGGTACACATGAAACAATCCGGCAAATTTAAATGTAAAAAAAATATATATATTATTGATTTAATTCCCATAAAGGGCAGTTTTACATACCTATATAGGTTTGAAGAATGAAGTTAACGAACTCTGCTTTCTTTTCTTAACAGCATTGTGTAATATTGTATGCTCTATTTTGTCAACATACATGTTAATGTCATTCGTTAACACGTTTTCACTATGCATTTTACACACAATTTTCTGTAAATACTCAAGTGCATCAGATGGTAAAAGTCTTCTATAAATTCTTCTTCCTCACTGACATTTTGACAACTCATTTTCTGCACTTTTTTTGATGATATTCTCTTCCTTGAATTTTTCATTTGTTATATGTGTTCATCAACGTTATCATATTGATTAAAGTTAAAGTCGGAAGTCGGGTTGAAGGATGAAATCAGTTCATCTGTATTTTCTAATTCAGGTAAAGAAATAGTTTCATTGTTATTTGAAGGTGATGGGAATATTACTGAAACCAAAAAAGCATTAACTTGTTTGTGCAAAAAGTGTTAACTTTAGTGAAAAATGGAAGAAACATCGCACCAAGCTTCATTTATCATATAAATTGCTTTCAACACGTCTATTTTTGTTTCTTTCTTGTCATCTGAATGCACAATTATTTTTTTCACAAGCACCTTCCAGTATTTAGTTTTAAACGAACGAATAATTCCTTGGTCTAATGGTTGTATTTTGGATGTAGTGTTAGGTGGCGAAAAAGTAATTTTATACATTTAAGATGAACAGAACTCACATGCAAGGATACATTGTCTAAAATAAGCAGAACTTTTCTTTTGGCTTTTTGCATCTCTTTGTCAATATCTAAAATCACCAGCAACAAGCTCGTGATAACCAACAACCAATCTAGAAACAAGACTTAACTTACCAAAAAAAATGACAAACACATCCCAATAGCGGTAAGCCTAAATAAGCAGCAAAAAAGAGACCAGCCCATAAAAGTGGCGACAAACACGACAGTGACACACCATCATGAAAGAGACAAGCCAAAATAAATGGCCAAACTCAAATAATGAAAACCAAGAAACAGGCAGTGTTGAAAAAACAGTGATAAAAACACCGGCGATAACCTTAAAAACAAAGCAAGTAGTGTCAGAAGATATTGTATAGAATAACTATTGCAGATATGAAGCCATATACACTAATGGAGCCTGGTGCATGTAAAATCTGTCATGGGTGCAAAGTCCTCCAAGTTCCCTGTGAATTATACCTCTAGGGGTGCCTAGTCAGGTGAAGGTACAGTCACCTGATCAAGGTTCTAAATTACAAGACCGATTCCTTTCTCTTTTTTTAATTTTTGCTTTTTTTGAAAATCTGCCAATTCAACAATGTTATAGAAACCATGAACCAGCAGACAAAGAAAACTGTGGCAGAGCACTGCAATAATGCCAACAAGGCTTTTTTCAGGTTGTGATCAGGCGAATATCGCCCCGTGTCCAAGTACTAACTGGTCAAGCTAGACATCATGCCCTGCAAGTAAGGACCTGGTTAGCTGTATACATAAAAAAAATTAATTCTTCAAAAAGACATTCTCATTCTGTCATCCAAGCTTTGCAGTTATGCCTGTATATTAAAGGCAAAGCTTTCATTACGTCTTTTGGGATACACCGTGGATTCTTTGCTTTTCCAATTACAAAAGGTTTTCGCTTTTTAGAGCCGTCGGCATTGCAGCATAATGCTTATGAAAGTTGATCTCAGGGATGAGATTGACAAAAAAGCAAAAAAGCTGAAAACTGCGCGAACGACATTTGAGCAATACGTTATGAATTTCAAGCGCAACAAATATTATAATTGCTATTAAAAACATATATTTTCAAAAAAATAACTACATATATATATATATATATATATATATATATATATTACATCAATTTAGCTTTGAGTACATTGAAAAGAAATTATTAACAAGAATTAGGTAGAAATTATTTACTTATTCTAATTAAAAGTCTATTTTACCAAGATACCAAGTACATTAATAAAATCCTTCAATGGCATGAACATTTTTTTAATTGAAATTTTGAAAAATAATAAGACACTTTTCTTGAAAGAGCAAATCAAGTATGTGCTAATAATTGCAACCACCTTAAATAAATGATAGAAAAGAGTTCCCACTTTTTTTTAAAATAAAAAATAAGTTTTTAAGGAATTAAAGAGATTTTTTTAAGGAGATTATCAGTGGCACCAACTAGTCAGTGCTGTGGTTATTCCCGATTCCAGGTCATTTTTACCAATCAGCTTGAAGCTAGTTTTTGGATTTTTTGAATAGATTTTTTAAAATTTAATTTGTTTTCGCATTTCATAGCAAATTTTCTACATTACTAAAAGAAATTTGGTTTGAATCTTTTAAACCAATGCAGTAAATTCTGACGAAATTAGCTTATTTTCAGTGATCCTCTGACAAAATTCGCGTTTTATCAGCAATGCTTTGGCGAAATTTAACGTCTTAACGGCAAACTTTTGCCGAAATTCGCGTTTTTACGGCGATCTTTTGCCGAAATTTGCGTTTTTATGGCAATCTTTTGGCTAAATTCGCGTTTTTACGGCAATCTTTTGCTAAATTCACGTTTTTACGGCGATCTTTTGGCTAAATTCGAGTTTTTTCAGTGATCTTTTGGCTAAATTCGTGTTTTTTCAACGATCTTTTGGCGATTTTAACACGATCCTTTGAAGAAATTCGTGTTTTTTCAGTGATCATTTGACGAAATTTGTGATTTTTCCGTTTTTCACACGATCCTTTGACAAAATTCGCCTTTTTCAGCAATCCTTTGATGAAATTCGAGGGTTTTTTTTCGCGATCTTTAGGCAAATTTCGCGTTTTTCCGGAAAATGGCGAAAAAAGGGAAAACCGCGAATGAATCTCATGCCTGGTTGATCTTTGCACCTTTTCTGACCGTGGCAAATCTCTTTTTTTTAAGTTAGAGTTTTATCAGGCATCAAATGAAAAAACAATCCAGTTTCATCCATGTTAAATATATCTTTTTGATCGTAATTCTCAAATATTTTAGAGTTTTTGTTCTTCCATTCTTCAAATGTTTCTTCATATAATTTTTTACATGCAATTTCATATCTTTTTTTCAATTTACTCAACCAACCATCACTTACATGAGAGTCTTTATATCCAAGTTTCTCGACAAATGCATGTGCTTTTTCTTGCAAAATACTTCCACTAACAGGGATGTTTTTGGATCTTGCATCTTTAAACCATGAAAATAATACTTCCTCCACGTCTGCAAATTTTTCTGTGCGTATATGTTTAAACAATGAAGAAATTGCACCCTTTTCAAAAATTTTAAGAATTTTTTCTCAATCTTTCAATATTGTGCTAAGAGTGCTACTTGGAATCGCAAATTTTTTCGCTACATCACTTTTTTAACATTATTCTCGACGCATTTCATAATTTCCACTTTGCCTTTTAAACTCAAACATTTTCTTTTGCCAGACGTAGCCAGCATACAAAGAGTTTTAAAAATTAAACGATAAATTTACAGGAAAAATAATTGTCAATGGAATCAGTCATCAAATAAAAAAAACAATCCAGTTCGCCTAAGCTGTCACCCCTCTATCTGTCTTAAAACACTGCCCCTCCCCCAAATCTCTCTTGGAAGTATTGAAAATATGTGATTGGTCCTAAAGAAAAAGACTGAAGGTTATGTCATGAAAAAAAAAGCTGGTATTTAAGAAATAAAATTCTATTTCATGCGTTAAGTCAAAAAAAAGTGAAAAATTTGCTATATCATTTTAATTTCACTTTTCATGCTCGAATTGTTTATATCATGCTTTTTGTTATAAATATTTAGTAATATCATTTAGAATTCAGTATTCTTTAACACAGAGACCAACTACATGGTTATGAGCATTTCGTTATATCGTATTTTGTTATAAAGTGCTTCAACTGTACTTTCTCTTCAGCAGTGTTTGTTGTAACTCTCGCTTCAGTTTGGTTTCGTCTATCATTCACACGCTACACAATAAATTAAATTTCACTTCAGCTATAGAACACATTAATACAATTGAAAATGCACATTAAAAAAATTACCGACCATAAACATAATAATACATTAAACTTTTGTTTCTTCTACCATTCTTCAGATAATGTTTGTGTGTGTGTGTGTAAGGGGGAGGGGGGAGAGAGAATTGGAAGTTGCAAATGATGGAAGATTTCATATTCTTTGAGCAGCTTTTCATTATAATTTTTTAAATGCTATTTATCTCTTTAGCTGGGACTAAGAAACTGGCATTATATACAGGATGATGGTTTAACAAGGTCTTATTTAGAAAAGAAAGCAAACTTTACGTTTAAGTGATTCTTTGCATTCTGTTTATTGCATTATGCTGTTGTGGGGAATTTTGTTACACAAATTGTAATTACAGGATCAGGGGTCAGAAAAACTACTTTTTTATTGTAGTGAACTACAAACTACTTTTCAAAAGTAGTTACTACTTTGCTACTTTCAGATTTTGTCAAAGGGTTCAATTTACACTAGAAATTGAAGTCACTTAAATAATAAAGTGTAACTGAGGACGTTAAAAATTTAAGAAAGATAACATACAAGAAAATGTTTTGTGTTTGCCTACAAATGTTAGTTTATACACATTATAAATTTCGTAGCAAAATTAAGAGAGATATTATAATCTAGAAAATTAGAGAAAACAACTCTAAATGCAAACAATAAATAAAGCCTATTAACGAGTGAATTGACAAATGTTGCCAGCAAGAAAATTTATTCCTTTGGTGGGTTAGCATTTGATCAGAGCCATCCTTAGGGGTGTGCAACAGGTGCGGCCGCACAGGGCCTCGCGCCTAAAGATACTCGCACCCGGACGCAAAATATTTTTTATTTAATTTTTTCTGTCCAGAAATTATCCATACAAACACACAAACAAATGCTACTTCTTTATAGTAGTTAAGGGATCGAACCCGGGCTCCCCGGATTACAGTATATAGGTGAAAACCATTCTTTTTTATTGATAGTATAGATAAGATTATGTTAAGAATCTAGAAGGAAAGGGCCTCGCAAAGTCCCTGCACCGGGCCTCGCTTTAAGTAGTCCTCGCTAAGGACGGCTCTGCATTTGATTTTAGCAACAAGTGTCAATGAGAAAAATCTATGACTTCACGTGATGCATTGCTATACACTGCAGCTGAGATTTATAAATTGTTGATCAGAAAAAATTTTGCACAAAAGAAGCAAGTTTCAGAAATGTAATTTGCAGAATGGCACTTTTTTTTTCGCTCCTGAAGAGAGTTAAAAGTTACATCGGTTCTCGCTACACTACATTATTCAAAATGTAGCACACTACACTACAAACTACTATAAAAAGTAGCGACTACTGTAGTTTTGCTATTTTTAGCGTGCTACTTCCGACACCTGATCAGGATTAATTAATACTTATTGAATAATACAAAATTCTGTAGCAGAAACCATGGGCACCGGCAGAAAGAAATCTATGGAGGGGCAAAATTTCAGAAATGATGTGCTTGGTCTGTTTATTTAGCTAGTTTTTATTTTTTTTTATGCAGAATATAAATGTAGGATTTGAATTTAAACATACTTCATTTCCTTTATGACGTGTGTGATCATCAAATTAACTGACGCTCTGGTATTTTTATTATCCATGATTTCAAAGCACGAGTTATAAAAATTTTGGATCGCGAGATCAAGGTTTGAATATCTTCAAAATTGGAAAAAGAACCAGTCTTATAATTTTTATCATCAAGGAAGCGTCAAAGTGTGGAAGAGTCAATTAAGGCACTGCTAGGCCTAATTGGACTATACGACAATAAGTATATTGTATGTTTTGAGTGAGAAGTGTAATATATTTTGAAGAAATAACCAACGAAGCGTTGTGGAATTGTTTTTCTAGAATGGTATTAAAGTTCACGTTTTTGTTATTTTGAAATCTAGTTGTTCAATTAATTCAGTAAATTAACTTTTTACTTATCACCTTCCTACATAAATATAAAATAAGCTAAACTAAGAATATTTTGCCAAAATTTTCTGTGCAAGAGAATTTTTAAGCATATGAACATAAAAAGCAATACAAAAATTTAACAATTAAGAAATATTAAATATTCAAAAGTAAGTTTCTACTAACATTTTTCAAAATGAGGAATTGAAACAGCCCATTCTTTCCTTATTGAGCCCACACCTCCCTATGAAACCCCAATTTAGTTCCTTTTCTCTTTGTATTTAATTACTGTAAAGTATCTTGGTAAGAATAAATTTCTTCTTCTTATTATTATTTTAAATATTAAGAAAAATTTATTTTATTAAATTTCAAAATCAAGGAGGGGTAATGGCCCTGCCAACAAAACTCTTGTTTATGCCCATGATAATTTATGTGATGATTTATTTTTCTTTTTTTACAGAGAATAAAGGGACATATGAGGAAAACAGCAATTAAAATGATTTGTACCACAAAAAATTATTTTTATTCCTACTTATAAAATAAAAGATTTACACAACAAATAAAGATCACAATCAGTTACAACTTAAATATACATTTAAAATACATTTATGAAGAATACTGTTTTTACTATGAACACAGTATAAAAAATATTTTATTAAAAAACATTAATTGCTCAAATTTTAATACATTATATAACATATCAGAATTCAAATAAATAAATGCTATTGAAATGCAAAAGAAATAGAATTTTCTGATAGAATTGTTTATAATTTAAATAAATTATTAGGGAATTACAATCAAACGAACCATAACAAGCATATTCACATTAAAAATTCTCATTCATATCCTATTTTTAAGAAAAGTTGACACACAGTTACCTGAGGTGAAATAATTTAAATTAAAAAAGAAGAAAACACTTTGCAAAAATACTTATATTCAAAGGAATTAAAAACAAAAAATGTCCCCATTTTGACGTACAAAAAAATTTAAAAGTAATATACATTAATACATAACATAAAATACGCAACAAAATATGAAATTACCATAATTTCCTCTAATTCAGTATATTTACAATAACAGAAAAATAATTTGAAACTAAGAACGAAAATATTTACATTAAGAACAAAAATATCACTTTTCCCCCTACTAAATAATAAAATAACTATCTTTAGTTAAGAATCATCCATTAATCACATCACACAAATTTTATGAGTTGTTTATTACCTCTTCTCCCCCCCCCCCCTCGTCACATTCAGCTGAAATCTGTTCAACTGTTGTGACATCATATTTTTTTTAAACTAACTATTAATTTAGAAATAATTTCCATTAAAACAATATACATGCCCTAATTAATATACATACCCTAAATTGGAGTTACTTGGATCCCAAACAAAATGTGTTTGAAATTTACCGTGTTGAGAGTATTGATTTGATTCATCAATGTTTTACAAGTAACAGCACAAACTAGTATCACAGTATACCGTGCACTCATTTAAAACATGTTTTATTGCACTTATTTAAAACATGTTGGGTGTAACTAACCCCAATTTATGGTAGAGGAACTACAGGTATTAGGGCATAGTTGGGTAATATGGAATACCAAGATTTCTGTTTGGCAAAGTGCTGCCACCAAGCGGCAATATCATAAACTACTTAAGAAAGTTTCCAAAATGTCTCCCAGAACATGCATTTCGTCGGTGGGTGTCAGGGCACATTGTGTGAATAAATATTAGTTTTTCGTCTTTGAAAAATTTCAGGAGATAATTTTCCAATATTTTTTATTCATTATTAGAAGATGTATTTTTACACTGAAATTAAGCATAATGTACACCGAAATACTAACAGTTTAAGATATAATACTCATCTTTAGCCTGTGATTCATGCCAATAAACATATAGTAATTTTTTCCCAAGCTGGCGGTGTCTGGTTATATGGAATACCAATATCTCATAATACTCCATGATTATGGTGGCACAGACAGATCCTTATATTTGTGATTTATGCAAATCTGAAGTATGAACTGGAGTATATTGACTGACTACCTAGACACTATATTTTGATTATGCTATCTTGATATCATTACATCTATTTTTTGCCAAATTTTGTTCATTTTCTTCCTTTTTAACCCCTTATTCTATATTTTCCGACTATCTCACAATACCCTCAAAATACCTTTATTATTATTATTTGTTTGCAAATGATGAAATCTCATAAAATAATTTTTGTCTATAAAAAAAATTTGCAGTTAGTTGGGAGTTTGTAATCATATTCGGATTTTAAACAATATCGAGATATTGTATTGCCCGAATGCAAATAGTACTATTCTGTTATACCCGAAGTTCCTTTATATATACTTAAAATCTTTTATGAATATGTGACAAATTAAAATCAACCTTAAAATGTTATCACATTTTCACTACTCCTCTTGAAGTGTGACATAATTAATGGATGACTGCTTAGAAATGTTTTTTATACACATCATATTTTATTATAGTATTTTACCCTAGTTATCACATCTCATTGTTATGACTTTTGAAATTGAAATTTATAATTTTTAAACAAGTGTTTGAAATTATTAAAAGAATGGCAACACATACAAAGCATGCAAATATATGTCTTCATACAAACATCTTTTCCTAAATTGAGTGATTTGATACATTGTGCAAAAATAGAAAAATATGCTTGTATATACATGTACATACAAATGTTCAAAAGCAAACTTTTAAAAATTCAATCGCTTCTTTAAACAAAAAGAATCAGAAATTAAATTTTTTTTTTTTTTCCAGGTATTAGAGTTAATTTTTATCATTATTCCTGATTGCTTTTATTGATGTGCAATCAGAATTTATGTTATTGAAGTGTTTTGCCTCCATAAATATTTCTATTCATGTAAGACTGAAAAAATATTCTTATGAATACATAATTATCTTATTTATGTATATTTCCTCAGAATTTATTAAATAAAAAAATATCTTTTATAATACTTTTGGATTCATATGCAATACCCGCTTCCTAAAATATTGAATGTTTTTTCAACAGAATTTGTCACTTAATAAATAAATATTCTGATGTTTTATCATTAGCAAATTAATCTTTTGAATAAAATGTATGAATTTACACAAGTATTTAGCAGTATTGGAACAATGTTCCTTAATAAAATGAGCAGAACATAAATACATCATGAGTAACATAAGTTAAGCATAAATTATCGAAAGTAATAAACTTTTTTCTAAATATGATATTTTATCTGCCAGTTTAATTACGGACATATTAATATTTAGAATACCCATTGATTATTATTATTTTGAGGATCATTTAAACAGCTGCTCTTGGTTTTATAATGTGTTCTTTGGGAAATATCATTTATATTATATTTTTAATTTCAGAAAAATGTCATATATTCTGCATAAATTATATATATATACATATATATACGAGGAAATATATTCACTTAATTAAACTAAATAGTCTCAATATCTACCAGATTCATAATCAAACAGTCCTTTTTTCAAAAGATTATTCTTGTGTAATGACATAAAACATATTCTTAAATGATAAATTTATTGTCATTATAGTATGAAAGAACTAAAAAGGTAACCCATTCTTTAGTTTCAGAAATATCATTTAAAGATTTTTTTTCTCTTGATATATTTTCAATATCTTTATGATTTTCCCACTTTTAGCTTCAAAAAATTTTGGAAAAAATATTTATTTTGTCATTAATTAAATAATATAGAAAATTTTGATAGATTTTCTTCTTCTGATTTTCCAGATTGCTACATGCAGCTTCCAGAACATTTTAATGCAAGTACATGCTTAATATTGCCTTTCTAAATTATGTTATAAATTGTGATATAGCCTTTTTTATATACACTGTGACTCCTTATAATTTGATAAAAAATTATTTAATCTATCCCTATCCCCCCCCCCTTTTTTTTTTTTTTAAGAAGGAAGGGGAAGGGAGGAAGTTTGTCAGAGAATCATTTTATTAACTGGCACAATAATTAGAGAAAAGTGCATTTGAAGAAACTATAAAGATTTACTTAATTTATGTCTACCTTTCTGTCTTACTCTCTAAGAACTAGATTAAAGTATCTATAACTTATAAATGTATAGGAATGAAGCATTGGAAATACTGCAAAAATACGCAAAGGAAGAACATAAATTATAATATAATGATATATGTAAAGATATTCCTTTAAATTTTACTTACAAAAAACAGCTTGAGTATAAAAGTTATTTGTAAAAGCATTACAATGGAAAAAATTATAAATAAATAAATAAGAGATCATGTTATGGGAGTCTCTTTGTTATTTTTAACTATTTATTTATTTAGTAGCATAGAAATTGTTTTTTTAACTCTCCTCACTGTTATCTACAATTTTTATAGTTAAAATTCCTAAATCAGATTTTAACACAAGCTTTTCCAACTAAGATAGGAGTATCAATTGCTAATCAAATAGATGATTGGAAAAAAAAAACTACTAGTTTTTAATAGTGAAATAAAAACCAAAATGTAAAACATAGATACTTTCTTTTACAATTTCAAGAAATTTGTTCATTCAACTAAATAAATACAAACAAAGGATAAAAACTGATTTAATAAGGAAATTATGGTAATGCCCCCTTTTACAGCCTAGAATGTTCATAATACACCACATAAATTTAGGAGGAAAAAAGTAAAACTTTTAAGTACAGTTCAATTTTTACAACCATTTCACAGAAATTGTGAGATTTTAAATTCTGTAGCTGCACTTGAAAAGGAAGCCACATGGTTAGAAGCTCTGTTTGTCTTACTGGAACAAACTTTGAACATGGTGGGGCCAAGTCATCAAACTTCCAGCAGTAGCTTACACTTTCAACAGTTAGCAAAAAAAGTGAAAACTTCCTTAAAATTTGAAGATAAAAATTCACTAAATTCAGTTTATTACACACTAGTTATACATTTTCAGGAAGAGCTTTCGTCTTCTGTACTTTTGAATTCCAACTCTAATGTTTGTCTATGATAAAACAGCAAATATCTAAAGAAAAAAGAAAAAAAAAACAATTCAATTTTCAGTAAAAGAAATACAATAAGCATGATACTTAGGAAGAATTAAGGGCTTTTACTTAAAAAAATACTTTTTGGTTATATCTTCAAAATTGTAGGATTGTCACTGCAAAAATAAAATACAATGACAATCATACAACTGGTGTTTATTATAAAGCAGCAAATATTTAAACAAATTCAACTTTTAGTTAAAAAAACAAAACAATAAGCATGATATTTAAAAATAATTAAGGGCTTTTACTTAAAAGACACTTTTTTATTATGTCTGCAGAATAAAATGCAATGACAATCATACAATTAAAGTAACATATCAGTTATTCTTGTAGATTCTAGATTGTAAAATCCAATGTTAATCTATGGAAGATTTTCACCACAGGATTAATCTTTGTTTAATACATATTTCAAATCCTGAATTTAACTATCAGAAAGGTGATATCTGATACTGACATGCCATGTTTACAATCTAGAAGGCCTTTGAAGCACCCCCTAAAAGCTGTTTTGTTTTAAAATCAAAGTAATTTACTTTCAGTATAAATCACAAAATAATTTTTATCTATATTGGATAAAAGTTTTAAATTCAGATTTTAAATAACCACATTAAAGGACTGTATTGTTCAAAAATCAATTCCACAATGGAAGTTTTAAACCAGTTTTTGAACATTAAAATTTTGTAAAATGAATAATTCATTAACAATCAACATATTATATTAACCAATTAACAACCATCTGAAATCAAGTCTATAAATATGTCCTCTATAGGTGAAAATTAGCATTTGCTACTCGCCACATGGCAGTTAAAGTTGTAAAAGTGGCGATTAAAAAATTGTCCTTGATCGCCACCTCTGCGCGGTCATTTTCCAGTTATACTTTCTATTGAGCTTTCTATTCCAGTTATACTTTCTCCATGAGCGACTGACGAATTTCATGATTTTTTTCCCAAAACATGTGTAGAATTTCGGGATCCCCCTCCCCTTCCTGATTGATAAATCGAATAAAAAACTATGCTGTTTACACTTTAATCAAATGTCACATGCTACGTTTAGAAAGTTATGAAGAGATGTTTCAAAAGCATGTATTACCAATGTTATGATTTAAAATTCTCAGTAGTCATTAATTCATATATTCAAATTTCTTAACTTTAATTTATTCATTTATTTTAATAAATTCATAAAATTTATGTTAATTAATAATATTTCATCATTTAATAAATTTAAATCAAACATTCTTTTTATTTTTATAACTTTTGTGAAATTAAATCTAATTTCAAATCTCAAATAAAATCCTTATCACTTACTTTTTATAATATTAAATAATATGTTATTAAATTTAAATAGTCAAAATTAAAGCACATTTACTTTATTTATTATTATGATAAATAGTATTTTGTTACTTTAATTCATCTCAGTAAGTTCAGTGTTATTTGTTTTGTCATCCTCGGATTTTCCATTTCAGATTCACGATCGTTGAGATTTTCTAAGTGCCAGAATTGCTTTTCTAAAATTCTTTAATTTAAATATTTTTACTTCCAATTCATGATAGATGGAGAGAACTAAATTTATTATGCCCATTGCTAAATTTTCTTCTCCGAGTTATGGAATTTTGTTTATCTTTCTTATTTTACTAAGATGTAAATATGAATTTTCAAGTAGGACGCCATTCTTGCTTCTTCAACGAAATGTCTACCCTTTTCGAACAAGACGCGAACTTATTTGAGTGTGGACCCCTCGGTCATTCACCGGTTTCACTCAAAGTTGAATTTGTAATGCTACAATGTCGCGATAGTGCTTTCGAAAAGCGATTAAGTTGTTGTTGCTAGGGCGGACGCGTCAGTGAAATTTCTAACTGTAACTTTGTCTACGGTTTGTTGGGCTTGTTCAGTGACATTCATTCGGTTCCTATTTTTTTATTGGTTATTCCGTAACCGCCGGAAATTTTTACCTGAGTGGGAGATTGTAAAGAGTCTTCAGTTCCTGACAAAATCTCAAAGATGTAACGTGGGCTGGATTTCGCTCTTCGGAGCTTAACCCTCTAAGCGTTTTGCCCGTATTTTTCCGTTTCCCAAAAACAACTTAAATCGGCTCCAGATAAAAATATTTTTAACAAAATTGTATTTTAAGATATATGTAAAATAAAGAGATATGAAACATAATTTTAGAAACAAACGGGGAAAGAAAATTTAAATTATTTTAAGTTTTACAAATATTTTTATGAGTATGCAGGAAAGCCCTCAAGACGCTCAGAGGGTTAAGCCATTTTGGCTTGTGGCGAGAGTAATGAACGTCGTACATCTATATATATCTCTTCTTAAATGACTATTCATCTTCTTTAAATTCAATATCTTAACAAGATTATTACCACCTGTGCTGTCATAGTTAATTCTTCGAGGAGAATGTATTTCTCCAAATTTACAACAACTCTAATTTATGGTCTCAAGATATATACGATATTTTTATGATTTACTTTGGACGTCATAGTTTGTTCAAGAAAATTGGATTTGTTCCTGAGAGTTGGGTGATCTTGCATTATGATAACTTTATCTTACTTCATCCACGATAAGCGTCACTTTCATCCTTTGATGTGATGTTTACTAAACATGTTCTAGGGCTTCAAGATTTTATATTGCTCGTCTTCATTTTGAAATACCTTCAGAATAATATAGCTTTCTAACGGACGTTTTCTACTTCATAACAGTTTCTATCCCGTCGGCAATTTAAGATAACTACATCCTGTTGAAGTATTTTTACAAAACTGCTGAAATAATTTTCGTCATCATCGTTATTCACATACTGGTGGTTCTTCAATTAGTAATATTTTGACTTTAAACTTCTAAAGCTCTACATCTTACACTTAATGAACATTAGAACTAATGTTTCGAGATCATCATTATGACTAATGAACTATAAATGAAGTTTTTTTTATCTCAAGTTGTGCACTGAACTGCATTAGAAATAATTTAAAATAACTTTATAATATTTCATCATTATCATATATGATTTGATAAAAAGATTAACTGTCTCAAAGATAATAATATGCCATCCATGATATAATTTCACGTTTATGTATGTATAAATAACGACGTGATTAATATCGATATCTCATCTTATAATTTTTGAAGAAGAATATATATTGGTTATAAAAAGTTCATAAAAAGAAATTTCAAGTTAAAATTATACTTTATTTATTTGAGTGCACTTATTGTGAATAAACAACAGTTTAACTTTGATCTGGTGAGTTTGTTTTACTTATATTTATTTTCCACTAGCTAAATTACTTTGGATTTAATGGTTGGATATTTTATTTCTCATTGATATATTTATGTCTTAAAGTTTGTGATTCGGAATTCTAATTTTTTTTATAACCTTAAATCTTTAACTTAATATTTAAAATTTAACTTTTATGGCTTCACCTTGTTACTGCCACCATCGATCATGCCTATAATGGTGTTTGGGGAAAGTGTTGAATATATTTTTTGTCTAAAACAGTTTAGGTATTCGGAATCATTCTGATGCTAGTTGCTGGCGATTCACCCTTTTGGTAATGTTCCCTTTTATATTCCTCACAATCCCCAAATATCATTATAACCAAATTCACACAATACATATAAGACCATCTATTGGAAAAACAGAACGAACTTTTTCATATACACAATAAATAAAAAAAAATTAAAAATTCTGCCTACACTACTGAAGAGAAGACTACTTGAAAGGATTGTGTTTTATTTTACATTACAATATTTAAGAATATTGGAGAAACAAAATGTAAATTGAGATGAAATTCAAATTTAATTTACACTTACGCTTTTATTTTAAGGACATTTTCTATTCTAATTGGATGTACATCAACATCATCACATGAGAACCAGTTCTCTTTATGTCGCCTAACATAGCATTTATAGTGACCACCACTTTCAGTTCCTTCATGCTCTACGACAGCAAATAAGTAGAATCTAAAATAAAAGAAGCATTTTTGTCAATAAAAATAAAAGTAATAGAAATTATGTAATGAACTATTATTCCGGAAAGTCTTTCTTTTCTCATTGCTAATGTTTCTAATTAATTTTCAAGTAAAATCACAAAAAAAAATTTCCACATATTGATGATAATAAATTCATATTTACATGGATATAATGGAAACTTTAGGCTTTTTTAAGTCCTACTATTTAAAACCCAATGTTAATGTATGGGAAAATTTTATTACAGGATTACTCTTTGCTTAATACACATATTTCAAAACCTGACTTTAACTATCAGAAAGTTTATGTCTAATACCACCATTCTACAGATTTACAATCTGCAAGGACCTTTGAAGTAATCCCTAAAACTTATTTCTAAATCAAAGAAACTGTTTTTTCAAAGCATTAGTATTATTTTTAATGTACTTATTGTAAATACAATTAATATTATAATTATAAAAATTAATACCTAAAAGGGCAGTTAATTTCTTTTATCAGTTTCTGAGGCTAAATTATCTGACTTGTTACAATTCTAAAGTTTATTTATAAATAAATAACAGACTATTCATATCTTGATAGGCCCAAACTACTGGAAAGGAATATCAATATTAAGAATACATCACATCTATATTAATAAAAAGATAGATGTTTTCTGTATGTGTGTGTTTGTTGACTAGAAATATCTACTGCACATAGAGGTTTGAGAATTTGGATGAAAATTTGAAGGCAGGTTCGAATGCCCCTCAGGCTCATATTTTTCATTTTTTAATAATTACCAGATATATTAATTAAAAGCCATCATGAACATCATAAAATGGCATGCCATTGCCAATGTCTGCACCTATGCAGGCTTTCTGTTGAACTCCAAGCAGAAAGAAACACAGCATTCCGTTTTTGCTGCATTTTGAAATCATGATCACAGGGTTCCCTGTGGGATTATAGAAAAAGAAAAATGCAAAAATTATCATTTTTTGTTCCTGGTCACTGCCAATGCCAATGTTTGCACCTTTGCAGGCTTTCTGTGGAACTCCAAGTAGAAAGAAACACAGCATTCCGTTTTTCCTGCATTTTGAAATCATGATCACAGAGTTATGGAAAAAGAAAAACACAAAAATTATCATCCTTTGTTCCTGGTTCCAATGGTATTTTTCGTTTAAAAAAAAATGTTAATAATTAATATTCCAAAAAACATTTTTACTGCACATCAATTCGCACTACTTTTCAAGTTTTTGGATTTTTCTGCAATTTCAAACTGTCGCATCTGCTTCCAGGATGAAAATAAATAAAAGTAATAATATTAAATTACTTACTTATTTGGAATACCTTTCCCTTTCCAATGGTGTATTTAATGTATATAATATTTACTATTTTAAAAAAAATATTTTCTGAAGTTTATTTTTATGTTTACTGATTGTTTATTATAAGTTTTCTGATTTTTCTACATTTTAAAACTGCAACTTCTGCTTCCCAGATAAAAATATTTAAAAAAAAAAAAAAAAAAACTTATTCAGTGCACTTTTATGGTTCTTGCAGTACATTTGGTTTTGAAAAATATTAATATTTACTTTAAAAAAAAATATATATTTATCAGAGGTCCATTTCATTGTGTCCGTTTTCATCTTTTCTCAAGTTTTAAAATATCAACTCCATTTTGTAGCCAGAAATATATAAAAACAAAAAATACCCTTTGGTACTTTTCTGGTTTGAACAATGTTTTTAGTTTAAAAAATATTACTACGTACTATTTGAAAAAAAAAATTTTTTTTGGATGTTGTTTCACAAATTTACCAGAGATTCCCCCCCCCCCCCCCTCAGTACCTTTGAAGATACTGTTTCCTGTTTTAATTTTGCTTTAGAGCATTTTCAGAGGGGATTTCATTTCTGCACATGTGCAGTCAAAACATCTACATTTTCAACACTGGGAGATATTATTTCACATTTTAAAAGGAGGAGGGGTGCATTTTATATTGTTTAGGTTTCCTCAGGAACTTTTGGTTAGAATTGAAAATTTAATACATCTAAAAGTCAGAAATTAAATCTGCAATCACTATAATAGAGGCCACTTTGTTCGTTTGGATAGATTTTTGTTTAAATATATAAAATCATACAAATTCGAACCAAAACAGACCACAGTGTGCGTAGCATGCCCAGTGTATGCTGCCAAAGATAGTTGAGCTTCTATCTCTAGGTTCATTGGGATAGATTTTCATTTAAAAATATAAAATCATACAAATTCAAGGGTGTGTGCAGTAAGAACCCTAAATTTAAGTTCATTTGGATACATTCTCATTTAAAAATGTAAGATCATACAAATTTGAGGGAGTACGCTGCCAAAGGCAGTGGGCTAATTCTATCTATTTATGAACAAACTTCACAATAATTCCACTGATTTCTACATGCCTTTAACCACAGAGTTGCTAAACCTACAAATTTAGTTTTTTTTTTTTTTTTTTTTTTTTGGGGGGGGGGGGTATTACTAAATCAGCATGAGGGCAAAATTTAAAGATGAGGACATTGTGTTACCAATAAACACTATCATACAAACTTAACAAAGCAATAAGATGTACTTTAATTTTTCTTAAGCTGTTTAAACAAAACAGTGAGAAATTTTAACACATTCTATATAATTTTTAACATATAGAGTCAATTAAAACACTATAGCAAACTTGGCATACAACAAACTAATGACTAAAAAAAAAAAAATTATCCTTTAATATTTAAATCTGTTGAATGGAAAATTCTGTTCACTGATGGTTCAATACAATGGAATTTCGCAGTATATTTGAGCAAATCTTTTGAGTTGGTCGGAATTCAAAAGAAGTACCAAACTGGCCCTTTATTTAAACGATTTGGTTAAAAATTAATAATAAATGTATTAAGATTTCTGTATATATTTTATGGAAAATGAATAATGTGGATATGCATTTTCCATAAATATATACACACAACACACATATGGATAAGCTTCTCTCCACACAATAAATAAATAAATTAAAGTAGAAAGTGCAAGAAATCCTCAAGAAAAAGAATATGCAGATGAGTCCATACATAAAAATACATTAAACTATTTTAACAACATTTTGAATTAATTTTCTATTAAAAAAACTAATTATGTATTCTTTTTAAATTCCAAGATAAATATAAAATGCATAAATAGAAACTGAACTCAACATACAGAGTGATTCAAAGAGATTATCCTGAGTACATGTATACGACTATTTGATTGTAAGACAGAATGATAAAAATAACCAAAAGAAAGATATACATCAATGCAAGTCGGTCTAGAAACAGGAACACTACTGATGGTTAATCTACATGGTAAGTTTCACAAATTTCTGGTGTAACATGGAAGTGGGTCAAATAGATAAGTACTTAGAATATAGTTACTTAAGTGTAAGGGTACTAATATTTATATGATATACACAATGTATCAAGTATGCAAAGTCATTTTATCAGATACCCAAACTGTGCTTCACTATTTTCTCTCATTCAATGATAGGTTGAAAACTTTTCAAATCTCTGTTTGTATATAAATTTTCTTTCTGATTATATTGTAGAAACAGAACTAACTTGTAAAAATAATTTTTTTATTCTTCCAAAAACTACTTACTTGTTATTACTAGGCTTTCCATTCATTCCATTGATTGATTTGTCATCCTTATTGATCTGAACTGGTGATAGCATATAAGCTGACATATCAAGAAATTCTGGGAAATTTATGAAAATTTTTTGTCCTTTTGGGTTACATGATTGCTAAAATTTAAAAGCAATATACCAAATTAATAAGCATAATCAACAGTAAGAATTTCTATTGCTTTAAAAATAGAGTACAATGAAGTTTTGCAAAGTACACATTAACCCTTTTCGGCACAGACAAAGTCTGTTCGTAAAATGAGAAATTGCTGACTGACACCGGAATTTACTACAAACGACTTTTTTTAGAAAATAAGAACTCCTTATTTTAAGCTTTCATTATAGAAACAAAATTTTATAAAAATATTCTTGGTGTTGAATGCAAGTTTGGAATTAAAATTAGGTGTGCCCAGAGTGGTACCACTGTGCAGGAAAGGGTTAAAATGGTGATATTAAATGAATTTACTGGATACACTAATTTACAAAAACAATTTATTTCTGCAGATAGAGAAATTATTAATAAATAAAACAATATTTCATGCACAAACATTAGAACTACACTACAACTGTTTTATAGTTATGAGTGCTAGGCAACATGGGCAGTGTTGGGTCCAGGCATTTCCCAGGAGTGATTTCTAAACCTACAGGGGGAACAATATGGAGTTCTAAGAGGGGAGAGGGATATGTATTTTTAGACCATAAATAAACATAAAAATCCTAATCTTTTCAGTAATATTTTGATGGTTTCCAGGGTTAAGACAAAAATAAAATATTTTAAGATCATATTTCGATTTTCTTAGGCTGTTTACTTGAATGTCATAGCATAGAATATCTTGCAACAGATAAAATGTTTTTAAATCTTTCTCTGGGCATGCATTGTAAATCGTACAACACATAAAATCCTTTCAATTATTGCTTCTTATTTTAATATTACTAGTAAATCTGCAAATCAGGGGCCTCAACATCAGCTCTAGACGTCATTGTTTATTAATCTCAATTTGCATAATATTTAATACCATACAATCTGCAATTTAACTGTTTTAAGTTCTATATATATTTATAAGCATAAAAGATTTCTTGAAGCTTACAGAAATTTTAAAAGTGTGTCATTAAATATGTTTTTATGCAACGATATTCCTATAAACTGCTTATTCTAGGGGGGGGGGGGGGGGGGGGTCCACCCCCTCCTGCCATTGTCACTTCAATTTTATGTTCTCAATTTCCAGTAATTGTGCTATTTCAGGATTCAATTACATATATGGATGTGTTTTACAAGTCTAATTTCTTTAGATTAACCATTTCCTTGTACGAGAGATTTTATCCCATTTTTAAAAGAATACTAACTTTTTGACCACTAAACATCCACATCTGTTGCAGAAATTGGTTAAAATCTCATGAAAAAAAAAATATACTCATACCAATATAAACTCCTATTACAAGATTTAAATCCAAATTACACATCCTAAGTGTTCATAATTTTCGTTTCTAAAGTAGTTTAAAGAGAAAATTTATCCAAATAAAATCCTCATCTATTTCAATAGAATACAGAAAATCTCCTGAAAATAAGGTATTTTGCTTTAAAAAAAAAAAAAAAAAAAAAAAAATATTGCGGCAAAAGTAATAAATTCAATTTACTTGATTATTATTTTGATACGCTTTGAAATACAGTTTCTAAGTAACTAATAAATTAAAGAGGAAAGTAAAAAGAAATGCATTTTAAAATTTGTAAAAAATATGAAAATAAAATGTTTTATATTTCCTTAACAGATGCAAAAAATTTTCCAATAATTTAAACAATTAATTTCTAAATTCTAATAAATGTATCGGCAAATTTTCAAAGCTATTTGATACATTTAAGATCTCTATATTGAAAATTTGGTGACCATAAGTTTACATTTAGATCCATTATTCAAATGTGCCATTTTTATTTCACTTAAAAAGGAAATTTGAAAATCGCCTGCATTCCCATAGAAAAACATTATGATGTCAAAAGAAATGTTCTATATTTTTAGAATGAATGAACCAAATTTAACTGAAAATTATACAGCTAAATCCAGGTACCTCACCAAGATACCTACCAAATATCAACCTAATCGGATGCTTTTTGCTGCAGCTATCGCAGAACAGACAAACGGAAACCAAAAACTTTTTGGGTCTCCACAATGACCCTCAACTGACATCTTGGCAACAAGTAGGTTTTCATAAAAGAACACATATAGGTTCTATTATCTTGTATTTTGTAATAATTTGTAAAAAAATATTACACAATATACTTGCATTTATTTCTTTTTAAATATATTGAAAAACAAACTTAACTGAATGAAGAACTAATTACAACTATTATTACAAAATAGGTAATTAATATCGATACAATTATAAAATAATGTTTTCAGACCTAAACAATTAATCAGAACCTTCAATTTGCATTACTTTTATTCACATGAAATGGCATAAGATCAGCTTTCTTGAATGTTGTTTGCAGATAAATTTTTAGGCATTTGTAGCACTGAAATGCAAATAAATTTTAGGAAGTTAAAGAGAAGGCGCAATAAATGAATACTAATGGTGATTAATGCCCTATATCCACCAGAATTTTGTTTTAAAGAAAAAAAAGAAAGCAAGTGTTCTTTTGGTACAACAGGGTGCCCTGCAAAAGATTAAATAATTTTAATTAAAACTTGATTAAATTTCTAATAAATATTTTTTAAATGCACCTTGTACAGCTGAAATAATCAAAAGCAATATTAAGAGATTGCAGTTAAAAAATAAGTAAATAAGCAATATAAGATACTTTATTATAGAAAAACTATATCTAGCATACTATCTAGAATTTTAAATGATTAATCAAATGAATTTATATTAATACTGCTAAATATTATAGCAGCCCCTTATTATATTGTACCTTGTTATTTCACTTTTCTGTTTCTCCTCCAAATGAAGAAAAAAAAATAGTTCTAAGAACTTTTCTGCATTATTTGACTATCTGCATTAAGTTTCCAAAAAATGAATGTCTGTTATTAATTTTATTAAGAAAATTGTAATATACATATGAACTAACTTTTGGGGACAAATTTAGCACATTTACTTGAAAGTTATAATCTCTTCTTAATTTTCAATAGCCTCAGTTATATCCTGCTTTCAGATGATTTCTTATCTCCTGACAAGGAAGGTCTCCTTAAAGTGCATACTCAGAATATTTTGAAAAAAAATTACGTTACAAAGGATCAGTCAAAATTAACTGCGGAATCCCAGTAAAAATCCGTTAAAAAAAACCTTTTGAGTATTTGGCACAAAAAGATGCGATTTGGCAAGCAACACTTTTTCCTCACCAAATGAAAGTGATTTTAATGCATTGGAAAATTCCTGGTTAAATGAGTGTTTAAATGCATAGTACTCAATGAATTTAAACTTAAAAGTTGAAATAGTTTATTTTTTCTATAAGCTTATATAAATATATATACAAGTTGCATATTGGTGAAGTTATTTAATTTTATACAGTTTTGCTGGCTGGATAAGTTTTAATCATATTTTAACAGTAACTGCCTGATTAAGAATGATCTCAGTCTCATTATACATTCTGATATAGAATAAGTCATTGTTTCCATGACAAAAATACTTTTTGCTTGTTGTCTCCAACAGTAACAATATCGAAGTCAAATTGACAGCGCTCAGAATCGGACATTAATTTTTAGTTTAAAGCATTTTTAATTACTTTAAATCTTGTTCTAAACCGTAGAATACGATCATTAATTTTCTTTATATATACCTATAAATGTATATGACAAAAGCGTTGTTATAAAAGTATTTATTTAAGTTGAACTTACTTAAACTAGTTCAGTATAAAGAGTAGAAAAAGTTTTTCCTATAAGAGTGCTTATCATAATTCTTTTTTTTTTTCGTTGTGTCACCAATCAGTGATAAAATGCCAAAAACACAGAATTGTTAAAAAATTTTACGGACGTTATACCGAGGTTCCACAGCTATAATATTTAAAACAATTTCTGAGTATATGCTTATGGAGACTTTCCTTGTGAGAAGCGCAATATAACAAAGTGCTACGGCATCAAAGAGATGTAAAAAAGACAACTTAAAAAAAAAAAAGCTGAATTATCACACACAAAACTGAACACAAAATGGTAATAAAAGATTACTTTTAAGTGAAAGCTGATGATTAGTGGAAGTTTTTTTAATGTCATCTGCATGCTGCAACCAACTTTTTGATGGCATTTGCTGCATGTGTAGGAATGTATGTAGCCTTGCATAGCCCTGGAGGGAAACAAAGAAATATTTATTATAAACTTAAAACAAAAAAAATAAATTAGACATTAACATAGAATATTAAGTTACTTCTCAGAGGTGGATGCAGGTTTTATTCTTAGATCCCCATTTTGGAAGAAATAAATAAATAAAAATAAAAGTAAGCTTTTTGTGAAAACTGAAATTTTGCATAGCCGAACCAGGCATTTATAAATAACTTTTTAAAGTCCTCCTGCTAATGTTCTCCTTTCTGGTGAATTGTTTTGTTTGTAAATTACACATTTCAAATCCTAATAAAATTAAAATAACTAATAAAGAGTTTGTTTTATGGAATGAGATTTTGTGTAAGGGACCCTGTTTTAGTAAAAAGAATTTTGTGAAAGGGACCTAAATAGACCCCTGAAATAGATGCATTTTTGCCTGTGTCAACTCCTGCTTTTTGCAAAATGACCTTTCAGAAATAAATAAAACCACATAAATAAGTATTTTATTTATAATTTCAAAAATAGCTTAAAGCTGTCGGTGGTATGGGACAATAATAGAATGATCCATACTTTCAACAGTTGCAAAAATTTCACAGGCCAATGAAGAAATATGCAACAAATTTTGATAAAGTGAATAAAAAATTTCTTGAAATGGTCTCTTCAAATTAATTTTAGAATTTTTATTAGAAAACAAATATTAATCATGAAAACTCCAATAACTAAATACATCTAAAAAAAAAAGAAGCAGTATTTCTACTTTATAAAAATTATGGAGAACCAAATCTCAGCAAAATTTAAAATCCAAGTAAAATGAAAATCATAAAAATTGTGGAAAAATAATAATTAGAGCAAAATACATTATAGCATGATGTTCTTCTACTAAAAAATAACAATAACATATAATACTAGTGTGATGTTGCAATCTCAAAACTGTCTTCTATATGTTTGATAATACTTCAAAAAGTGTAATTAGTTTAATTATGTGTTTTAGAAGCAAAAAATGAATGGATAATATATTGGTTATTTATTTATTTTTAATTAGACTCAAGTTTTTGTCAATGTATTTTTTTAAAGCATGGGGGAGGGAAGGAAAAAAAATCATAATGAAGTTTAAACGACTTATATATCAAAAAACATGAAAATTTTTGCTTATTACAAACATGCAAATTAAACCTAGATTGGACAATTAAGTGATTATTTACTACAATTTTTTTTCAACAGCTACCGTACCCATTCCATAAATCGAACAAAATTCGCTATCACAGCACAATCAATAGGCTAATTTTCTCTAAAATATTATACAAAAGTCGGCCTATTACATTACATTTAAATATACAATTTTGTCAAAAAATATTCATAAATTCTTCACTTAAATTGCAAAACATTGAGGAAAATGCACAAAAACTACTATCATAATGCCTCCTTTTGGCAGAATATCCTGAAATATAACTGGGACCTGCTGGCCATAGAGAAAAATAAAATATATGAAATTTGGTTCAATTCAATGCACTTTTCATCATTATTCATACATATGAAATTTGGTTCAATTCATCATGCACTTTTCAATGATACAATAATGAAAATGGCACAAAAATCTTTATCACAGCACTCCCTTCAGGCAGAAGATCCCCAAATTCAAATGGAAATCTGCTGGCCATAGCCAGAAACATATAAATGACATTTGGTTCAATTCTATGCATAACTTCATACACTTTTTGATGATACACCGAGGACACACACATGGACACACGGACAGACAGACACTTTGCAAAAACATGTGTTCTGGGATATCCGACCCCTAAAATGTTTAAATCCGTCGAAAACCATAAGTAAAAAGAAAAACATTTCAATTACAATACTTTCTTCCATTAGAGATAAAAGAAAGTAATAAAGGGATACTTTATAAAACAAGAAATACAGATGCATTATTTTGATAATGAATTCAAAGTAATATTTTAGCCTATAGTAAGAAAATATTTAAGAAATCTATCTCATGACATTTTTCTTCGTTATAAGATTTAAATGTTAAAATATATTTAAGAGTTTTTGCTCTATACAGAAAAGCAAAACTAAGTCTTTTCTAACCCTCTGTAGTGTGCAGTGTTGCTAGCTGAGTAGGTTTTTCTTTTAAATTCAGAATGCAATCACTCTTTTTGCATACTAATATTTGCCTTATTTATCATTATATATGGCCAATATTACAATTCTGGAAAAGTGGTAGCATTCTGAATTTTAAAAACTCTGCCCAACTGGCAAAACTGGTGATGTGCGATAATATTAATTTTTTTTCAACATTAAATATAACTTAATAATGCAACCCCAGGTATATCAAAAATGAAATTTTAAGTAGCTTCTAAAAGAAGGGGTTTCCAATCTTCCTCTCAACAAGATAAAACGCACTGATTTTACTTTTGCTGGGGTAACTGTTCTCTGGTATACCTGAAGATGGGAGCCATTAATTAAGTATTTCCGAAACTGTAGTCATGATTTTACTACAGAAGATCTTGTTCAATATTTTTCATCTCCACTGTGTTCACTAGTACTAACACAATTTCTAATAGTTATAGAAAAATCAATAAATAATTTTTCATCTACAAAATTTTCCAACTGTCATTTTATATCCTTGAAGCAATAGGGTAAGAATTCTGCACAAAATTTCTCTTAATTAAAAAATTCCACATCACAAAAAGTGAAAAGTTGTCTGACAGATTTTTTTAAGAAAACACTATGCAAACATGGATATTAGTAAAACAGACTTGTAATAATCCTTAAAGTATTTGAACTATTATTTTCGTGTTTTTGATTTGCTGTTTTCATGTACCTTATATATTGCAAGGTTTTCAAATACTACAAGAACTCTACATAACTATTATTTTATGAATTGTTAAAGAGATATGTAAATATATTATTATTACATATTTATTTATAGAGTTAAAATATGAAAAGAATACACAGCACTTTACCAACTATTTTAAGAACAATTATTTTTAATATTTTGCCTTTTCAGAACTGCTGCAGAACTGCTGCTGAAACTTAGATTTTATTTATACTGTACAATACTAATTCCGCATTTGAATTTTCCAGTAAAAATTAAGAGATATTATATTTAGCATATTTTTAATACATTTAATTCAAAGCAGTATATCATTATTAACCTACAGCTATATTAACATATTTCAATGTTTCATTGAAACTTTAATCTTAAAAGCATGAAAGGATTATTACACATCAATTTAGATGCATTAATAATTAACACTGATTAAAATAAACATACACTGTTCATATAAGGCAATCCAAAAACTGTTGACAACAAATAAACAAATATTACTTGCCTTTGTTAGTAAAAAAGATGGCAATTTTTTTTTTTAAATTGAAAAATGCATAAAATAAGTCACAAAAACAATCCCAATTATTAAAAGTTGATTTACAGGATTACAGAAAAAGAAATACTAATAACTTAAAAATAAGACATTAAATGTAGCAACATTTCAATGAAAAAAAAAAACAACAACAGCAAAAAAAAAAAACACATTTTTAAAGAAATGTTTTTAGATAAGAACAAATTGGAAATTGTACGTCAAACGTGACAAATGAGGTGCATTTGTACTATAACTAGTTTCAGTGAAATTAATTATATCGTCTGTTATTATGATATGAAAAATTTCCGTAATAAAATAAGTACATTTTAAGTTGCCCACATTTTATCATTTGTTGACATTTACTGAAAATTCCAATGGGAAACTTAAGCCTAGCATTGAAAATTTCAGAACTTGAAATCCATATTTAGACACTTTTTTTCCATTTAATATCTATTTCTCCAGAAACATCTATCCAAAAACTGTCGGTAGATTATATGATTGCTATAATTAAACAATTTTAGTATACAAATTCGGTTTAAAATTCTGTAATACAGAAATAATAGGACTCCATTTTAAATAGGACGTAATCACCATGGCAACCTAGTATCATTACCTATTATGTGATATCATTGAATTAATTACGTATGATAGGATTTAATAGAATGATACATCTCGGTCACTTGACGATCTATCCCCGGAAGCTGCTATAACAAAAAGGTACCAATTTTTAAAAAATTCAAATTACTTAATAAATATTTTTATTAATATCTTTTTAAGTTTTGATTCGATTTTCATAAAATTTGAAATGACACGACAAAATTCTGCAAAGATTATATATATTAAATTTCAAATCACTTGGTTAGGTAGTTTATGCGCTGTTATATGCAGACGGACAGACGGACAGACAGACAGACCAGACGACGACTATAGGTGCTATGTACTTATATAATTACGAACGCACCTAAAAATATACTGAATAATTAGGGATTTTTAAGGTAAAGCCATACTTTGTCACACAAAGATTTTTCTCAACAACTTAATTTTTTTTTTTTTTTTTTTAGATTGAAAAAATATGTTTAATATATTTATTTTTGCTGGAAGAAAAATAACACGAATATATTGTCTACATTAATAATAATGATAAAAATAAACTAACCTTCTCAAGCAATCATCAAGGGATGAAATAGTAGTTGAACCTAATGGAAATAAATATAAACTACATACAAAAAAAATCTGACTTCAAATAAAAGAAAAATTGAAAATCAAAGTTTAGTGAGAAAGGCTACATAGATTTATTAAAATAATTATTGACATGTCATAACAATTATATTTTTTAAGTAAAAAAACTTATATGAATGCTTTTTTTTTACATATATTAACAATTTTAGACCAAGATTTTCAATGAAAATTTTTGTAGATAAAAATATACATAAACATTAAGAATTGAGTATCATAATTCAGATGAAATATGTTTCTAATATGCAGTTTGTTACTGCTGATTTTTGGGAAAAAATTTGTTAAAGAACAACATTGAAATAAAAGTTTCAGTACAAAATGTTACCAAATTGATATAAAGAGTACATAAAAATTTCAAACATTCAAGTCACTACAGATGTAGCAAATACCTTGAAAATTATATCATAGATAAAGCATAAGATAAATTTTCTCTAAAAGAAAAAGCTTTTTCTAGAGTGAAAATGTTTTGTGCATATAGTAAAGTATCACTATATGTCGAAGAAATCCTAATTATTAATTAAGGCAATTATGGCGTATAATGGTGCTTTACGGATTTTAGTAATTCCTTTGATAATTTATCAGTAAAATTAATAATATCAATCACAACATTAAATTGATCATCCATCTAAGAAGTAAATGGCAAAATTATTTATTATCATCATATGTTACACTGCACTTCTATTTTACGTAACTAAATTTATCTAACTCTTTTTAAATATAACTCTTAATCTTACAATGAACATTTAAAATATATTATTAAATGTATTAAGAATATATTCTATATATTTCTTGAAAATAAACAAGAAAAGACTGCATGGCTGTGTAATAAATATTATCAACAAGCAAGTAACATTTACACAGAATATTTATAAGCAGTACCAATATAACTACTAAGAGCAAGAAGTTTTTACCCACAAAATTTTAAATGGTCATGAATGAATCAACCAAATAAACAACAATAATATTAATAATAACAACACTAACTTTATTTATCTTTGTAAGTTGCAAATTTTATTTATACGTCACTAAAATAACTAAGTATTTTTTTTATTTGTAAGAATCCCCATACTTTTACGCATTACCTCCATACTGCAACACAGTGCCGAAACTAGCCATTTTGGCGCCCGGGGCAAACATGGATTTTGGCGCCCCCCCTCCGCAAAGAAAATTTCCAAAGCAAATTTTTTCTAAGTTTCTAAAATTTAAAGTTAATCAGAAAATCTGTAATACTGAACTAAGTAATCAGCTTTGTCATATACTGACTCATTAAAACCTTGAAAATGGAATCGAAAGGAACTGTAAAATATTCCGCTTTATACAAGTTTTCATCTTAGGAAGTATAGTTATTGATATTCTCAGGGGCGGATTTAAGGGGTCGCGATGGTCTCAAAGGGCCTCGCATTCAAAGGGCCCCCAAAATCCTCTTTTGAGTTCAACGAGAAAAATTATTTTTTGATCAAAGGATTTTCTTAGCACTTTTTTAAATTAGTATTGCTTCATAATTTTCATGTAATTTAAATAGAATATTTTTTATACCATTTGCAATTCCCAGAAATGTTTTAGTTATGTTTAAATGTTTTTCCTAGTCTTCTTTTCTATTAGCAATTATCAGAACTGTGAACGGTTGTGGAGAGACTCAAACTTGGATCTGAGCTGAACGGAATCCTGTTACTGTTAGAGACTTTTATGACGATTTAATTACACAGATTCAGAGTCTAATTAAATCAGATCTGATAAATCTAAATCTGGATCGTGACACTGGGGCCCCTGATTTAGGGGTCCCCACACTTGGTATGCTGTTTACATAAAGCTGATATTCAGAATGCATTTGACTTTGTTACTGATTATAATCGATATTTTGCATTTTTAGAGTATGATAAGATTAAAAACAAAAAGAAATCGAGCTTGATTATTACAGGGGCACACGATGTATTTGTCCCGGAAATTTACATCTGGATCTAAAAAAATATTTACAGCAAAAGAATGAGGCGGCAAAACACGTAAGAATGGCAAAAAAAAGGAAAACAATTTTTTTTTTTTGCAAAGAAGACTTTATTAGCCATGGCACCCTGTGCGAGGTTCTTTTCTGCGTCTTTACAAATGCTATATTCTTTAAAAAAAGGGGGGGGAGGAGAGGTTACTATTTTATCTTGCATATGTTTCATCTCCTTAGTTTTTAGTGTCGTTAGCCAACCTCTCGCCCTTTAAAGCCGGATTTGTATGTAAAAAAGTAATTGTAACAAATGGTATGGCGGCATTTTTCATTTATCTGAAAATGGCCAAATGACGAGAAAATAATTTGGGAGAATAAAGGCTGGGGCGGCTGCGGTTTTATTAGTCATAGCAACTTGGGTATGGTTTTCTCCCTGCACCCCTACAAATGACATTCTTTTTCAAAAAAAAAAGTTTTAACAAAGAGTTTTATTTTGCGTATTTTTCAAATTATCCTTTCAAATATTATTTGTTTTTAGTATCCCAAGCAGTCGCCCAACCTCGCTCCCTCTAATAATACTAGATTGGATCTGGATGAAAAAGTAATTTTAGCAAAAGTAACAGGCCGGCATATTCCAGTTGCCGCCAAGGACGGCAAAACGCTTAGAAAGCTTTCGCAAAAAGACGAGTAAAAAACTTTTTGGAAGATAAAGCCAGGGTGGCGCCCTGTACGAGATTTGATTTTTTACTGTACCTTTACAAATGCTATACTTAAAAGAAAAAGATTTTACTGAGAATTTTACTTTGGGCATTCATCCCCCAATTTGTGTTTATTGTCCACGGCAGTCACCCCTCGCCCATGACAAAATGGAAAAAGAAGAAAGCTCCATGCTGTGAGAAAAGGGAAAAAATAGAACAGCCTTCGTGGAATATTTTTATCTAATAGAAAGGTCAAAGTGAGGGAATCATTTGCTAATTATCCATGCTGGACAGTGCAGTACCGTATCCAGACGACGTTGAACAGTGTCTATACAGACATGAGTAGAGACTGACCTTGAAAAATGTTAGTGATTCTCCTAAACCACAGGAAGAGATTTAAATGATAGACGGTATAGACGGGATATATTTGGAATGGGAGAAAGAAAATAGCCTAAGAGAACAGTTCCTTTTTTATTCATTTGCTATCTTGTATTGTAGACGAATCTTTTTATCTATTTGTCTATTTTAATGCATTTGGTTCAGTTTTTCTTTTGGATTTTCCGGCTGCGAGACTTTTTATACAAATTTCATATATATATGCATTTCTATATCAAACAACAAACAAAACCTGCATTTGGCGCCCCCTTCGCCTTCTGTTCTGCTGGCGCCCAGGGCTCGTGCCCCCTCTGCCCCCCCTAGTTTCGGCCCTGCTGCAACACATCCATTGTACAGATTTACGTACATTTTACAACAACAATTTTTCATCAAATGAAAGTAACAATAAGCATTTTGTTGCTAATAGAATCTTTTATAATCCTGATTCACTTAAAACAATAAATATACATTTAAAATGAGGAAACTTCTATAATCAGAATATCCTAGAATTTTTAATAACAATGTTTTATAAATAAATAAAAATAATAATTGTTTGAACGGCCATAATAATTATTACTATAAATCATGTGTAAAATGAGCATAATATAAATAAAAACAGTACTTTTGTGAAAGAAAATGTTCTTACCATTATTTTTGGATGATGCATGAGAATGTAATTCTAAGTCTAATGATATGTCTTTAAATGAGGTATTTTGGATGGATACATTTCTGAAAAGAGAAATAAAAACATGGTATTTTAAGCATATTTATTCATCAAATACAGGATATTTTGTTTTCTATAGATATAGATATTAAATATTTCAAGAGATAATGTTAAACAGGGGTGTATAATAATGGATGTATGTTAAATCTTCTATCTAAAATAATTGAAGCGTTGACTTTGTGATAATGACATTAATAATTAGTTTGAATGATTGATTAGTCTTATAAATTTCTAACAATTATTGATAATCTTAATTGTTCAATTTATTTGAAACTTTCTACTTGAACTCCTTGCATAATTTTTGAATCGCTACACCACTGATGCTAAAGACTTCGTAAAATGAAAACACAAATTAATAAAGAAGGATCTTAATGGCAACTGATCAGGTAAAAGATGAGACAATATTTTGTAGCAAAGAATGCTTTTACTAAAATAATATTAACATGACACTGATATGGCAAAATTTTGAGAAAATAAAGCAAAAAAATCTAACAAGGGAAGAGTATGGCCTGGAAGTTTAGTTGCAAAATGAGATTTGTCATAGAAAACAAGCAAATAATTGACCGCAATCTGATATCCTTTCGGCTAATGTCCATGCCTTATGAGGCTTCAAAAGTCATACAGTATTATCTCATCTAATATACATAGGAATAACAATATGAATTTGAACAATGAGCACATTGCCTAAAAACAAATGTGCTATAAGTGTCACAGTTATCAATGATATTATCCAAACATTACTATATAGGAGTCACAAATGGCATATGTGCTTTATCTTTGATATATCTGCACTTTAAAACACATATTTGATTAAACACTGGAAACGAGGAATGAAAAACTGGAAGTGAGCAAATAAATGCAAGTAGTTTGATAATAAGAAACACCTTTTTAAAATTCACAGCTAAGAAGCAATTGATATTGATTTACTCACATATACTTTTTAAATTAGTCTCACTCTGAAAAAGTTGCAATAGCAAAATTTTAGCAAATAATACTGATGATTATTAATTTATGAACTTCAAGTGTTTATTTAAAGCTAATATTTTTTATTTTAATCAAATCTGACAAATTATTTTATTTTGTACAGTTTTTGAAGACAAAAATAAATAAATAAAGAGTTAATTTTTTATGCTATGTAGAATAAAAATAATCAAATTTCAATTGAATTTATCAGTATACAGGGAAAAAATATAGTTGTTAAATCACTAAGCAATCCATTTTTTAATTAGTGATTTTCATACAGCTAGGTATGAATATTAAAATAACAAACACAGAAATATAAATGTTCTCAAAAGAGAAAAATAGCTTATTTGCAAATTGTTCAAATGAACTTCATGTAGCCAAACATATATTAATGATGTTTCTCTGGAGCACTATTAAATTAGATGGAGGTAATTTTAAGTAATTCCCGTGAGACTGCTCCAGTATTTCTACAAATAAAAATATGTTATTAAGGTAAACATAAAAATGATACTGGAGTTCAGCAGAAACTCTAATTTATCATTATTATTTACTGCAACAAATCAGCATCAATTGCTGAATGAAATCTTTTAACAGCTGCCTTCAGAAATTTTATGAAAAAAAAAAAGAAAGAAAATTAAAGGTAAAGAGATATATTATTCATTCTAAACACATAAAAAGTTAAATTTTAACTATAAGAATATTTAGTATTGTCATTTTAAGGAGAAAATGGCTTATATAAATTTCCAAATTTAAATAATATTTTTTCACATAAATAATAAAATTATACAACTTATTTTTGGATTTAAAAATGTGGTCACTGAACAAGTTAAATTCCAAAATTTAATATAAACACACACATAAGAACAAATATTAATGAAAGCAATATTTTACAATTCATAATATCAAAATGCTGAAATTTCTAGAACATGTAAGACTGCATAGAAAAATACATCACAAAAAAAGTAAAATCAAGAAAATTTCTGATAACCCAACTAAGAAATTTGAATAACCTAAATTGATAACACAAAAGAACAATAAAGAATTTTTTTTTAAAAAGGAGTTATATAAAGATATTTTTAAGAATGAATGGAGAAATAATCACAGATCAGCATATACAAAATATAAATTATATTACTGTATCACAAATTGAGAAGAAAACAATCAATACTTACTTGCATTCAGCACATGTATATTCATATTGCAAGAGACCAGTGAATATAGTATCTATAATACATTTGCATGAATGATCACTAGATAAAGAATTATCACTTGACTCTGCAAAAAAAGAAACAACAAGAAAAAAATTAACAATACTAACATAATGCATCTAAACGTAGGTAAGCCTTTATTAAATATACAATTATAATTAAATCACTTAAGAAATAGAATTAAAATTTAAAAAATAAGGAAACACCTTATAAAAAAAAAAAAAAGAAGAAGAAGGCATTGTGACATTACAATCCATGTTTTTCCTTAAATATCTTCATACTCAGAGAAACCACAGAATCAAATTCTATCACAAAAAAAAAAAAAAAAAAAAAGTACTTCTTTGTTATAGCCACCCTTGAGAGAAATCACCAAGTGACAGAGATATATTGCCAAGTTAGGTTGTAAAATAGTGTCAAATGATTTCCAGTCCTAAAAAAAACCAGCACGTGGTTATGTTATCTTCGTATTGCTTTTTTGTTGATGTTCCAAAACATATTTCATATACATATTTTTTTTTCTTTTTGCACGTTGTACTGCTTTTCTTAAATCACCTGTATTTATTTTTTTTATAAATATGGAAACAATCTTTGATATACCTAGTACTATGATGGATGCAATCTCATTTTTTAAAAGCAAGGGCTTTTACCAAACAAAAAAACTATGCAAAAATGGCCATGGTATGAAACTGTATGCTACTAATGATGAAACTATGGAGGTACAATGTAAAAAGATGTAAGCCTTCATGTTGGAAATTGGTTTAATGTTTTGAGAATACCGTTCGTAACTGCTGAAAGGTTTATGTACTGTTGGGCAGAGGAGTTAACATCCATAAAATGGTGTAAGAAACAACTAAATATGGATGAAAATGTGACATTTGCTTGGAATAGTTACATGAGAGAAGTATGTTCCTGACACCCAATACAAGGATTTAATGGCCAAATTGGTGGTGCAAATAAAATTGCTGAGACCGACGAAAGTTTGTTCATATGTTGAAAAAACAACAGCAGCAGTGTACACCCACAACAGTGGATTTTGGGAGGCATATTCTGGGAAAATGGCAAATGCTTTCTCATTCAAATCTCAAATAGATATATACATTGACTGCTGGAAATTATACAATACAGAGGAGCTTGAAAAGCAGGTTGCAATCACTTTACTGTGAATCATAAGCACAATTTTGTTGGTACAACAATGGGTGTTCACACACAAAATGTTGAAAGAATAAGGGATTCTGCTAAGTGGCACAATAAAAATCAATGAGGCACAGCTTACTCTAACCTCAAATCATATCTTAGAGAATTTAGGTGGAGAAAATACCTAGGAAAATTTTATTTTATGACAGATTATGGAAAACAATTTTGGAAATATGGCCTATAATGTTAGGCGTAATATCAAAAAGTTGTTATTTTTGTGAAGCACTGTAAGAAATTGGTATGAATTTATTATGAGACATTGTAGTATATGCTTATTAACATAAAATACCAAATCAAGGTAGGAGTAGTATGTACACAAAGTTTCCCCAAAATCCCTGTTGATCGAGTTACAAAGTCTGGATGAATTGACATGGAATCACATTTCACTTATTAATGATGAAGTTCAGTTAGCATCTATTAACTTATTACAGGCTAACATTCACAATTGGAAACAAAGAATTGAAAAACATATAAAAGTTAAATTTAATTCATACTGATTTAAAAAATAATAATAATAAAAATAAAAAACAGCATTTATAAGACAAAGATGGTTTGACTTTTTATTCATTATATTATATTATTATTATTATTATTCATTTATTTTAGATAGAAATTATGCTTCAGTCATGAAAAGAAAAATGTACAGAAAATATTAAAAATGGCCTTTTTTAACATTTTAATTAAAAAAATTATATAAAATTAAAAACAACTATATAATAAAACTAAAAACAACTATATACAGAGTGGCCATAATTAAAGTTGAAGGGCTCTAAAAGTTAAACTATTTGGAATAATTTTAAAAGCTTTGGTATTTATACTGCATGGGTAATTGTGGGTTCATGAAAAAATACCTGGAATTTTAATGAGAAAACATTTACATATGGAAAGAGGGAAGGTATAATTTATTACAGGGAGGTCAAATTATGAAAAATATTAATTTTAATTATGTTTAACAATCATATGAAATTGATATTTTAGTCATATTTTATGAATTTAACTGTCGTGCGAAAACAAGTAATACAATAAAAAGAATTAGTTTGAAATTTTACCGATAGATGGCACTTAAATGTTAAAGACATTTTATTAGCAAATATTAACAAAAATAAATCACTTTAAATCAATATCGTTTGAGATGATGATATTCTTTCATAGCAGTACTATAATTACCACCAATTTCATAAAAACACTTTATTAATATAGTGGGTTTTTTTTTTTTTTTTTTTTTTTTTTTGCTAAAATTTTAAGGATTATAAGTTTCTTTATGGCTAAAACCTTATGCTAGAATCATGCGGAATTTGCAGTAAAAAAGTTTCACAATTTAGCTGATAGTAAAATCTATTTCTTTTCTTTTCTATTTATTTTAATGATATACAGCAGAAAAATTCTGTCAGATTTTTTTTTTTTTAATTTATTGCTGAGCTTATTTTCCACATACTCTAAACAGAATAAATACCAATTTTTTAAAAATATTTCATGCAGTTTATCTTTTAGAGACCTTCAAACATGTGAACTTTAATATTATGGCCACCTTGTATATCCAGAAATTGATATATACACTTAAAATGATTCACATTATTAAAAATATATATATTAAGAAGAAAGTCTTGAATTACAGTTCTTGAATAACATTCAATACACACTGCCATTATTTTAAGAAAGAGTAGAACAAAAAAAATTCACTGTTCACCTGAAAAAAATTGCATAAAGGAAAATAACTGAAATGGGGGGGGGGGGGGGATCCCAATTTTTTTTAAAGAAAGGATATCAGGATTAGAATTCAATCTGTGATTAATGACTTTGTTTCAGAACAGTTTTTTATTAATATAAATTTACAAAACAAATTAAAACATTAAAAGTACTTTTCATCAAACACATGTTTAAACCAATAATCCAAGCCATTTACGGGGACTAGTAGGTACCCTTGAACTATTTTTTTTTATTACTTATTTTTTTATTTTTTGAGTATTTCATACTTTTTTGGCATATTATGAAATGATAAATGGTTTTATGAAAGAAGGAAAAAGATTTAACCAAGGTGAGAAAAAATGCAGCGCTGCGGTAAAATTTAAAAAACTTATTTAAAAAAAAAAAAAAGAAAATTTTAAAACTTTACTTCTGCTACAATTTTGAACCTTTTTTCCATGCTTTTCTTACAAGTGTCTTCTATTACGGTAGGGATCAGATTTCTAAAAAGTTAATTAGTTTAAGAAAAAATAAATGAAATGTCATGACATATGTAAAAATACTACAAAAATGACTATTTAGTTAACATTTTTATTATTTAAAAAATAAAAAAAAGTCATTCATATTACTGAAAATTTTATCTTTAATTTTATGACATGCAGCCTAAACATTGTCTAAAAAAATAGAGCAAATTAATTGGAAAACATATGCTGAAGTTTCATTTTGATTGTACTGCTTTACTAAAGAAATACAAACTGAGAATGCAGTAAAAAGCCTTTTTCACATATTTATAATCACCGGATTTTTATGAAACTTCGCCAGAATATACTAGAGATGTCTAAATACATTTTAAGCATTTTTCACAAAATGGGAGGGTACCAAGTCCTCTTAATGTACATACTATTAAAAAAAAAAAAAAAAAAAAAAAACCTCTGTATAGGTGCAAAATGTTTTCTATTGAATGACTAATAAGCTGATTTTTGAACTATTATAAAAATCTTCGAATATATATATGATAAATTGTCAAAATTTCTCATTTAAGAAATTCATGGTGCCTGTATTGCAAGCTCTTTGTGACAAATCTAAAAAAAAGTCAAATAAGTGCTTCTGGGTTATTTATGACATTTAATGGCCCAACAAAACTCTCGTTTTAAGTCAATTTGCAAAAATTATTCAACAAAATGCTATGAAAGCTCATTGTAGTTTTTCCATTTACAATAAGAATAATCTTATCAGACTTATAAGAAAAAACAATAAATTAAAAGAGAGAAACTGAAAAATATATCAGAGTGAAAATAACATCAAAAGAAATCTCTAAAGAACTATTTAAGGCAAGATCTTTTAAATTAAAATAATCAAAATTTCTGAAAAACACTTTACCTAAACAATTTAAATGTAAATTATTTAGGAGAGCAAGGAAACAATGATGAGCATCTTGTTGATAATCCCCTTTGAGTTCATGAACATGTGTCCAGAGCAAATGTAATAAACGATCTGGAACAAATGCTTCTTGTTTCCCTGAAAAAAACTATTTAAAACCAAATAAATAAAAAAATAAGACTATATCTATTTTTAAAACAGCACATGACACAACATCAGCAAACAGAAATCAGTGCATTGTAAAACAATGTATCAAGACATTCATGTGAAATCAACAAAGTTTCGAGAAAATCCCACATTAAACTGGAGGGAAATAAGTAAACAAAATCATTGACTCTTCCAGTATTTGCAGTAAATTTCTCTAACTTTGTATAAATTTTTCATTAAAGAAAAAAAAAAAAAACCTGACTAATTTCATCAGATTACTATTGTTTCAAGATAAACACTCAATCCTCATACATATTTGATACAATTCAATGATATATTTCAATAAGAATAAATGATGTTGCTAAGACTGTTTCTAAACCACAAGATTTTCTTGTTTGAAACATCAAGAGAAAGAGCAAAATTATACTAGAGACTGAATTGTAATCTATAATTTAGAATAATTTTTCCTGATTAAAAAATTATTTTTGGAATTCTTCTGACTAGCAATAGTTTATTATGATATTTCCAGCTTTTTCTTGACCTGTGGGGGACCTTGTTCAGTATATATCTCTTTATTATTATTAATTAATTCGACATATAGTTAAGCAGCACAGATATGTCTAAAAGCATCAAGTACATCTATCATTTTAATGGGCTTGGGAATCAAATTGCTTTTAAATAACAACATGGCTTTTTTTCCTCGTCAAAATGAAAAAAAAAATGTATGTTGTGAAAAAAAAAATATTTTTTTTTGGAGGCACCAAAATGATAAATCTTTACAGAATGGCCGGATAAATTATACATATTCAATTATTGAGTTTTTGTTTTAATGGCAGCAAATCCCTTCTAAAGGAAATCTAGGATGATGCAACACTTATTTTCAACTAAGCATTACACAGATTTTGAAAGTGTATCAATACACCTCATTTGAATATTTAAAACTTGTCTGAATATCAAGTTATCTTATTAAACTCTTAAATATTTCAAATATTTCTGTCTTACATGTTAATCAAATTGTTTCTCAACTGACAGTTATAGGCCTTCTTATTCTTCTATTTTAAAATATAGCTATATTATTAATATATCTACAGATGATAATCAAGAAAATGCCAGATTTGCTTTTCTTTTAATAAACAAACATTATTTCAGAGCCAACATGAATACTTTCACAATTTTAAGCATATTTACTAGAGCTCATTGCTGATTGCTCTGATTTTAGCATGATATTTATCACACATGCAATAAATAACTCAAATAGAAATTAACAAAAAAGCAAAACTACGATAAAAAATATGAATTAGAATTTATAAACAAATGATAGAGTTAAAAAAGCAAGATATCGCATTGCACTGCATTTTAATTAATTAAATATCTATAGAAGGACCACACTACGAAATTCTGACTATCAGCGAATGCATTAGCCAAATTTGAAAATCATGTCATTTTCCAAAAGTGCTAGCCTAAACAATAACTCCAACTTATCATTATTCGGGAAGCCTTGAAGGTTCAAATTATGGATAGGTTGCAATGGAGCCTTGAATTGGTACTGAATTAAGTTTTATGAGCCCATTTCATGTTGTAGGTTTATTTCCAAATTTACCCCTTTCCTTTGATTTATTTTTAAAATACTTAAAATTTAGTGGCATTTGTTCCTATTTCTAAAACAATCAACATCAAAACAAATATTTTGTCAAAATTGAATTTTTGTAGTCACTTTTCATATTTATTAACATTTGGCGAGGGCTTAGCATAGCCTGCTATATCACCCATACTGTTGGCATTTAAAAGATATTCTTAAAGTCCTATATTACAGTACTACAGTCCTATACTTCTGTCATACTGATAATTTTGAAATACTATAGGTTGAACAACATGGAACACTGAAATTGAAATTTATTTTCTTTCTGTTTAATAAAAAAATTTATCTAACAGTACATAAGTTATACATAATTTTGTCCTCACAAGACATTTAACTTTATCGTGTTATTAGAATTACATTTTTTTTTCTTTTTAATCCAACATTTTAATGTTTGACATACTGGATATTTTTATGACATCATATAAGTCATTAGCAATCTTAAGTCAATTCCAACAATGTAACATTTGCCAAAACTTTTGAACTTAGGGTGGAGCTAATGAACACCAAAATGCTGAATAAAATATTTGAAATTGATATCAATACTTAACACTATTTAAATATTAGTTATAGAAAAAATAATTCAAAATTGCTTTTCTTGGGTATAAATCATGACATTCACTTTTATGTAGAATGTTGTTTGTTGTGGATCAAATTTATTTTTGATATTCATATTAAAAATTGAACTAAGTATCCATTCTACCATGATAATTCCAAATATATTGTATTTTGTAATGTTTTAACATTAAATACATTTTAAGTTATATGCTCTTATGGATTTTAATTCATATTATTCTTTCAGTTATGTTGTTCTATACATACTTTTATTTAAATTAACTTGGTTCATATATGTAAAGATGGCATTTTGTAATCAGTTTTTCACTCACATCTTGAAGTGCTAGTGTTCTAGAAATTATGTACAGTTCCTGATGACAATACAATAAATTCCAATCTTACTTATCAATTAACAGATTAATTTTAAATCTATTACTGTGTTAACTCAGCAATAAATATTTGAATCGTTTGTTTCAGAAACTGTATAAGTGCAGAATTTCCTATTTGAGATATTTAAGAAAAGCTGTCTACAAGGTAAAAGCAGACATTTTCTTATGACAAAATTTGAGACTGTAAAGAACAGCACCCCCCCCCCCCCCCCCCTCACACACACACACACATCAAATGATAAAGTAATTTATTTATTAGACTTTAGGGAAAGGAAGTAAAAATATAGTTCACTCTTAGCAATTATTGGTTTCTGCACTAAAATATATTTTGTCTCTATATTTTTATCTGTTTTATCATTTTTATTAAATAATAATTTGGGTTAAGGAGAAAACTGAACTTTTCAGTAAACCTGAACTTTAATTTGGTCAGTTACAAAATTTAAAATAAACTCAAATGTTAAAAAGAAGGTTTTCAGATACCTATGAACTTCAAACATGCCAGGTAAACTGAAAAAGTTCAATGAAGTTTCTTTTCAGTTTGTAGAAAACTAGTTCAATGAAAAATTTTATAAACAGGTGAGACATTTTCTGAAATGCATATTTGAAAACCATAAACAGCCTTGAAGTACTTGGGAGGGGGGGGGGGGGGGAGTAAAATAATAATATTCTTTCATGGTTCTTCTTGTCAGAGTCCACTCTTCTTTTAACTTCAGATGTCAGAAAACTCAGAATCATGTTATAGCATTCAGTATGGTCTGAGGTGTATACACACAGCTTCTGAAGATCAGCTATATTTTCCTGTTATTGGCACTTTCCCTAAAAGGTAGGCTTTCATCGTTGGTAATTCGGAAAAGCAAGTTTTTTTTTTTTTTTTTTTTTTTTTAACCATTGGGAAAATGGTTGTTGTTTTCGGTCGAGAATGGATCTCTTGACGTTGTCATTTGATTTTTTTTAAGCGTTTTTAACGAAATTCTGTAACTTTAGAAGAATTTTTAACGAAATTCTGTAACTTTAGAAGAATTTTTCTTTGAATAGGCAATAGAAATGCATAAAATCGTTACAAAAATGTTAAAGTTACAAAAAGGAAAGATGCAAACTATCAGATATGAAAAAAAAGCCGAATTCAAAAATTGACGTCGGATGAGAAATCGTCTTATAAAGCAAAAAACATGGTCTTCAACTTTAATTTTCTCAAAACACCTTTAGCTCAGACATCAATCTAAACAAGAGTTAAAGTTATTGTAGGAAGGACCCGACAAAATATTACAGTATTAATTAAGAATACGGTATAGTAATGGAAAATGTGTTTCAATAACTGCGGCGATGGTTCCAACGAATATTTTTGTGAGGACAGAGAATGCCAGGATCTCTTCAACTGTAGTAATGGAAAATGTGTTTATTTGTAGATGGTTCCGATGAATATTTTTGAATAATTAATATTTTTAATAATTTTTTTTTTTTTTTTTTTTTTTTTTTTTAAAGCTTTTAGAACATTTTTCCAATGGTTGTTGTAATTTGTTAAATTATAATTTTCTTTCTTTTTTTTTTTTAAATGTTGACATGGTGATATCATTGATGAATGTCTTAGCTTTCTTTTCCAGGTGAATCAAGACAAAGCTTATAATTAACATGTTTGCCCATCAATATTTTAAATGGTATTCTGCGTTCCTTCTGAATGTCCCTTCCTGATGTTTCATCAGAGAGTTGCCAGTTTTCTTGTATGAGCATGACCACCAGTTTTTGAAACCCAAATTGCCATCAGTTTGCATTTCATAAAGAAGAAGCGACCACTTCTACTAGCATCTCTCATGAGTTGAGTGTATTGCTGTGGTATGTACACATGATCTGTTTGTCTCAAAAGTCATTTTATAGAAACAAAATCCTTAGGAATCAGTGATCACGTACTGGAAAATAAGTTTGAAACACTTGGTGGGGCATTTGCATTTAATTTCATGAAGAGAGGATTTTCTGCCGGATGGTCTTACTTTTATGTTTTATAGATCACATATTCTTCGCCCCTGACTCATACTGTCTTTATAACATTATGTTTGTAAGTTTCACTCATTAGCAACACGTTTTCTATTTTACTTTGCAGTTTCTAGACGTCCAAGTGTGATTCGCTGGACATTTTTCCAAACTTTGAAAAAACAAAACTAAAAATAGTCACTAAAAACCCTCAAAACAAACTTATGAAACACAGAAACTAACTTTTAAAAGTTCAGACTTGGTACCAAGTATTGATAATATCAAATCCCCATCTTAATCAACAAACTAAATCACATAATCAACAACTACTTCTGCCATTATAATTGACAATGTAATTCATGCTCCCTTTAGGGCAGTCTCGACCAATCTGAAATAAGTGAGCAAGCAAAAGCTGACTAAATCGAAATTTCTGAGCATGTGTAAGCTGGTCAATAGAAAGAAGAGCTGCTGGATATCTGAAAAAGGAATAATCAGAGAACTGTTGAAAGAAACATGGTAGTATATGTAAGATTTCTAACATCTAAAATCTTTCCTCCTTATCTCATAATGTTAGAAAATTGTTAGCACAATTTTTAAGCATCTAAGTGATGTCATTTGTTCGATTTCTGCACTTAACAAATATTTTAAGGATGTAAATCAAGGGTATAAAATTTATTGGGTTTCTGCACCATTTGAAGGGTCTATCAATTAACTCAATTTCGAATTTTTTGTCAGTTATACAGTTTTTGAAATAAATGATTTATTTGTCTGTTACAATAATGTAAAGTAACATTTGCAGTAATAAAACAAAGTTTTTTATATTTCGTATTTCCATATCTAAAAAAGAAACTGGGCAAAAATTAAATTTGTTTTATAACAGCCCATTCATTTTGAACCTTTAATTTATGTTTTTACATGGAAATATGACATCATATAAAGAACACAAATTTTAATTCAAAAAATGTGAATTTTAAAATATTATTTTTATTTTACATATTCATCATAATTAAGATGCATGACAGTTAAGATGTTTCTTTGCATTTAATAATCAAATATTTCACTAAATTAGAAAATCATTTATTTGAAAAGAATGTTATAAAATTAAGATGCATTGAAATTATGGATAGAATAAACAATGTCTTATGTTCACTTTAAGTATTATAACTTATAATTTTTAAAACCGACTTATAGATTTTTAAGTCTACAGCAAACTTTCCTTTCATAATGGCAACATACAAATCAAAAATAAAGAAAAAAATGAAATAAAAATTATAAAACCTATCAATATTTATCAGTAAAAGTAACATTAAATTATTTGTCATAGTAAAAATATACCAATGATACTTACTTCTAGAATAATATCAGACATTTCACATGCAAAGCAAGCAGATCCATTAGTATTTTTAAATTCACATCGGTCACATTTGTGTTTAGAAGAAAGCAAGTAGTCTCTGAACACAGGGGCATGCACCAAAGATTGCACTATTACACTCATGTAGCATGTGTTACCTAAGTTTACAATACCTCTCAAACCTAAAAAAAAAAAAAAAAAAAAAAAAAAAGTAATTAAATTTAAGTATGAGAAATGCATGTGAATGACATTTAATCATAATTATCTCAAGTTTCAAAAGAAAGGGGTAATACCCCCTTCTTTTTAAGATTTTATAATTCCAGGGGGGGGATATAAAATTTTATAATTAACCTTCCAGGGGTCAATACAGGTTTTTTGTTGTTTTTTTTCTAGGACCCCATTTTATGAAAAGTAACGGTTATTTCTGTGAAATTTATTATATTTTTGTGAAAAATAACATTTTGTAGCGAAAGTTGAAATCCAATTACTCAAATTTGAACCAAACATTTATTAACAAAAACTTTTTAAAATCCTTTTTCTGAAGTTTTCCTCTCTGGTGAACTTGTTTGTTTATAAATTGCACATTTTAAAAGTCACAAAATAATAAATAATTAATAAATAGTAAGTTTTTATGGATTAGAATTTTGTGAAAGGGCATATTTTAGTAAAAGTAATTTTGTAAAGGGGTCCGTTTTATTATAAAGAATTTTGTGAAGGTGCCCATTTTATCAAATTGATTTTTGTGAAGGGATCCATTTTATTAAATTAATTTTTGTGAAGGACACTAAATAGGCCCCAATTTTTGCCTGGATCGACCCTTGCCTTCTAAATGGCTTCCCCATATTTTTTTATTTTCTAAATAAAAATTAAATTGGCTGTAAATAAAAATATTTTTAACAGAATTATATTTTAATAAATATCTAAGGTGAAGGGAATAAAAGAGGTATTACACCTAATTGTGAAGGTAAAATTTTAAATAATAACCTAAATTTTATGAGCATTTTTATAGAATGTAGGCTTACACTGCTCACAAGGTTAAATAATGTAAATCAAAGTTAAATCTCTATAAAAAACAACCATTTAATATGAAAAAACATATAGCAATAACAAAATTGATTCATAAAACGCTTATATGGTTTACAGTTAAAGTGAAATGATATTTTAAACATTTAGAGAACACTTTAATAAATAGTTTTGCTATTTCAACAGCAAAAATTAATTTATATATCTGTAAAGAATAGATCCCCAGCACCCTCTGTTGACAGGCCTGGCAATGAAATCTACACTGCTCAAAACAATTAAAGGATATTGCAGTTTTAGGTGGATTTTGTATCTGGGAAACTTTTTAACTGATTGATACATGGTCGACAGACATAGTAGGTTATATGAGAATAAATTACACATGTTTGGCAGAAAAAAATGCATTTTATTGCGCATTTGTGTACAAAAGGAAAAAAATACAATTTGTGCATATGAGAAAAAAAGAATAAGAAAAGGTGTTTTCTTCAAAGAAAATCATTTTCAGTAGGGGGTATGGTTTCCACGGGCGGCCAGCAACGTTGAACACCTTTGAGGCATGGACTCAATGAGGCTATTAATGACGAGTTGGGGTATTCTGCCCCACTCTTCCAGAAGAGCTCTTTCCAGTTCTTGGAGAGTTTGTGGGGGTTGTTGGCGGCAAGAAACTCGTCTTCCTAGAGCGTCCCAAACGTGCTCGATTGGATTCATGTCTGGAGAACACGCTGGCCATTCCATTCGAACAATTCCTTCCTCGAAAAGGAAATCCTCCACCAGGTTTGCACGATGTGGCCTGCAGTTATCGTCCATTAAAATGAAGTTATCTCCGATTGCTGCAGCGTAAGGGACTACAATAGGTCTGAGGATCTCATCCTTATATCGGCGACCAGTCAGAGCTCCATCTCGAATGATGTAGAGGTCAGTGCGCTCGTCAATGGAGATGCCACCATACACCAACACTCCTCCACCGCCAAATCTGACACTTTCGTGCACGAACGCAGGATTATTCCTACTGCCACGGTCCCTCCAGATGAAAATACGCCTATTATCCGGATGCACAGAAAAACGGGACTCGTCAGAAAACAGAATATTGCTCCATTCATTTCTCCTCCAGTTGACATGCTCGGTTGCCCACTCCCTGCGGTCGCGACGATGCCTTGATGTTAATCTAACACACACCATCGGTCGGCGAGCATACAGACCTACAGCATGGAGCCGGTTTCGGACAGACTGAGTTGAAATCGGGGTGCCTGTAGCCGAGCGAAGGTGTTGTTGGAGAAGAGTAGCGTTCATGTTTCGGTGTCTCTGAGCTGTTAACGCTAAATACCGATCTTCATTGGGCGTTGTTGCCCGTCTACGACCTTGCCCTGGTCTTCGGCCTGCACATCCACTCTCCAAAAAACGGTTCCAGATCCTGGAAATGACACTTTGTGACACTCCAATGGCTTGCGCTACTTCGGCTTGAGTTTGGCCCCCTTCTAACCTACCAACAATTCTCCAAGCTTCTGAATCTGTCAAATGACTTCGCTGAGACATCGTACTCATCGAAACAAAGCAATCTCTGAATGCCGATCATCCTTGTCTTCATTCTCTTTTATCCAATTGAAAGTCAAATTTCATTCGCTGCCGCTGAAGCGACGTTTTTGACGTCGAACTCAAAATTTGCATACTCCACAGTTTGAAAACCAGAAAAATTTGCATTTGTGATTCTCTTCTTCTATTTTCGGCAAAAAAAATTTTGTTTATATCTTTATTTTATATAAAACTTCAAATATCCTTTAATTGTTTTGAGCAGTGTATTTAAAATAGCAATTGACACATAGAAACAACAGACTTTGGAGCAATACACTTTTGAAAAGTACTGTTTTATTATAATACAAACAAATTTCATATAGAATATCCAAGTATTTGATATTGAGAAATGCAAGCCCCTTCCTTCTTCTCATAAAATAAATAAATAAATAAAAATAATGATTGAAATAATATAAATGAAATGTTAACATAAACTACATTAAAATTTTAAAAAGATCTAATGATTCACATGATTAATTGTGATATATTTCAGAAACATTGAACTAGAGTAAAATTGTGACAAAATGGATGCTTAGAATGTTATAAAAGTGTATTGTAATTAACATACTACTGTGGGCAAAAAATAGTAAGACTTTGTTCATAATTTTAAAATTCTTAATTTATTCTTCCAAATCTATTTCGTCCCCCTCAAAGTAATCCCCCCTGGCCCCAATACACTTGTGCCAATGTTTCTTCCAATCCTCGAAACAGTTGTTAAAGTCAATTTCCGGAATAGCCTTCAATGCGCGCAGCGATTCACGTTTAATGTCTTCAATTGACTCAAAACGGTTTCCCCGGAGCGGTCGTTTGAGTTTGCTGAATAGCCAGAAGTCACACGGAGCTAAATCAGGCAAATACGGTGGTTGCGGCACGATATTGGTTGAAAATTTGGCAAAAAACTCACGAAGAATTAATGCAGTATGCGACGGTGCATTATCGGTGCATCTTTCAAAATGGTTTTCACTGATCCTTCCGATATTCCAACGATGCCAGTAAGGTCTCTGACTGTTAATCGTCGATTCTCAAGCACCCATTCCTTGATTTTATTGACATGTTGATCATCAGTTGATGTTGATGGCCGTCCTGGACGTGGTTCGTCGTCAACGCGTTCTCAACCCTCTTTGAATAATTTGTACCAATCAAAAACACTTGCTCGCGACAAACAATTATCACCGAAGGCCTTTTGCAACATTCTGAACGTTTCGGCACCAGAAATTTGATTCCGCACACAAAATTTAATGGAACTTCTTTGTTGAATAATTTCACTCATTGTAAAAATCGCCGAATGCACTTTTTGTACTTCAGAAAGACAAGCGTATACTAAACACTAATGATTATTTTGATGTGACATTTGGCACAGATGTCACTGACAGTCATACCAACCTAGAAAAAGAAAAATATCGACGAATGGGTTTTTGCGCGAAATTTAAATTAAAAAGTCTTACTATTTTTTGCTCACAGTAGTATATTTTTATTTTCTTATATTATTGATAGAAAGACAAAGTATTTATTATATTTTTGTTTAAACAACGACAAATTTGAATTATAGATTTATTTTTCCTTTACTTCTTTTCTATAACAGTAATTTGAACTACTTTCTTAAAAAAAAAACTAGTCAAGAAGCCTTTTTTTAATTTTTTTGTCAGAATTATTTAAAATACAAATATGAATGAACTACAACAGATACATCCAATTTTTTAACTTTCTTAGGCCACATTTGTGGGGGAAAATTTGTCTCAGGATGCACATACACAGTACTAAAATAAAGGATTGATGTTAGGTAGAAATGGCTTGTAATTCTTGATTTCTTTTCAAACAGAAGAGCTTTTTAAAATTTTTGAGTAGATGAACCAAAACATTAAGGCTAGCTACTATTTGATTTAACTTAGCCATGCAAAATATTTGGATTTCTTCTTGGAATGGAAACTACAAGTCTTTAATAAGTGTCCAAAACTCCACAATACTAAATATTCAAAGATAGGTTATTAGATTTTAGTACTTTACTGGAAGATAATTTGTAAGTTCTCAGTTCAGAAGCTTCAAATACAGGATTAGCAAGAAAGTTACCCACTTCAGAGGATTTTGGGGGCATTCTATTGCTCTGAATCTGACAAGACTAAAACTACAGATAATTCAAAGATATGCTCGTCATTTTTTTTTTTTTATTCCTTGCAAATTTTTTTTTAAAGGTGGCAATGTAGCATCCAAATAAGTTTTCAGTAGACTTATAAGTTTTAATGCCTGGTAAGAATTCACATAAATGTTTAACATGCTTACAATAAATGCTCAGCATATCTGCTTAACTTGTCAACAATATGTTATCGCAAGACTATTTTTCATATAACTAAATATAATGAATCTGGCTAAATATCTAAAAAACATGGTGATGAATGTTTTCTTTCATAGCTGAACATAGATTTCTTGGTCAATTTTTGTGCTAGAAAATTTTATTTAACATGTGACTAGCATACTGCTTGAATAATCTGTAGTTTGTCTTATCGAACAGTAGAACCGGTCTCTGTAGCCCTCTGAAGTGGGTAACTTTTTTTTCTTCTGCTAACCCTGTATATTCATTCTGAGCAGTAAGCCTTCATCAAAAATATAAAAATACAAGCTTTCCCCATCAGATCTCATAGGCGTAACCAGCTTATTACGTGGGGGGGTGCCCAGATTTTTATTTGAAACAGATAACGGAACTGAAAACAGACACATACATACATGTGTGTGTGTATATACAAGAATGCACAAACCAGCAGTATAATAATTATGAACACAACAATAACTAGTCGGATGTGCCAATCCCAAAACTTTCTTCTATCTCAGTCATGTTAATACTTCAAAATTCGCTATCACATCACCAATAAAATCAATATTTTTCGTCATTCTGTTGCACGTCAGCTGCTTGCAAATCATCGGCTTACCGGGATGCGATCAACTGATGTATACTAAACTACGAAAAGTTCTTCTGGCCTGAACCGACAGGAACAGATAACCTCCCTATTCCTTGGTTTTACGATTTTAGCTAATTTTACTGGAAAACACATAGGTAAAATGCATGGAACCTAATTAAAGAAGATGCAATCCCAGTTCTCGTCAACATTGAATTTGAATGAGAATATCGCCAAATTAATCCTCTACAGCCAAGTTGGCTTCATTTATGATAACCTATTTTGGTTGCCAAATTTAGCGATATTTCGCCAACTGTCGCCAAGTTTGACGAATATAAATATATAGTGATAAGCATATAATAGGGGTTGGCGAGCGTTAGCGAGTAGGTTGCTGAGCCCCCTAGTTTATATATGAAATTCAAAGTTTTATATTACTTCCAAACAAAAACATGCATTTTTTGCAAAAAAATAAGGAAGATATAAATTAATTAAGTGAAGTGAGCTCTTAGCATGTTCATTAAGATTTTCATAGAAAAACAGTGGAACTGTGATACATTATTCTCTGCTTTCCAATTGATTTGATTAAGAGTGTCAACAATAACCTAGACTATAAAAGATATAAAGGGGGAGTTACGAAAAAATAAAAAAAGCAAAATTTTTATTGGTTATTTTTTTATAATCCAAAAACATTCAGGGGGGGGGGGGGGTCTCTAATACTGGAAGGGCGTTCATTACTGGCACATCTACCCTACATCAATTTTAAATACGGCAATAATTCGTTTTTAAAAATTCAATTTTATTTTTTTTTAATTTACATTCGGAAAGGATTTGAATATGTAAATTTTTAAAAAATAATAATGAAACATACTTATAAATAACATATACATATTACAAATTTATCCCAGACCACCTTAACAAAAAATTATTCAATTAAAAAAAATAATTTTTTTTTCCAGAATTTATTCATAAATCCAAAACAAATCCAAGGGGCTCTGGCATATTTTTTAATTATTTTTTATTGGAAAATGCATTGACACATTCTTTTAATTCTTTTTTGTTCGAAAATGCATGAAACTGGCAGGTATTGCTATTCAGAAATGTTGTAATCGAAAGACGTTTTCCATTGATTGGTAAACGCAATTTTTAGAAAAAACTGCCAAAGTGGGTGTTTTGAACCAAATTTCCGGACGTGACAGCGAGATAAAGGAGAAAAACCTGCCGTCACAGGACTAAAGTCACTTATAAGTCGATAAGTATTTTATTTATCAAAAAATGGAAAACGTAATTAGATTCCAAATCGCTTCAATAGACAGGCCTGCCTATTTTGTGCCTTTACGTTTAGAAATAACTCATAAAATGTGTCAGAAAGTTTCGCATTTGTTGAGCAGGAAATTTCACAACAGCTTTATGAGAGTATAAACTATTCTTACTTTCTTTGGTGAATGGGGCTTCTGAAGATTTGATGCCATGTTCGACAATTATTTTCTGTTTTAAAACATCCTCAACTGTCTTGCACTTTTTTGCAGATTTTTCTGACGTTTGTTTTCTCTTTTCAGGCCGTCCCATGTTTTTTTAAATCCTCATAATAAAGTGTGAAGCATATTTATAAATTAAATATAATTTTCACTTGTCCTATTTCGGAATCATACAAGCACAACAGAATGAAAAACTAAAACTGAACAAAACAACAGAATTTTCTCTTCTCGAAAACCCTCAAATGATTGGCTTTATAATCTGCCACTTTGTTGCGTCTTTTTTTTTCTTCTTTTATTTAAAAGATAAAAAAAATAATTAAGCATAGCTTCCATATGAAAATGGAAATATTTCTGTTTTCCGCAAATACTCTCAGTGAAAAAAAAAAAAAAAAGTATATTGTCAGTGTGAACATCGAATGCGACTGACACCTTGCAAACGTTATCAAAACGACGCGCCAGAAGTGTCTGGCGCCTGTGTACGGAATATTTCGCATCCTAAAATATTTTACTTTATAAAATATTGCTGAATGAGCACAAATGTAATGCGAAAAATATTAATTATCAGTTATTGTATCCTGATACTTGAGAAATGATTGTGTTCTACAGGAGTGATAATAGTATATGAAAAATAAAAATATTTTTTTTTGTAACCTTGCTTTCATTTTTTTTATGAATTTTGATTATTTAAATTCGATTTAAAAATCCTGCGTGTATCTGCGTGAGCGGGGGGGATGCCCGGGCACCCCCCCTGGTTACGCCTATGGCATCTACACTAATTCAACAACACTTCTTAGATGCCTTTCCAACTATAACGAATTATATTTCAGACAAGCACACTCATTTGGACACACACAAGTTGTCATAAGGTTTTATCTGATCAGCATAATACGAGAAATACAATGAATGAATTCTTTCAAAAATAAATTTATATTCATATCATCTTGAAGCAATATTTTCAATAAATTATTATAAAACCCATAAATTAAAGAAAATACATTAAAACCCCTATTTTGAGGATAAATTCAATTCTCTGCTGGGCCATATTCAACTCCAGCACTGGGCTGCCAGTAGTAGGTTACATGGTAATCTAATTTAATATTTAAAAATAAAACAAACATAACACAAAGAGGGAGCATCTATTAATTATGTCATACTTCAAGAGACATCCATTAATTATGTTATATTTCAAGAATAGGGAAGAGGGTCCACAAAGTATGATACGAGGTATGGGTTAACACATTGTGATGTCACATCTAAAATATCAATACAACTAGATATGCATTTTGACAAGCAGCATAATAAAGTTCATTAAGAAAGATGTATATATATATATATACACCATTCAGTAAAAATGTGTGTTTACCTTACACAAAAATTATATACGTTAAAATTATTAGTTTTGAAATAATTAACAAACTATAAAATCAATTTAAAATTAACCAAAGAATTTTGATAACTAGATAATAGTTTACCTATATTAGATCCATTCATCATTTGATGCTTGCTTAAAAGATCAAAGTCACTGGAATTCAATTCCCCCCAATTATAGTTTACAACAGTACCTAAAAAGAAAAGTTTTCAAGATAAATTACAAACAAAAAGGCAAATTATTCAATGAATCAAATTTTATACAATAAAATCACAGCATATAAAAACAAGCTACACTAAGTAAAAGTAATATTTATACACATCCAGCAAACTATACTAATTAAAAGTAATATGAAATATACAGTTATCTCTATCTAAAGTTGAATTGATCGAGACCAAGAAAAATTTCCATTGTAGACAACATTCCACCTTAGACAAAGTGGTATGGCTATGGATTCAATGGACTTGCACATCTTTCAACATTAAACAGATTTCCATCTTACTCAGGTGTGAGGATTCTCACATTGTTTGTGGTCAGTGCTTTATCTCTTTTGCCATAGTAGAAATGATTTTTGTTTTTCTCCAGTGCTATTATGTTATTGTTCCCGTACATTCTCTGTGATCATGGCCAATTGTGTATGACATAATGCATTTTCGGCATATCATTTATCACTCTGCGCTGACTGTTAAATCAATCTTCAGCGTACAATTTAAAATTTTTCCTGAATTTATTTTCTGGACCTGTTTAAAAAATTTTATTTCTGATCATATTGATCAGAGTCAGTCAAGCTTGTACCATCGATGCACTGAGGTGATGCTGATGCTTTGCTGAAGAAATTGCTGTTAATCATTGATTTCACAAAAATTATCATTACTGAAGATCTTATAAGATGTCCTCAGGATTTGATAACTTTTTTTAATAATATTTTAAAGACCCAGAAGAAAAAAAATGTTTAATACTTCATGCTGATTAAATAAAGAAGATTTTTATTAAAAAGATGTCTTTATTTCTCAACTTCAATTACATTATTTCCAGACATTGGAAAAGAAAATTTCCTACATGATTTCGTAACTGACCTAAAAAAATTTAAAATGGTGTTATTGCAGAATTGGTAATAATTCACAACTGCTAAAAAATTCTATAAGATCACAGAATTTATCATCAAAACAGGATCTGCCTTAGACAGAGTTTACTGTACAAGTATGATAAAAGCAGTATGTAATAATAGTTAACTGACAAGATATAATGGCTCACTTATGAAGCTTAAGAAACCACTTTGATCCATATAATACAGATCACTAATTGGAAGATGGGGCATAAGATTTTGCCTAAGAGGTTTGACAGAGTTGGTTTCAATGAAATAAAATTTTAAATATTCCCAGAAATTAAAATGATTGAAAGTGAATCACTGAACTTTATAATTCTTTAATTAATTTAATACCTATTTCATGGTTAGTTATTTTCAAATATATTATTTCATGACATTATTCATTGAACAATACAGGATTTAATTTATTTTCTTTAACATTAATTTTGAACTTTTTTCTTTAACTTATTTGTTTTACATTCTGATTATGTATTTTTTTTACTTATAAAAGAGTATAAATTTATTATTTTTCTAATAGTTTTGACAAGTACTTTCATATGAAGATATCAAACTTCATGGGGTTTTGAAAGAAAATTGGAGATGACATTTTAACAGCTGGTATTCTGACATATTGCATCCATCATGCTGTTATATATCTACCCAACAAACAAAAGATATGTGACCACATGCAGTAGACATTATGGCCAAAGTGACTTGTGACCATTTGTGTCCAGTCACTATTGTATATTAACTTACATGCCACTACTTCCAGATCTGGTAACCATTGTCAAATTGATAATGGGTAAGTGAGGAGAAAACTTAAGCATTTTTCGTGCCAAGTAGCCACTAAAGTTAAGTTTCTGGCCAGTATATAAAAGTCTAGCATCATCTAAAAGGCAGACAACTAGTATCATGTACTTTATATATTGATTGTAAGAGATAGATTTTTTTTTCTTCACTTTTTCAAAATAATTTTCATATTTAAAGCCTGTTTTTAGGTAAAAGTATTAAATAAGGTTCAAGAATTATATTTTATGCACTAAAATATGTATTAAAGAATTTTTCCCTTTTTATGCATTTTTATAAATTACAAATAAAATTTTCTTGCCTCTAAATTATGCTTTAATATATGGATTTTTTTTATGAGCACGCTGGAATCAAAATGAATATATTTAATTTTCAATTTAAATAATTTTTAATAGCAATGTAACTAGATAAGAAGTTAATAGAAAATATATCCAAATCCTCTTTTGAATGATGCAAAAAAGGAATTGCAATGTGTAGGTATACTTGTATAAACATCAAGTAAAAATTTTAATGATAAGCGTGAATTTAGTTATATATTTATTTTCAGTTTAAATGGAAAAATATTTATTTTAAACAACAAAAGCAAAATATGCCACTTTTAAAACACTAACAAAAAGTTTATTTTTGAATGAAAAAAAACTCTTTAAAATTAAAACAAACGCAGAGCTGAACAAGCTGTTGCTGAAATACAAATCACATTTACAGTTCAGCTGTAACGAATTTTTAATATCATTTGAAATTTGTTTCTAATGTAAAATATGATACCACAAAAAATATTTTCAGTGTAAAAGTAATCAAATGGTATTTGTTAAAAAAACAAACAAACAAACAGTTTGGATGGTATATTTTTATGAGAATGGAAAACTGTATGAAGTTGTTTAAAGAAATATATAATATACCTTAAATTCTTAAAAAAATTAATATATAATGAAAATAAACTATATTTTACTACAGCTAGGTTGCTAACAGATTTCTCCTATTATGCTTCTCTCTCCCTCTTCCTGACTAGATATTGAAATTTTATAAAAAATTTCATTATCTTAAAAACATATATATATACTTAAGAAAAAAAATAATGAAAATTTTCATTTTATAAAGTTAGGGAGACATTTTTTGAAAATGTACTATGCGAGCATCCGACCTTTCTAATGGTCAAAACCTTATTTCAATAATTATATTAGCCAATGAGCAATCACCTACTAAAAATTTCCCATAGGTTAACATGGGATTTCTTGGGAAGGCAAGAAGCACAAAAGCATCCCCTTAAATGCATACTTATGGTCAGTCTTTGGGCTAGCTTTTATTCTTGACAACCACAAAGTGGTATGGCTGTGGTAAGCTTCTGGCTAAATTGTATTCATTATGGCCATTAGTGACATGATTGTGAGCAACTTCATATATTTATGGCCAATTCTTATGTTGCCACATTGTCGTTGGCATGACACCTTTTTTTAGAGGTGTTGCACCTACTTTTAGTAGGCCTCTATCCAACATTTTTGACTGTGGTTAGCATACCCGTCATTGGCCCAATAGCTCCGTGTTTATTGCAGTATCAACACAAATTTAACAATGCTTCATTTATCAAAATTGATCCAGTTATTTTTTACACTACAATTCTCATTATGCTAAAAAATATAACTTTCTTTTTGTTTAGCTAAAAAGGGCTGCTTCAGAGGGTGCCCATAGCGAGATTTCACTGCATACATTGTCATCAAAAAGGGTTGGACACATTTAAAAATTCTACAAAAATAATTAAGGAAATGCAATAATTTTATTTGAAAAATACTCAGCAATTCTCTGAAATGTAACAGTTTTACAACCATGATTTTCAGACAACATGCAGTGAAAGAGGCCTTATGTATGTCCAACATTTTTTGATATATTATACAAACATATATAAATCATTTTAATACATATTATTGCATCCCTTAACACATAATTAACTACAACAGCCTTTCATTGTATTATGCATTCCAGAAGAACAAGAAAAAAGCAGGATTCATAACTGTTACAGACAAATCTGATATAACACAGCTTATATTATACGTATATTTACAATAATAATGCAGGTTTTTGTCTTTCAATAATCACACATTATATAGGCTTCAACTGAAAATATGAAAGCATATTTTTATCGAAGGACAATCAATTTGTCAATGCATTGAAAGTCATTAAAAAATAAAAAGCAATGAATATCTACAATAGTTATACAGTTTTTTCAGTACTTCGTTTGCTATATGGCTTCGGCAAAAGAAGAAAATTTTTCACGTGTATTTTCTGTCCACCTATATACTGTTTTATACACACAGGCAATTGTTTCAATATATATACAATTTATTTAACATATAAAAATCATTTATCTGTTATTATATACAAACAAAAATAAGTTATCTAACATGTAATTTTTCAAAACATACATAAACAAGAATAACAGTTCATTAATTTCATTTTCATAGCAGTTTATATCATTTTGAAACAAAACTACTTTTCTGAAGCCTAAATTGCGCCAAACTTAAAAAAAAAAAAAAATCACCAAGGTCCTTATAACAGGAAAGTGGAAAAGATTTTTAAAATCACTGATTAAGTTGTAACACAATATTTTTTTTTAACTTTTAAATAAATATCTAGTCTAATTGGACAGAAATATATATAGTTATTATTTAAATAATTTATAGCATAAGGATGAAAATACCTCACATAACTGATGCAAAGCTTGCATTACTAGTATGCATGTTAAATAGAACTTTTTTTTTTTTTATGGTACTATTATTTAAAATTTTAAGCAAATCACAAGATAAAACCATTATACATAAAAATGAATAGTACCTCTTTTGCGAGCAGCAAGTAAGAAGTTCTTGTAGGAGGTTTTCTCAAAATCAGCATCATACTGATAGTCTTTGCAGGCAAAGCAATAAACATGGCCATAATTTGTATCCATGGCTGACAAAAGAGAATAATGCACAATTTTAAGAAAGGGAAAAATAACATGCAATTTAACATAGGACACATAATTCAACATTTCAATTTTGAAAACCTCTATATATATATATTTATATATATACCTTTGTCTACGACGCTTTTTAACCGTTTCTTTAACAATAAAATAAATTGTTAAATATTATCAAATTCTAGTAATTATTTATAATATACAGTAGAGTCCCTAAAATCCACACATTGTTGCAGATGTAAACAGTAAAACTTTCAGTTAAGATGTAGGGGAAAAAATTCAAGATTTATTTATATTTTTATATCATTCCGTACACATTTAAATATGTAAGTCTAGTTAATATGACTGAACTCATGTTTTCTCATAAAGGAAGTATAAATTTATATCTGAAAAAATTCAAGATAGTGCTGATATCAATGGCAATCGTGATTTTTTTATCAAACACATTTATGCATTAATCAAGCATTTTTGGTTATTAAGTCTGGCTAAATATGAAATAAAACTTCGTTATTTTACAATTTTGATGTAAATTACCTTTATGAGACAAGTTTCATTAAATAATTCAAGAAAATATTATCTCATCATTATTATGCATATTTAGTTATGCATTATTAATTATTTACTTGATCTTCCCTTTTAATATTTTAATTTTCTTAGTGACTTAGTTATAATTATTTTACTATATTGTTCATTATAATTTTGAGTGCATTATTACATTCAATTTCCTGCTAAAATGTAAACAAAACAGTGACCAGAAATCTGCGAAATTCTAAAATCTCCAGAACTTCTGGTCCCAAAATATGATTTGAAGGAAGTGTATTGTATATCAATTTGAAAGTATGATTTGTACTTTTACTCTCATCCTCCAGGCGAGTGAAGGTCATGCTATATTTTTGGATTTTAAAACATTGCAGTAAATATTTGCAATACTTAATTTCAATTTTATAATATACATCAAGTAACAGAACTCAAAGGTATAAATTTATTAAACAGTCTTTTAAAACATTGAATTCAACTTTTTCATATTACTATTATTATTATTTCATAATTATTTGAAGAGAACATTTACTATATATGATCTCAGAACTGTTTCAGCATGCAGTCAAATGCAGAACATAATGAATGATGGATGTTATTTTGTTTGAACAATACTTTAAAGGCCAATCTAGAAATTATTATATGGGAATAACTCTTCCATATTATTTAGAGTAGTTTTGGAAATAATGTCAATGTGAAGAAATTAAATCATAGAACGATTAATATTGAAAGACAAGGCTTGAAATGTATTTTTTTTTCAGGAGGGTAGTCTCCCTACAAACATTTGCAAATGCTCAGGAGAAAAACTGTTCAGGGAGGTGAGAATTTTTTTTCCTACCCTGTGTTCATTTCAACATGCTATTCAGGCATGAGATTTTTCAACAGATCTGCGATTTTCTGATCGTTAAAAATTATATATTTTTAATTACTAATCTTGCACGATACCATCTGGCATGAAAAAAAATTCAAATTTTAGCAACTGGGTCAAAGATTGCACCAAGAATTACACTAATCAATCCTTCTCCATCCAGTATATGGATGTCATCATTTATGTTAAACAAATTTTATTATAATATAAAACCTAAAAAGAAAAAACTTCAAAACATTTTTCGCATACTTTTTTTTTTTTGTCTTTTCTCATCATGCTAAATCAATGGTTAAATTCATCATTGCACTCATTGAATCTCATCTGCTTCTGTTTCACCTTAACAAATTTTAAATATGATGTAACTAAAAAAAAGTTTATGTTCTTAGCACAAAGGTGCTATTTCGCGAAAGCTAGGGGGAGGGGAGGCACCCCTCCTCCTAAGGAATTTAGATTGTAGCAGTCATCACAGGTCAGACTGAAAAAAAATTTCCAGAAATTGCACAAAAGCTAAAATAACTTGTCAGATTGGATTACGATACAAACATTAGCAGTAAATAAACAATTTAAGCACAGAAATTAATAATTATTAAAAATATTTGTATAAAACTTTATCAATCGCTTTTCAGCTATGCAAAACAAAATAAAAAGAAATCCCCCACCCCTTTGTTTAAGAAAGTTTCAAATTTTATCATAGTTTTTATGCATGATGCATAACAGCAGTAACATTTTATTTATTTTTAAAAAGTGGCTATTAAAAATTTTGAGTCTACCAGTTTCTGGTAATTGACCAAATTTCCTATTTTTTACCTTTAATTATCTAAATAATAAAAGGAATTGTTTATCTCTGAGCATGTACAAAAGCATTTACAATTTGTTTAGGCTTTGCTGTTCTCATGAAAAAATTAAGATATTTTACAAGGCATCAGAATAGTGAAATATTTTTTAGATGGTTATTTCCTTTATAGGTTTATTATATTTATACAATAAATTTAATTATTTAAATTTGAAATGATATTTTTTGTTGTTCTTACAAAGCTAAATTTGTATTAGATTTATAAACATACTTCTCGCACATAAGGTAGTCTTTGTAATTGTTCCTTTGTTTTCATGCATATTTATCCTTTTCTGCAAACTTATTCCTGATAGCCTGATGCTATTTAAATTAACTGTACATATTAACTATGTGACAAAGTATCATTGAAAGAATTTATGTCAACAATTTGGAAAGTCTTAACCAAATGTTATGTGCCCTTAATAACTGGTTTTCATTCAGTTTTTGTGATCTTAATTTAATAGTCATTGCATTGCTTCTTCCCATAGATTCTTGTTTCAGGTCTCAAATGACCTGCTCAACAACACAAAAATTTTTGACACCTTTTTTTCTGACTCGTTTTTAAATGCAAAGGCATAAAATTGACAGTCCTGACTATTGAAGCAATTTGGAATCGAAATGAGTTTTGATAAATAAATTACTTCTTGAGTTATAATCGATTTGTATCATGTGACGACATGTTTTCCCCCCTTCTCACACTGAAGCATTGGGAATTCGGTTCAAAACACCAACTTTGACAGCATTTTCTGTTGTTACCAAAAAATGGAAAACATGTTTCTATTACACAGTCTCTGAATAACCACACCTTCTCATTTCATGCTTTTTTGAACAAAAATGAATTAAAAAAATGAGTCTGAAAGTTGCTTCTTTGGATTTGTAAACGGCCTAAAAAAAAAACATATGGAATATTGTAATTTGCAGGCCTAAGCAACTAAACACAAAACGAACTTCTGAATTATGTGTAATCTTCTTTAGTGAAAGTAATTCTCCACTGAAAATACTAATATATTACAGAGATTTAACTTTAACTTCACCATCTAACTTGCTAAAATGAAGTGATCATCTAAGGAAAAAAAAAAGTTTAAAAATGAGGGTGTATTTATTTTGTAGTATTTTTAGGAGATGCACTAATTGGATACATAATATTTTTAATACAGTGTTGCATTTACTTTCATAAAATAATAGTATTTTCAATTTATAAAAGTTTTATTTAATGTTATTTTTAATCTAACATAAATGATGATTTTTATTTTAACAGGAATGATGAATTTGATCCTTATCCAACCAGTAAATTTCAATGTTAAAAAAACTGATTTAAATCTAAGATTTTTTGAAAATCATTTGATTTAAATCAAGCTAGCTAATATAAACCAAACAACTGCCTAAAAATAAAAATATTTAAACCATTAAAAATAATAATTTTAAAAAAAAAGTGTTAAAGTCCAATGTGAACCAAATAAAAAAACTGGTATGCTTATTTTAAAATTTAGCTGACACATATTTGCAATTTTGTCTATAAATCAATAGCAGCTCTATATAACCAATATTAAGTTTTCATTATTGAGAAATTACGTTATTTATTAAATTACAACTCAATATAATGTCTTTAAAATTAACTAAAAACACTTGTGCCATTTATAATTGAAATGCTTCACTGTATAAAAAACAATTATGTCAAAACAAAAAGAGACCAATTTTGCTCCCCCCCCCCCCAAAAAAAAAACAAAACAAAAGAAAGCTGATTAAAATCAATAAAAACCACAGGTATGACTTTTTAAATTTTAGCCAGTTTTTTGCAATACTGATTACAGACACTCATTTTTTACTCTTCACTCTGTTTAAATGTCTTCCTACCCCTCTCCCACCCCCCAACTCTGAAAAAAAAAAGTTAATAATCTGAACTATTTTTTAAAATCCTGTACACAAAATACATAAGCTATCTTATAAACAAGCCACCTGTTTCATATTTATATTTAGTATTTAGTTAATGAATCATGATTTTTTAAAAATCCTGGTGTTCTTTTTGAAACACTCTGCATATATAATGCATCAGCTGAAAAGAAAAAAATAATGTTTGAGAAAATAAAATTTTAATGACCAACAACGATTACAATTATTCTAGTATTATATGCACAACAGTTAAAGTTTTAGGTACTACTACACTGAAAGTACGTTTATTATAACCTAAACTGCAAAAGCATTTAAATTTAAGTGAAATTAGATACATACCAAGAAGATGGTTCTTTGTTTTAGCATGTTCATGGATGTGTTCTCCATTAAAGCATCCGAAATATAAACATGATAGACAAGCATGAACTCTTTGATATTTTATTTTACATGTTTGAATCATACATAAGCAGTCACGTGCCTGAAATAGATAAAGGTATATGATAAATAAAGAAGATAAATATACAGGAATATATATATGCCCACTAAAAAAATTCAATATTTTTACATAAAATTTCATTTAGTTTCACTTTTTTTTTTTCTTTCATGTGTACCTATTAAAAACATAAGCAATTTTAGAATATATTGAATGCAATCTTTTTTTTTTTTTTTTTTTTTTTTTTTTTTGTGATTTCGAGCAAATCCCTATAATTTCAAGATACAAATCTATAGAGAAACTTATTTTCTCAAGAAGAAATTCCAATAAATGATAATTTCAAGCAAAATAAATACAAAAGACAATGAAAACAAATAAAAAAAATTATACTGAAGGGTGTAAAAGATGTTATTTATCATCCACTGAGTTGGCTATGCTACAGTTGACAGCTTCACTTAGTTGAATCCTAGTTATCTAATCTATCCTAAAAAATATTCAAAATTTCTCCCAGATTTTTTTTTTTTAATGTACAATACTGCTGCTGGTATAAGAGTACTTATTTTTTTTTTTTTTCAAAGGCAACTTTAATATTTGAAAGCTGAGGCATTTCTTTTTAAGTCAAGAAAATTGGTCAATTTTTACTATGAGCAATCTTTTTGATATATTGTAACAAAGTCTAATTAAAACAAGTCTGACTTACTAATTGGAAGACTTAAGTTGTATACAAGATGTTAAGAATTACTTCCTTCAACTGATGCTGTAAATCGATTCCAGATGCACCCGTGTAAATATTCTCAAGAGTTTAATAGACTTGCCAAGTACATATAAATTTTATGTTGCTTCTTTGATCTGACACTATACAGACAGTTATTACACGATAAATTTGTAATACTCAAATCCATAAGTTCAATATCTATCAATCACTTCAAAAGCCGCCACATCTGCTCAACATGGGATGTTAAGCCTCAAAACTACTTGAAATTCTTCAATGAAATATATTCAAATCTTGAGGGAAAAAGAAGGTATTCTGTTGCTAGCTCCAAGAAGAGAAGTTTGACAGCTCTCTTTTGAGAGGAAAGGCGTCTTTCGGCCCTTGTGCCGTGTAACCTAAGCTTTGCCCGGAAAGGCAAATGGGTATCCTGACGAATCTAAAAACTTTAGAACTCACAAACTGAAAGCTATATGTGTGCCGCTTCTCGTATCTGTAATTTTTATGTGTACTGAGATGTAGCTAATTAAATTCAATGTTGCACCAGCAGTTCTTTTGATTTATTATGCTACGCTACAATATATATATAAATAACAAAAAAAGCATTTTTTGACTGTGTGACAAGAGTATTATTTTTTTTTATGAGGTGTAGGAGTGCTATTTTTTAAGGGCGGTCAGACTGCAACAACCCTAGAAACTAACTGGGGAAACTCTGAGTAATGAGATTTATGCTCAAATACAAGAAATCTAATAACAAATAGCAATGATCCCCACCACATGCTCATGGATGCACTTGAGCATGCTCACCTCTTTTATTTTGTCCAAGAAGTCTTTATAAATTTACATGTCGAACTTAAGGAAAAAACCATAGTAAATATTATTTTTGATGGGGAAAAAAACTGTCTTAAAATAAAATATGCTGCAATTTTTTTTTTTTTTAAACTAATTATTCACAGTGTTTTGTATGCTTTCATTCTTTGTATTTGTCTGAATTTTTTTCTAAAATATATATCTATATGCATGCATTTCTGCATACATAGCATAAATAAAAGCATGCAAAATAAACAAGTGTTGTGGATTGAAAAAGGGTTTGCTAAATAAAGGTGCCGGCTAGTTTGGGATTGTCAGTTATGGAGGTTTTACTGCATTTTATTTCATCAGCTGTTAATTTTTAAAAACAAAAATTTATATTTCTGAAAATTCCTTTCTAAAATATTGTAGAATTTCTAATAAAACAGGTGGGTTAAACATGTATAACTCCATTATTTAATGATTTTGTTAAGCATAATTCTGGACAGATTAAGTTTTAACCTTGTTCAGTTAACTACTCTCTGACAGTAATCACCAGAAGAAGAGAGCTGCTAATTGAGGCATTTAAAGGCAGATTGATATTTGTCACTGAATTCGAAAAATTGAGTGAGACAAATTACGAGTGATTGAGATATAAATCCCAAATATCAATCTATACATAAAAATCCTCTTTTTTTAGCATTAAAAAGATGTGACTTACACCACTTTGCCTTTAAAAGCTTTAATTAATTGCTCTTAAAATTACAATTGTATGTTTCTACTAGCCACCTGGAGGGAAAATATCTACTTCTATATAAACATTTTATTTCATTGGTACTTCTTTGCTATAACGTCCCCTAAATTATGAATACACCAAGATTGCAGTCAATTTTGTTAAGCTCGTAAAGTGTGAATGTAGCAGTACATATAATAGAGAAATAAAAATAAATACCATATAGCATTAAATAATATAATATTGTATGTTAATAAGAACATGTCACAATGCTTCATATCAATTTCTTACAATGCTTCACAATTAATAACAACTTTTTTATATGACACCTTGCATTGATAGGCCATATTTCCTAAATTGCTCATAATAATTCATCAAAAACTTTTTCTGCTACGAATTTTTTCCACATAAATTAGCACTAAGTTAACAATACATAAACACATTATACATAAATTAAGCACTAAACCAATTTCCAACACAGAGGCCTCTTTTTTATTATAACTTTTTACATTGCATTTCCATATAGTTTCATTATTAATAACAAAGTATCATATCATGACACTTTTTGCATAAGTTATTTGTTGGGTTAAAGCCCTCACTTTTGAAAAAAATGAGATGGCATCCATCTCAGTAGATACTAGTTAAATGAAAGATTGCTTTCATATTTATAAAAATAAATACAAGCAATTTAAGAAAAAACAATACAACATACAATTAAAAAAAAAATTACATATGTCCTGAAACGTCAATGAAAAAACAGTATGATGATAATATAAACACATGCTGTTTATTTAGGATTGCAAGCCATTTGACGAGATTTTACAACCGAATTTGGCAATATATCCCTGTCACTTGGCAATTCATTCAACCTCAGGAGCTGCTATAACAAAGAAATACTATTTCATCTATTATTGCTACTTTTAATGACTAGAAATTCTAAAAATGAAATGAATTTCAAATGTTATATTTAAACTTATTTTCCAAACTATTTAATTTTAAAATAATAAATGTAGAAGGAAAAATATACACATAATTTTAGATTATAATACAATTAATACAAAACTTAGGTGAATGCTCCATAACTGGATCTACAGTCAATTGGCATACTTTAGCAAACATGATTTGATGCAAACTTAAATAAATTGTTATAACCAGGGGTATTTTTTTTTTTTTTTTTTGTGTGTGTGTGTAAAAAATTTAATGGTATGCTAGGTTATCATTTGCTGGCTCATCTTTGTTGTCATCTTTAGCTGTGATCCTGATTACAGAATATTAGCCAAAATATGAATTAATTTAATAGAGAATTTTTTTAAAACAAGATGCTTTGAATAAATATAAATTTAACAATAAAGAAGAAAAGTCACAGCACTTTAAACAATAAAAATAAATAAATAAAGTATGATTACACAACACACTTAAGAAGGATAATTAAGATATCAAATAATGAACATAAGCACATGTGCAAAACTTCAATTTGTATACGACCATCAATGTTTTTAATAAAGCTACAAAGATAAACTATTTCAGGAAATGTTCATATTAAATACCATATGAGCACAAAATAAGAAATAAAAAAATTCGCATCATCAGTGAAATTGTCGTAATTAAATGATAAAAAAGAGTTACGATCACGTGTCTAATATCTTCTAATAAACAATATTATTAAATTAAAGCAAACATATAATGCACAGCTGATGGGGATTTAAACTTTAGCTATCAAATCAATAAAAACTTCAGCACAAGTAAGTCTTTATAAACTGGTAATTTTGAAATTTTGAAGTAAATTTATCACCAAGCAACATAACAAGGGAAAAAAAACCTAGAGTTTCATATGCACCTTTCTTTTAAATGAATCCTTTGCTATACAAGATACATAGTAGGCATGTATAAAACCATATGAACACATAAGCTCTTTAGTTTTGTATGTACTGATGTGGACACAAGAGACATTACACATATTCCAAGGAAAAACAAAACACAACACAATCCAGATTTTGTCAGTGTTTACAACGCTGTCAGCAACTTTACGCGAAACAATGTTTACTTCAATATACACACATCATTATTGAGAAAGTATCCCAAAACCGCGTCCCCTACTAAACGCAAGTTGTTACGTCTGTTTTTCTTTAGACAGAGGGCGCTCTATACACAGAAACATACAAATAGCACACTGCTTTGCACATGCGCAATTCTATGGATTCAGTGTGCTTTTAATTACTCTTATATTCGAATGAAACTTCGAATTTATTCGGATTTTTAATTGAATCCAAACTCGATTCGTTGTCAGACTGAAGGATTCACAATCTCAGTCAACCAACCAACAACAAAATAAAACAAAACAAGCTCCATGCTGCATTAGAAAAATTAGAAATCGTGTTGATCAGAGCGTTAAAGAACACTCGTCTGAGCAGTTGAATCTTTTTCTTTCACCTAACAATAGGATCTACACACAAAATCTCTTTTCTTGATTGGTTAAATATCATGAATTATTTTCCTTTAGGGAAAACGTGAGTCGATTGTACAGCCTTTATGTAGTTCCTTCTACAGTTATGGAAAGAATATTCACAGACCCTTGAAAAGAAATTTTACAAGTTATCTCCAATAATTTTGTTGTATCATTCTCGCCCTGATGTTTCGTCCGTGTGTGGATCTTGCATTCGCATTACTGACTTTAAAAATGAAGATCGCGTAACATACTTTTTCAAACTTAAGGAAAGAATCTTGAGGATAAATCAATCGGGCCATATTCATTTAACTTGAATGTATTAAACGGATAACGAATCTATTATAAAAATTATCTTTATGTTTGATTTCCTTTATTTTTGTATCAAAATGATGCAATATTTTAAAAATATAAGCCCATAAAATCTCACTTGAAACTTGATTAATTGTATGAAATCGAACGTTTTATTTATAAAAAAAATTTAAAAACAGTATCCCCCTCCCCCTTAAACAAACTTTAAAGGTATATGCGCATTTTGATAATTTATAAAATTACTATGAAATTATTAATAATTAATGCTATTTTAATTACCTAAAAATGGGAAGTTTCTACCATAATTTACTGAAGACATTAGATACTTTTATGTTAGCCGGCATAAATCTCTACAATAGCAGCTTTTATTGTATGTGTATTGTAAATTAAAAACAATGGCTTCGATTTTGAAATAAAATGTTTCGATTTATTATATTATTTTTATTTTAAATTAAATGAGTGAGAAAGGCATGTATTTTAAATGTGCATAATATATTTTGTATTTTATATGATGTATGTAATATATGTATTTTAAGTGAAAGTTAGATATTTTAAATGAAATGAGTGAAAGATTTATGTTTTAAATGAAATACATGCAATACAAATGATAGTGAGTGCAACACTATTTGGACAAAACTAATACAAAAGTACCAAACATTGTATTCATTAATGAAATTATCTTTTGTTTAACTAAATGCTTCATATTAAATTATGAAATGAGATATAGTGAACTGCTAATTTGACCGTGCCATTTCATTGGCAAATATATCAGGAGGATATTAATTTTCTGACATTTCTTTTCTCTACAGTAACTTTTTTTAATCATTAGGGAAAAGTACCTACAAAAATATATATTGAATATATGTTCAAGTACAATTTAAAAGATAGTTGTGCATTTTAGCATTTCGTTAAATTGTTTAAAGTCAATTTTGAATAGTACTTGTCGAAAATTTCCAAACTGTGTGAAAAAATGTCCAAGGTAGGAGTCAAACCAGGAATCTTTTACATAACATGTGAACGCTGTGCCAACTGAGCTACCTTGATAACCTCTGGCAGACACAATTCATTCAGAACAATCTTTGGATAATGGCATCTGGTCTGTCATGTGAGACTGCTCCGGGTCATTCCACGTTAAATCAACACACGTTTAGAACAAAATTTTACCTCACCACTTCAGATTTTAATGTATTGTGGGTGTGGCACATAGTTAATATTTATATGGCTAAGAAAAATATCAAATGTTTTTTAAATATACACTAAAAACACTTTTTATTTTGCTTAAAAGACGTCAACATAAATCTTAAAGATGTTAAAATTTAAAATTTACATGTTTCGATTTGTTCATCAAATCGTCATCAGAATATATACAAACCACAAATACAATGTACATAAAAAAAACGACAGATTAAATTAATTAAAAATTAAAACCAGAGAGTCTGAACAGTCACTATGTGAAAGAAGGTACAACACCCTCTATACTTTTAATGTTAACACCGCTCTTAGATTCATCTACTGATTGCATCCCATTATTATTCAACCACTCAACCCAAATTTTCGGAATATTATATGACAATGTATCATTACATGCTTTCGAGCTTCTTAAATAAATTTCAATAGATTCCCTCACAAAAAGTTGAAAATAAAAACTGGAATAATAAATCAATTTAGCTTCATTAAATAGGATGTTGATGCTCTCTCTATTATTTAACCTTGATAAGGCAGTATTCCCTCTCCCATACTTAATATCTGCAGTATGCTCCTTACATCTAACATTGAATTTCCTCTGTGTCATACCAACATAATAATTTCTAACACCCCCCTCCCTAATAAATGGAATAACATAAATACCCGAAAGGTCACCCTTACTTATAGGATCAATTCTCGTGCTCGAAACCGTCTTTAACTTCGGGGGAGCCCTCGCGACTAAACTCAAACCAAATGCTTTTAAAGGAAATTTTATAAACTCAAATAAACCCGGATAATAACTCATAACCACTCTCTTCAACTTAACATCACTATCCCCCTTATTTTCCCAATACCTTTGTTCCTTTTAGTCATAAAGGTCTGAATTAATTAATTGGTTATGAGTTATTATCCGGGTTTATTTGAGTTTATAAAATTTCCTTTAAAAGCATTTGGTTTGAGTTTAGTCGCGAGGGCTGCCCCGAAGTTAAAGACTGTTTTGAGCAAGAGAATTGATCCTGTGAGTAAGGGTGACCTTTCAGGTGTTTATGTTATTTCATTTATTAAGGAGGGGGGTGTAAGAAATTATTATGTTGGTATGACACAGAGGAAATTCAATGTTAGATGTAAGGAGCATATTGCAGATATTAAGTATGGGAGAGGGAATACTGCCTTATCAAGGTTAAATAATAGAGAGAGTATCAACATCCTATTTAATGAAGCTAAATTGATTTATTATTCCAGTTTTTATTTTCAACTTTTTGTGAGGGAATCTATTGAAATTTATTTAAGAAGCTCGAAAGCATGTAATGATACGTTGTCATTTAATATTCCGAAAATTTGGGTTGAGTAGTTGAATAATAATGGGATGCGATCTGTAGATGAATCTAAGAGCGGTGTTAACATTAAAAGTATAGAGGGCATTGTACCTTCTTTCACATAGTGACTGTTCAGACTCTCTGGTTTTTAATTTTTAATTAATTTAATCTCTCATTTTTTTATGTACATTGTATTTGTGGTTTGTATATATTCTGATGACGATTTGATGAACAAATCGAAACATGTAAATTTTAAATTTTAACATCTTTTAGATTTATGTTGACGTCTTTTAAGCAAAATAAAAAGTGTTTTTAGTGTATATTTAAATGTTAATTCTAATGGACGTATTTTGACTCTCCACTTTATTTGAAATATAATAACAGTTGAATGTTTTTTAAATATCAATCAGGGTAGTATGATTTAAATCAACTGATTTTTTTTAAATCAATTTATTTCACATATGAAAAATTATCTGCTTTAATCAAATATAATTATTTATGCAACTTTAAAAAGAGATTTTTTTAATGCACATTTATTTATGAAAATACATTGAAATTGAAAGTAAATTAAATTTTAGATGAAGCAGAATTAAATTTATATGAACAGAACAATAAAATAGAGAAAAAGATCCCCTCATCTACTTTTAATGTATAAAAATAAATAAAACAAACATTGGCAAAGGAACATCATAAATAAAGAACACAATAAAATATAGAGATTATGAGTTTTCATTTTAACATTAAAAACACATCCTTGTTGATATTAATGACACATTTTAGACCCAATTTTAGTGGTTGATTGTTAAGTCCCCATTGAGTTTTCTAATGAAATTCCTCTCTACTGACAGGAACAGTTTCCATTGTTGTATGCTATCTGATGCAGGAATTTCATTAGAAAATCCAATGGAGATCTACCAATCAACCACTAAAATTGGGTTCCACAGGTGGTTTCTACCAAGATTTGACTTGGCAGACCAGTTCCATTTTAATATGCTAATTGAGTTCTATATAATTCTGGAATTCCATCCTTGAACTCGATGAGATGATGGTTTGTTCAGTCTCCGCCCACATTATAACACTTACTATTATTGAACTTAATTGAATAATGCCTTGTTGGTTTTTAAAATGTCATTTTGTTAATAAAACATGAATTCTTCCAAATTAAGAACATTTAAAATTAATCAGAATTTATTACTTATTACTAAATTTAGTAATAAGTAATAAATTGTGATTCATTTTAAATGTTTTCATGCTTTAATTTGTATATAAAGGTGAATTTAATGTTCAACATTAAAAAAATAAATAAAATTCTATATATTTAATAAATTCTTCCAGCTAGTATCAGAGGATCAGCTGAACTTCCACAAAAACATTGTTCTCAGTATCAGTATCTCTTCTCTTAACTTTCTAAGAGATGTAAGATTTTTACGAATTCAACATTATTTGTTCTTAATAATCTATTTTACATGCAAAATGTTATTTTCATCTGACTTAAAAATTGCTCATGCATGAGAGGATTAATGAAGCATCTTTTGCTTTTATTTTTTTTTAAGTGACAGGGCTTATAAATTCTTAACAACCAGCACTGTAGGTACTGGATTTTTTTAAGAAACTCAGCATACCTTCCATTTCTACAATAAAACTATAGCGTATAATCTCCTGCATACATACACTCTGCCTATGGCATTGCCCTCTGATTTTTTTTTAACTCTTTCCAACATGGTTGAAAAGGGTTTATAAATTCAGTTTGTCTGTCTACCATCTGTCCGTGCTCTAACTCATAAATATAATTGGATGGTCCTGCAATTTTTATATATTATTGATGTTTACTATAGAATGTTCGGTATTGAAAATGAAGTGCATAGCACTTTTAGTTCATTTAAAGGGACACAAAAGAATTACGATACATTATGGTCTATGGGGAAAATTCCTTTATCGTGCATTTTATTAATTTTGTGATTTTTCAAACATAATGAGTTTTTAAAATGTCATTTTGTTAATAAAACAGAAATTCTTCAATTGACACAATGAGATTAATATGCAGTTTTTAATTTATCTAATTTTCAAAGTATTACGTGGAGTGTAAATTTTGTAGATTATATACAGGGTTGCACATAAGAATTTGCACACATTATCGGATATAGACAGCAATGGCTGAAAATAGATTTTTACCAAGTCATGTGTTTTTTAAATTGCTTATTTAGGTATCTCATTTCATTGTATGAAAAAATAAAATTTATTAATAGTATTCTGTTAGTGTTGAAAAGTGTTTCATAATCTTTCTTGTTGTTTTTTTTTGTTGTTGTTGTTTTTTTTACAACTACACCATTGTTAACAACTCTACACAATTATAAATCCCTTCCTTCATTTTTTAAGCTGATATTCATGCCTGCAGAAAGGATGGTAGAGCAGTTCAAATTACCAGGGCCCAGCTTCGGTCGTGGTTTTTAAATAAAATAGCAAGAAATTGGACACTTGTACTTTTATATGTAAAATTTTCAAGTTAAAATAACTAACAAATAATAAAATTAAAAGTCAGAATTTGCTAGTAACATCTTGAAAGGCTGTCCAGATTTTCCACGTTAAGGCTCCTACTTAGTTAAAAACACTAAATTAGCAAAACTGGGTTACAGATACACTTTCATTTTTAACTTTAATATTGAAAAATACAGATGCCTTCAAAAACAAACAAAGGCATAATGGAAACCTACTATAAAACTAAAAATAAATAAAAGCACCATCCAACAAGTTTATTTTCTAAAACAGTAAAAGCTGTCTACAATGGAATCCTGCTTTAAACAGAAAAATTTCATTGTCCTGCCAAAAAGAATCCAGACAGTTATACCTTCAAAGATTAAAACAACCTGCTAAACCATTTTTTTTTCTTTGTTCCCTTGTGATTTCCTACTTAGCAGGTTTTACAGTATGATACTTATAGTGGGAGGGGCTCGCATCCCAATTACTACCGGGGCCTGCAGTCTCTCTTTACAACTCTACTAACATAAATGAGTTTATAAAACTGCAGAACAAAAGAGGTAAGATACCCAAAGTATCATCAAGAAAATAGTGACAATTACCTAACATGTATTCATAGTTTAAATACATACATATCGGACAACAGTCAGGTTGCTAAAGGTCCCAAAGCATCCTCCTACCTACCGATATACATATAGTTCATGTTTAAATTTTGAATCACTTTCTATTCAGTTAAAAAAAAAGATTCCATATTGGGAGATTGATGAGATGAGTTAAATTAAAAGAGTAATATATGTATTGCATGAGTTTTTTGAATAAATAAACAAAATTTGTCAATTAAAACTGTTCAAGAAATACTGTTGGAAATTCATTAATTCACTAAAACTTCAAAAATATAACAAGTCATCTAAAAAGGCTGGACATATTTTTAAAAAATCATAACTCAAAGAGAAATTGAGGAAACATAATAATTTTCTTTACAAATCCCTCAGCAATTCTCCTAGATTTGTTAGATATGACTGTTTTGCAGCTTCAGACAATGCACAGAAGCAATGTGCAGTGAATGTATCATTGTTGTGACTAACCGTTTTTGATGACCCATTAGTTTGTGTATGCTTTGATTTGGAAGCTACTTTGAATTCTTTGTAATCCATCTCAAGGCAGGATAACTTAATAACATCATATCCAGTCAGAATAATGATGAAGAACTTCCAGATCAAAGTGCATGCAAATTAACAGGTCATCAAAAAAGGTTGGACACAACTATGATACTTTCACTGCACATCGCTTCTGTGCATCGTCTGAAGGTTACAGCTGTGAAACAGTTACATCTAACAAATCTTGGAGAATTGTTGAGTGCTTTGTAAAGAAAATTATTATGTTTCATCATTTACTTTTGCAATTTTATTATCTTTAAATTTGTCTAAGTTTTTTCAGTAACCTTGTATTTATTCATTGTTTTCAAAGATATTGAGAGAGTTAATGAAACAGATTACAAATATTTACAATGTTTATAAAGAGAAGGCATAAAGCTGCATATCTGACAAGGTTACTAGTTTCACTCTTTCACATTTCAAATCTGTCTGTGTTAATTTTGAAATTAGATTTCAATTTTATTTTTAATTTATTTTTTAAGTAATTATTTAGTTAAAATAGTTTTTTAGTAATTATTAGTAAATTTTTTGATTAAAAGAAATAATCAAAATTAAAGAAGAAACATAAAGAAAGTTTTCAAATAATACAATTTTATAACTTTAGTAAACTGTAATAGTGTTTTCTCATGTTGTTTGATAATTGATATTTTCATGTATATTTATTTTAGAAATGTGACTTTGTATGGAGGTAATTGAAATCCTGTTAAACAAAGATAAGATGAATTAATGTCTGCTTTTCATGTTGGACTGTTTTAAAATAAATTCATTTCTGTGCAAGAAAAAAGAATCATCTTCTTGGTATATAGGTATATCACATTTATAATTTTGATAAGTTAACATTGTGTATAAAACTTTCATAAAAATATTTTATTTTAAATTATTGTTTAATTTTGCATGTGTGTGTGTTTTTAATTTCTACAACTAAAATACCTTGAGGAAGAATTCAAGGTGTTTCAGTTATGGAAATTAATGTTAAGATAGATTTACAACAGGTGCCTAACCTCTGGCCCATCATCATTTTGTTACATTCACAACTATTTTTTATTTTGAAATAAAAATTCATAAATTAAAATAGAGTTTCAACTGCAAGAGCTTTTGTGCAACAATTCCCTTTTCTTTATTTTGTCTGAAAAGGAGAAGACCAGATGTTCTGATCCTCAATTTGTTTAACCCACTGTAGGTTATTATAAGACCAAAGGATCAAAACAGTTTTAAACTAATTAGGTTAAACTTCTCAAAAATGAAATAGTAAAATGAATAAAAAAAAAAATTCAAATGCTGTTACATCTACTTATAGTGTTTTGTTGCATCATTCAAGTGAGCAATCAGGACATTCTACTAGAGTCTGGCAGATATGGATTCAAATCTTTTATTTCATATTTATCTTTCCTATTTTTTTTTTTAATTATTATTATTTTTTTTAAATGTTTCATAAATTGTTTTATGTATTTCATGATAAATGGAATACTCTTGATAAAGCTAAATTTTGATATTAATAATATATATCAGATTTATTTCTATTATTAAAATAAAATACTTATTTAATTATGATAATTGAGATCTTTAAATTACAGCAATTTTTAACATTTAAAATTTCTTTTTAATGTAATATTATCAAATAGGTTTAATTTTGGAAGCAAATAAAAAATAAGAATGGTGGAAAAATATCTGTTTGCACAGATGATAATATCCCCAGATGTTTCTTTTATGGAGGATTTCAACTGTGAATTATTATTGGTATACAATGCAAGAGTTAATGTGGAGGATACTATAAAGATAAAGTTTAAAAGATCTAAAAACAATTCAATATTTCATTTAAGAAGAAATATCAGCCATTACTTTTCGAAAGAGATTGCTGTTTGGCATCAAGCTTTGTAACAAATGAAATACTGTTAGAATGTTAATATTTTTTATAGTGAATGAATACATTAAGTATTTTGATAGACCAATATGATTTTCATGTTTTGCAATTTGTGTTATAATTATTTTTTTCTCATGTTTTTATAATGTGTCTAATTTTGCATATTTTTTAACAAATGGAGATATACAAAAAATTCAAAAAGACCTGAAATCTATGAATCCCAGAAAAAAGCACCATCAATAAAAATCACCACAGTTTACATTTTTGTTACTCAAACCTAAGTTCTTTTGGTACTCAAACCTAAAGAGCTGTAGTTTGCCCCTGTTGTCCATAACCGCCCCACCCATAGAGGCAGTAGATAAGTACAGGATAAAACCCTGAGTAAAATGTCATATTTTGATGTTAGTAGACTAATCTAAAAAATTTATCTCATATTTATCTATTCTATTCCCCCCACAAATCTTCCACTTACCTAAAAAGGCAGGATAATGAAAAATTTCCCCCAAAGAAAATTCTTCTTTTCTTCGTATTTATTTTATTCTCTTTATAATTTCTATATGCAATTCCCCCCCCCCCCACACACACACACACCACACCAAAGGCCATTTTTGATTAACATTTTAAAAATATATAAAACATCTTTGCTTATATACATAAACTATCAATGTAAGCGAGTTGAAAGAATCTATAAACTGTATTTCCTTAATACTAATCATCTCAATGTCCATTTATTTCTACATACAAAAAGAAGGGTCTAAAAGGTCAAGCTTACTCATCTCAAAATCCTAAAAAGGACTAACATTTTGTGCTGGAGAGGTAGGCTTGGGGCTGCTGTGTCATTTTCCTTTGTGAAGTATACAAAAGGTGTCTAGCTGGTTCTCTTAACTCTTTAAGACCTGAAGAGTTTTGGTAGAAATTAAAATCATATAAAAATCATATTTGAATGAAAAGAAATATTTTTAAAAAATTATGTTGTCAGGTTATGTCAAGGAGGATCTACACAATTGTGTGGTGCAGGCTAAGCTTTAAATCACAGGGAAAGAAGAAATTGTTTTTTTTCCCCTTAGGATCACCAACACAATTGTGTAGGTCAGGTCTTAAAGGGTTAACAATGACTTTTTTCAATCCTTTCACCAGTTTAACAATGGTTAATCTTGTGTTCTCTCCACAGTATAAGCTCAATAGACCATTTTATAAAGTTTTCTATGAACATTGTTAAACTCAAATATGAACCAATTTACAATCAAAAATTTGTTTACTTCACCTATCTATGATACTGTTTATAATAATAGTTATTATTTTACTCCATTGAATATCAGGGATTCATCTTCTGGTTATGACCATTTTGCAATGCATGGTATAGCATGGCCAATGAATGTGACTGGCAAGGGGCATTAATATTTCAATTGTACTCCATTATAGAAGAAAGCAAACTCCAAGTGATATCAGGATGATATTATTTTGGCAAGTGATTATTTTGAAGAAATGATTAATAAATTACAAATATTGTTTTCATCTTTAAAAAATACAACTTTACCTTGCTAAATGCCAATTTCATCATACTGCTATTGATTACCTTAGATTCCATATATTGAAGATCAGCACCATTCAACCTATTAAATGGCAAAATTAGCACTAGCCACCAGCCACAGGGCCACTAAATGAAAAAAAGTGGCTACTAAAAAATTGTCTGTCAGCAGCCACCTTATGGCCATTTTACTACAAGGAGAGAGTAAACATTTTTTTGCATTCCATCAAGGATTCTACTTTTCTTGGTTGAAATATGTGTATATTAACATATTTATTTAGGGTATTTAATTTTAGATTAATGCTAATTGAAATTTTAACAACAGTTTACTGGTTAGGACTTTTAAATAAAAAATTGGCCACTTATAAAACTGCTACTACTAGCCACTGGCCAATTTCCCAAATTTCCCAGTTTTGGCCTTTACAACCTATAAGCTCTAATATCACTAAAATTACTTCATTTTCTACACCTAAAAACAAAAAGTAGTTGAAAAGATATAGTGACCTCTGTGGATTTTATCACATATTGATTCCAAATTACTCTAGATAAATGGATTCTTTAATCAAACTTTGATCACCAAGAAACCCTTTTGTATGATCAGAAGAACATCAGATGCTATTTAAAGAAGTAGAGAAGGTCTTTTTCTCAAAACCATTTTTACCATTGACTGACTTAGTCAAAGCAATTCTATCTCAATACTGATGTAGACAGCTGTTGCTGGTATTCTCCTTTAAAAAAAAAACAGTGACCTTTTACCAGTTGGTTATTTTAGTAAATCTCTAGCAACAGTAAAATCCATTAATGCATTTAATTTTTCCTCTACAACAGACATTTTACAATTAGTGTGGCAACAAACCTTTAGAATGCTATAAGTGTGCCAGTTCACCAGTTGATCGTACCACCAGATGATTAGTCAACTTATATAATTATGATTCCATCTTCAAATATGTTAAAGGAGGGAGAGTAATGCTTGCACAGATTACTTCTCTCCGGAAGATTTCAGTAACTATATTCAAGGTCTTAATAATAATCCTGAATTAATTAATGATCATAATATTCTAAATAAGTAAGAATCCACTTTCTTGAAAGCAATTTCAGACATTTTCTGAAATGGTGTTAAAATTCAAAGAAAATATTGCAAGCATATAAAAGGGGAGGGGGAAGGATTTAATCCTTAGACATTTTGTTTATTCAAACCCTTGGAGTTTGTTTCCGAATAGCTGTGCAGAAGAGCTCAAATCAAAGGTTATCTTATGTTATGAACATCTTAAAAATCATCTGAATGAAGTTTTTTTTTTTTTTTTTTTTTAAGGGAAAAGTTGTTTTTATAAGGTTTTTTTTAATAGAATATTTTGCTCCATTTATACAACACTTTTGGGGAATTTCAGTGATGTATTTCTGGAGCAAAGATCCATATATTTAGAATGGAAAATTATTCTGTTCCCTTAGAAAGTAGGGGTGGGGGGGAGGGTGGATTTTAAACAAACCATTTAGAATATTATCTGTTTTGAAAATTTAATCATCAAACTTCGCATAAATGCATCAGGTATATTTGGATTTACATCTTTAGCAAACTGTCTTCTATTCTCTTTATGATTCAATGAGCCAATACATTTATTGTTAGTCAATTTTTTTTTTTTGTTTTTAGTGCTTTTAAAGTTACAAAAAGAAAATAACAATGATATGTACAGTTATGTTTAATTTTATTGTATAAATATCTGTTAAAATGTGTCTTAAATTATAAAAATTTGTCTCCATTATATACAGGGTGGCTACTAAATACTGTTACAAATATTCAGTCATTTTATTTTACAAATATGAATAGATAATGATAAATACACTAATATGATGAATATCAGTGAGGAAAGTTTAGAGGGAAATCATTTTACTCGAATAGACTGCCATCCTTATTGATTACCAAAGATAATCTCTTACGCCATTGTCCGATTGCAGCACAAATCGTTTTAAGAAGTAATCGGTCCCATTCACGCAATATGGAAGCTTTGAGAAAGTAAAAACTTCTGTGTTCTTTGCTATTTAATTTAGCCTCTAAAATCCCCAGATGCAATAATCTAAAGGATTTAGATCCTGTGAAGAAGGTAGCCAGTCTTCTCGCATGATAAAGTTTGGACAGTTGACATGTAGTTGTGTTGATTTATCTGAGTGCGAAGTTGCCAGATCTTGCTGAAATATCCAATTCTTTTTGGGACACAACTTGTCAGCATGTAGCAATAAATGTGTTGCCAACATGTCCTGTTTGTAATATTCTGCATTGATTGTTATCCCTTTATCGATGAATTTCAAAGGCAACTTTCCATTGTTTGACACTGCAGCCCAAACCAATACAGAATTATTGTTCTGAAAGCGTTTAACAGATTGAAGGTTTTCAGGTATATCCTCAAAGGTTGCTAAATACAGGACATCATTTTTAGCATTATAACACTGTTCAGTGCAAAATAGCTTCTCATCAAAAAATATTCTGTCAACACTTTTCCTACCATGCTGCTTCAGCAATTTCTTGCATCTTTGTAATCTTTTTATTCTTTGTGCAGCCATCAAACCTTGAACTTTTCTTTTGTGTTAAGGGTGAAAACCCAGGTCAGCATTTATAATAACTTACATAATTCTGCGATTCTCTTCTACAGCCATTTTATTTGCAGAACATTGCAGATTTCTTCGTATCTTTTCATGAATTCTTTTGACACACTCTTTTGTGCAAACTGAGCATGGACAACCAGACCTAGGTCGATCCTTACAGCTATTAGTATCCAATAATTGATTTATAGTTCTATATACAGTGAAACCTGTCTATAACGATACTGTAGGGACCCAGATAAGATATCGTTATAGACAGATTGAATATATAAAATTATATTTTTAAACTTAAATAAGTAATAAGTAAACAAATTAAAAATATGCATAAAAGATACAAACATAAGTTTATTTTGTAAGAAAATTGCAGAAACAAAAATTATTTAGAAAAGAAATCTGTAATTTTGTTTGCTTACTTTATGATGCAAATGACATCTGCATGCATATGTGTTTCAACCCGTCTAACGAGTTTAGATGCATGTCCAAAAACATTTGGTACTGTTGCAACAAAATCCTGAAGAGTGCTAATTAAGGATATAGCATACTCAGGAGAAATTTGAGTTTTGTCTTGTGAACAGTCAACTGCTTCTTTTTCATCACTCTGATCACCTGGAATTAATTCTGCTAAAATATCTTCGTCACTTGCACCGCTGAACACGTGCACATCATTGTCTAAGTTTAAAAATTCTTCAGCATTCAATGTAAAAGATAGGTTTGATGAGCTTTGGAAAGCTCTAACAGCTGCGGATAAACTCTCCACACATTCTACTTCTTCCTTAATGATTTCAGTAAAGTCAATGGCCTTTTCTTCAAATAATGAAGCTTTCTTCCAACAATTTTGGATTGTAGATGCTGTTATCGAATTCCAACTTCCGGAGACCCAATCACATGCATTTTTTACATCAACTGCATATGGATTTGGAAGATAGTTATCCAGATTATAAACAACATTCTGAACTAACCTTTTTCGATAATATCCCTTGAAACACTTGATAATGCCTAAATCTAAAAGCTGCTGGATCGACGTGCAATTTGGTGGAAAGTAAAACACTTTTATATTTTTCAAACGTGGGGATTGTTGTGAGGTGTACAGTTATCAACTGTGAGAGCAACATTCTTCTATTTCATTTCTTTATCAACATCAAGCAGCCAGTTGTTAAAGATTTCCTCCATCATCCAGGCCCTCTTATTTGCCTTGTAGTGAACTGGTAAACTCTTTACATTTTTAAAGCACCTTGGCTTCGCGTACTTTCCAATCACTAAAGGCTTCAATTTGTCGGTTCCAGTACTGTTTGAACACAGCAGAATTGACAGCCTTTGCTTTGATTTCTTCCCACCTTTACAGCTGTCTCCTTTAAAGGATTTTATTTATTCTATTTTATCTGGCATTAGCTGATAGAACAAACCAGTTTCATCAGCATTGTACATATCATCTGGAGAAAATTTTTCAATTTTCTCTTTTTCTCGCTGTTTCCAGGATAATGCAGCCTCAACTGGAGCTGACTTTTCTTCTCCCGCAATAATTTTTAAAACAATTCCGTGACGTTCACGAAAGAAAGTAAGCCATCCATTGCTGGCTTTGAAATCATTGTTGCCTAGCAAAGAGACGAATTTTCTTGCTTTTTCAGAAATCATAGGTCCACTAATGAGCATGTTTTGGTTTCTCATCTCGTGGAACCATCTTAGGAGAGCTTTGTCAACATCATCATTTGCGGCACCTTTAAATCTTTTTCGTTTGCTATCCACTTTACTTTTTCCCACAGCATCTTCAATATCTTTTCGTTTTTTAAAAAAAGTAGCTATCGTTGACTGTGAAATCCCATACTTTTTAGCAGCATCAACTTGTTTCATTCCTTGATCAATATCCGAAATTATTTTTAACTTTTCTTTAAATGACAATGCTTTACGCTGAGCCATCACTTAAAACGAATAATGAAAAATACGAACTTACAATGAAAAATACGAGCACATAAAAATGAATTGCAATGAAAAAGGGGTCAATCCGAAGTGAGGGGTGTCTAACCTAGGAATGAAAAGATTCGACAGTGACTAGTTAAAAATATTGAAATGCGAACGAGATATTTTTAAAAATTTCCTCCATAGGATTAACATTAGCTAGCGGGTGTTTTCGTCTGAGTGAAGTAGCCCCTTAACTAGTAAAACAAGTTTGAAAATGATCAGCTGTAAAGACTTAAGCTCCATACACGCAGCAAAGTGACACCCCCTCCCCAGCATCCCCTAATCCCTTCTACAAAGAGGTCAAAATAGAGAAAGAGTCAACACTTGGACACGGAGATAAGCACAGACTTTTGTTATTTTACATTCCTTATGATGGGGTGTCATTTTCCAAGAAAAAAATCTGGTTATATCGGGAACCTTCAGCTTTCGAAAGAGAAAAAAATATCGTTGTAGACAGGTGCAGCTAAAAATTGATTATCGCTGTACACAGGTTCAAAATACATTGAATAAATAGGAATTTTGCTGGAACCAAAGGAAACTATCACTATAGACAGGTTTATCGTTATAGACAGTATCGTTATACACAGGTTTCACTGTATAAATGTTCTATTAAAACCAAGGCATTTTAATTGCTTAAAAACCATATCTGCAATCAAAGAGCTGTTTTTTAATCATCATACTTTTGGCTTCCATCTTTAAAATAATTTTAAATATTTGCTTTATACAAAAATCATCTGCACTAATAGAAAATTGCCAAAAACTGAAATAGAGGAATAAATTGTTTTACCAAACGATTAAAATTAATTCTTGTTTTTTGGAGTGTAACAGTATTTAGTAGCCACCCTGTAGATGTAAAAAATAAAAAAAAATTGCCTTTTTTCTATTTCCCTCTTTCATACTCAGAACTAGTCTTGGTGGATATATATATTTGCTCCATTTTCAAACAGTTTTCATATTTTTACATTCCTAGACCACTTCTCAAAACATATGGAACTTTTACCCATTAAGTCTCCCTCATCTCAAACTGTGGTTGATGTTGTTACTAGTTAAGTTACATAGCTAATTTTGGTCATCCAGCAGCTGTAATGTCTGATTTAGGTTCTCAATTTACATCTCAAATGTTTACTAATTTTACTCAGAGCCTGAAAATGAGTAATTTTCTCTCTTCGTCTGGACATCCTGAGACTCAAGGATTTTCTCAGAGAATTTACACAAGCATTAAATCATCAATTGCAACCTTAGCTCAAGAAAGATATAATTTTAAAGAAACATTGATGATCTACAGTTTTTTGTATAATACAACTATACATTCATCTACTGGATATTCTCCAGCATTTCTTCATTTTGGTCAGTCCTAACATCTTTGAATATCTGAATTTAAAAGCCTTATTTTATCTTTATGAATATTAGAGATACATGTTACCCATGAAACGAAAGTGTACCAAAAATTGTTTAATAACATGAAGCCCAACATCTTCGAAACCAAAGATAGTATAAATATGCTAGCCTTCGCAAATTCCAAGTTGGTGATACAGTATTCATCACAACAAAGGACACTTTCTAACCTAGACACATAGGTACATTTGCAAATAGAGTTAAAGAACTGTCTAACGTTCTTATCTCCGTCAAATATGTAAGATATAAAATAAAATAGCTTGGCATTTTCATATAAATATAGACAGTTTTTCCTGCTCATAAATGATATTAACACCTACTGTTATAACAGCCATCTCAGTTGTCAAATGTCAATAATCTAGTCTCATATCAATATAATCTGCATAATCATCACTAACTTTGTATTAAACTGTATTCATTTACATGTTTAAAAAAAAATTCTTTCATTTTACAGGTATGTCAGTGATGTCCAAGAGTCCTGGATGCTGTTTGACTCCTCTGTAAAATCTGTGATACTTCTATTCTTTTTTATTATTTTATACATTTATATTGAGGTAGTGCAGTTTATTTTTTAAATATTTTTTCTCTAATATGAAAATCTGAAATGGTCAGGTTGAGTCACTGGTTGATTTGGCACGGAATGACCATATATGTACCAAAAATTAGAGAAAAAATATATAGATATCTTTATCTTACATTCTCCTTGATGATATAAATAAGAATATACTTTTATAATTTTTTTTTTATCTCATTAAGTTTTCATACAATTATTTTTTTTAATTAAAAAAAAATCATCATTTTTTTACTTATATAAACGTTTTCAAATTTGAATTTCTCAAGTTCTATCAGAAGTAAAGAGTTTTTTAGACCCCCCCCCCCTCCCGTTTTAACGAGAATTTTACAACGTTTCATTTGATATTCAAGTTGACTATGCTTGGTTAAAAATAATAATAATGATTAAATATTTAAAATAGAGTTTTTCAAAAAATTTTAAAATAAATATGTTTTTTTGTAATATTATAAGCTTTAAATTCTGAAATTTTAGAGTGGGATCTCAATGGGATCAGCAGTTATGGTAAAAAAAAAAAATGTTAAATACCAGTCAGGGCTGGTATTTAAAGTTGGCATCTCGCCGACTTTATGATACAGCTGAAAATAATATGGGCTTCTTAATTTTCAACATTTTTTTTTCCCCCATAACTGCAGATCCCATTGAGATCCCTCTCTACAAATTTCAGAATTTAATGCTTATGATATTACAAAAAACATTTTTTTATTTTTAAAAATTTTAAAAAACACTATTTTAAATATTCTTAAATGTAATTATTATTTTTTTAACCAAGCGTAGTCAACTTGCATATTAAATTAAACATTAAGAAATTCCCTTTAAAATGAGGGGTCAAACAACTCTCTACCCCTGATAGAACTTGAGAAGTTCAAAATTGAGAATATTTATACAAGCCAAAAAATTATGATTTTTCAAAATTAAAAAAAAGTAATTGTATAAAATTTAATGAGATAAAAAAAATATATAAAAAATTATAAAAGTATATCTTCATTTATATCATCAGGGAGAATGGTTTCTGAAGGTTTCATTAAAATCTGAAATGCTCAGGTTGAATATTGAATTTTTTTTAATTGCTGCCTGCATAAAAATTAATTGTGATCACATTATTATGGACGTTTTATTTCATATAAGTAATTTTTTTTTCAGATAAAATGAAAAGGTATACTATGATTTCTCACTGATTATGTCATTTTTTTTCTTTCATGTTTATGAAATTTTTGAAATTTCCTTTGGTGATTTCCACTTCAGATTATATACCATGGTACTACATTATGTGTTAAAAAATGTGTATATGTACTTTTCATGTGTTAACATCCATTTGTTATTTTATTTCTTTAAGAGTATGTTTCAAAGTCATGAATTCTAACATTTATTTATTTATTTATTGTTGTTCACAATTTTGTGCTTCAACGTAGCATATATTGCTCAAACATTGATAACATATACTTTACTTTTATAATTTCATTTTCATGACAGAAAATTCTGTTAATGTTATATCATTGAACTGCACAATTTTATGAACTTGCATATATTTTTAAAAATCATATATATATATATTTCTTTATTGTGTAAATATGTTTTACAGAAATACAGTAAAACCTCCATAACGGACACTCCCGAATAGCGGACACCTCTATTTAACGGACACTTTTCCAATCCCCACTCCCAAAATCTGAATTTTTGTATGTTTAACCTCTGAATAGCGGACATTCCGAATAGCAGACAGTAGTTTTGGCGATAAAGGATGAGAAATGTTTTTTTAAAGAGAAAAAAAAATGGGGGAAAAAGTGAAAGTCTATAAATTTATCAGGACAATGTGTCACAAATGTTGTGACCACAGATAAATGTAGGGGGTGGCCTGGGGAATCCCCCAATTTCGCAACGGATTTTGTATCGATTACTGTTTGATTCTTGACTACATTATTCAAAGCTTCAAAATATGTTAACACCATTTTTATCGTTTTATGAATGTATTGAGTTCTAGGTATACTCTGAATTTAGTGTCTTGTTAGTGATTAATGTTTTGAGAGTGACCTCAAAACCAAAGTGAACCAACTTTAAAAGAAAAAAATTAAACTGAAAGTGTACGTAAATCTGAAAAACAGAAATTGAGTTTACGAATACTTGCTGAAAGTTTTAAAATAAGTTAAACACAAGTGGGAGAGATTTTACGAAATAAAGATAAAATAAGGAATTTGTGGATTGCTAACTCAAACACCAAAAATGTGAAATTGAGGAATACTGATTCCATTGAAACTGATTCTATAATTCTGAATTGGTTTACTTCACTTCGTTCAAAAAAATTCCTATCAGTGGGCCTTTGATTCAAGAAAAGACTTTAGATGTCGCCAAAGAACTCAGATTACATGATTTTAAGGCTTTGAGTGGATGGCTGGAAAAGTTTCGGTTTTGCAAGAACATAGCTTTCAAAACAATATGTAGAAAAGCAAATTCTGTAGTTCTTAAAAAAGTGGAGGATTGGCATGAACGACTGCAATCAATTTGTGAAGCTTATGAGGAGAGAAATATTTTTAATGCTAATGAAACCGTACTCTATTTCAGAATTTTTCCGAAGACATTGTGCTTTAAAAAGGAAGACTGTATCGGCGAAAAAATGTTTAAATAGTGACTCACTATTTCATTATGTTGCAATGTATTAGGAGAATTTAAAATCCCTCTTATAATTGAAAAATTTCTGAAACCCATGTGTTTCACAAAGAACATCCAATTTAGTAAATTTTGTGTTATGTGGAGAGCGAATAAAAAAAGCGTGGATGACCAGTTCTTTAGTGATTAAATGGTTAACTTCTTTTGATAATAGGATGAAAAAAAGAAAGAAAAGTTCTCTTATTTTTGGACAATGTAACTTCTCATTCAAAACATTTGAAATTGGGCAATGTTAAAACTGTGTTTTTCCTCCCAAAACACAACTTCTGTATGCCAACCCCTTGATCAAGGTGTTATACACAATTGTAAAGCCTGGTACAGAAATCTTTTATAAAGCCACACTCTTTCGAAGTTAAATTCTATGAATACAACTGAGATCTGCCAAAAATTATTTAATGTTCCCAATGCTCTCAAATTTAGATTTCTTCAACTGTAAAAAAACATAACAACCGGAAAGCGTACGACAATGTTTCAGAAAAGCAAGCTTTATATTAAAAGAAAATGAAACACTCATTTCCGATAAAAATGAAGAATTAATCGCTAAGAAGATAAGTGAATTAATGAAATACATCAAGTGTGAAGAAACTGCCGAAATGTTCATCAACATTGATGATGACCTACTGAAGAAGAATCAGTTGTTGTAGGCGATTATATATCTTCAGAATATTTGACAAAAGCTGACTCTATTAGTGATATGAATGAGATACTGAAACTAGGGGATGTTTCCTGCAATATCGACAATTTCCAGGAAAAAGCAAAATACAATGAGCAGTTACACTTTTTGTAAAAAAAGAGGATTCAGAAGGATTAAAACTACTCATAAAATTAAATCTTTACATAGAAAAAAACATCACATGTAATCGCAAGCAAAATCAAACTTTTGTAACAGATTTTTTTCTTAAGAAAGTAATAAACAGTGGAAAAATGTTATGTACAATAACATTTCAGTTTTATTGCTTAAAAATAATTTTAATTTCTGATTAATCATATAATAGATGTTCTCGGACATATAAATGCCAATTAATGAAACCTTAAGCATTTCGTAACAATTTTTGAAAATCTAAGTTTTTCCCAATAGCGGACAATTTCTGAACTCCCGAAGTGTCCGTTATTTAGAGGTTTTACTGTATACTGTATTATAACTTCATTAAGATTAATTGCTAGCATTGTGTGATATACAAATTATGGGTATTATTTTTGTTATCTATTATGTATATTTATTTCATGTATATTGCAATACTTGATGTTTCTATATATATATATTTTCTCTCTTTCCTCTTTGGCCACTTTTTCACATTTATGGGTTCTTAGTGTTTTTGTTATTTCTTTTGGCTATCAAAAATTTCCTCTTCCTACCATGCTGCAGAAGGTTTTTATTTAACATTTTCAGAGACGGATCAACTATCTCCCGGGTGCTAGGCTTGATTTTTTTTTTTTTTTTTTTTTGCCTCTTTCCTCCTCCAAAGCAATATATGTCAGATGATTGAAAAGACATATTTGCTCATTTATCTCCTAAACCACTGATGATAGAAACATACTTCTAATTAAATAATTAATAATACTTCTAATTATAAAAAGTACACAAATCAAGTACAGATCTTAGCATGACATTTGTTTTAAAAGAGGTTGTATACATATTTAAAAATACGAAATTTCATTTTCATACAGCCCCTGAGTCCAATAAGTTAAGTTTAGAATAATGTCCTTCATTTATGTAGGAGATAAAAGAATCCCATTCTTTTACGACCAAAACTTACTAAATTATAATACTTTAAATTTTATGAAATTTCAGTGTTTCCTGGCATTAATAACAGAACTTTGAACGGGGGGGGGTGTTGAGACCTATAGTTGCACGGCTGCAGTCCTGAACGATCCCCTACTAGTGCAAGAAAAAAAACCCAGAAACACTAACCAGCTAAAAACGATCTATACTAAGAAGGTACTTCATGGTTGAAACGCGGAAATCCTTAGATGAACAAAATTTGCTAGCAAAACACACAAATGAACTAAAACACCTACTATTCAAAACACTATTATCGCAGCAACTTCTGCGATGTGACTGGTACCTCGAACATAAGAACAAAATATCTTTCAGGAAGTCTGTAACACCACAAGTACTGCATTTGCCATCAGCTACCAAGTTAAACCGAGCTAAAACCTTAGAGGTAATCAGCATCCTACAAAGAGGACGGGTTATCGGAACATCTTCTCTTCTGTTCCATGCCCAGGTAGAAGTTTGTCTAACAGTGGGAATATTCCCATGCGAAACACTATATTTACTGGCACTGTAAGATTGCTCAAACTGATCTACAACTTCTTGTTTGTGAGCACGGATAATATCTTCTGGGGAAATCCAATCAAACAGAACATCAGAGTAAGTTACACTCTTAGCAAGACTATCCACTTTTTCGTTTAATGGGATCCCCCAGTTTTCAATAGAAGTGAATATTCGAGATAATATCTGCAGTTCTAATAATTTTATTATGTAGCCAAAGAATGACCATAGGAGATTTCAGATTAGTGGACTGTAACACAGACAATACTGATAAGCTGTCTGTTAAAATGATGGCTTGCGACGGCAGGTGAGCTAGTTCATCCAGTGCTGTCCCAATTGCAAGAACCTCCACTGTAAAGATAGAGTTGACATGATGAACTCTATAAGCAAAATGATTCATTGAATGTCAGCCAGCAATCGAAGTGAAAAAGGTTGTTTTCGATGCATCTGTTGCGACAATGCTCCATGAATTAGAGAAGTCTTGGATGAAATCAGCAAAATAGAGAGCAATAATTCCTGCATCGAGGTCTGTATTTTGAAAAGGGAGACCCGCAGAAAAAAACCGAACAGCTTCAGAATTATTGGGTAAGGGGACTTGAACCGAAGAAGATGATCCGGAGTACTACCTAGCTTCACAAACATCTCAGAAGCACAGTATATATCTGCAGCAAACAAGTCCGGACCATCTGATCGAATGTCTCAGGAGGGGGGGGGGGGACCAATTACCCAGAGAAAGTTGTTTGATCTAGAAGTTAAACGCTAAAGCTCCAATCCTGTCAGCAATAGGAACAGTGCTGGCATGTTTTCTTAACAGGATGTTCGGTGTCCATTTCGGGAGACCCAATGCTATTCTGAGAGCACTGGTTTGAAGGACTTCTAATTTTTGGAAAATTGAGATGGATGCTGAGTTGAGAATAGCTGCTCCATATTCTTATCACACTTTGTATAGATGAGGAAGCCAGACTTAATAGATGATGAGACCATGCTCCATATCGTTCCTGTGCCAAGGCCTTGAGTATATTGAGTCTGTTAAAGATTTTTTTCTGGAGGTACTCTGTGTGTTTCCAAAAGCCCCCTTGACGTGCCAAGTAGAAGCCCAGGAATTTAATTTCGGTGCACCAATCTATCAAGCCACCATTGATGCTGAAGTTGAAATCACACTCTGCAGAGTGTCTTGACAGGTTGATGACAGGACATTTAACCGGTCTAATAGATAACTTCCAGTGCAAGCATCATTGGATGATTAGCCGGAACGCTTCTTGTAATTTGTCTCTGCAGTTCTCCAAAGAGCTATTATCGCAGTAAATTAATATATCATCTGCGTAAATTAAGTATTTAATACCAAGGCCCTCCAGTACTTCAAATTATGGGGGGTTAGCCCCCCGTTTCCCCCCTTTATGCTAAACCAATGAACCTCCAAAACTAATCAGGGAAGCGCCTTATCACAAGGAACCTATAAACAAAATTTTAAGTAAAACGGTTTGTTCTATCAAGAGTTATCACGTTACGTACATACATACGTACATACAGAACCGGCGGGCACATAAGCTCTCAGGCTTTGATAGCCTGTGAGCTAAAAAGTCGGCCAAAAATATGGTGAATAGAATTGGGTTCAGCACAGTCCCCTGCGGGACACCCCTACTGATGTTTCTGGTTGACGAGGTGAAGTGCCTCCAGGCCACTTTAATGTTTCTCCCTGAAAGGAAAAGATGAAGCCAGTGAAGGATTCGGCCGGTAATGCCAATTTGTGTGCATTTATAGATTAAGCCATCAATGTAAATAATCGTGTTATATGCTGCTTGTAAATCGAGAGAAATGCCTAAAATGTATTTTTTCTCTTTTCTTGAAACTGTAAGGTCCTGGTGTAGCCTGTTAAGGGTGACATGACTGTCTCTGAACGGTTGAAAGCCAAGATGTCTACAATCAAGAATATTGTGCATAATGGAATTAATGCAACTAGAGATCATTATTTCACATATTTTACAAACTACGGATGTCAGTGCAATAGGGCAATATGAAGCAGCTAATTTTTTTGATTTACCGGGCTTGAGGATAGGCAGGATGGCCGCAGAGATCCAGGCTGTCGGTATGTCTCCCATGAACCAGATGTCATTATACAGTTGAAGCAGACACTCGAGAGTGCTCATTGAGGCCTTTAAATAGGGCTGCACTGATTTTATCTTCACTCAGGGTTGAGATTTCTGTATGGCAGATAGTTTCTTTGAGCTCAGCAATTGTGAAAGGATTATTTAGCTGAGGTCTGTTTTCAGTGCCATATGTGAATGGGATGGGTTCATGACCACACTCCTCACTGAAATGGGGCGAAAATTTCCACCTTGGTATCTGCTTCTGAGCTGGTCGTGTCATCTACTTGGAGGCAAAGGTGAGCGTCTATGGGGGAGCTGGAGCGATTACGGATTTTCAAGAAGACCTTGTGCAATAACGTGGAATCCTTCGCATCTCTACAAACAGAGTTCCAGAAACATTGTTTTGACTCCTTGATAACTTGTTGGAGCTTGGCCGAAGTGTTCTTGAATTTTATCCAATATTCGCAAGATACCAATACACGGGCTGTTCTCAGAAGAAAAAAAAAATTTGCTTGCGAAGATTACTGCAATGAGAATTCCACCAGGCTAGGAGGCATTTCTCTGGCCTGAAGTGTGTGGTACTATGTTTTCCCATCACACTCTGACCCATCCAATAGAAGGTCTCGTATTCTATACTAGAGACCCATTGGAGATTGGCATCAATCTCTGACATATATTTGGCCACTTATGAAGGACAGTACTAGGTTGAGACTGTGTATAGAACTCGATGGAAATGATGATTGGAAAATGATGACTGTCATAAAGATCCTCCTCTACATGGATTGTGGACTTAGCATAGATATCTGGTGAACAGAGAGACATGTCTATCAGGGAACAGGAGCCATTAGAAGTGGCATGAGTGGGAGTGTCAAGATTCATTATGCAGAAGGAGGAGCTACTCGAGAGCCAATCAACAAAGTTTTCACTGGCCCACGAAGTGCAGGGAACCCCACAGGCGATGATGAAGATTGAAATCACCTAAGATGAGGGAAGCACCTGAAAGACCATTAGTAACTTTCATGAGGTCATCAACGACCAGGCCAGAGGATGAGTAAATATTGATTATATTGAGAGGTGTGGGACCGTGGAAAACGCGAATCCCAAACATCTCATTCGAGAGGTTAAGTGAATAAAACTTGATCTGGAGTGAGGACCAGGCAGCATTAATCACTATAACAAGCCTGCCCTTGGGGCAACCCAACCTGTCCAGCCAATATATAACTTTCCTAGGAATAGTCAAAGACTTGTCTGTAGTTAAAAAGGTCTCTTGCAAAACCAGGATGTTGGCAGTGGAGAAGGGGGGACATTGCAACCAGGGTAGTTTGTTTAAAATGCTTCGACAGTTCCATTGTAAGACTACAGTACCCATTTAGGCGAGAGATAACATGATTCTGAAAAGCAAAACATACCATAAAAACAACACATATAGGAAACTGCCCCTAGCAGTACAGAAATAAAAAATAGATAATTGAAAACAAGCCCAAAAAAAGGCTAAGATCATTATCTTTTTTTTTTAATACCTTATCTTTTTTGTTTGGTAGTTTGCGTCCCAGGGAAGAGTCACTCAATTTTGCTAGTGTGTTCATGATGCTAATGCTAAAAGCATTCATTTGTTCCAGTAAATTGTCTGGTCATTTGGAAATAACATCCACAATAATTTTAAGTAAGTAGTTAATGCAGAGTTCCAGCATTTTCTGAAAGTACTCGACCTCTGGTTTATTTGTACTGACTGCTTTGGCATACAACTTTGCCTCAGATTTTTGTGCAAATTTTCTCATGGCATCTGTGAATGAGAGGAAGTGTCTACTTTTAAAACGTAGAAATTCAGCTTCTTGGATACGTGAAGGACATTGATTGAAATCGGCTCTGTGTTCTCCATCACAATTAATGCATTTGACCGGGGTGACACATGGGCCTGAGTGACGTAAACCATATGTAACACAGATCTGGTTTGATAGACATTTGCCAGAAGGGTGATTGAATTTAAAACATTTATTGCATTGACAGGGGTCTGTCAATAAATTGTGTAATTCTCTGTAATGAGTACCAAAGTTTGATTTCTTGTGCCTAGAGAGGTCACTAAAACTGGAGATACCGCACTTTGCAAGCCCTTACAAATGAATCTCCTGAGTTCCAGAATTTTTACGTTGCTATTTGCAGATATTTCATGTCCCATTTTGGTTAATGGGATACCAACAGTGATATTAAATAGCAGGAGCATTTGATAAGTTTTCCCACACAACTCTTTTTGTGATATTTACCCCCAAAAATTTTGATGAGTTAACGAAGTCCACCACACATTCAACCTTTTTAGTGTTTAGTCTAGTATATCTAATAGACCAGGAGGCGGCAGCACAGACAATAACCTCATTGAGTTCACGGCTGAAATTCCAGAATTAGTTAAAACTTGATTCGCATATTAAAACGCAATCGGTCTGCCAAGTCATATCTTGGTGGAAAATACCCTAAAACCCGATTTTAGTGGTTGGCTTGTAGGTTTACCATTGTGTGGTCCTGCTCCTAGTCCTCCATGTTTTCATACCTTTGGGTGCAGGAAAACACAATGGTAAACCTATGAGTTAACCGCTAAAATCGGGTTTTAAGGTATTTTCCACCAATATATGACTTGGCAGACTGACTGAGTTTTAATATGCGAATCAAGTTTTAACTAATTCTGGAATTTCAGCCGTGAACTCGATGAGGTGATTGTCTGGGCTGCCGCCTCCTGGTCTATAATATTTACTATGTCTGCCGCATGAGGAATTTTCTGTTTAATTTCAACCTGTACAGCCCTGGGGTCATGTTGTGGTATTGCTTTGGAGATCTAACTTTGTAAGAAAATATTGAAGTCCTTGCCGCCATTCGTCGCAGCCATTTGAAGCAAATTATCCATAGTCGCAGTTGAGCAAGCTATATTAGTGTTGTTAGTATCACATTTTAATATGTTCTCTTCAATTTTCACCATTTCAATACTACTGACTGGGGAGGATGTATTGAAACCTCATCATTTACCACATTAAAAGTTGAATTAGCCATATTCGATACCGAAGGCCATACCGACATAACTCTAATGACAACAACAAAGATAACACAAAATCTGCTTACAATATCAATGAAAATTACTGGGATATACAGGAAATAGGGAAACAGCACCAGATAAATGTAAAAAGCACTTACTTCAATAACAAGAAAACCAGAGCTAACTCAGAAACACACCCACAACCTAAACAATATCAAACGCTACAGCCAGCAGCTAGTATGCGGTTACTCCCCCCCCCCCCCACGTGAAATTTGAAAGCAACACTAGAGAGCACGCAACCTTTCACCATCCTCCACCAACTGAAAAAACTGCATGAAGGAACTACACTCTGATATGCAATCACTAGTAACGGAAAGATGCACTTTTAGTGCAGTAAACACTGAAATTTCGTAAACTTCAAAGTGTCATAATTCGGCAAGTTTTGGTCGTTTTAGATGTTTTTGCTAGATGAAGGACAATATTTTCCTTAACAAAAAATTATTAGGACACATAAATGAGTGAAACAAAGAATATTGCGCATCATTTCTCTTTTGCATAAAATATTAGCCTGATATGAAGAAAAAACCCGAGAGAAAATCTTAGCATCGGGCCCCTTTTTTCCAGGCCCCTAGGTTTCAGCCTAATGGGTAACCCGCCTTAGATAATTTTACCTTTCATATCTTTTGGTCATTTAAAATTTTTAAATGTCATTTGGGGGGGGGGGGCGAGAGAGGGGTATTGTGAGTATTCTCTAATGGTGTGTTTTATGGTCAGTGCTTTTTAAAAAAATTTGCTGTAGGAGTGCTCTATTTTTCCAGTGTTGATAACCTCATGCATGCTATATTTTATCCATGATAGTGAACATGGTTTTGATTGTGCCCTGGTTACGCCACTCTCTCTGCATATCAGATTTCTTCTTTTGCTGAATATTAGTTTTGATTTTCAACGTATAATTAAACATTTTTCTGCATTTAAATTTGGTGATTTCTTTTTGTTAAAGTTTGAGTTTTCGACTGGCGAGGTGGTGGTGCGCTTAACTGAATGAATTTCCTTCTTTTTATTCTTTTTTTTATGAAGATTATTACTATCAAATCTTTTTTTCAAATTGTATTGGCGCTCTTTTTTTTTTTGCAAGTTGGGTTGACTAAACGAATTGATTTGGGTTTGAGTCGGTTTCTCATTGAGTTTTGATTCTTGCACATTGTGTTTGAATTAATCCGATTTTTCAAAAAAAATGCCTAACATATTGTTTCATATAAAAACTATATATTTGATTTTGGTTCATCTTGGGTTTGAACAGGGTTCCTACAGGTCAGGGAAAAGTCAGGAAATTCGAAAATTGAGGCAAAAAGTCAGGGAATTTTTTAAATATTTGAAGAGGTCAGGGAAAAGTCAGAGAATTTTTGATGTACTGCTTTCCAACAGGATCTTGGTTATTGTAAACAAAGAAATTTTGAATTAATTATTCCTCTGATCTATAATTTTTATGTAAAATTTATGCAAATTATGCACCAATAGCATAATTTGAAAAATAATTAAATATTGGAAATGCATGCAGTGCATATTTTTTTTAGCATTTATCTAGAATAAAAGAAGAGAACATAGCATACATGAAAATGACGCTGTTCTTTTGGAAAAAATTTTACTTAACAGGAAGCTTTAAATTCGCATTGAGCATTATTATTACATTTCAATTTTCTGTAATCTAAATGCAAAATCTGGAATTACAAAAATTCAAAGATTTTAAGAGCCCCAAAAAATAAATCTCAATGTTTGAAATTATAGCTATAATAATTAAATTATTATCAGCATGGAAGGGTTTAGTTTCACTAAATTAATTAATGGATGAAGAGAAAATATATCTTTATGCTGCAAGTTACGGTTTGAAATAGAATGTTGTGTCACTTGGATGAAAACTTTCTTGGATTTTGTCTTCTTCAATATGTGATTACAAATCTTATTATTTCAGTGTTTTGCATTTTTCGTTTAGCTGTAGGCAACATGGTCTCCTTATTTTAGAGATCTTCTTCCAGTATTAGGCACTATAAAATAAGTGTCCATGTAAGAGTTTTTGTAAAAGAAAGGAGATATTTCTATTAGAGTAATGCATATTTATGGAAATTAGCAACTGCCTGTAACTATTAGGTTTCCATTGAGGAGCTTTTTACAACAATATATAAGCCAAATTTTTATTAAGGAAGGTCAGGGAAATTTTTGTAAAAAAGTCAGGGAATTTTTTGACCAAAATTGTGTAGGAACCCTGTTGAAGTATTTTGGGTTTGGGTCAGAATGCGACGGACAGAATTTTTTTTTTTATGTTGGGATTGTAGGTCGAGTCTTGCATTGGCTGGGGCAAACTGAACCCAACCCGGCTCATGGTTTGAATCATATCAGACCGACACTAATCTTTTTTTTTTTTTTTTTTTTCAAGTTGTATATTTTAACTGTGGGTTGGTTTGAGTTGTATTAACTTTAACTGTTTCGGGTTGGGTTTTGACACTTCTGGGTAGGATTCAAGTTGACCCAATTTCTCAAAATAATCTCTAAAATATAATTTAAAATGAAAAACTATATATTTGAATAATAAGAGTATTTTTCTACTTAAATGATAAAATTGATACTAGAGATATAATTGTATACTACTTTTCCATTTTTGAATTGCAATATATGCATTATTTTTTTTTCATTTTGAGTTGGGTTCGGGTTGAAGTGTGTCGGTTTCAAGTCAAAGTTTTATCGAATTCGGGTCAAATTGCGTGTTGACGAAAATTATTTTGTCGGGTTGCAGGTCAATTATTTTTTGTGGCTGGTTTGAATTGGGATTCGGATAAACTGGATATAGAACTTCTGGGTTTATGTCGGATATAACGTTATCCACACCGAACAGGTTCGCAGGGTTCTAGTTGGGTATTCCAGTTAGTAACGGTTATCTCTAATTTTCCTAATGACACTTCCTCTAACAAATTTTTAAAAAAATTCCCCATCCACCACAAAAAAAGAAAAATAAATATCTAAAAACTGATCAAAAGTTGTCATCCCTTTTTGGGTAACAGAGATAAATGTCAAAGTTCGTTAAAATATGTGCAATAAGTTATAAGCTGCTTCATGTTTTGGCCACTTCAGGAATTTTCAATAGTCATTTGTCAACTGATTCTTCTCAATTACTACTGGTATAAAAAAAACAGAGTCAAAGCAATTCAAAACAACACCTGCAGAAAAAAATTAGAGCCTCCCCAACCTCTGATGAAAAACCCTATACGTTAGTTTATTTTTTTATTTTATTTTATTTTTTATTTTTTTTTTGGGGGGGGGGGGGGAATATGAATTTTACCATGCATTTTTTAAATATAAATTGGTATTTAGAAGCTTCATATATGTGAATCAAAAATTGCAACTCATTCCGCCAATTTGTTTTTGTGTTATGCTAAAAAAGTACCAGCATTGCAATCTGTTTTGAAATGATTACAAATGAATAAACATTAGGAGTTCCAAACTTTAAACCATCATAATTCCTAAACTACTTGACCAAATTATTTCCTGTTTGGTATCCTAAGATAAAATTCACCGAAAAATTCAAATATGATGTCAAAACTAAGTGTTTGTATTGAAAATTTCAGAGCTTGCTCCAATTTTAGTATGAAGGTAACTTATTTAAATTACCTATAATTACATACCTATTTATTATAATTAATATTAATTACCTATACTTATTTAAAAAAAAAAAAACATAAATTGAAAAAAAGACAATTTTTACTCAAATGGCTATTTTTGTTTTTTCCTGTGAAAATTTGGAAATTAAAATGTATGGGGAGATCTCTTTTTTTGCCAGACTGTACCTTAAAAAAATCATTTGGGTTTTCCAACGATTCATCTCTACTTTAAATAACAGAGTGAGTGTATATCAATTTGAGATCTCCATGGGCAGAAATTTTCAAGCTAGGAACGGCTGCATACAATAACTAAAAGTTCATACAAAACTGTTATTGGAACAGCCCGTTATAAAAGGTAAAATCCTGTGCATTTCCCATTACAAAAGCAAACAGACCGTGCCAGTCCAGCTCCAGCACAGTCTGTTTGTTTTTTCCTAATTGCATTTCTGTTTGTTTTTCCCTGACCCAGCACAGCTAAATTTCTACAAGAAATTGCAGATTTTCTTATTTCTCCATTATTCTACATGTAAAATCCTTTTTAAAAGGATTTTGCATACACTTCTATGCAAAAATTATACTCTAGCATTTATTTTTATTTTTATGTCTCCAAACCATGAAATATGGATTAAGAATATTAATGATACATAGAATTACATATAAAAGGAGGTTCAATAAAAAAATCTATATAGTTTTTAAAAAATATAAACAATGCTTTAAAATTATCATAATCTTAAAATGAGGGAGGTGAGAATGTCACGCATTTCGGTGGATTTCTGCTTTTTAAAAAAATTACTTAAATTCCAGATGAAGCGGAATTTTTTTTTCCTCTCTCCTTTGCCTCACCAGCACACAAAGTATAAAATCTTTCAAACTGCTTAATTTTTGTAAGTTATCTGCTCTGTTTGTTAATTTGTTGTAACAATAATTAATCAATCATCTAACCATCCCCCTTCTCCTCAAAATTAACACTTCCTTTTTGCTCCTTTTCACCAGGCACAGAAAGTTTAAAGTCCTTAAAACTTTTTCATTTTTAAATTTATTTCTGACCATATTTGTTATTGTGTAGTGACAATAAATAAATAATCATTTGAATTACCCCTTCATACCAAAACTTCTCCTTCTAACCCTTTGCCCAGAAAGAATAAAATACAAGCCCAGTCCAGCCCGAATCTACAGGAAAACTGTAAGGCTCAGGCCTGTCCCTGGAAAAATTTCTTACCCAGTGCAAGTTTTCCAAAAATAAAATTAAGTCCACGTCTTTATATAAAAATTAAGCCCGAGTCTTTATATAAAAATTAAGGTCTTTATATGAAAATTAAACCTGCCCTGAGTTTAAGGAAAAAAAAATTTCATCAAGCTACGCCCAAACTCGGGCTTCAGGAAAGCCCAGGCTCATGTAGATTTCTAATATATATTACCAATTTGGCCCCTTGTCGGGGATACCATGCCCCCCATCAGGCAAATTCTGGCACCACTCCTGATTAACACTATTTTAAGACTTTGGTAAAAAAGAGCTTTTCTACATATTTGTAATTTTTTACCTAAAAGAATGAAATGTTGGGTTGCTCTAAACTTTCAGTTCACAATAAGGAAATGTACTATACAATCAACAGTAATTACCACCACAACTCTGTAAGTAATTTTCTGTCTTTCCAACTGGTTTATGAGATACAGAGTCACGAAATTGGAGAAATGACTGCCAACCACAAATAAAGAAGACATTTAGAAACAAGAAACATTTTATTGAATAATTTTTCTATAGATTATTCAGAGAAATATTTCTGGAATTCACTGTACTTTTGCGTTATAATTAAAAGCAAGGTTGAAAAAAAAAGGTTTTTTTTTTAATTAAAAAAATTAAAAACTATTTTTTTTTACTGAGTTTATTTGGTTTAAATGACTTTTTAGTAATAATCAACATTATAATTGTCCTTTTGATAGTATATTTATAATTGAATATGAGTAGATTAAATGAAATCACATATTGAAAAAAAATTAGTGTTATTTTATAATGTACGAATAATGAATGTATTTTTATTGTTTATAAATAGTACAAATTATTTTGTTATGTAAAATACAGTAATTTAAATATTAATGCATTTAGACACTTTGGTAATCAATACTGGGTGTATTTATTACTTAAAAACCAAGAAAAAAAAAAGAAATGGAACAGATAAATTTCAGTATTAAAAATCGCCTTATTTTATTAAAACATGCATTAAATTTGTTTTAATTATGTATTACTGTTATGAAATAAAATTAATGTTGACAGCTTTTACAAACAACTTTGTTGATTTGTCTAATTCCATTATATTTCTCAATTTAAATTGTACAATGCCAAATGATGAGCATATTCTTTCACCATTAGCAGTAGATGCCTTTGCTTACAAATGTTGCTGAAATTTTCTAAATTAAATAATGATGCTTTAAAAAATAAATGATGTTTAAATTACTATATTTTCCTCCATCAGCCAGCATTCTGATAAATTGGGCGGAGACAGGGCCTGATTACCACACAGGGGCAAATTTTCACTACGTTTTTCAAAAAATAATTTATGCCTTATTTATGACCTAAATTCTTGTTTAATTAAGCTGACACAGTTACTGTTCAGAAATACCAGTGAAACCATGCTTTATTCAGGCTTTGTCTCCCTCGAATTTACCAGCATATGCTTGCAAGGGAATATAGTAAATATTTATTAAATTATGAGGATTAAATTAAATGCTTATAAAATGTTGTTAATATTTTTATGTCTCTTCCAACCATTCATATAGTTTTATCTGATTTATAATGGGATGTTCAATTCTTGATACGTATATATTTGTACGCTTATACCTTGGAATAGTGGGCACCTCTAAATCTACACACATGTAGCAGGTGTATGGTGTATGTGGGCATAAAGTATCACAAATATGATACATGTGTTTTTGTGTGTATCATAAATGAAATACTTTTAATGTTTTTCATACTCTGAGAAAAGAAAAAATGGTTTTTGCACCATAAAGAAAGAAAAGTCTATGATTGCATTTCTTATATATATTTTATTTTTTATCATGCAGTAAATTGAATATATACTCATTCATATTCAAATATGTATTTCTTTCCATCTGAAACATAGTTCTATTCAAACCTTTTGTGAAAATCCCAACAATCTGACTTGCAAAAAAATCTATATAAAGACCCAGAACAATTATTCTTGTGTGAACCAGACACACAGAAAGAAAATTAGAGTCATCCAGACCCCCCCCCCCCCCTCTTCCCCAAAGAAAAAGAAACAACCTAACCAATGCAGGAATCTATTCAACGATCTCAAGGTCTCTGCTATTCAGAGGTTTCACTATATTTGAATATTAAAGAATATAGATTTGTTCATTTTTCTACATGAAATATAAAATTGGTATTAGAGATATGATTGTACATTACATTTCATAATAGCATTAAAACATGATTTATTGTCCTTTCATTGCGGGTTCAGGTCTGGTTGCAGGTTGAAGTATTTTGGGTTTGGGTCGGGTGCAGATTGAAATATTTCGGGATCAGGTCGGGTCAGGTTACAGGTCACCGAAAATTATTTTTGCGGGTTCGGGTTGTACCCATGCAGACTTCTATTACAGGTTATCACACGTTATCAGTCATGAAGTTTTGTTTGTAAAAAGAAACATTGCCAAAGATTTTTTTATTTAAAGAAACTTGATTCTGATTATTTTAGTGTTTAAGTACGTATTTCGATTATATATCTGTTAAATTTGTGTTTTATTTATATTATTCTTTTATTTATTTATCAATGAAGTTTTAATTTTGTTATGGATTATTGACTGGAAACAAATCCTGAACTATTTATATTGTTTTAAGCGCAAGTGTGTTAATTTTCCATAAATAGGCTGCAAATGATATAGATTTTTTTTAAAATCATGCTTAAAAATTATTTTATACCCAATAAAATATCAGTAAATTCATATACAGTTTCCAAACAGATTGCATTTGAATATACATTTTTCTCCCTATTTGGCAGTGTAAGAATTGAACTTGTGTAATGTTTAGAAGTTAATAAATTTGCAAAAGCTAGAAATTTATTATTCTAGTTGTATTATCAATATGATATCAATGCTATTCATGGATTTGCTTTTGCTGAATAATATAGATATTGTTCATATGCAGTTTCTTTTTGTGGCAACATGAAAAATATAATGGATTTGGAAATTTAAAAATATTGGGACTTTTAACATTAAGTCTATGGCACTTTTGATCTATAAGTATTCCTTAATGTTTTGATTTAGGCCAGTTTTTTTGTATTATGAAGGCCATGGCATCTATCATTAGCTAAACAATTTAGAAGTTTTAAAGTTACAAAAGAAACCATTGGAATCGCTGCAAAAGAGCTTTGCTTTGTTCAGCTCAATAATAATATACAGTCTGTCTGAAAGGTTTAGGCACAACAATAAAATATCGTTTATTAAATAACAATTCAAAATTAAACAACAAAAATATTATTTACTTATTAGATACTGTAAAATTATTCAAATAAATCATTTTAAAATGAATTATTTTATTACTAATATAACTTTGATAAAAAATTATAAAAGTCTGTAACTATACAGTGTTTTAAAAGTTTAAGCTCAATGGAAAAAATCCATCATTTAACACTTTTACATGATGCTTTTTATTATTAGTATTTTCCTCATTTTGGATAATTTCAAAAAGTCGTGTTTCCACTGAATCAATTAGTTTTTTAAAAATATTTTTGGTTGCAGAAAATACCATGCTTTTTCAATGGCCAATTTTAGTTCTTAATTAGAGCCATATTGCTTTCCATTTTTGTATATTCTATTTGTAAAGATGCCCAAAATTTTCACCATTGTGTTAAAGTCTGAATTTAAAGCTGGCCAATCCAAAACATTAACATATCAGGTAGAAAGCCACTGTTTCATACTATTTGAGTTGTGGATTGAAGCATTATCATGCTGAAATCTCCATTCAGGACCCGTAAGATGTCACAAAATAGAAGTAGATGTTGCTCTAGTGTCTCTTGATACTTTGTCGAATTTTGTTTCCCCATACATAAACATCAGGCAGATTTGGCCACCTAGTCGTCTATTGAAAATAGTATGTGGCTGTTTCTGAGGTCATGCCAGTAATGAATCCAGCCATCAGGACCATCCAGATTCCATTTCTTTTCATCTCTGAATAATACAATCAGCCACTTTCCCCTGTACAACATGTACTTTCGAGCCTATTCCATTATGGCCTGTTTGTGTTGTGAATTTATGTGCAGTGTACAACACATTTTCTTTAAACCAATGTTCTTGCAGTCACTTATGCATCTATGTATTGTGTCCTTTGAGACATTGACACCAAGATTATTTTTTATTTTTCTTATGGATTAATTTCTTGTTACATGGAATATATAATAATTTTAAAGTATGAATAACGAGGTTTGACTGCATGTCTGAACATTTATTTGCTGCCTGCATTTTGGTTTCCAGTCAAAATTGTTCTGTCTAGCAAGTACTCTGTGTATGCCTCTCTTTGAATTAATATTCTATAAATTAGAATAACGGGCTTATTTTTTTTTTTTTTCAACTTAACCCTCTGCATGGAACATCTTTTTTTTATTAGTTAAAAGGAACACTGGTATCTCAGGCCAGGACATCTATTCCTACTAACCTATGAAATTGATTCACATAAGGAGGGTGGAAATTATAATATGTAATATTTTAAATTCTTTATTTATACAAAAATACACACTAAACTATACATAATGAGAAAAATTCACAATTTTAAAAAAATACAAAAATAGAAACATTGGTTGGTCCGAGAGAACTGTGCTCCGTGCAGAGGATTAAATATTTTTAAAATTTCCTCTTTTGTTAATTCCATAGTTTCAGCATCTTAAATAACATCTTAAATAACCAACAGAAATTAAATATTTGCTATAATACTGCTCAGTGAAAACAGCTCATTGATCAGAATGGTTGGTTGGTTGAAACCAATCCAGCATTTGTTAACATTTGCATAATGTACCGAAATTTTTGAGACAGTGTTTTTTAACAAAAATATAAAAAGGTGTATATTTTAAATAAATAATGCGGATGAAACCATTATAATATATCTACTATGTTTCATTTCAATTACATTTTAAATATTTATTGTAAAATTATTTAATTTTTGTATCATATTTTAGTGTGTGCCTAAACTTTTGACACAGACTGTATTATATACATGTTATATTGTGGAATGCACAGACAGGCTCACATTTCAAGATTATATTTATACTACCAGTAGCATTGATTGACCCAAAGATTTGTAAGTTTTACTTTCAGATATTACATTTTTTTAAAGTAATTTTGTTTTAATATTTATAATGTTAAAGGATTATTTAAACTTTTCTTTGTAGTGAAATTTTGCTTGAAGTCTTCTCACTTATCAGTAAAAGTAGAACTTAATTGCAAGTTGTAAATGAAATACACTGGAAGATTGGTAGGGTTGAAGAGGGGTACAAAGTCAGAAAATTTCTTCTTTCAAAACAATCAAAATTGTGATAGAACTTCCTTTTAAAACTTGGGGTTTACCACTTATAAACCTTAAAGATTAAATATCCAAGAAGCTGCTTATATTATTTTCTGTAAATCAAGTATGCTTAATCAAGTATTTTTTTAATACAATCACATATTATTTTCATGTGTATAGATGCATTATCATGTCATCCCCGAAATGTTCGTATAGATGTTAGCAAGATTTTTCATTTATAAATGCAGCTGTCAGAAATGTTTGATAGGTACACGATAGATACGCAAAATAGCAGCAACCTTTCTATATGTTTATTCAATGTCACATTTATTCAATAAAGTAAGTATCTTAATAATAACTTTTATTTTACTATTTCAACAACCCCATAGTCTGTTAAACAAAACTGTTTCGTATGACACCCTGTATCTACATCAACAAAATTATACCTGAGGTTACTCTACTATAATTTAAATCTAAAAGTTCTAAAGCTGTTAATTTTATAGATTTATCTTGAATTTAACAATGTATGGTAGAGGTGTTCAACTTTTTGTTTTCCTAGGGCCACATTTGAAGGTATAAATTTGTCTTGGGGTGTATTTCAGAGTAAAAGATTTGTCTTGGACTGCACATATACTGTACTACAGTCGAACCTCGTTAACACGAAATTGAAGGGACTGGGAATTTTTTTCGTGTTATCCGAAATTTTGTGTTAACAGTCATAATAGTGGCGCCATCTATTTTAGATATAAAAACTAAATAAATTAACCTACAAATATATCCCTGCTCGAAACATCATAAAATAATAAGAAATAGTAAATTTCATTAACAAATTAATTATCGTTTTTTAGGCAATAATAATTTTATTTAAATGCTAATCATATTTTTAAATAGTCCATTATTGACTTTGGCTTCAATTTTTGTAGAGTACTTTTTTTAGGAATGTATGGACCTAATCTAATTTGTTCAAAGCTTGGGAAGTATCCTCTTGATCCATAAGGAAACGTTGTACAGTTTTTAATGCTGCGATAGATTCATTTATTGACACTAAACTTTTCTGTTCTGAGTCAATTTCTTCTTCCTCGTCTGACACTTCAATGTTGTCATCTTTATTTTTTAGCAATTATTTCTTCGTCTGTCGTCACATCCGAAGTCAGCACATCTTCATCTATGCAAATGTACTCGGAAAAACCAATGTCTAAGAAAGAATTTACCGTTTTTGGCTACATATCTTTCTGCAGACAAGTCTATGAAGCTATTTAAATCCTGTCAGTCATCCATTAGAAAATATGAAATCGCTCTCACCGAGAGCATCAGCAAAAGCCTCAGCTTCATCTTGCAGAACTGCAAAAGTTAAAACAATGTTCTGGCTTATTGCCTCTTTTATCCACCGCAAGAGAGCAATGTCAATTTATTCATTCTTTCTTCTACACATTCGTTTTCTTACTGGTTTGAATTAACTCACAGCATAAACTGCTTCAATCTTTTCGCTATTCTTTAAAATTGTAGAAGAATTGTAGGTATCTCATACCTTGCCGCATTTTGTGATTTTTTTTTTCAGCATTTTATCGCTAACTTCGTTTAATTTTTTTGCTTGATTTCTAAAGATACTGCTTGCTGTTTTCGACGCATCTTTCACAGAATTCTACAGAGCAACTGTGAACAGCGTTTCCATTATGTTAGTCAGGTAGGGAAGTAGAGATTGTCACTTCTTTCACTCACAGAAAGGAGAATTCAGACCACTGGTTTATAGTTTATGTTACTGTCAATACAGTCAACCGAGTAATGGAACAATCACTTTCAAAAAAAGAAATTCCTTCCCCAAACTTTCATTGTGACTAATCTATTGCTCATATGGTTAATGGGGGAACACTTGCGCATATCAGAAATCAAAGAAAAGCAGGGATTATTCAGGAATTCAGTATTTCAGAATTTTCTGAAACCCTTTTTCACTTTAAATCGTTTTCAAACCATGAGAAAATTCCACTTTTAATAAGAGTATGTGACATTTAAGTTTGAAATATCGAAAACATTGCATAAATAATCATGTTTTGACTTTGAAGCGAAAAAAAAATTTCGCCTTAAGCGGGATTGTCCGAAATTCTATTTCGTGTTAAACGAATTAATTAACATTGATTTTCAGACTCATTTGACGGGACCTGAAAATTATTTTGTGTTAAGCGAAATTTCGCGTTAAGCGATTTCGTGTTAACGAGGTTCGACTGTAATACTAATGATAGCTGTTAAGCAAAAATGTTTTGAATTTTTTTTATTTTCTTTCTAATAGAAATATTTTTAAACACACAAGCCCCAAAACATTAAGACTAGTCACATATACTAGGGAGGGCTCTTTAATTTATTAGTTGCTTAGCAACCATATTTCAAAGAATATCAAAATAATAAAATTCAAGTAACTCACACTATTTTGCTGCAATATTTTTTTTGCAAAATAAATTATTTTCAAGTGATTTTAGTATTCTAGTGACATAAATGAAAATTTATTTTGATACAAGTTACCGTTTAACTACTATAGAATGATTACCAAAATATTTTTTCCAAATGAAAATTACAAAATCATTGAATGTGTAATTTGGATCAAAGTGTCGTAGTATGTGTTTACATTTGTATATATTTTTTACATAAGATATTATTCATTTTCTGGAACAGATGTGGATGTTTCGTCGTTGAAGAGTTAATATAATTTAAAAAATAGGATAAATTCACTCATACAACGAGGTGGTTAATCTAAAGAAATTACAGTAGTAAAATGATCCTGAAATATTACAATTACTGGAAACTGAGAACATATAAAGCTATCGCAAAAAATACTTTAGAATGTCAAATCACGGTTGCTATTTAGTGAATTGGCAGTGGGCACGATTATGAATGATTACCTAATAGGTTTAAAAGTTTCCAAATAAGCCTATTTTGGGGAGATTTTAGTATGCTATTGCCATCAAGTTAGATCAGGATGTACTTAGATAAAATAAATATTATAGAATGACCATCAAAACTGTTTTTTTTTAAACAAAAATTGTAACAACACTAGATTTCTAAAATAGATTTATGTGAAATATATTAGATACAGTTTACATTTCCATAAATTGCTTTTGTACATGAGATATTATTCAACTTATCTATCAAATACATGTGTTTCGTGGTTGGCAGGTAAGTAAATATTGCTATTTGGATATTAGGATAACATGAAATTATTTTCGAAATTGTTGCTTATCCTAATAAAACCACTGTGTAGAACGAAATCTGAAATGTACTAGAATCATTCACACAATCAATAGGAAATCACGAATATAAATTTAATAAGAATAAGGGGGGTTCAGTGTGGCAGATTCCCCCCCCCCCCTCTGAAGAAATGTATTTTTTAATCTAAAAAATTACAAGAATAATAAGTTTATAAGAATGTAAGAATATTATTGCATAAACCGTGTTTAATTTCACGTTTCTAATTTCTGAAACCTTCAAATTATTTTATATGTGTATAAGTATATATGTAGTAATTTAAAATATTTAATTTGCAGTTTGTAAGACGTAAATATTGTGAAAAGTGGGATTAAAAAACAATGACTTTCAGAGCTGACATTGAGGCTCCTGATTTGCAGATTTACTAGTTGCTAGAAATTTTGAAGATGTTGGTTATTGCTGAAACGTTAGTTGAGGCTCGTTGTTGAGACCTGAAAAGTTTTTGGTTTCTGTCTCTGTTTGTTTGTTTGTCTGTTCCACGATAACTGCCGCAAAAAACATCCGGCTAGGTGGATTTTTGGTAGGTATGTTGGTGAGGTACCCAGAATTAGCTGCATAGTTTTTAGTTATAGTTGGTTCATTCGTTCAAAAAATATCAAACATTTCTTTTTAGGTCATAATGCAGGAATTTCCTAATGCAGGTCTGAATTCTGTAGGAATTCAGACGATTTTCAAATTTTCCATTCGTTGAAAAGAAAATTTCGCTTTTGATTAATGTATTTAAACGCCAAGTTATGAAGGCTAAAATTTATCAAGTGTGGTCTTAAATTATTCCAATTAATTTGAAATTTCTCTAGAAAGCACTGCAGCGATGCCAACAAGGCTCTTATCAGGTGGATCACAGCCATGCTGTGATCAGGTGAATATTGTACCGCGTCCAGGTACTAACTCGTCAAGCTAGGCTCTCATGCCTGGCAGGTAGGGGCCTGGTTAGCGGAATATAAAAAAAAGCATTTTTCTTTTCTTTTCAGAATCTTCCTCTTGTGATCCTAACAAGTCCTTCACCACCTCTTGTGGCTAAAATTATATCACTGGGTGCATGTTGAGTATTTTTCACTTCACATTCCTCAGTGACTTTGCTCTGGCCAATTTTTCTTCTTGTCTGTTGATGCCTGATGTCTGTACTTGGCTTTTATCTACTTAAAGTAATATATACTGTGTTCTACAAATGATACTCTATTGTAAGTATGCATGCATTAAGATCTATTATTGTGATTTTCATGACAATGATTCATAACTCCTCAGGTGTGTCTTGAAATATTAATTTCTGTTACTAAATTCTGATTTAAGACTTTTTTTTATTCTGTTATTTTTAATAGCTTTGTTGTGTTAAACCTAAATGTTTACCAAATATTCTTAAATACTTCAAATAGTTAAGAATACTTGGTAAACATTTATTTGGTTAAACATTAAACATTTATTTTTCAACTTATGAAAACCTCTTTGCATGTGAAACTGCTTATGAAAATTGTCTTTTTTAAATTAATCTTTAAATGTTTTTTTATAATTTTTTTTTAAATATTATTTTTAGAGGTTTTTTGCATGCAATTTTTTTATTTTAAAGCTGTTAGTCAGTGCAATGCTCAATTCCCCTTGCTAATGTTAAACTTGTGGACGTAGGAAGCATTCTTATATTTAAAATATCTCCTCAAGAAATTAATATTTTTAATTTATTTTTCTTGTGTATACTTCTTAAAGAATTTTTTTTTCCTGGTTATCAAAATATTTCTAAAATATATACTTAAATTTATATGAGGTGTCAAAATCTTACTTAGTTTCGCTAAGATTTTAGCATATAAAATTATAAATTATGTATATACTTTAGAAATATTTTGACAACTAAGAAAAAAAAAAGAGACATCCTTTAAGAAGAGTACACAGGAAAAAGAAGTTAAAATTATTAATTTACTGAGGAGATATTTTAAATATATGAATGTATTCTACATCCATAAGTTTAAGAGCCTACACTAGTCATGGAAAGTAATGCGCAAGCTAAAGTTTTTTCATAAGCCGACATTTTTAATTTTGGAAACCAGTTCTGAAAGTGAAAGTACCCTTATATAAAAAAACTGGAACTAAAATCGAAAAAGTAAAATTGCACAACATTAGAGATCGACCTCAACTATCCTAAGCAAATAAAATCATTTAAAAATATTTAAATGTGAGTGAAAAATTTGAAAATAACCTTCCCATAGACTTACAATATCTCCTCAGGAATAAGGGCTTGCACATTTCTTCACATGACTAGTGTAGGCTCTTAACATTAGCGAGGAGAATTGGGTAGATCACAGACTAACAACCTTAAGATCTTTTGCCAATATTAAATTTTTAAGTTATCTATAGTAAATCTTACATTCTAAGTTTTACTATATATATACAGGGTGAGTTATAATATAAGTATCTCTGTTTGGAGCTGTCTGTAGAGTAGGTCGAAGGACTGATCTGAATGAAACCAAAATCAGTGCACTTACTATTCGAGAAGGGGGAAGAAGAATGGAACAATAAATATAAAAAAAAAATTGCAATAATCACCGACAGATGGCGCTACTAAGTGTGAAATGCAATGTATAATTCAAGAACAAAAAATTAAGGCGTCAAACCGGATGACACACCTAATTTATTGGAAAATGTCGCAGTGAACGTGGTTATGCTTTCGCATAGCGGTGCTGATCATGTTCAGGTTCCACATGGTCATTGTACTGGAGGACACAATCCAGGCAGTGGATGACGTACTCAACTGCGGAATGTAATGCATCAGGAGTGATGTTTCGCACATGTTATGATATGCAGTAAATTCATTAAGGTTTGTGACACCTCCACGGTACATAATACTACACATTACATTTCACACTAAAAAGCGCCATCTGTCGGCGATTATTGCAATTTTTTTTATTGTTCCATTCTTCTTCCCCCTTCTCGAATAGTAAGTGTACCAATTTTGGTTCCATTCTGGTTATTCCTTCAAGCTTCAGACAGCTCCAAATAGAGATAGTTATAATATAACCACCTGGTGGTTTTTTTTCATTTAAACCTTGCACATGCTATCAGCCCTAATATTTTTTCCAAAGATGGAATCAGAAGGAAACTATGGATTGATGCTGAGTAAACAGAAAAATTGAATCCTTCTCCCAATACATTCTTATGTAGTGACCATTTTTTAAGCTGTATTTCTAAAGAAACCAACTTGAATATATCAAGATTAATATACTTTCTAGTAATTATTTCAGATTTAAAATAAAATATAAAAGCAATTAAATAAATTTATTTTAGAAAGGAGGGAAGGGAGCAAAATTCATGCTCGACTCTGGTGAAGATAATCCTAGTTTCGGACCTGTACAAGATATTTCTAAATGAGCTGAATGGAATAATCCCAAGAATTCTGAAAATAGAATTTGAGTAATATATTTGTACCCTTTTTTTCTTTATGTTTCAATTAGTATGTATATTCAAATGATCAAAATTATTACTTTATATTATTTTATTTAAATGTCTTCAAAATATTTTAACTTTTGACCCTTGTACTATATGTTTTCAACATTTTACTGAAATTTCTTCTTTTGGGATTAATTAAAACTTACATAAAAAGTTCTAAAAAGGAATTAAATTGATGCCATTATACAACTTTGATTGCTAATTACTTTTTTATGCTTACAAAACAATCTGCATTTCAAAGGGTATCAAATAATTTTTCAAAATAAATTTTGTGAGTCATAAACTTAGTTTGACTTTCAAGGCAAGGCTAATATTTTCAAGTAACTATTTACTATCCTACTGACCAAGTTTCTTTTGAAAAGCATAGTTGAAATATATACCGTATATTCTCCTGCATTAAATTTGAGGGAGACAGAACCTGATAACCAAAGGAGACTAATAAACATGGAAGGATTAATATTTCTGAATAGTCACTTTATTTAAATGTAGAATTTCTGTACTAAATAAGGCAAAAATTTCTGAAAAAGGTGGTGGAAGTTAGCTTGTGTAGTAATCATTCTCTATCTCCTTTGAATTTACCAACATGCTGACTAATGGGGTGGGGGTACAAAAATTTTCAGTTATACTTATTTAATCAGAATAATTTACACTTATGTACTTTTTTTAACTAAATAAAAACTAGGTTGTTTGAAACATTTACAATATTATTTGTTGTATACATAATTAACTCAATTGTATCAATATATATTTCCTTGTTAACTGCAAAGGTTCCTTGGCAAACTTCTTTAATGAAATATTGTTTATTTCTATATTAGTCAAACCGATGGTGGCAGCTTAAAGATTTTTTTTTTCTGATTAAGAAAAAATATAGTTTACTTTAAATAACAAAATGTACTTTGATATAAATTTAAGTAATGTTCTTAGTATTCAATGAAAATAAAATCATCAAAATAAGGTGACATATAACATAAACTGAAAGACATTTAGAAATGCATCTAATTTGTGTAAAATTTTTTATACACCTATATTAATTACAGTGGCGTTAAAAGGGTTTTTGATTTTCAATGCTAATGAAACAATTTATTTTTCTTTCTAAAATATAATATTTATTGCAGTTGTTATATGTTTTTCCAGCTGAAATAATCTTTTACTTAAAATAAATACTATTAATTTTTTACATGCGATTTTTTTTAACATTCTTGTTTAGAACATCTATACATATAAATAACAAGTGGGTATGTGTGATCGAAGATCGTACAAAGGGTTTCATTTAATATTCCTTTCAAAACATTTTAACCTTTAATAAATAAATCCAAATGAAAATTTTTTAATTATAATTATCAATACACTATCTCAATAAGAACATAGATGGCAGCCAAACAAACAAAACAAGCATGGCTTAACAACGGAAATTTAATTTCATTGTTGCAACATTTTCTTTGTGACAAATATTTACATTTGAATTTAAAACTTTTCCTCTTTATTTATATAACTACTAGCTGAAGTACCTGGTGTTGTCTGGGATTTTAAGAATGTTTGTGTAGAAAATTCAATTTCAAAATTAAACATGTTGTATAGAGAATTTCAACATGTTAAAATATGCCAGTTAGAGGTCTGCACGGGCCGAAATTTCCAGGCCCGGGCCCGGCACGACCCATACAAAAAATAATTTGGCCCGGCCCGGCCCGATACAAAAATTAAAAGTTCGGCCCGAGCCCGGCCCGGCCCGAACAAAAAAATATTGGCCCGGCCCGGCCCGATTTAAAAGTTAAAAGTTCGGCCCGAGCCCGGCCCGGCCCGGAAAAAAGTTAAAATCTCGGCCCGAGCCCGGCCCGGCCCGAGTGAGTTTCTACAAAACATAATTTTTACGTCAATTTGGTTAAAAATTTGCCTCGTAGGAGGAGATCTAACCAAAAATTCCTATCTTAGCCTTTTTTTTTTTCATGCTTATAATCTTCATTTTTATAGAGGTGCCGCAAGCTGGAATATTTATTTTTTTAATAAATCTCTATTTGTTGTATGTATGTGTTTAAGTTATCATCAATATTGTTAATCCATATTCCATTTATTGAAGTGTTAAAAATCAGAAAAATGCTATACAGTAAAATCTTCTAAGATGGAATTGCATAGGGAAGAAAAAAAATGAGTTATAGACAATTTGCCTTCTTAGCAGGTGTAAATGTATTATATATTCTTTTCTTAAATATTAGTATATTCATTTTTAATGGATCAACACATTTTTCAATTTAAGACAGGATTCCATCATAAGCAGGTTCTTTTTCACACGTTTTACTATATTTTAATTTAGCCATATTTTAATAAGTGTATAAATCTGCTATTCTTTAAAAAGAATAAATTTTAATGTTTAATTATAAGATAATGGCGATTTAAAAATGTATGCATGTTTTGAAAAGATTTTTATGCCAGATCTTATTTTACACCAGGACTAAAAATTTTGAGGCGTGAAGACTAGGAAGAATGAAACCAGTCCCGGCTCTGTACGGAAAAAATAATTTAAGGCACTGCCTTATCCTTCAGGAAAAAAGTAAGGCCCGGCCCGTAAAGAGTAATTACTAGGCCCGGCCCGGCCCGAGCCTTCAGAAAAAAATATGGCCCGTTCCTGGCCTGGCCCGAGTGCCGTGAAGAAAAATAGGCCCGAGCCCGGCCCGCGGGCCAGGCCGAGTACGGGCTTCGGGCCTTGGCCCGGCCCGTGCAGATCTCTAATGCCAGTATTTCCATAATCGGGTTTTTATCATAATTCAATATGTTCCTCAAACTCATATGACATTATATTCACTTGGTGACATCATATCTACTTGCTTTCTTTATTACTCATATTGATACTCTCTTTGTATGATTCTCAAACATTTGAAAAAGTCCGTTAAACTTTCAATATGACGTCAGATTAATTTTCTTTTTAATTCTCTAATGATGTCATATTAACCTGCTTTCTGTACTTACATATACTCATACTCATACTCCTTGTATCATTGAGAAATGTTTGAAACTTTCAATTTTATTACCAATATGACATCATATTAATCTTTTTCTCAAGTGGCGAAACTTTTTTTTTTCATTTTTCACGTGAAAATCTTTCAATAAAAAATTAATTATTGTAGAAAATTTTTTATTGTGGATTTTTAATTGTTGGCAACTGCTATAACGAAAAATGTTTAAATTTAATAGGAAAAGGCTGTTAGATTTTTAGTTTTTTATCTCTTTATATTAAAATAACACAACTTTTTCAAAATTTTATGATTTTCAGGCATGACAGTAGGTGTTCAGCCGTAAGTACAGAAAATTTTAAGTCTGTAAGTTATACAATTTCTGAGAACCCACTCTGTGACAGGCAGACAGAGAAGCGAGATGAATAGGGTTTCGTGAGATGAACGAAATCCTGAAAAAGAAAACTTTCTCTTCAAATTTGAAAATAAAGTTTTGATTGCTATCTAGAAAGTACAATATTTTGAGAGGTTTTGTATTCTGAAATTTGTTTCTAAATTATGGCCAAAACCAGATTTTTTATAGATCATACAGAATATGTTGTTTAATAATACTCTTATTTTATTGTAATTAATTTTTTTATGATGACAATTTTTTTTTATATTGGTCTTAGAAATAGTCTTAAATTATTCTCATTTATTCAGACAATTTTCTTTACATTAGCTCCCTGAATGTGCGAAGCTTTTACATAGTCCATCCCAAAATTTCCCAGATTACTTAAATTACCAGAACCAGACAATAAATGGTGCTGCATGTCCACAGGTGATGTCGAAAGCACGAATACACTTTGTCTTGTAAAGCTGTACAATTTCACATTGCTATCTGTTGTGTGATTCTAAGTGGATCTGGTTTGTTGTAACAGTGTAATGTGATCATGTCGGAGCTCACGAAGATCAAACAACGAACGAACATAAAATTGAAGGTACTACTGTTACTGGACGTTGCTATTTTGAAGTGTTGAAACATTCCATGGCGAGAGTACACAGAGTTTGTCCTCTGTACCGACAGCAAGGCAGTTGGTTATTCTTGCACGACAATGCACCAGCACAGATTTCGATCATTGTGTGGAAGTTTATGGCTTCTAAAGGGGTTGTCGTGCCCAACCATCTGCCTTACTCTCCACATTTAGCCTCCTATTACTATTTCCTGTCCCAAAAGTTGAAATTGCATGTAAAGGGGACCACCTCAAGCGATTGCGACCGACTATTTGAGGAATATTGCAAAGGCGGATTTCCAGAAGTGTTTTGATGACTATTACAGTTATTGTAAAAAGTGTGCTGAGTCCAGCGGAGATTATTTCGAATAAACATAGGTCAAAATTTTCATTTCAGTTCTTAATTTTTTGTTTATAGGATCAATCCGGGAAATTTTGGGACATACTGTGTAAGTTGCATACAAGTATCTGAAAATATTGACAGTGCATTGCATTTGGCATATTAAACAACTGAATTACTACCACTGAACAGTAAAATCAATTTTATAAAGAAAAACATTAATCAATATACTGAATATAATGATAAATAGCACGGAATCACTTTTAGATGTGAAAATATAACTGAACATAACAGATTGATAATGATACTTGTTTGTAGGAAAGTTTAATAACTTCAATGGTATTTAGTTTATTTAGAGCAAGGGTTGTCAACCTTTTTTATCTATTGCCCATATTTGTACTCTTGTTAACAGTATAATTTCCCTACTGCCCACTGATATCCTGATAACTTAATTTAGCGAATGTAGTCAGTCATTAGATATTTTTTAGAGCCATACCGAGTACTTGGTATGTATGCGGTGCTCAGACTTTATGTCTAGGATTGACTTAACAGCGACGACCTGTTGATATGGCACCAATCGAAAGAGGCGCGAACAATGAATTTGTTTGCCAATCAAAAGAGGCATGAACAATGAATTTGTTTTTAATTTGATTTTCATTTGTGGCAGAGGATATCTTATAATTGTGTGTGTGTGTGTGGATCATTTTTTTTATTTTTTTATTTAGAGATCAAACGTGAAGAGAATATTTTCTTCTGTTTTTAGGAAACCAGTATTAGCTTGAGGTTTGCAATTTTGTTAGTCTTGTAGTCGCTAGTGTACGAGTCATAATCGCTCTTCATATGAAAATAACGTTAGTGATTCTTATATATTATATTTATTTTTCATCATGAACCCTGCTCATTCTGAGACTGTACTCTGCACATTTAAGAAGTTATTTTCATTCGTAAGTAGGTATAATTGCCATGGATTGTTATTCTTATAGAAAACAATTGAGCAGTTTTTCCTCTTTTCCTTTAAAAGCATTGGAACTTTCAGATAATGGTGTCAAATTTTTAATTTAAGCAATTTTCAGGGACATAACAATCGTGAAAACTTGTTATGAGGAAAGAATCGATTATAGTTAAAAATGCATACTTTTTATAGGAAATTAAAAAACGTTGTTCGATTCTTCGACATATAAATAGTAATTTTTTTCAAATTTATTCAGAAAACGCACTTTGTTAATAAGTGCATCTGATTTGCTTGCGGAGGGAGAAAAATATGAGAATCCTTGTAAGTATGAAGTATATTTTTATTTGATACCAGATTTCTCTTTTGATAAGATTGAATATAAATTTTCATTTAATAGTTATTTCTATGTAAGAAGTTGTTTAAAAATGAGACAATACTTTTGAAACAATTTTTAAATATGCATTTTTTTTATTATTGCATAATTTTGGGCTCGGGTTCTGATTCAAAATCATCAGTCTCAGGCAGGCTCAGAAAAGAGACTCCGAATTCATCTCTACTAGTAATGTATAATTATGTATGTTGTAAGAGGCTCTCAGAAGGACTATAAGAAATTTATTATTAACTAGTATCAATAATAGTCAAAAAATTTCTTGCTAACTTAAAATTTTTATTATTGACGAAAATGTACTCCCATTCTCGCAGTACATGTACCTGACACTCTATTTGTCTGCAACTTTGTACAATGTTAAATAGGGGCGGTGAAGGGACCAACAGTACTTTTGTCCTTGGCCCCTATTCTTGTAAGACAGTTCCTGATAATATGTCAATAAGATATTATAAAGAGGCTAAAAAAAAGTGTTCCAAAAGTAGCGTGTCCCCTTAAATAATAAAAAAGAATACATGACGATCAGTACTTTCTACTGGTACTTTGTGAATAATAAATTCATTCCCAATCTTTTTAATAGCCATCGTAAATAAATACAAAAGTAATTTTTGATAAGAATTTACAATATGAAAACTGGTAAAATAAATACAAAATCCATCATGCTACAATGAGTACTTTACATGTAAAAAAACAGACTGTAACGATAACGAACCATGATAAAAGCATACATTTTCTTGAAGGTTACATAACAAAAGTATATTTTGCAGTAAGAAAGCACATGTGTTTCTTCTGCTACTCACTGACTCTCTGTATTTTGCATGGCAGAAGCCTTTATGAAGTCTTGAAACATCTATATTCTATACACTATTTGAGTTTTTGATGTATGCTGGTTTTTACTTGCCAGATATTAATGAAAACTGATACATAAATTATGTAAACTGCATTTTCAAAATTCTGTCGTAAAATTGGAAATTGAATTACAATTAAAAAACATTGCAGAGGCGCAGAGAGCCAACTTGGGCCCCACGAATAAAGTTTCTTAAGGATTCCCATATGTGCATTCACATAAGCGGGAGGAATTTTAGAAATGTATTAATAATTTTTATTAAATTCGTTATTTTAAAATAAATTAATTTTTAATAAATTTACATGTTTGTTTACAACAACTTTTTTTTAATTAAATAATTGCAATTAATATTTTTAATAAATTTAATTTTTTAAATCAAATTAACGTTTAATTAACAATTATGTACTATTTGTGGTTTCTATAATAATAAAAAAATACTATTTAGATTATAACATGCAAGCGTAACTGTACGTTTGTTTCATGAGCTATAGAGGCAAAATGAATGTAATTTTCCACACTAACTTAGCCAGAAATACTGCATATGGCACATTACATTATTTTAAATGACGTGAAACATCCCTGAGAGGTATATATGAACCATGAATCTTGAAAAAAAGCCGTTTTAAATCAGAATAAACTTATTAATTTTATAGTTTTAAGAAGTGCAATTTTTCATTCTTATTTTACAAAAAAAAAACAGTTTTAAACTTTGTTAGTTCCGAAAAATATTCTTTCCATAAAATTGTATAAAACGTATAGTAAAGTAGCTCGGGAACCTGGAATTTTTCGTAACCCCCCCCCCCCCATTTTCCCTCTCTCTGCACCACTGAAACATTCTAGTATTCATATATCACAACCAGAAATGTATATGTCACTTCTTTATGTCATTTATTCGTAAATTTTGAAATCAACATTGACAGGATATAATCAGCAGTCCTTCCTGACAATAGGAACATCAGCATCAAGATAAGGCCTCCAGAATTCGCAGGCTTCGAATCTAGGATACATTAGAATGCCTTCACGTTTGGGATTGAGTTCATAAGATATGGGATCCTCAGCTGAGAATGGAGGCCAGTTTTCAGTATTACTATCTCCAAGAGGATGTCTAAAATAAAATAAAATAAAATAAAGATTAATATTAAAATAATAATGATAAATAAATGAAAATACATTTTTTAACTCTGTGTACACAGAAATAGGATCATAATTAAAATTTTCTACCATGGGGGAACAAAAAATTCTTAGCTTCTCTTTTTCTTAGAAGTTAATTATTAAGTCACTTAGGAAAATAAATGTTACCATTTTTTTAAATAATCAGAGATAAAGAAATTTTAGTTAATTAAATTTTAAAATCCAGTACGGGACAAAGACACTCCCTGCTTCCTGTGCCTATGCGTATTATGATGTACAAACTAAGCAGTGTTGCCAAACTGGGGATTTTGAACTTTTATGCGAATTTTTGGGGAAAAGTATTAGTGGGGAATTTTGGGGGGAATATCAATGTTTTGGGGGAAAAAACATGGGGATTTTTTCCATTTTTTCACGTTTTCAGGTTAAAGTATATTTTTAGTTATCTGGCAACACTGGATGTCAATTCGGCTTACAGTGCCTATAGATGGGCTTGTTGGAGCTGTTGGTACAGGAAAATTATCTCTTTAACTAATGATGAAGTGCTATTGAAATCATTTAATATCATATTAATCATTAAAATCATGTTATATAAAGAGAGAACGCCTGACTGACTCATCAACGCCCAGTTGAAACGACTAAAGTCAGGATCACGAAATGTGGACATTAGATTGCTGTTATGACCTAGGCAAGCAATAAGAAAGGATTTTTGAAAATGCTACAATGGCAAATGGCTCTGGAAATGGCAGCAATGTGCTTGCACAGGATTTTCCGGAAACGAGAACTTAAATCTTTTTTTTTCACCAGATGGCGTATCAAGTGCTTGAATCGCCAATAGAAAAAAGCAGGGTCCATAAACCGTGTTTTGGGCCCTGACTAAAGAATAAGACTAAAATTTGATTTTGTTATACTGACTTAATTATTTCACTTTTTAATAATAGAAGGTTTATCCTGTACGATTTCAACAATAGTTTTTTTTGCATTTTGTTCGGATTTATGTGACTTACACAAGCTCAAAGTTCGTATTAATCGTAGTTTTTGATGAAAATTATGCAATTTCTCCTAATTTTACCTCAATTATTTATATGAGCGCAATCGTGCAACACTTTCTTCTTTACGTATATTATAAAATTTATCAAAATGTACAATATATGTAAAAATGAAAGTGTTGCAAAGCTGCGCTCATAGCAAAATGTTAAAAATAGAGAGTTAAGTAAGTGTATTCCTTCACGTCACTAAGAGACTTTAGGATGCTAAAAAGTGTTTAAACGTGCTAAAATGAACGTAACTATTGCTAATGTGAAGGAATGCTGTTATTAGCAATAGTTACGTTCCAATTTAGCACGTTTAAACACTTTTCTGCATCCTAAAGTCTCTTAGTGACGTGAAGGAATACACTTACTTAACTCTCTATTTTTAATATTTTGCTATGAGCGCAGTTTTGCAACACTTTCATTTTTACATATATTGTACATTTTGATGATTATTTTATAATATATGTAAAGAAGAAAGTGTTGCACGATTGCGCTCATATAAATAATTGAGGTAAAATTAGGAGAAATTGCGTGTTTTTCATCAAAAACTACGAATAATGCGAACTTTGAGCTTGTGTAAGTCATATAAATCCCTGCAAAATGCAAAAACCACTGTTGAAATCACACAGGATAAACCTTCTAATATTAAAAAGTGAAATAATTAAGTCAGTATAACAAAATCGAATTTTAGTCTTATTTCATGGGCCAAAAACACGGCTTATGGACCCTGATCCTTTATCAATTATCAATCATTATGCTCTTGCACGTCGTTTACAGGTTACACATGCCTTAAGTTCTAATTTATTGTTTATCTAATTCAGATATCTATTTACCTTTTCGTAATTCTTGTTATTATTATTTTTTTTTTCAAGAAAGTAATCGATCACAATAAAAATGTCAGTTCGCAAGTTCATTATTTATTTACTTATCTTTGTAGAAGAAGGGAAAAGTGAGACCACTTTGTCTTATCTGTATTAAATCTGATGTATGTACTTTAAAATAAAAAAACAAAGAAATCAACCTACTCTTTCGATTGAGCCGGAAGGACTTGTTTTCTTTTCTGCTCTATTTTCAACTTACTACCAACAATAAATAACCAATTACCTAAATCTTCGCACCCTCTACTATTTATTAACTACTTTTTCTCAAAAATGACGAAGGCAAAAGATGACAGATTTTTTTTATTATTATTATTATTAAAAATAACAACAACGACTCATCTATCTAATTATTTAAAGCTTTTTGTCGCCTTAAACATCTATCTAAATCTCCAAGTTTTTCCTAGATAAGATTTGAGGATATGTAAGATTTTAAAAGAAAAATTCATTCACAGCACTCTGGCAAAATATTTTTCACGTGATTAACCAAAATATGCTTTATAAAAATAGCAAAAATAGAAAGCAAACAAAGAAATTTTTTATCATTCATTTTCTCCACTAATTTAAGGTGTGTTCCTGCCTATGTTCGAAGCACTTTTTTGAAAAACTTTGCAAAGAAATATTGTATTCTCATTTTTTGATTTAGTTTTAATAAAAATGAATAATTTACCTTTAAAATTATATATATATATATATATATATATATATATATATGAATATACAAAAATGTTAAATATGTATAGAATTTTTTAAAAAAAATTAAAAAACTTTGAAAACATAGACTTATTAGAAAAAATAATTATTACTAACATAAACTGTAAGCTTTTATCTAGTGCACCTACTACAAGTTAAATGATATTTTAGTAAATAAAATTTTTACAGATGATCGAAGAGTCAATTATAAGATTTTCAACACTAGTAATATTTTTTTTTTCAAATAACAGGCTATAATTTTGAAAATATTCATGCAATTAAAATTATTTTAGTAGATGCACTAAACAACAGTATATGGACAAAGCTCACAAAGTTTTATGGAAGAATGATAACATTTTTAGCTATCATTTTTTAAGTGAGTTAATGTTGTGTAAAAATCAATTTGAGAAGAATGTATTTAAACGTTAAATTAGTACATTTTTACTATGAATACAAATTAACACCATATTACAGTTTATGTTAGTAATAATTATTTTTTCTAATAAGTCTATGTTTTCCAAGTTTTTTAATTTTTTTAAAAAAATTCTATACATATTTAACATTTTTGTATATTCATATATATATATATATACAGTACAAAGTCTCAAATCCGGACATCCGAAATTCGGAATTCTCCAAAATCCGGACATTTTGGAAACTAGCTTTTTTTTTTTTTTTTTTTTTTTTTTTTTATATATATTTATTTATATATGCCTTGGACTGAATCGTTTTTCCCCCTTCTGTTATATTTGTCTCCATATATTTTCCAATTTGATATCTTTACGCTTTTATTCGATCATTCCTTACTCAACGCTATCCCCTCCCCACCAATCTCCAAAAATTGCATCAATTTATTCAATAAATTGAAGCCGTGATATAGATGTCTGATAATCTTTATTGGCGACTTCCCAATATTCCATAGGAAGCGCCGTATTCATAGTTGTATTTAGCTGCAGGAAAACAGAAAAAAGTAATTAAAAGAAAAGAATGAAAAAAACCATTTTCCTTACCATAAAAAATAAATAAATAAATAAATATCTCCGTCGTTATTTGACGAATTATGTTCAAATTTACAGCAAGTTGCAATAATAGCAAATTAGGCTGTTTTCCCAAATTTTATCAAAATATGACAATTTATTCCAAAATCGGAGCACCACACAAAAAAGGCCACTAGAGTAACTGAAAAGAAAAAGAAAGGATTGAATTATCTGGCTGTTTGTTTTGTTTATTTTAGTCCGTAACTTCCGAGTCGAAAGTTATCGGAATGAGATCGTTAGCTTTCAGTAGATACTATGTTTCGTTATGCAGAAAGAAACATGCACAGATTTTTTTTTTTTAATTATTAGGCTAGGCTTGTTGAGCGGATTAGGAATGATGACATGTGAGTCAAAGCTTCTGTTTTCTTCTATTTTTGCACGAAAAAAATAAAGGAAAAATATTTTTAAAGGGAAAAAAAATAGACGACGTAAAGAAGATAATATGGAAAAGGGGCAGGACACATTTTTCACGTCTAAAAACAGCAGGGCGCATCGGCACTTAAAAAAAAAGGGCAGTGCGCAGCACCCTTTGAGAACATCAAATGGGAACAATAGGGAGCATAAAAACAAATAATAACGGTTTTTTTTTAAACCTTTTAAAAAATATATTATTTTATTGGAATATCGTATTAGTGTGTATCTTTATACAGCATTGCAAATGCCTTCCTGACGTAAATAAATCGGTGTGTGTGTGTGGGGGGGGGGGGGGGGGGGGGTGATTAGTTTTTTAATAACTGCAAATGATTTATAATTGATAAAGCAGCGTAAAATAACGGACATATTCAATTACCTAACAGAAAAATTTCATTTTGTAAGTAAAATTTCCTGAAATTGTGATAATTAAAAAAAAAAAAATATTCCTCTATTGAAATATTTGCTTTATTATTACCTTATTTCAGTAAAATAAACGGGGGTGGGGTGTAGATTATTATTATTTTTTTACCTTTTTAAAAATATATTCATTTTTTAAAATATTTAATTTGCTTCAGTATAATATTTTTCAGTATTGAAATGCGTTCGTCATAAATAAATAACGGGGGGGTAGGGGGGGGGGGCAAACTGCAAATGATCCGAAATTCGGAAAAATCCAAAATCCGGAATCGCTGAAGTCCGGAGGATTCCGGATTTTGTACTGTATAAAGTCGGCATGACGGTCACCTACTTCGGGAAAATCCCAGCCTTTCTTCCAGAACTTGATAAAGGACAAAATCCACTTGTGCCATGAAAAATTCGGATAGTTTCAGAGTTGTGTCGGCGCAATCGGCCCACGAACAATCTTAGAATATTGCCTGTAATTAATGTGACATTCGATTGGAGAAAGAGAACGATGTTTTTGCGCATACCTTTGCGGATAAAAACTCCCTTTTCGTGTTTCGTCGCCTGGCTACACTCGGAAATATCATGAGACTGCTGAAAAATAATGAGTACCGGATCCTTATAGTCTTTCAAGAAAGTGCATTTTACCTTCATGAACTTTTATTGTGTATAAAAACTGAATATATTCATCTAGAAAAGAAAAATACTTCCCCCCCCCCCCCCCCCCCCGATGGCCGGTAAAAAAGAACTTGTTTTTTTCTCCACATCAAATTATTTTACTTAGTGTGCTCACTCGCCAGATAAACTTAAAATAATTTTCGTGATCATCTGAGAAAAACCGAAAATAAACATCCTTTATGCTGAAATTTATTTGCTATATTTCCGGTCCTCAACCAAGAAACTTTTTTTTTTTCCTCACTCTGTTATCGTCAAAAAGAAACTTATCAATTTGCACAAACCACATCAATTTATTAACTTTAGACTCACTGAAGATCAAACTGAATCTTTCGAAAAACTCTTTTATAACCTCAACATATGTAGGTCAAAGAGACAGCTGATTTTCAAGATCGCGCAAACTCTGATACAGAACTGAAATATTTATCTGTGTCCTTCGTTATCTATGCGATCTCGACTTTAAATTTTTGTGGTTAGAACTGAGTAAGAAAAGGAAAAAACATTCAGTGTTCATTTATTTTTTAAAGTTTTTCTTTTCTTTCAGTTGAGCACGTTAAACTAAAGTGATTCATGATGCACTGAAATGACCACCGGAAAATGTTATTTATGTACCTTTAGTGAACAAATAACGATAGTGATCTGGGTCAGAAAAAGCCCTGTGTTTTATTTTATTTTATTTTATTTTGTGTGGGTGTGTTAAAGCAAATTGGATATTTTAATCCACAGGTAAGTTTTATTGCTATATAAATTTCCGTCTTAATGGTTTTGTAGAAAAAAGTATAAAGTTTGATTACATTCTTTTTAATTTCTTCATTTAAGTGTTTGAAAGTAACTGATATTTTTTAATTGAAGCTTAAATTTTTAATATTTTATTAAGTTTTTGTATTAAAAGTAATTAAATACAGATTTCTTTTACGTTATTTCTTTTATGAAAAGGTGTTTTTAAAAATAAATTTTGTTAAATTAAACAATATTTTACTTTATTTATTTGCTTAAAGAATTAATATTGAAAAGTTACTTCTGGGAATATCAAGAATGAAAAAAAAAAAAAAAAAAAAAATGCTGTTATCAATGTGTAGTTTTTAAAAGTTCAAAAGTAGATTTTTCTAAAATATCACAGTTGGGTTAAAGGGATTTTAGAAGTTTTAAGCAAATTTAAATTTATTATTTTAAAATTTTATTAGCTTTATTTTTTCTTGTAAAGTTGAAGTTATTAAAGTTATAAGAAATTGGGGAATGACCAGCTATGCACATTAATTGTGACAAGTTTTGATAACAGTAGTTTCTTTTCTTTTTCATCAGGTGAAGCATACGTGCGATCACCAAAAACTAAATGCAGTTGAATTTAATGTTTATGGTATTATAAATAAATGGGTTGAACTATTTACTTTTATAAATGCTTTCCAGTAAAAATATTTAAATAGACAACATTTTTGTTTCGTTTTACAACTCTTTCCTTTTTATATGAACGAAACAGAAAAGAAAATAGCTATGAAGATATTAAATGATACATTTACACAGTGATCGTTCAGTGTTTCATCATTTTATTCACTAAGTATTTTTCATCAAGTTTTTACCCAATTTTTCCAGGTGAATTTTTTTAAAGTTGTAAATATATTTTTAGTATTATTTCTAGATTTTGTGTGTGTTTAATTATTACCTATTGTACTTATTCATTATTACAGTTCGTTTCTTTTTATATGAAAATATATTTTTATTGAACTGTTGGAGATACCAATCAGATTGCCAGTATTTTTAAAAATATTTCTTGTAAGTAAGTATTTATGTTGTGTTTCCAGTGCATTTATTCAATATTTTTATATTTTATATTATATTATTTTTACCATTTCCTTTTTTATTACCCATATCACTTTTTAATTCAAATATCGTGACCCATCATTCCCTGTGTTGGTTAAACCCCAACCAGTTTTTAAAGGTAAAATTTGAAGGCCCCGTCCTTACAATTTTAAATATTCAAAATAAATTCAATTTATTAACCAATCGGTTTAGACATGACCTTGGTGAACCCACTTTTGCCGTGGTAAGTCCAATAGTGTCTAAATCCACCCATTCAATTTTTAAAGATGACCATGGCTCCATTCCATTAAATCTTTAAGCCCACAATTTTTTTTAAGTTTTTGAGTTGGTTAAACTCCAACCAAAAACACCCCTGTGCAATCAAAGAGGATTCAGTGATATTCACGTGCAAATGTGGCGACTGCTGACATTTTTGTAAGAATAGATCCATTAGTAAACAGAATTGTCACCAGGTTGCCATGCACTTCTAAAACGCTGTCCTTTTTTATTCATACCAGGTTTATTATTTTTTGTTTTATTAATTAGTTTTTCCTTTGCCAGTAGTAAAACCCTTAAAAATAAAAAAAGTTTTTGCTATTTGCGTAAAAACTAGCAAGGAAAATTCGGAACGTTCTGGCCTCAATTTCAAAGGAAAAATATTCTGTGATTTATACTTGTCTAGAGTAGGAATTTTTTTTTCTTTGAGCTAACAGTGAGGTGTAGTTCTAATTTATTATATTGCTGATCGGATTTATTGATGCCACTGGGGAAAACAAATACACCTCAGTCTGCAAAACAGTAAATTCCATTGCTTACAATTAAATTGCATCTACATCTTCACCCAAAATAGAAACATCATGCTCAATTTTCTTTTTTTTTTTTTTTTTTTTTTTGCTAAAACCTCCTCGAGGTTTAGGATCTGCTAAAACCTCCAAAGGTTTAGGATACAAATAAAACTACTTACCTAACCAGTAGTCCCTGTAAATAAACTCTATATCTTACACTTGTTATGTCCACACCTGTTTTGTCCATTTTACAGTATATTTCATTATTTTTAAATATTTACATAATCTTTTAATTTTAACAATTTTATATTGCTGCAATTTTATTTTGCAATATTTTCACGTTTTGAAAAAATGTGAACAAATAATTCCAAGTTTCTTTTTCATAATTTAATATTTTCAAGTATTTGTCTAATGTGAACATGTTGCATATCAAAAACATATTTTTCAATTATTTCAGATATTAGAATAATTTCTTATTTTTCGTATTAATAGTATATGTTTACAGAATTATAATTTTGTACAGAAATATAATTTTATATAAAATTTGGAAAATTTGTGCTGTAAGGACTTGAACAAAAATAGCACAAAAATGTCCCGAGACTTTAAAGCCACACAATTATGACCACAAAACTTTAAAACAATATTATTTTGTTATTGTATATATTTTTTTTTCATATATTCCTTGTGTTAGTATTACACTAGTATATTATTGTTTTCATATATTCCATATGTTTTGTGGTATAAATATTATATTTTTCAAGTTTTTAATGTAAAGTTCGGTCAGATTGTCCCGAGAGCCATACACCAAACTTAGAAATTTTTAGCATAAAAACATAAAATCTTTCATTTTTCCTTAATTTTTACGCGTCAAAATGTGAACTTTTAATATTTTTCCAGCAGCAAAATTCAGCCCTCACTTTTTACCAATCTTAGTTGTGAATTTAACTTTAACGTTAACTTATTTTGAAGCCTTATACTCAATTAAACACTTCTTTTTAATTCATTTTGGCATTCTCGGTCTTCCGGGTGAGCCCCCCCCAGCTTTGCAGGCAAATCTGGTGGATCTCATCTTGGAGGGGGGGGGGATGTGAAAGGATATAAATAAACCCTTTTTAAAATGCAAAATTAAAATTTAAAATCACAAAACATTTTTTCTAACTTATAAATCTAATGCTTAAATCTAATCTGCCCCTGTGATCTTTGTTTCTCAGCCTCACAAATATTACTTTCATCTATCAATTTCGACATCTCTTTAAGTTTTAAAAGTGATGAGTTTGCATTTCTTGCAGCAATCTGTGGGGTGCGGCTCCCAGGCACGGCCAAGCCTTGGTGTCGGCATAAGACCCCAGACATCAATCAAAAGCTAATTGACCAATTAAAATAAATGATCCTCCCAATTTGACTCTTTCTCCCTCTGCTGGAAAATATCCTGAATTCGGTTTAAAACCACATGCAAGGACGAAGAAGACAGATTTTTGGCACATTTGAGCGGTCAGCCAAACCCTCGGCCATGTAGTTCTCAAAATTTAACGTAAATGGCTCGCGGGACCTCCGATGGAACACGCGAATATGACTGTAAGAAGGAAGGCTTCAATAAACGAGTTAGATCAGCAAGAGAGGTCCCGAGTCAAACTTATTTATGTGTCACCAACTTATTTCTCCCAAGTCGTTCCCAGGGTTAATTCCTTACATATATATATATAATTTTAAAGGTAAATTATTCATTTTTATTAAAACTAAATCAAAAAATGAGAATACAATATTTCTTTGCAAAATTTTTCAAAAAAGTGCTTCGACCACATACAAATTGATTAATCTAGAATTGAAATTAATTCGTTTTATTAGTATAAAAATACTAATTAAGTAATAAAAATAAATTTTACTGCAATATTTCCTTTTTATTTATTTATTTTGTCCTTTTAAAGGAAATTTCCGGTTTTCGGAATTATCACGTCCGGCTTATTAAAATGACTATAACTTCTGTTCTAAAAATGGTAGGAATAAAAACAAAGCAGTTTTAGAATCGTAAAAAAGTTGTACTTTCTAATAAAATAATAATAATAATAATAATAATAATCGAAAATTTTCTCGAAAGTGATCATTTTAATGTAGGCAGATAGATACCTTAAGGAGGAAAGTTGTCACGATATTACGAGTGAAAAATAAATATATCAGCCGACATGGCCCAGAAAGAATGAAATACAGGCCCGGCCCCGGTTCCCTGTAGACCTCTAATATATTGCCAATTTGGCCACCCTGTCGAGGAGACCATGACCTCCACCTCCCCGTCTGGCGATTTCTGATACAACCCTTGTATGTAAGTGTAACAAATCATGCTTCTTCAGGACAGAATACATAATGTAATGTTATATTGTTTCTTTTTAAACAGAAATAATCAAAATAAATTAAATAGCTAAATGTGAATTATTAAGAAATTATTAATATGTTAAGATACTATCAAACTAATAAGATTTATTGATAACAATTTTATGTTCTCAAAATATTCATTTCTCACTCATTGAAATTTCCAAGGAGTATGGCACCACTTTTTCAGATTAGAATTTTTCTATTTAATATTTGAACCACCGAAGTTACAATCGACTCGTTTAATAGCTAGCTCAATTTGTAATATTTTTCTGCGATTAACTAATGCAAAAGTTCTATTAAACGTTGGAACGGCAAAACTGTACGCACCTCGATTTCTTCCTTTTATATGTGTTTAAAAAATTGAGTTTGTGCATTGTTACTTTGTGCGTTGTTAATGTTGTGCAGTGTGTAATAATTAATCATTTATGCGCCGATTTAAGAATCAGTATTCAGTGTCTCTTCAATCGGACTTGAGGGAGTGGTCACTCGATCACTGTATTTAAAATTAATACAAACATCGATGGTCGATGACGAATATTTTCGCTATTTACAATGTAAAAATATATTCATATATATACTTTTATTTCTAATGTGTAATAATAATTGTAAATTGAAAATATCTAGTCCCCCTCCCCCACGAAGAATGGGTGTGTTCTCATAAAGAATAAAATAAATACCTTTTCTTTGATCAAGTTAAAAACGAAATATTAAGCATTTTGAAACTCTTTGTGCAAACTTTTTACGGTATAAATAACTGTAAAATTAATAATGAACAAATGCCTCAGATTTTTGCCTATAAAATGTTTAAAAAATAATGATTGAATAATGTGTTTTATTTTTATTTTTTTGCAAACAAATACATACGTATCTACGCATATGCATAAACAAAAGTGGTGTCTGTAGAAAGATATGTGTTTGTCAATAATTAATTACTAATATTTTTGCATATATGTAGCTTAAAATAGCTTAAAATTTAAATTTGAGAGAGTTTCGTTTTCGACCGAAACTCCAAAGAGGATCGAAATTCGGTATCGGTTTGTAAAACTTTTTCGGTCGGACACCAATTGAAATAGCCAGCTTATAAATTTGTCAAATAAAATGGAAATACCATAGTTTTAAGCAAATATAATTTTTCAAGACTTTTTCCTTAGTATTTAAAATAATTAACATTTTATGAGAGCATCTGACAATGAAGAATTTAATTTAAATATGGCAACACTTGTTTTCTCATGTAAATTAAAAATGTTTCTTTTTTCTCAAAATCGCGTTTTTCATATAATTTTGCTTTTTTCAAAAATGATAACTCAAAATGTTATCATTCAATTTTTTTTTTCATACTAGTTAACCCGCCCGGCGTTGCCTGTGCCCGTTATAATAGCCTTAAATATACCTGAAATAAATGTTGAATAATTTTATATTTTTAAACGAAAACCTGAGTAAAAAGGATTTCCAAGAAACGTTCTTCTATTTTTTTATTTTATTTTTTATTTATTTTTTTTTTTCATCGACTGCCATCGAATACATTTAAACTTAAAAAAAAATCTCATGTCCAAACTCTGAAATTTTTATGAGTTGCAAATATAATATTTCCGAATAATTTTCGAGCTAAAATATTTTATATTTAGTTGTAAAAAGCAATGTCTTTCTTCTCATTTCTTTTTTTCCCTCACATCGAAATGCTATGGGAAAAAACTAAATTTGCCAAAAATGACTTTCGGAAATATTCGTATTTTTTAAACAGATTGCACCGTTATAAAGAAAAATGAACGTGTATATGCTTTTCTTTCTGTTTTCTTTGTGTCTTTTTTCTTTCCTTTTTCTTTTCTTTCTTTTTTTTTTTTTTTTTTTTTGTATTTTGATTTCCCAAACCGGTGTGTAATTTTGCAGAATGCCGAAAAAAAGAGAGGGAGTGATATCGTCTGGCACATTAAATGTTTTTTAACAAATAATTACGATCTTCCAAACTCTTTAACATTTTTATGAATCAAAAAGATAATGTTTCTGTAGCCTGTGTGAAAAATTTGAGAAAAAATATTGATATTTAGTGGTAAAGGCGGTTGTTAAGAAGACAATTTTTTTTTCACGTCGGATCGTATAGTTTAAAACAAATAGTTCTTATTGTCCAAGCTCTTTGAAATTTTTATCAGTTATAAATATAGCTGTTTTGAACCCTGCGTAAACATTTCGTGCAAAAATATGGATATTTAGTCGTAAATTGTAAAAAATTAGCCGAAGCCGTCCGCGAAAATTTTGCAGATTTTATTTATTTTTTAAATATTTCTAGTCGTTCGAATGTTTCGAGATTTTTATGGTGTAAAACTAGTTTATTAAGAAAATGTAAAAAGACTTAAAATACTTACGTTTAATTAGTTACTTTTAGCGTAGAAAAAAAAAAAAAAAGAGTGTCTCCGGAAAGCACAAAGACATATATTGATCAGTTTTCTAATACTAAAGTCTAATGGCAGATGTAAACCCTATATACGTATGTCTGTAAAAATAGCATATCTTTTCAAATATTTAATCAATATTGGCATTGTATTAGAAGCATTTCTAAAGTAATGCAACATTGGCGCAATATTGGGCCCCAGTATAACCAATAACGTTTGATACCAGAGTATATTAATATAGGATTTCCCTTCGTTGCATACAGGACCATATTTGAATACGTGCAACGTGTGTAAACTTCCATCAGTATGTAGAATAATAATTTTAGCCTTTTTTAATCGCAGATAAAACAAGTTGGAAATTGTACGTCAAACGTTACAAACGAGGTGCGTTCGTACGCACGTTTTAGAATTAAATTCATGATATCCCGTTCGTAGAACGGGTTAAACAGCTAGTTAAGTATATATTTTATGACACTGTTCATACAAATATCTTAACTAGTTATATAAATATTCAGATATATATGTATCAGCTAGTTATATAAATATTCAGATCTTGATGATTTTTAATTCTGTGAAATGAATTATATCGTCTGCAGATTAATTTCTGTCATAAAATACCTCGCTCGCTTGACGATTAAACTTCGGAAGCTCCTATAACAAAAAAGCACCGATTTAAAATAAAAAAATTCAAATTTCTTAATAAATATTTTTATTAATATCTCCTAAAGTTTTGATTCGATTTTAATAAAATTTGAAATGTCTCGACAAAATTCTGCAAAGATAATATATTTTAAATTGCAAACCATTTGGTTGGGTAGTTTTTGCTTTGTTATATGCGGACAGACAGACAGACGGACAGACAGACAGACGGACGGACAAACGGACGGACCAAACGACGACTATAGGTGCTACGTATTTATATAATTACGAACGCACCTAAAAAGCGAAAATAACTGTTCTATTGGGTTATTTGGAAAGTTCTTTCCGTTTGGGAAAGTTGTTTCGTACCGAAAAAATCTATCATTTAATTATTAGACATTGATTCAGATATCTAATGTCTAATAATTGACGGACAGAATTTTCCGGTACGAATTGGTTTTCACAAACGGAAGGAACTTACCGAACAACCCAATAAATTACTGGTGTAAATTTGCCCATGTTCGGTACACGGCCCTGATTGTATAGAATTTCAAAATTTCAGGATGTCTATAAAACCATATTAAAAAAAAAAAATCAGGTTAAAAAGAAAAAGCGGAAACTGTTATGTAAACTTACCCAGTCTGAGCAAAAGTTATCCATTTGTCCATTATGTTTGTGCTGAAAATACTGTCTTCTGAAGTATAAGCAGTTGTGTTTTGCAAAGGTTCTCCAAAAACGTAAGGTATTTCATAGAAATGGTGTACTCCTACCCATTCAGCTTTCTTGTCATTACTTGATCGATGAGTGAAATAGTAAAAATAAGCATTAAAAACTTTTTCAGCAAAGAACTGTGTTGGACAGTTAAATACAAAATCTCCAAATGCATCAGCAATTATCCTTGCAAGTTCAGTCCTGCTAGCATCCGTAATATTCCGGAAATAGTGTTGGTAGATTTCATCAGAAGTTGGTTGTGGAACTAGAAGGAACAAACCTGCAATAACTTTTTTAGCCATAGCCAAATTCAGCAGAGGTTCGCGGTCTAAACTGAAAAAATCTGGCAAGATGTAATTTAGAAATATGGTTGCTTCATTCTTAGTATTTCCAATTAATACGTTCACCGGAGCTATGTTACCTTCTTTAATTGCTCGGAGTGGGTTTACATTGGAGAAAAATTTATCCTCTTTACCTCCATTCTCATGAGTAGGTAAGAAATATTGAGGTAATTTTGATGTGAACTTATCTTCAGTTCTCGCCAGTTCTTCGGAACTTTTACTTTTAATGCATTTCATGATGTCTAGATCAGACTCTATACTTGAATTAAGGGAAATGCAACCGAGAAGTTTCGCGTACGCGTTCGCCTTTCCATAAGCCACTTCTGGACTGTCAACTATCATCGGATGATAAGCGGTGCCGCTTTCCAATATTGCTGTGTTGAATAAATTTCGAGACATGGGCGAAACCATGTGCAAACTGACAGACCAAGCACCTGCACTCTCGCCCATTATGGTAATCTTGTTAGGATCACCACCAAAATATTCAACATTTTTCTTTACCCATTTTAAAGCTAAATTCTGATCCAATAGTCCAACGTTTCCAGGCGCTTCTTCCGTGCCGCTCTTCAAAAATCCGAATATTCCAAGTCTGTAGTTCATACTAACAACAACTGCCTTGTTATGGGATGCCATGATGCTTCCATCATAAATATCCATTTCTGAAGACCCTGCATAGAAACCACCTCCGTAAATCCATACTAATACAGGTAGTTTCTCCAACGGACCACAGCAGCATTTAGCTGGGGTCCACACGTTTAGATAAAGACAGTCTTCTGAAGGTTTTGTGGTAGGGACCCAAGGATAGTTCCTCCTCGAGTATTGCATGCAAGGCTTTGGTTTAGTTGTTGCATTCAAGACACCTTCCCAGTGATGAAGTGGACAAGGTTCCGAAAATCTTTTCTCGCCAACAGGCGGGTGTGCATAGGGAATACCTAAGAAGGCAGCTACTTCCGTATCGAAGACTTTCAGGTATTTTCCAATAAGAGTACCGGATGAAGTTCTGGCTAAAGGTCCTGCGTCACTGACAAAAGAATTGCTGCTGCATTCGTCATCGCCATAAATGCAGTTTAAGCTACAGCCGAGTAATAGAAAAAGACAGACCACACCTAAAAATAAAAATAGATAGTTAAATAATTTTGCGGAAAGCTACTTCGATCTTGAAAAATATTTCAATGGAATGTAAGTAAAGAGAAACATGCAAACATAAAACATTTAGTCGAAAATAGAGATTTGGAATAGAAAGAAACATCTTAATATTTTCATACGATTTTCCATATTTTGATCTGACATTCTAGTAAAGCCTTCTAATTTTTTTAATTGGGTATATTTTCAAGTCTTATATAGCGAGCATGCACTCTAAAAACGTCATTTTCAAAACTGAGCAAAAAATACTGAAATCTGAGTATGTCGCATAATCAAAATGGCTCCGAATCAAAATTACTCAAGTTTGAAACATGTATATACTCATTTCTAAAAGCATGCACACACTCAAGAATAAAACATCATGTGCTCATATTTGAATATGTCCATGTTTCAAAAATCAGTATGAACTGACTTCTATGTGCTCATTTTTGAGTATTTCCATGTTTTAACAAGAACGAAAAATCATGCGTCAAGCATAGATTATGTAACACATTCCAACGCTTCCAAAATAATTTTACGAATCATACTCTTTTATAAGCTAAAAGATAACATCTAAGTAATCCGAATACTTTATTCAGCCCTGTATAGGATCTATAGATTTGTATATATACTACATAGGATGCTAAATTTTAGTTCAGTTAGGAAACACGTAGCACAGTTTAAAATTCTCCGTCTGGAGTTAAATAATACGGAAATGTGTTCCCGAACTTTTGTACTTCCCTGTATAGGATCTACAGAATTTATACACACCACGTAATATACAAAAAGCGATTTAAAATTAAAATCGCATTCAGTAACTTAAAACGCACTTCCAGAAATTATTGTTAACATACAGTAGAGAATTCTTTTGTGTGTCCCTGTAAATGAACGATAACTGCTATACACACAATATTCTGTAGTAAGTCTCTTGTAATGAACCTTATATAAATTTCAATGCGTTTAAAATAGTGAAACATTATTTAAATAAACCGCAGACGATTTTTCTCCATAGACGTAATGTAACGGAATTCTTTTGACTGTCCCTGTAAAGTAAGTATAAGTGCTATGCACACCCTATTCCATATTAAGCTTCTTCTAATGCACCTTAGTGATATATATAAATTTCAATGCGTTTAAAGTATTGAAACATTATTTAAATAAACCGCAAATGATTTTTCCCCATAGACCGCAATGTAACGGAATTCTTTTGAGTGTCCCTGTAAAAAAACTATAAGTGCTACACACTTCCGTTGAAATAGGGAACATGCTATAGATAACGATTATAACATATAAAATTTGCAGGGCAATCCGAGCATATTTACGGGAGTTAGAGCACGGACAGACGGCAGACGGCAGACGGCCAGACGCCAGACGGCCAGACGGCCAGACGGCCAGACAAACCGAAGTCATAAACACTTTTCAACTAGGTTGGAAAGTGTTAAAAATGAGTTTGGACTTATTCTAATATTTTTGAGTATGCCCATGTTTAAAAAATGAGTATGAACTGACCTCTATGTGCTCAGTTTTGAGTATGTCCATGTTTCAATATTCTGAGTATTTCTGGTATTTCAGAATTGAAAGCATTGGGTCGTCCTGTTTGAAACAAAAAGTTTCATAACAAAATTAAAACATCGATTTACTCAGATTTGAAAGTGTCATTTTTCTCAGTGTGGTATTTTAAAATACTAAATACAGGGTGATCGGAAACTATCTGGCAAAATTTTAAAAGGTGGTAGAAAGGACCAAAATAAACTTTTGTGTGTGTGTGTGTGTCTTAGAATGCATATCTGGAAATGACGCGTATAAGCGCCACCTATTTGGCGCTTATACGCTGCCTTTCTTTGCATATTTCACATTTTTCTTCGTCACCAGCGCTTAAGCTCCATTTCCGAACGCGCATTCTATGACGAAAAATGCTTGTTTAGGTTTCCTATACCACTCTTTAAAATTTTGCCAGTTATTTTCCGATCACCCTGTATATAATTTATGTTATGCTAGTATTGTTATTATAAATCTCTTAATATGATTTAATAACTGGATTTTGTACAACATCTAGACTAAAAACTGGACGCTACGACCTTCATCCAATAGGATCCGATTGTTTTTCGATGAGAAATGCTACAAATCATAATAATCAGGAGTTAAATATAGCTAATTTCAAACTAATATGGCTTTTTTTTTTTTTTTTTTTTTTTTTTTTTTTGGTATTTTAGATGGAAATAGGTAGATGTGATGGATTTTTGCACGAATGCTAGAAATTTTTGACACAAATTCAAAATTAAATATTGTTTACATAATATTGACCCATTCTATTGACAACATATTAAGAAAATTAGAGTTGTTAAGAAGTTGATAATTTTTAGTTGATCATTTATAGTAAGAGTTGGTTAGGAAAGATAAGAACGATATGCAATATACTAAAACCAACCCTGAAAAATTATGTAACTAATAATGCAAGCCTCATCAAACTCCACCCATAGAATTTTTTTAAGAACAAATCTTTCAGAATAGGATTTAAATGGTTTTAGAACTTTCCTCCATAATTCTATAACTGAACAACGTAGAACGATATGTTATATATTCAAACGATTCCCGAAAAATTATCTAACTAAAAGTGGAAGTCTCATCAAAACCTGTCCAATAGAACTTTTTGTAAAGGCTAATCTTTCATAATCGGGTTCACCTGATTATAGAACTTTCCTCCATTATTCTATAACTAAGCAATGTAGAACGATATGTTATATACTAAAACCTTCCCTGAAAAATTATCTAATTAACAATACAAGTCAAAAAAATCCATTCAGCAGAACTCCACTTGTAAGCGGCCGGAACGAAATATCCATTTGCATTATATATATATATGTTATATAAAAATTTTATTTCACAATATTCCTTTAAATTATTCTAAATTCTGACCTATTCATTATTTCCATATTTCTTAATAATATTTATTCCTATTTAATGTCCTTTTAAAATTAATAACACGTATATTAATAATTATCTTATTCCAAATCTTAATCTACAACTTTAAGTCCATTCGTAACTTTTATCAACTATTCAATCTATAATATTCTGAGAGACGCTAGTCTGACATTTGGAATGTTTTTTAAAAACTTTTTTTTTTTTTTCCCAGGGCTCTTTTTACTTCAAAATCAATGCGCCGCTGTGTTCAGGATTATTTCTTGTTAAAACTTCTCCATCGCACGTCATTCGCTTAGCTTAATTTCGCCTCTCACTGATTGGCTCGTGCACACTTTACGTCGCTTCTGTAAATTTCCGCGTATTGAACAAAAACCGACTTCAAGCGTTCGGAAAACAGATTTTTGTCGTGTTTTGAAGTGCTGCTCAAATTGCTATCTGGTGTTCTGCGACTTATTGAATTTCTCAACAGCTACTTAAGATCCATTAAATGATCTAGTGAGTTATCGTCAAGCCTGAGGGCTGTAAGCTTATACCTGTAGCCTGTTGGAACTGTTCCAGCATCTTTCCTGTTTTGAATAAACTAATTATCTGGAAAACTGGCTGAGTACTATTGGAGAAATTCTCATTGGTTTCCCTCATTGCCTTACTTCCTCATTCTTAATCGAACGACTGAAATAATTCCTCCTCTTTATACAGCTGCAAGTTTCTTGTGAAAAATTAAATCCACGTAAAAATATAACATATATATAGTAGATAGTAGATGTCGTTGCAAAACAATAATGTCGTTGCAAAAACAACATTAATTATTCAATGACAATACCAAGATATATTCCAATGGCCAAAAACAGAGCAAGAAGGAAATGGGATTGGAAAACAATGGTGAATTGATGAATAGGTGCTAAGTGTGTTTTAATGAACAAATGCCCCAAGGATTGCGAATTTTAAATACCACTATTTTCGAATAGTAATTTTCACCTTTTTTTTTATCGCAGAGCTCTGCAATTTAATAAGGCGAATATTTCTATTCTGTAATAGTAGTACTCAAAATCTGTAATGCTTGGCACCTATGCTTAATGTCAACCTTTAAGATGCCAGGTGTTAATGATTTATGTCTATTTTGTCAAATACTTAATAAAAATATGATTAATACCCTTTTTGCATAATTTGTACGGTACTAAATCCCATTTCTAACAAAAACAAAAAAAGTCCATTATTATTATTATTTTTTTTTTAATAAAATAAATAACTGATAATCAACTTGCAAATGTAAAGGTTTAAAAAATATAATCAGCACGAAAAAGTTCTTTAAAAAAATCTAGCATTTGTATACACTGTAAAAAAAAATTCTCAGGTTACTAAAATTTTTTTAGTATATTTGTATTCCACAGATTTTTTTAGTAACCGGTACAAAAAGACTAAAAAATTTTTTGTATTCTTACTCAGTTACAAGAAAATCTGTAAGAATTACTAGAAAACAGCTAGCAACATTACTAAAAAACAGCTAGTAATGATTCCGATTTTTAGTAAAGGTTACTAAAAAAATCTGTGGAATACAAATATACTAAAAAATTTTTAGTAATTTCCAAAGATCAGTTAGAAAAAACTAAACTTTTTTTAGTAGATAGACCCAATTTTTTTTACAGTGTACACTATAATTTTTATTAATTCCTGAAAATATTTGAATCTGTGGATTTATATAGTTTTGAAATGTCTGATTCAATTATAACGAGCAGGGAAGACTGAGCTATGCTCGGTCAAAATTAGCTTTGAGTTCAAATATCATGACCCATGAGCAAAATGACCCACTAATTAAATTTTCTCGAGCATGTGACCAAGCACAATTGTCTTCTCGTGCCCGAAACCCGTAGGATATAAAATTTAGTCAAAATAGTCTGAGCCATTTTTTATATAAAATTATCTTGACCCACAGTGACCCAGAAATGACCCATTAACCGGATTTTCTCGAGCATGTGACCTAGCCCAATGATTTTCTCGTGCCCTAAAACCGTAGAATACAAAATTTAGTTCAAATCGTTTGAGCCGTTTTTAAGATAAAAATAGCTTGACCCATAATGACCCATGACAAAAATGACCCACTAATCGAATTTTCCCGAACATGTGACCTAGCCAAACAGTCTTCTCGTGCCCGAAAACCGTAGGATGCAAAATTTAGTCTAAATAAAGTGAGCCGTTTTTTACGAGGGTTGTAAATTAAATAGTGGCAACTTAACTACTTAACCTTGAAACTCGCAGAAAGGCGGGCATGCGCAAATAGGATATGGGAGCGGTGAGGTGGCGCTGTTGTCGATGTGTAGAGTTCAAAAAACAGTCGATCTGCTTAGAAGGGTAGTTGTTGTGTGTCGTTAAAGTGAGGAGTTTCGTTTCCATCGCTCTAAAGCATGTTTTCAAAAGGTGATCAGCGGTCGTGGCTTAAAATCGAGGTTGCCCGTGGCAAAAATGCAACAGAATGCTATCGAGGATTAATGGAAGCCTGTGGCACTAGCTTTACCTTGTGATTTCGATCTGTTTCCGAAGTTGAAGGAACCCCTCCGAGGTCACCGATTTCATGACGTTTCATCTGTACTCCACGCAGTAGGGCGCTCGGTCGCTCACATCAACAATCAACACCTTGCCACTGGTCTACAACGGCTTCCCGACATTTGGCAAAAGGTTATAAGCTTTGCTGGTGATTACATAGAAGGAATGTAATGCAATTGTACTTCTAAGTTCATTAAAAATTGATTTATACCTATGTTGCCATTACTTAATTTACAGCCCTCGTAGATAAAATTAGCTTGACCCACACTGCCCCAAAAATGGCCCACTAATCGAATTTTCTCGGACATGTGACCTAGCCCAATGATTTTCTCGTGCCCGAAACTCGTAGCATAAAAAATTTAATCAAAATCGTTTGAGCCGTTTTTTAAATAAAATTAACTTGACCCGCGTTGACCCAAAAATGACCCACTAATCGAAAGTTCTCGAACATGTGACCCAGCCCAATAGTCTTCTCGTGCCCGAAGATTGTAAGATACAAAATTTAGTCAAAATCGTTTGAACCAATTTTTAGATACAATTAGCTTGACTCTGAGCCATGGTGACCCAAAATGACCCACTAATAAAATTTTCTAGCCCAATGGTTTTCTGGTGCCCCAAAACGGTAGGATACAAAATTTTGTCAAAATCGTTAGAGCCGTTTTTAAGATAAAATTTGCACATACGTATATATATATAACCACACACATACACACCCAAGATTTGTTCGTATTAGAATATATGATTAATGATTAATAACCATCAATTTCAATCTTTACAACCTTCATATAGGAAAAAATACTAAATATGTGTGTTTAAATTCAGCCTTAGGAAATATACATCAACGTTCTTACCATTACCACGTGTTGAACTTTAATACAAGGAAGTTCACTTTCTTTCAAGGGCAAGGATTGGCACGTGTCTAAGCAATTTACAATAAAACCAAAATATTACTTCATGTATCCTTTCACAATAAACTGAAACAAGAACTGTCAGGTTTTTCTTTTTCAGTGTCTCTATATTATTTTCTATTAACACGAATGTTTGCATTTGGGTTTCTAAAAGTGTGGAGCTAAAAGTACATTTATTCTGTAGTTTATTAGAGACAGGGAAGCTATTGGTTTCAATAACAGGTATAAAATAGCGTTAAATTTATGAAAAGCATCCCGGAATTTCAATGTTTTTTATATTTTTTAGCAACAGAAAATGATATATTTTTCGTGATCCAAAGGTGATCCAAACCAGGTGATCCAAAATTTACAAAAGAAATAAAAATTTAATAATTCGAAACGTATGATAGTAGCACAGAAAGATATGGCGTTTTTTAATAACAAAAACTTTTTGTACAGAATAATTACATTTGCCACCAACATGTCGCGTTTCAGTTGTTTCAGCATAGTTTATAAAGCGACGCGCGACGTAGCAAAGTTCACAACGTAACTAGGATTACAAGTGTACAATTTGAGGGATGTCACTACTGGTAAGAATAGCTGTCAGCAGGGTTCTCGCTGCCGATAATTTTTCCGCCAAATGGCGACAAAATGTTTCATTTGGCGAGAAAATGAAAGATTGAAATCACCAAATTGAGAAAGTTGATTTTTTCCCCCTTTCGGCGACACTCTCAATGTGTTTTTTAATAACAAAAAATTTTGCCAGAATAATTACATTAGCCACCAACATGTCGCGTTTCAGTTGTTTCAATATAGTTTATAAAGCGACGTAGCACAATTCACAACGTCAGCAGGGTTCTCGCTGCCGATCACTATTCCGCCAAATGGCGACAACATGTTTCATTTGGCGAGAAAACGAAAGATTGAAATCACCAAATTGAGAGAGAGTTTATTTTTTTCCCTCTTTCGGCGGCACTCTCAATGTGTTTTTTAATAACAAAGCCAGAATAATTACATTAGCCACCAACACGTCGCGTTTCAGTTGTTTCAGCATAGTTTATAAAGCGACGTAGCACAGTTCACAACGCAACTGGGATTATAAGCGTACAATTTATATTTGATTGATGTCACTACTGGTAAGAATAGCTATCAGCAGGGTTCTCGCTGCCGATCACTATTCCGCCAAATGGCGACAAAATGTTTCATTTGGCGAGAAAACGAAAAATTGAAATCACCAAATTGAGAGAGTTTTTTTTTCTTCCCCTTTCTGTGACACTCTGAATAATGTTATTGAACGGTGGAAAATTCTTCGATGCAACGTATTATTTATATTTTGAATTATTTCGAAATTCATTCACATTTTAAAAATTTTATGTATTTGTTTGTTTTTATTTAACCCACTGATATGCTATTCTGAATACCGAGTTAACTCGGGTTTTCTTTCATAAAATTATTTGGAGATAAATCGGGTTAGAATTTTTTGGGGCGATTTTCACCAAAAACTAATCAGCACCAATTTATATTAGGGACTAACTGAATATAAAGTTTTATTAAATTTCGTGTATTAGTTCTTGAGATACAGCGCCCACAAAAGTTTTATCACATACAGACAGACGTTTTCTGAAAACGGTCAAATCGTGTTCAGGACCTTCTAAAACGTATAAATCCGTCGAAAACCGGAAGTAGAAAATTTTCATGAATCCAATAGTTTCTTCTTGTAAAGATAGGAGAAAGTAATAATAGATAGAAGTTTACGTTTGTGTGTGTGTGTGTGTGTGCTGTGTTCTGACGAGACCGCTGCAGGCAGAGCTACAAGATTTGGCAAGAACGTACCTCTGAATCTGTAGTTATGCATCTCGAAGCCAGATTTTGGATGTTTTGATTAGATTTTTTTAATTTATTTTTTTAAGCGATTTTTACGTTTTTTCATTCTTTGCAGCGATTTTTCCATATTAGCAAGAGGTATCCGGTTTAAATCTATTAGCCTAATATACAGTGGCGCACCCAGGATTTCGCTTTAGGGGGGGGGGGGGTAATGCATTTTAGAGGTCTGCACGGGCCCGGGCTTGGACCGTACCCGGCAAAATGAAGGTAAACTTTAAAACAGGCCGGAGCCGCCAAAATTAGAAGATTTTTGATAGGCCGTGCCGGCCGATTGACAAAATAAACGGGCTAACAAAAAAATTTAATGGACCCACGGGCCTCGGAACCGTGATCCGTGATGACTTGTAGATTTTTATTTGTTGAAACTTCAGTTGTTTTCATGCATCGTCAGAATCAGAATATTCGAAAGATGTACGTTTAACACTCTTTTTTTGTCTTTGAATGACAATCAGTTCATCACTGTCACTACCACTACCAATTAAAAAATTAATTTTACGTTTAACCGGCCTGATATAAAAATTTAATGCCGGTAAAATGTGATGATAACGTTCGCGAGGATAAGTATAAATCTGCTTCATGAAGTGACGCTAGTTTGGCAACATCATCAATAGAGTAATATAACATGTCAAGCGTAGAGATCGGCATCGGATGTTTACATCGTGTCTGAGTCCAAGTTTTATTGTTTTAGCAGACTCGGGCCGAGCCGAGATCAGGCTTAAATTCTTTTATATACAGTCGAACCGGGTCGGAACTGGACTTAATTGTGCCCAAGCAGTTTGTTTTGTCAAAATAGTAATAGAAATAAGTTGCTGTTAAAGATTTCAGTGAAAATATACCTTAAGTGATTCTCAAATTCCCAGTTTAACAACATTAAACTCTCCGAAACATTTTTTGACTTATTTTTAACTGTAAAGGCATAAAATTGACATGCCTGACATTTGAAGCGATTTGTAATCGAGTACTGTTTCCATTTTTTGATAAATAAATAACTTACTGAGATATAAGTTTCTTTCTTGTGACGATAGGTTTTTCTCCTTTACCGTGCTATCGTGTCCGTAAATTTAATTCAAAACGCCAATTCTGATATGATAGTGTTTTCTGAAAGAGTTTTTGCATTTATCAGAAAAAGGAAAATGCTATTCGATTACATAGTTTCTGAATAAGAACACCTGTCAATTTTATGCATTCCTGAAGAAAATTGAATTCATAAATGTGTTAGAAAGTAGCGCCATTCGATTTGAGAAGAACCTTAATAAATTACGAAGAAATATTTTCAAAAATTCTTTTTTATACAGCTTAAAAGTTATGATTTTTAACCCTTTTTTCTCTTTTCTTCTAATAAACTACATGATGATTGTGATGATCTTTGATTGAATCTTTAGTTGAAGGCTGAAAATCTAAATAATCATTAATGTTGCTATTCTGTTTTTTCTATCTTGTAAACATATAATAATATATTACTTTTAAATGCTAAAGGTGTAAAATTAACAACTATAATATAAATTAAAATAACTTTTATTAGTTGTTTTACATGTTTCGACTCTTCTGAGTCATTTTCAAAAACAAAATGAGAATATTCTAAAGCTGCACGGGCTTTGAAGTTATTATTTACACGTACTTTTTAAAAAAATTACGCACGTTATCTATTATTTTTTACTTGATTGTTTATTTTCATATCTTTGAGCATGGAGTAATTCTAGCCACAGTTTCGGTAAATTAAAAGATGCCGCATCGTTACATATAATATACATATCGTTACATATTAATTTACCGAAACTGTGGCTAGAATTACTCCATGCTCAAAGATATGAAAATAAACAATCAAGTAAAAAATAATAGATAACGTGCGTAATTTTTTTTAAAAGTACGTGTAAATAATAACTTCAAAGCCCGTGCAGCTTTAGAATATTCTCATTTTGTTTTTGAAAATGACTCAGAAGAGTCGAAACATGTAAAACAACTAATAAAAGTTATTTTAATTTATATTATAGTTGTTAATTTTACACCTTTAGCATTTAAAAGTAATATACTATTACAAGGTGTTATATTTTATTATATTGTAACATATAATAAGTTAAAATATATTGTAAAATTTCTCCAAAAATATGTATGCTATATTCTTTAAAGGAATCTTAATTTTATGTTGAGTAAAATCGGAATTTTTTTAATACAAATTGAGCGGACAGGACAGGCCATGATTTAACTGATTTTGTCACGGGCCGGGTTGGGCCTGTTTTCTTTGATTTTTGTACTTGCCGGGCCAAACTTTTAACTTTTGCAACGGACAAGATAGATTTCGTTCGGGCCTGGCCTCAAAATTCTGGCCTGTGCAGACCTCTAGTGCATTTGCATGACACTCACGAGTCAGTGATCAAGTGACCGTGACCAGCTGCATTTGCGCACTGCAACAGTCGCTGAAACTTACTAAAATCACTTCTGATATCCATCAATGATACAAAATTTGTTAATTATTTATGGATATGTGCAGATTTTTTACTTCTTTCTTTTATACTTTACGATTACTGAAAAATGTTACAAAAATATTATATTTTACGATATAAAGCTTACATATTCTGTAATATAATATTTTATGTAATGTAATAGTATGGTATTCGTTGCAGTTGTTGTTGTGTGTTGTTGTGGCTTATCCTCCAACTGTCTGACGAAGTCAGACAAGATCCAATATTCCGTTAATCCTTAGAAAGTCCAGAACCAGAAGGGGGGAAGCATATAAGTCTTCTCTGGAAAGACCTAAGCAGTCCAGGATGTGTTCAGCAGAGGCCTGTTGAGCTTGACATTTAGTGCAGATTTTAAAGATCTTTCTGCTCTCAAAGAACGAGAGACTTTTTGTGTGTCCACTTGCCAATCTTGAAATCGCCGTTCGAGAGGTTCTGTCACAGTTGATAGTGAACGAAGAGCCCGGCTCTTTGCCCGCGTACCAGTGGTGGCTGGGAGCGACCTTCCACTCCTTTGAAATTTCAGATAAAACTCTAGATTGATGCTCTGAGTAGGTAAGGGCTGAAGAGGAAGATATAGATTTACAACAACCCTCCTTGGCCAAGCGATCAGCTTGCTTATTGCCATAAATGTCTACGTGGGATGGAATCCACTGAAAATGAACATCATGGAGCTTTGAAATAATTTTAAGTTTAAGAAGGATGGAAATACTAGTTTTATCTCCAACTGTAATCCAATTGTGAAGGTGTTGAAGGGAGCTGCGACTGTCTGGAAGAATCCAGAGGTCTCCGAAGTCCCGCTCGCTGAGAATAGCCTCGAGGCGTTATTCAATTATTCGTTGTAGTGCAGCAACGTAATGAAATTACGATGACTACTCTTGTGCGTCTCTGCTTTATCATCAGTAATTCGATATCGTTTGAATTTGAACATATGCTAAAACTTATATTATTTATCATAAATGAACAGAATGAAACATTTTGTAAAGAAAACAGAGGAATATAATTTTATTAACCTTGCACGGCAGCGCAAGGCTTATTTATTTCCAGCGTAATGTAATTTTAAAATAAAATAGTTAGCCTGTTACTATAATTAGAACTTTGATATGAATGACAGAAAATGTTATCTACTTATTTATTTTTCAGTATCAACGGTTTTTTGCCGCTGTGCATTTAGAGGGGGAAAACTACTTTTATATTAATTAATCAATATTATGAACATTCAATCTATTTTTTAAACTTTTTTTAATAAAATAATAGAAAAGAAAAGTGCCTTGTTAAACTGATGGCATATTGACCTCACGGGGCTATTCACACTGATTGTGTATATTATACTCTTATTTCAAAGAATAATTCTGCATGAAATTCCCATTTAGCTAAATTAAGGAGAGGGGGATTATCTCCCTCATTCCCACCCTTTATACTTAACCAATGAACCTCCCAATCTAATCAGGGAAGCGCCTTATCAGAATAAACAGGCATGCCAAATTTGCAACAAATTGGATAATTCTGCATGAAAAATCCATTTATATGAATTAAGGGGGAGGTATTAGTCCCCGTTCCCTCCTCCTTTATTCTTAACCAATGAACTCCCAAAACTAATCAGGAAAGCGCCTTATCAGAATGAACCTATATACAAAATTTGAAGCAAATCGGATATTTCTATCAAGCGTTATCACGTTACGTACATACATACTTAGGTACATACAGAACCTGTGGGCACATTAGATCTCAGGCTTTGATCGCTTGTGAGCTAATAAATAAAGAGAAAACTGCCCAGTTAAACTGAGGGCATTGAGCCGGGGCCTCCGAGATGACGCTGTGTGTTTTCTGAACCAGAAATGTGTGGTTCAGAAAACACACAGCGTCATCTCGGAGGCCCGATTGAGCTCACAGGCTATTCACACTACTTGTATATTATACTCTTATTTCAAAGAATTTGAAATAAACCCTCGAAAAATAAAGAAATTGACAATATATTAACAGGGGAATCATCCCCTGTACCCCCTTATAATTAACTAATGAACCCCCAAAACTAATCAGGGAAGCGCCTTATCACAATGAACCTATAAACAAAATTTGAAGCAAAACGGTTAGTTTTATCAAAAGTTATCGCGTTACGTAGATACGTAAATACAGAACCGGCGCCATTAGCTCTCAGGCTTTAATAGCCTGTGAGCTAAAAACTGTTAACATGACAATTTACATCTATTGTGAATAGGAAAACAAGTCAATTTTATAATATAGAGTCTTCTTTGGCTTGGATACAATGCATACACAAACAGTAAAAAATGCTAAGACGGAATTGCAATAAATCGGCGAGAAATTCCGCTTTAGACAGGTTTTCGTCTTAGCTGGTAAACTTTAAAGGTATTTCTTTTGATGGGACCATGGAATGTTTGCGATTAAGATTATATTCCGCTATAGACAGGTTGCATTTGCACTGGTTAAACTGTATACGTAAAACTGGTGTAAATAACCCCATACTGTTTAACTTGTATAAATGAAACTTGTCTATAACGTAATATTGTCTTGATCGCAAACATTCCATGGCGTCAGCAAAAGAAACACCTTGAAAGTTTACCTGCTAAAGAAGAAACTTGTATAAAAAGGAATTCTTCACCGAATTTGTCTTAAGAAAAGCAAACTCCCAAGCACGCGTGCCTTATTAGAAATGTGGGATAGATTTAGAAAAAAAAGGAGTGTTCTCTGAAATTTTTGTTGACCTTGAATGGGTCGTATTGTCCATTACACAGATGTACAACGTAGAAGAAATACCACCCTCGTTTGGACTTGAATCCGCTTGACAGTGCTAAGAATATGGATGTGTACTAAGAACTGGGAGAATCAGAGTACCGCTATAAGTCTTTACGCTTAACGTATGTCGAAAACGGCAAAAAAATTTGAGAATAAAGATGAAATGAGAAACAATTGTTTTAAAAATTTTCTAAAGACCAAAAAAAAAAAAAAATTATAATTTTATAGCAAACTTTATATAGTTACTTCATTATTCAGTTTCAGGGTCTGGGGGGGGGGGGGGGGGCTTCAGCCCCCTTAGACCCACCCCCGTGGGTGCGCCAATGCTAATATAGTAAATTTTGTCCTCTTTTCAATAAAGTTTATTTGAATTCGTACAGCCATTTTTGAATTTTTCGCGAATTCTTTTATGCGATTTTCAGAGTGTTTTCTCATTTTGAAACGATTTTTACTTTTTTCTATCTTTACAAGAAGAAAGTATTGGATTCATGAAAATTTTCGACGGATTTATACGTTTCAGAAGGTCCTGAACACGATTTGACTGTTTTTAGAAAATTATGTCTCTCTGTGACTCTGTCTGTCTGTAATGTGACAAAAATTGTGTTGGTTCTCTATCTCAAGAACTAATGCACGAAATTTAATAAAACTTTATATTCAGTTAATCCCTTATATAAATGGGTGCTGATTAGTTTTTAGTGAAAATCGTCCAACAGGTGGCGCTGCTATGCTGCATTTTTCGTGATTTCCGCAATAGCTCTATCTCAAAAACTAATGCACTCATTTTCATCAAACTTAGATTCAGTTAGACCTTGACATAAATAGACGCTGATTGCGTTTTGGTGTAGATATCCCAGCAGGAGGCGCTGCTATACCACTTTTTTCATGAGTTTTACGATAGCTATATTTCAAGAACGAATGCATGTAATTTCACCAAACTTCAGATTTTGTTAGACCTTGACATAAATAGATGCTGCTTACGTTTTGGTGTAAATAGCCCAACAGGTGGCGCTGCTATGCTACTTTTTTTCATTATTATCACGATAACTATATCTCAAGAACGGATTTTCATCGAACTTCAGATTTAGTTCGACGTTGACATAAGTTGTTGTTGATTAGGTTTTGGTCTAAATCTCCCAACAGGTGGCGCTGCTATGATACATTTTGCAGGATTTACACGATTTTAGCAATATTTCATATCTCAGGAACTAATGCACGGAATTTAATAAAACTTTAGATTCAGTTAGATCTTGATATAAATTGGTGCTGATTCTTTTTAGTGTATGCGAAATCTGTGTGTGATAGATGAAAGTTTTGGGATTGGCACATCCGACTAGTTTTACATTGGTAAAAAGAATTTGATTTCAAACTTTTAGCCTAATATAGTAAAATTGCCCTTCGCGATTTTTAATTTAAGTGAGTTTTGATGCGAATTTTAGGGATGCTTCATTCCGCAAGGATTTTTTGATATTCGTGAAAGAATTCGGGTTACAATGTATATATGCCCAATATAGTAAATTTTGTCCTCGGAATTTTTTTAATTTTTAGCGATTTTAAATGCATTTTTAAGGAGTTTTTTTCGCGTTCCGCTGCGACGTTTCGACATTCGTAAAATATATTCGTTTTCAAATGTTTAGCCTAATATAGTAAATTTTGTCCTGTGCGATTTTTTGCGTTTTGCGGCGACTTTTGAGCATTCGTAAACGTAAATTCCGTTTCAAACTTTTAGTCTAATGTAGAAAATTTTGTCCTGTGCAATTTTTAATCTTTTAGCGATTTTTCGCGTTTCGCTGTTTTTTTTTTTTTTTTTTTTTTTTTTCGTAAAAGGAATTCTGTTTCAAAATTTTAGTTCGTAATTGTAAATTTTATTCTCTGCGATTTTTGAATTTTTTGCGATTTTTAATTGCGATTTTTCGCATTTCGAGACGCTGTTTGGACATTCTTAAACGGAAGTCCATTTTTAGTCTAATGTAGTAAATTTTGTTCGCCGCATTTTTTGAATTTTTAAAGATTTTTAATGCGATTTTTGGACATTCATAAAAGCAATTTGGTTTCAAACTTTTAGCCTCATATAGTAAATTTTGTCCTGTGCGATTTTTGAGTTTTTCGCGATTTTTATAGCCAATTTCCGCGTTTCGATGCGATTTTTTGACATTCGTAAAAGGAATGCAGTTTCAAAATTTTAGGCTACTATAGTAAATTTTATTCTCTGCTATTTTTTATTTTTTTGCAATTTTTATTGTGATACTTTGCGTTTTGCGGCGATTTTTGGACATTCGTAAACGAAATTCCGTTTAAAACTTTTGTCCGCTGCAATTTTTAAATTTTGGGGTATTCAATGCGATTTTTTGACATTCGCAAAAGGAATCGTGTCAAACTTTTAGCCAATATAATAAATTTTGCTCTGTGTGATTTTTTATTTTTCAGCGATTTCTATCGGGATTTTTCACGTTTCGCTGCACTTTTTTGACACTCGTAAAAATAATTCGGTTTCAAACTTTTAAAGCCTATTATTTTGTTTTTTGCGAATTTTTAAATTTTAGTTATATTTTATATGAATTTTAGCGTTTTTCTCGCGTTTCGGTGTGATTTTTCCAATTTAGTAAAAGGAATCCAGTTTCAAACTTCTAGCCCTATATAGTAAAATTTGTTCTATTTTCAATAAAGTTTATTCAGAATTCGTGCAGTGATTTTTAAATTTTTCGCGATTTTTTTATTTCGATTTTTAGAGTTTTTTTTTTCGAGTTTTGTGCTATTCTTTGACGGGACCTTCCACCTATCAAAAAATCTTTTCTCTTTCTGTGTATTTATCTGAAAACCGCATTGTGCTTCTGTCGCCATTTTTCAAATTATTGAATTTTTATTTCTTTCTGACTTTTGAATCAACTTATAGTATTTTTAACAAATATTATACGTTACTTTACTTCGCTTATGAAATATTCCTCAATTTAAATTATATTATTTAGTTGAATCGGAATTTTTTGTTAAATGCAAAATAATCAAAAATAAACGAATCAAAATTTTACATAAAATGTATTATTTTAAAAGATATATTTGCATGCCACCTCATAGCACTGAAAGAAACACCGATCATAGAAAAATTAACAGACTATTATAAAAGGAATAAGGAAAATAGAAAATTACAAAGATGTTGTTAACTGAAAACATAAAAAAATCTTATTTCATATGAAGGTTTTATTTACACTCCACCGGGGTAATATATACTTTATTATATACTAATTTAGTGTAAATGGATTTTTATAAACACGTATTTTTTAAAAATAATTCCCGGAAACGCTTTAAATTTCAGGACGTCAAAGTAGTGTTACACCTTAATTGAAATCACTCTTATGCTGCCTCCCCTACATTAAAAAATCCCTGACCTGCAGGGGCACTATTTCAACCCTTTTTTTTTTGGGGGGGGGGGGGGCAAAGTTTTCTTTGAGGCGGGCAAAATTTTCTTTTGATTTTGTTATGAAAAGAAATTTTATAAAGTTTTTGTCTCACATATATATTTTTTAATTAACCAAAGTACGCGTTAATAGTAAACGTGTCTCATTTTGAGACTGCTGTAATAGCAGCAAATATTATTGATATTATTAATTTCTGTGCTTAGAGTATTTATGTAATGCTAATATTCTATTGTAATAAAATCGGATAAATTATTTTAACTTTCGTGAAATTTCTGATTATTTTGAAAATCTGATCTGTGATGACGGATAAACTCTAAAATATAAAATTCCTTGAGGGGAGACCTCCAAAACCTCCACTAAATACCACCGCGCCGCTGCTGACCTGGTAGCAGGAGCAGAGAATTTGTGACAGTGTAGCTAGCATATCTCCATGGTAGCTAGTTTGAAATTCAGACATTTTTCTCCGGGAAACATGTTTATATCTCCGAGGAGAGGGAGGGTATTTTAGGATTCATGGAGAAATTTTCACTGTTCGAATTAAGCAGAAAATTTAGATCTCAGAGGCTCTTGATTCTCCAAGCAAAGAAAAAGTTGATTACCGTCGGCCATCCTCTGATATCATAGCTGGGAATAACTACCAAAAGCGCAAACATTGACAAGACCATCAGACCTAGACCAGTCTCCCACCAACTTACGGATGATTATGTTTTTGTTTGAAATTTGGAGCGAGAAAAATTAATCATCGAATTACAATCGCATTGATTTCTCGTTGTGCTATATTCAGAAGATGAAGAAAATTATACGTTTGCAATCTTAAGCGGTCTTTAATGTTTGTTACTGTTTAATTTTCTGGTTAATCACTTTCAGTGTTGAATTCAGACACTTTTTTCCGGGAGGGATTTCTGTGGTCCGGGGGGGGGGGGAGACATTGCACTTTTTAACCATTAAAAGCATAAAATATCAAATCTTCCGGAGGGGACATTTCAATGCTCCCCCCCCCCCTTCCCGGGCCGCTCCCTGAATTCAACACTGGTCATTTGAATGTTTTGCATGCGGTACGGGCCGTTCTAACAAACAGGAACGCATTTATGAAAAATAACATTAAACACAATCAAAATTCGTCTTCGCCTTGTCTTCCTGGTTATAGTGCTGCTATCTAGTGGAGGAAAACAAGGTGATTCACATATTTTTCGATAAAAAAAAATAAATAAATAAGTCTAGAAATTCTTCCAGAATTTATTATTTTAGTTATGTACTAAAATGCGTTATTTAATTATAAACTAATTTTATTCGAAATTAGTCTATTTAACTTTTTAGTGTACAAGGGCGGAACCAAAGAAGGGCGTGACGTGTGCTCATTCATTGCTGTCATGAACCAACTTTGATCATTAATAATAATTTTAAAAAAATCCTCAGAATAATTCATTTTGAAAGAGACCCTTCTTCTTATTAAATATAATTAAATATAAAAGTTTATTGTAGTAAATATATTTTGAATTAACTTTAGAGAAAATCCATTCGTTCTACCAGATAAAGATTTTAAACACTTATTTATTAACTTAATTATAAATATTAAAACTTAATCTTATTTTGAAAATTAGAAATTCTCAGTCAAAATTCAAAAGATAATTCCTATACTTTCATTTTAATCGATTGCTTTATTTTTTAACATATTACATTGAAAATTTTTTAGAAAATTAAACAATCACATTATTTGTCATGAATGTTATAAATGGTTACCGATAAATAAAATTAAACTTAGTTTGTATCAGATAACAGAAAAAATAATAAATAAACAAAATATTTTTTCTTAAAATTAAAGTAGAAATAAAAATCCTTTTATTTACTTTTATATAAAAGTTAATTCTTTTCAAATAATTAAAAGACTCATCATAAACAAACAAAATACGTTTCTTTAAAAATTAAAAAAGAAAAAAGTTTCAAAAGTTTATATATATATATATATATATATATATATATAGACATTCTACAAAAAACATTCAGTACATGGTAATTAATTTTTGACTGAATATAATTTAGGTTGACTTCTTTAGAAATAGACCTATCACTTCGTTTATATATACAGCTATGTATAATGGAAATCTTGTCATCATGATAACGTCCGAAATACTGAACTATTTCGAACCTAGCTGGGACAGAGTATTGATCTTACGAGTATCTTTAGCTCTCATAGTTCGTTTATAGAAACACACACATACACAAAAACGTGTAAAATTTGTCATTACGATAACGTCCGAAATACTGAACCAGTTCGAAACTAATTGTGACCGTGGATCTTAGACGAGTTCGTTAATCAAGTATGTAGTTGTTATAGTTCGTTTATAAGGCTACAAAAAGAAGTAAAGCATGTAATATCTGCCATCACGATATAACGTTAAAAATACTGAACCAATTCGAACCTATAGTTATTCTATAGTCTATGAGCCATATTTAAAACTATGATTTTAACAGCTTTTCAACATTTTAAAATTAATTACCTCATACTCATTCAATTACATTTGGTAAACTAAATTTAAATTTTCCATGCCAACTACCTATCTCATCTCGCCAAAATAGCGAACTTCGAAGGAGTGAAACCAATTTGTTTAATTTGTATTAAATCTGACATATGCACCTTAAAAAAAAAAAAAAAAAGAAAGAAAGAAAGAAAGAAAAAGAAAAGGAAAGAATTAAAGGAAAAAAATCAACCTATTCTCCCGATTGCTCCCGTATTGCAAAAGTTCCCTTTAAATTAATTTACCATAATAACACACAATTTTAAAAAGAAGTTCACTCCCCATAGTTATTTTTACCACTACATACTTTAAAAGTGAGAGAAAACAATAATTATAAAAACTAATTAAAAATGTGAGATTTTAATATATATATATATATATATTGCAAATCTGGATTTATAGAAATGGGAATTTTGCAATAAAATGTCGGTAGAAAAAAACCTCAAACTTGGGCATTCTTAAACAAAAGCTCCTCTACTGAACATCCAACTGTATAAAAGGTTACCAGTAAATAATTAAACTAGTTAGTACGAAAAAATAGTTCGTTCGTCAGAAAAAGTAATAAATTATCATCAAAATATTTATTTCTTAAAATTAAAACAGACAAAAATCCTTTTACGCGGCGCATTTACTTTTATATAAACGTTCATGAAAATTAATTTACCATTAAATAAAAACAAGGAATTATTTTTAAATAACCGAAAAGGTCAAACAAACAAAATGATTAAAATTCATAAAGATACAACTAAATGTAAATATATTGCTTGAATGTGCGTAAAAACATACATAAAACATTTAAAAGCACATTAAAGTCCTTTTAAAAATTCAAAACGTTTTCAACCGAACTACTCGGTCATCATCAGTGAAACACTAATTATTGAGTTGAGTTGTTGTCTCTTCGCGTTTATTAACTTTTTATTGAAACAAAAGGATTTTCTTTAAAAATTCAAAAAGAAAAACGTTTAAAACTGTTTATTTTTATATAAGCGTTTTTACTGGTATTTATTGTTATATAAACATTTTGACTTTTATATAATGTATTTATTTTTTATGTAAATGCTTTTAATTTTGTATTACGTATTTACTTTTATATAAACATATTTATTTTTGTATAAAGGTTAGTGAAATTTTTTTAAAGTTTATCATTGAATAAAAGTAACCTAGATCATTTTAAATCATAGAAAAAGTCATAAATAAACTAATATTTTCCATTTAAAATTAAAACAGAAAAACAAATCAAAACAACTTCTTTTAAATTAGTTTCCTGTAATGATAACACACGTTTCTAAAAGTTCACACTCCACAAACACTTTCGTTACTATATATTTTAAGAGTTAATAAATAAATAAATAAATAAACCCAAGTTAAACTAAAGTTTATCATTGAGTAAAATTAACATAGTTCTTTACAGACAACAGAAAAAGTCACAAATAAACAAATATTTTTCTCTTAAAATTAAAACAGAAAAAAAAAGATCAAAACAACTTCTTTTAAGTTAGTTTCTTGTAATAATAAACACGCGTTTTTAAAAGTTCACACTCCACAAATACTTTCGTTATTGTACATTTTAAGAGTTTAAAAAATAAATAAATAAACCAAAGTTTAACTGAAGTTTACAATTGGGTAAAATTAACCTAGTTCTTTATAGATAACAGAAAAAGTCATAAATAAACAAATATTTTCCCCTTAAAATTAAAACAGAAAAAAAAAAAGATCAAAACAACTTCTTTTAAATTAGTTTCGTGTAATGATAACACACGTTTCTAAAAGTTCACACTCCACAAACACTTTCGTTACTATATATTTTAAGAGTTAATAAATAAATAAATAAATAAACCCAAGTTAAACTAAAGTTTATCATTGAGTAAAATTAACATAGTTCTTTACAGACAACAGAAAAAGTCACAAATAAACAAATATTTTCCCCTTAAAATTAAAACAGAAAAAAAAAGATCAAAACAACTTCTTTTAAGTTAGTTTCTTGTAATAATAAACACGCGTTTTTAAAAGTTCACACTCCACAAATACTTTCGTTATTGTATATTTTAAGAGTTTAAAAAATAAATAAATAAACCAAAGTTTAACTGAAGTTTACAATTGGGTAAAATTAACCTAGTTCTTTATAGATAACAGAAAAAGTCATAAATAAACAAATATTTTTCCCTTAAAATTAAAACAGAAAAAAAAAAGATCAAAACAACTTCTTTTAAATTAGTTTCGTGTAATAATAAACACGCGTTTTTAAAAGTTCACACTCCACAAATACTTTTGTTAATATATATTTTAAGAGTTAAAAAAATAAAATAATAAACCTAAGTTTAACTGAATTTTACTATTGGGTAAAATTAACATAGTTCTTCATAGATAACAGAAAAAGTCACAAATAAACAAATATTTTTCCCTTAAAATTAAAACAGAAAAAAAAATCAAAACAACTTCTTTCAAGTTAGTTTCTTGTAATAATAAACACACGTTTTTAAAAGTTCACACTCCACAAATACTTTCGTTATTATATATTTTAAGAGTTTAAAAAATAAATAAATAAACCCAAGTTAAAGTAAAGTTTATCATTGAGTAAAATTAACATAGTTCTTTACAGACAACAGAAAAAGTCACAAATAAACAAATATTTTTCCCTTAAAATAAAATAAGAAAAAAAGATCAAAATTTTTTTTTTTTAAGTTAGTTTCTTGTAATAATAAACACGCGCTTTTAAAAGTTCACACTCCACAAATACTTTCGTTATTATATATTTTAAGAGTTTAAAAAATAAATAAATAAACCCAAGTTCAACTGAAGTTTACTATTGGGTAAAATTAACATAGTTCTTCATAGATAACAGAAAAAGTCACAAATAAACAAATATTTTTCCCTTAAAATTAAAGCAGAAAAAAAAAATCAAAACAACTTCTTTCAAGTTAGTTTCTTGTAATAATAAACACGCGTTTTTAAAAGTTCACACTCCACAAATACTTTCGTTATTATATATTTTAAGAGTTAAAAAAAATAAATAAATAAACCCAAGTTAAACTAAAGTTCATCATTCAGTAAAATTAACATAGTTCTTTGCAGACAACAGAAAAAGTCACTAATAAACAAATATTTTCACTTTAAAATTAAAACGGAAAAAAAAAATCAAAACAACTTCTTTTAAGTTAGTTTCTTGTAATAATAAACACACGTTTTTAAAAGTTCACACTCCACAAATACTTTCGTTATTATATATTTTAAGAATTTAAAAAATAAATAAATAAACCCAAGTTTAACTGAAGTTCACTATTGGGTAAAATTAACGTAGTTCTTTACAGACAACAGAAAAAGTCACAAATAAACAAATATTTTCCTTTTAAAATTAAAACGGAAAAAAAAAATCAAAACAACTTCTTTTAAGTTAGTTTCTTGTAACAATAAATACACGTTTTTAAAAGTTCACACTCCACAAATACTTTCGTTATTATATATTTTAAGAGTTTAAAAAATAAATAAATAAGCCCACGTTTAACTGAAGTTTACTATTGGGTAAAATTAACGTAGTTCTTTACAGACAACAGAAAAAGTCACAAATAAACAAATATTTTTCCCTTAAAATTAAAACAGAAAAAAAAAATCAAAACAACTTCTTTTAAGTTAGTTTCTTGTAATAATAAACACACGTTTTTAAAAGTTCACACTCCACAAATACTTTCGTTATTATATATTTTAAGAGTTTAAGAAATAAATAAATAAACCCAAGTTTAACTGAAGTTTACTATTGGGTAAAATTAACGTAGTTCTTTACAGACAACAGAAAAAGTTACAAATAAACAAATATTTTCCTTTTAAAATTAAAACAGAAAAAAAAAATCAAAACAACTTCTTTTAAGTTAGTTTCTTGTAAGAATAAATACACGTTTTTAAAAGTTCACACTCCATAAATACTTTCGTTATTATATATTTTAAGAGTTAATAAATAAACCCAAGTTTAACTGAAGTTTACTATTGGGTAAAATTAACGTAGTTCTTTACAGACAACAGAAAAAGTCACAAATAAACAAATATTTTTCCCTTAAAATTAAAACAGAAAAAAAAATCAAAACAACTTCTTTTAAGTTAGTTTCTTGTAATAATAAACACACGTTTTTAAAAGTTCACACTCCACAAATACTTTCGTTATTATATATTTTAAGAGTTTAAAAAATAAATAAATAAACCCAAGTTTAACTGAAGTTTACTATTGGGTAAAATTAACGTAGTTCTTTACAGACAACAGAAAAAGTCACAAATAAACAAATATTTTTCCCTTAAAATTAAAACAGAAAAAAAAATCAAAACAACTTCTTTTAAGTTAGTTTCTTGTAATAATAAACACACGTTTTTAAAAGTTCACACTCCACAAATACTTTCGTTATTATATATTTTAAGAATTTAAAAAATAAATAAATAAACCCAAGTTAAACTAAAGTTTATCATTGGGTAAAATTAACATAGTTCTTTCCAGACAACAGAAAAAGTCACTAGTAAACATTCACACTCCACAAATACTTTCGTTATTATATATTTTAAGAGTTTCTGAAGTTTACCATTGGGTAAAATTAACATAGTTCTTTATAGATAACAGAAAAAGGCCATAAATAAACAAATATTTTCCCCTTAAAATTAAAACAGAAAAAAAAAAACTTATTTTAAGTTAGTTTCCTGTAATAATAACACACGTTTTTAAAAGTTCCCACGCCACAAATACTTTCGTATATTTTATATATTTTAAGAGTTTAAAAAAATAAATAAATAAGCACAAATACTAATAAAATCATAATGCATTGTAATTTTTTTAAGTGCTGATTTACTTTAATGGAGTAAAATTAACATAGTTCTTTATTATAGATAACAGAAAAAGTCATAAATAAACAAATATTTCCCCCTTAAAATTAAAACAGATTTTTTTTTTTTAATTAAGTTAGTTTCCTGTAATAATAACACACGTTTTTAAAAGTTCACACGCCACAAATACTTTCATATATTTTGTATATTTTAACAGTTTAAAAAAATAAATAAATAAGCACAAATACTAATAAAATCATAATGCATTGTAATTTTTTTTAACTGCTGATTTACTTTAATGGAGTAAAATTAACATAGTTCTTTATAGACAACACAAAAAGTCATAAATAAACAAATATTTTCCCCTTAAAATTAAATCAGAAAAAAAAACTTCTTTTAAGTTAGTTTCCTGTAATAATAACACACGTTTTTAAAAGTTCAAACTCCACAAATACTTTCATATATTTTATATATTTTAAGAGTTAAAAAAAAAAAAAAAAATAAGCACAAATACTAATAAAATCATAATGCATTATAATTTTTTTAACTGCTGATTTACTTTAATGGGGATTTTGCACTTAAAAGACACGAGTAAATAAAAGCTTCAAACTTACGCATGTTGAAACACAAGCTCTTTTACTGGACTCCCAACTTCTCTTTACGCACCTGATGTCAGTGAAAGAAATTTTCTTTCATTTTCTTTTTATAATAAATGAGCGGCAGTTAAAAGAAAAAAAAAACAAAATAAGAAAATTACAACTAAACGTCAATAAAATGTAGATAAATGTTATTCCCCTCGCACATTAAGATTAAAAGAATAAAAAAAAAAACTATATGTCACATAAGCGCATGCGCTAAAGTGCACTGAGATAATCTAAAGTTCTGAATTCATGATACGGGGATTGTCTCCATAGAAAATTGCGGTTGGTTTTTATTGTTTTTCATTTATTAGCAGTAACATTGAAAATATTTTGTAAGTTCTCTCTAATGGCAAAGCTTTTTTGTAGCATAGGAGGAATAGGAAAACAATGAGGGAGGGGGAGGGAGTGCCATTGCCCCACCCTGGATTTTGGAATTTAATTACCTCTGATGATTTAAAAAAGAAATAGTAAAATTTATTCTTCTTAAAAAAGACTTTAAAATAAAATAATTGAACTCTAATAGAAAGAAGAATTAAGAATTTTTCAGCAGGGATGGGGAACTCTACCTTCCCACGTCTGAATCCCCTGAAGTTTTAATTGTATTTTCCTTTTTACTTACCCATCATACGTAGTATAGGGTAAGTCTTGTAATCGTTTTGTAAATCGAAAAATTTTTTTTGACGGATTTACACGTTTCAGACACTGGAGATTCCGAAAAACATATTTTTAGAAAAAAAAATTTGCCGTCCGTCTGTGTGTCTGTGTGTGTGTCTGTGTGTGTGTCTGTGTGTCTGTAAACGCTCTATCTCCCGAAAAAATTGAGATAGAGACTTGCAATTTGGTATGTACGTAGTATGTAATAATGGGAAGAAGCCTATTTCATTTCAATAACCTCGATTAACCGGAACAATTTTTTTCGGACTCTCGAAATATTCGTTCTGATGAAAGGTATATAAAAATTTTCGAAATTGTTTATTGTAAGAAATGAATATAAAAGACAATAAAAAAACAAATTTTGCATAAAACATGAAGTCGATCGGATAATTAGTTGCCGAGATATTTGGAATCCTATTTTCCACACTTTTCGATTTTTCATGACCCTGTATTTCATCCAAATTTCACTTCAAAGATATATTTTAATTGGAAATTTGACGCTTAATCAGATGCAATAAACCGCTAGTTAATAGGATTATTATTTTTGGAGTTATAAGGATGTTTCTTCCAAGCAATTCAGTAATCGAGCTTTTAAAGTTTGTGACGTCATCAAGCCACGATTTTATTTGAATTGCAATGCACTTTATAAGTAGTTTGCACATTTTTATTTTAATATTTTACATTATGCATATCCATGATAGTATTACGGTGGCCCCCAACGACTTGTTTTACGTTTATGTGTTTCAAATTTCTCTCAAATCGGGGCTTCAAGAGGGCTCTGTCGCCCTGACAAAAAAAAAAAAACCAGAGGCACTATAGACAGAGAGTATATGCTAACTGCGGTCGCCAACCTTTTGGAGCTCACGAACCTCTTAATTTATAATTTTAAATCCCGCGGACCAGTATATTGTAAATTAAAAAAAAAAAACTTAAGTACACTTGTAGAATAATGATCTGAGACCTTCCTTTTTATTAATATAAAATGATCCATTTAATGCTTATCTATAATTACTAGTAAGCTACACTGGTCAATTTCTCTTAATGCACCTTTAATCAAACGAAATATTGACCTTGAATTTGACTGTGTTTTAAAACCATATGGACCTTTACTTGGAATGTCCTGCATTTCTGAAAACGATACGAACGCCGGGTTGTTAAGGACAAAGTCTTTTCGTTGATCATTTACAGTAGAATTTGGTAAAGATAAAGAACTATAAAACTATATGCTATATACTATAACCATCCTTGAAAACTCATCCAACCAACAGTGAAGGAAGGTTCCGTCAAAATCCATTCGGCAAAATATTTTTAAAAGGCTAAGCTTTCATAATCGGGTTCATCTGATTATAAAACTCCCCCCCCCCCCATAAATCTATCACTAAGCAAAGTAGAACAATGTGCGAGACACTAAAACAATCTCTGATAAATTATATAACGAACAGTGCAAGAAAAATGTAAGTTATAAAAAGTATTTATGATTCAAAAAATAGTAAATTAAAATGTTTTGCATGCTTACAATTAAATAGTAATTTTCAAAAAAGGAAATTCGCGTTGAATAAATAGCGAGTCACAGTGTTTGGCACAGTTTGAAATAAAAATTATTTGCACACTCAGGGTTGAAATAAATGGCGCATTATCATACATTTTGGCATGATGTTGATATAATGGAAAAGTACCAAAATGTGTCCAAAAAGCTTCGTTCCAAATTAGGCCAATCCTCTGTAGACTCTATTATGGAATAGATCAGCTTTAAAAAAAAATAATAAAAAAAATAATATTAATTGTGTTACATTATGGTGTCTATGGGAAAAAATCATTTCCGTTGGATTTTAATGAAGTTACAATACTTCAAATATAATGAAATTGATATGCCTCACTGAGGTGGACAAAAATATGCTATTTGTCGAGAATTAAATAAAAATCATGCACTCGTGACATCATAATACACTTTTATATTTTAACAGAATAATAAGGCTACTATAATTTGCCTCGTGCTATAGTCAGTATACATACATCAGGACGCATTGCCGTTATCATTCTTTTTTTATGCGTGAAGGTTTCGCTATGGTATACTCCATTGTAAAATTTGGTAATTTTTGAAATTCAATATTTGAAAAACGGCATAATCATTAGATTTGATATTTATATCAAGAAAAATACATTTTTTTACCTTTCTAACGCAGTTTGTCTAACAATTTTCTGACAAATACTTTTCGAGCTATTAATTTTTTCAGTAACTTCAAATGTTTCATTTTCCGAGATTAATCTGTGGCAACGTTTAGCGAAAAACCCAGTCGTCAGCAACGCATAGCTTTTTATTAAAGAGGATAAGAAAATGCGGTTAAATGAGTTTTTATTCATAATTTTAGGTAGCTTTCATTACAAAAAGGTACCTATTGTAGCCGTTCGGAGGAAACCAATTCCAAAACATTTTGGTATATTTTCACCAATCATGACCCCCAGACACCCAAACCACCCTCCGTTCAAATGTTGATTTATATGTATATAATATATATATATATGATGCATGTCATGCTGTAACTCTCTTATTTATGAACCGAATCGGATGTGACTGAGTATGTGTATCTGACATACCAAGGTCTCGACCGAGTTTGTTGGCCAGCTTCATCCGCCATCTTGTTTCAAAATGGCTGCCAGTTAAAAAAATTTAAATATTCAAAAAGATGTTCAAAAAATTATAAATTAAAATAATGTGTCAGAACGTGATACAAGGATTCTGGAACATTTTTTTTGTTTTGGCTATATCTTAAAAATTAGCTGAGATATCGCAGTTTGAAATTCTAGGTTGTATGAGATTTTGAAACAATCTGATGTTTGTTATGCTGTAACTCTCGTATTTATGAACCAATATAAATGTGACTGATCACGTGTACAGAACATACCAAGGTCTCGACCGAGTTCGTTGGCCAGCTTCATGCGCCATCTTGTTTCAAAATGGCGGCAAGTTAATTTTTAAAATTTGTTTTAAAAATTCAAAAATGTGTATAAAAATTATAAATTGAAAAAGTTGTTTCCGTTAAGTGTTAGATCGTGATACAAGGAGTGCGGAACATTTTTTTGTTTTGGCTTTATCTTAAAAAATGGCTGAGATATGGAAGTTTGAAATTCTAAGGTAACTGAGATTTTGAAACAATCTGATATTTATTATGATGTAAATCTCGTATTTATGAACCCATATGAATGTGACTGATCATGTGTACAGAACATACTAAGGTCTCGACCGAGTTCTTTGGCCCGAGTATTTTAAGTTTTTTTTAGAGTGGCAACCAGATATTATGATAGGGAAAAGCGGGCTTCGCCCATTATCGATTTTTTTTTTCAGTTTTAAGTTTTTCTACAAGTCCCTGTCTTTGAACAAGAACTCCGGTAGTCTAAACCAGTCGTTTGAGGAAAAGCAGTGTCATCGCCCCCTCCCCCCCCTTCAGGTTTTTTTCTCTTAACTATGGTCCGTTTCTATAACTAAGAAACTATGTTACGGATTTCCACCAAACTGATTCCAAACATCATAATTAAAGTAATAGGGACCCTCTATAACATTTTTTAAAGTTTCTGAGTTTATACCACTCTTTTCGAATAATAATATCAGATTTTATATTTTGATTTCACAATATCTCGAGTTCTACGAGTCCAATCGGAACACAGTTTGGCTCATTCGACTCGATATCGATAGCGCTTACATATTTTAGTTCCAAGTTTCACCCCCAGGGGGCGCTTCCGGAAATCGGGTTCTATAGGCCCGATTACGACGGGGTTTTGGCTCTTTCGACTGGACATGGATAGCTTTACAGATTTCGGTCATGTTCGTATAGAACACATTGCACCCCCTGGTGGTGGAAGGTGTAATTAAAGGATTTTTCGGCCAACTCGGGTTCTATGGGTCACATCACGACGCGGTTTGGCTCAATCGACTCGACATCGATAGAGGATACTAGAGCTTATCAATTTTTGCTCCGAGTCTCACCACCAGGAGGCGCTTTCCTATCTCTGTTTCTATGGGAAGGATCACGACGGGGTATAGCTCATTCGACTCGACATCGATAGAGCTTACCGATTTTAGTTCGTTTTTTTACCACCAGGTGGCGCTTTCCTATCTCCTGTTCTACGAGCATGAAAACGACGGGGTATGGATCATTCGACTCGACATCGAAAGCCTTAACGATTTCAGTTAGGATCGTATAAACGGATTGCGCCATCTGCTGGCGGAAGGTGGAACTAACGTATACTGCAGCGCCACGACTGCTATACGGTGCCGCAAGCAGCGGGGACCCGAGCCGGAGGTTCGTTCAGTTTGAGGTTTATACTATTCGATGTGCAATTTAAGGGATTATCCGGTGCCGAAGGCAGCGGGGACCGAAATCACCCACTCGTGGACAGCCACCCGTGAGGTATAGGAACAATAAGTCCACGAGGGGAAAAATAAACGCTACCCGACACCGATAGCACCCATCCGTTCCAACCCCCACCGCAGGAGGCGCCTGTTTATTAGATTTGAAACAATGAATATAATTACATAACAATAATAAAATATAAAAGGTTATAAATAATGTAAAAAGTAACAATTTTTTGTAAATTGAAAGTTAAATATAAAATATTTTCGAAGTACACTAAGTTCATGATGTCCTAAATTTATGGTATTTTAGTTCAGAAAGTCAATGGTCAGTTCAGTCAATTTTTTTAAAAATTCTTTCGTAATGAAAGAGAAATTTTTATTGAGAATATTATAATTCTCTTTTAACTTTTGAGAGTTTGAAGGATTGAAAATGATATTACGAAGGTTATATCTGAGAGTTTCGCTCTTATCAAAAGGGAAGTGATGGATCATAAGAGGGCAGCATCCGAATATGTAGTGAACTGCATCTCCTTCTGCTTTATCGCATGGACATCTAGGTGAGGCTCTTTTTCTTATTTTATGTAAGTATTGTGGGAAACTGCAATGGTTACTCAGATAATACGGCAGTGTTGGCTGTTTGAAGAGATAATTTGGATCGACTTTATTTATAATTTTATAGGTATCTCTGCCCTTATTACATGGGTCCCAAATGGCTTGCCAGTCAGAGATGGTTTTCTTTTTAAAATACAATTTTGCTATTGAAATTGGGAACAACAGATCTTTTCTAAATTGATATTGGTCTTGTAAGATGGCTTGCTTTGCTAGGAGGTCAGCTCTCTCGTTGCCAGTGTCACCCACGTGAGATTTAGTCCATGTTATTATAATGGTTTATCAGGAATTTGAAGTAATTGATTGTAAATGTTTTTGATAATGTAGTTTCTAGGAAAAGCAACTTTTAATACTTCCATAGAAGAGTAACTATCTGTAATAATTAGTAGTTTATTGTAGTCGGAGGTAGAGAACCATTTTATTGCTTTATAAATTGCCATTAATTCTGCTTGATATATGTTATTCAGTGGATGATGTCGTATTGCTTGATCATGTATTATGTCCATCTTTATATATGGTGAAAGCACTGGCTACACCCCCTGGCATGACAGAACCATCTGTGTAGGCTTCCACATCATATTCTTTTGGATGGATGGATTTTCTATCTTCTATAATTCTGATATTTTGGACTCTGTAGTAATTGAGGAATCGATACGATTTTTCTTTCTGCATTATATTGTTAATGTTTAGCTGTGTGTTATTGATTAACACATTTCTATTTCCTATTTTCAGTTGGTAGTACTGAAATTCATTCTGTATTTTTATTAGGATTGGTGGAGTTCCTGTAAGAAGATATAGAGCTTCGTGAGAGATAGTCCTATAGGTCCGTATTAAGTTTAATAATGCCAAACGCTGAGTTGAACGTAGTAATTTGCGGCCATCAGTATTCAAGTTTGGATACCAAATTTCGTAAGCAGGGGTTCTATGACTGTTTGATACCATATTTTCAGGATGTCTGGTTTGATACCTTTATTAAAGAATCGAAATCCTCTAAATCCGTTTACAAAGTTTGCAATCTTTGTTCGAAGGTCTTTCATGTGATCTGTAAAATTGAATTTAGAATCTAACAATACGCCAAGATATTTAATATTTTTTACCACTTTTATTTTTATATTTTCTAATTTAAATCTCGGATGTCTTCTTTCGAGGAGATTGCTACCGAAAAGCATTGATTGCGTTTTCTGAGTTGAGATTTTTAAACCGAGTTCATCACAGATATTCTTAAAATGGACTATTTTGTTGTTGGTTGTAACTTCCAGATCTCTTACGGTATTTCCCTCTATTGGAATCAAAAAATCATCTGCGTAAACAATAATATCTTCATATAGAATTTTATAATTTTTAATTATGTAGTTAGCTATAAGAAGCCATAAGAGTGGTCCAAGACAGGATCCCTGAGGGCATCCTTTAAATACCCTGAACCACTCTATATATTCATATTGATTTAAGTCTATACTTCTTTTGCTTATATAATTTTTTAGTAAGGTTTTGAGGTATCTGGGTAACGGTGAGTCATCAATTATTTCTGATAATTGGTGCCAGTTTATGGAATCGAAAGCACCTGTAATATCAAATGATATGATGCCCACATAAGTATGTTTTTGTAATAATTGTGCAATTTTCTCTTTAAGTCTCTCCAGAGCTGATATAGTGCTTCTGCTTTCACGGAAACCGAACTGTTCATCTTTTAGATAGTTTATTGCTTCAAGATAAGTTAAAGTTCTATTTTTTATTAATCTTTCTAGGATTTTACCAATCATGGGTAGTAGTGTAATTGGACGGTATGAATCAGGTTTTGATGGATCTTTGTTTTTCTTTCTAAAATAGATGACTACTCCTTTCTTCCACGTTTCAGGAAAGTGTCCAAGGTAGAGAGATTTGTTATATAATAACTTTATAAGCTTCATATTATTTTTTATCAAATTTTCTAAAATTCTGCCATCTACCCGATCATATCCTGGGGCTTTCTTTTTATTTTGTTGGTTAATTGCATATTGAATTTCTCTATGGGTAAATTTAAAATTGTTATATTCTTTTATTGATAGTGTGTTTGTGTTTTGAAATGATGATTCGAATTCTGGGCTTGTATTGTAATGGTAATGAAGTAACGTTTCTTGAATCTCTTTGTATGTATCATTTTGAGTTGAAGATTCCATGACAGAGTGGATGAGATCTGTATTTTTTAAATATTTCTGCTTCAGAATTTTAAAAGCAGTACCATACTTACTGTTTGTTTCCGAACAAAATGTTATCCAAGAATCAATTTTAGCTTTTTTAATATCTAATTTGTATTTTGCTTTGGCTTTTTTATATTTAATCTTGAGTTCTACAGAATCTGGATTTCTTTTATGTAGTTTATATATAGCATTAAGGTGGCTTCGCTGTACTTTAAGTTTGTCAGTATACCAGGATACATTAATTTCATGAGACAACTTTTTCTTTTTAAGTGATTTTTGCATGATGTTTAAAAGGATAACATTAAATTCTTCTGTCCACTTCTCTAACTCTGGAACAGAATTGACTGCTTTAAGTGTTGAGAGTAATGTTTCTTCATGTTTTTGAAACAGTTTATTGAATTTTTTAAACGTTTCATATTTGGTTTTGAAACGGTATAAATTTCTTATTGTGGGTGTGACATTCAGAGTAAAAGTAATATATCGATGGTCACTTAGTGATTTAAATGTCGAATCTATTTTCCATGAATCTATAATATTTTTTGAATGTTCACCGCAGAGGGTCAAATCTGGTTTGCCTTTAAACTTGTCTCGTGCAAAAGAACATTCTGAATCGTGATCATTAATAATAGTTAATCTGCTCATTGCTAGATAGTCAAGTAGGATATCTCCTCTAGCATTATTTCTTTTATAACCCAACGCCTGGAGGTGTGCATTGAAATCACCCCCAAGGATAAGGTTCGATGTATCTTCTATGACTCTGGTCCATTCTCGGAAGTCTTCATCAAGATTTCCTTTCGGTTTTGAATATTGTAATCCGACTTTAATGAATTTTGATGACAGTGATAGGTTTATAAATACACTGTTATTTGTTTGTAGAGTCTGAATATGAATTAATAAGGGATTGGATACGAGTATTCCCGACGTCTGATTTATTGAATGGTAGTAGGAACATGAAATTGGGATACCCGTGAAGGTATTATTACTTTTGTGATAATCCTGAACTAAAGCTAAATCTACTTTATTTTCGTGTATGTACTTCAGCAATTGGAGATTTGTAGCCTTACAATTATTAAGGTTTATTTGAACTATTTTTAAATGATTTGGTGGGGTCATAGATTCTCCGAAATAATATCTATTGTCCGATGGGATAGTCTGATTTATCACATATGTAGCATTGGTTGGAGGTTCTACGGTTGAATCTTCTACAGAGTCATCAGAGATATTGAGTGATTTTAGTTCTGAGAACATACTTTTGAAGGATCATAGGAGATAGTAATATTTTGTAATAATCTTTGAAAAATTGGGCAGAATCTAGAATTAGCACTATGCCTTTCAATCTTTTCAGGTTTTACTGAGGTTTTATATTCTCTTTCACAGTTGATGCAACGATAACGTCTATAATTTTCTTTTATTTTGCATGTGTCTGTTTTGTGGTTACCTGTGCAATATGCGCATGTTAAATAATAACTTCTACAATTATCAACTGTATGGCCATAACGTTGACATTTATTACACCTAACCCCTGGATTGTAATATTCTATACGACATAAATTAAAATGAATAGGTAATTTTCTTCTTGAAAATAATGCCTTCGCGTAATGTTCTTCTGCATCAAGTACTATTTGGTATGTTTTCATTTTTTGTTTTTTGAGTACTTTTGCTATTCCTAGAGGAAAATTCTGTCCCATTTCTTGATGTATCTTATCAATTACTTCAGTCTCAGTCACATCTACTGGAATTCCCAGTATAATGACTTTTTTTCTTTTAGCATCTCTAAGATCTGCTTCGGCCAAGTCTCTGAAACCTTCTATTTGATTTATAAAATCAATTAAAACCGCTGTTTTTTCGTCCGATTCTGTTTGGACTATGAGCGAATTTTTATCTCTTCTTAACGAACATGAGATGTATTTAAATTTTGCATTCCCTTTTATTTTATCATTTAACATGTTTTGTATTACATTAATGGGAATATTTGTTGATTGACTTCTTCTTATTATTATTGCTGATTTAGAGTACTTAAAGCAAGGTGTTTTTATAGGTTGATCGGATGTAATTGCAGCAGCATAACTCTTGAGTTGTGCTCTTTTCGATATTTCGGAATCGATTCCATCTTCCAGATGGTCTTGATTATTAACTAAGTTTTGTTGATTTTTTATGGTATGAAACATTTCTTCTATAAGTGATGTTTGTTTAATTTTTTCGGTTATTTCAATCTCTTTGCTCTGAAGTTCTTTTTCCATTTTGTCAATTATTTTTGATTGTTGAGTGATTTGAGTTTTCATTTCCTTTATTTGATGCTCTTGTTCTTTTGTCGTAGTTTTCAGGACGTTATTTTCTTCTTGTTCAAAGTATAGATAATCTTTTATCTGTATTGAGTTCGCTATTTGTGTTCGGCGGATGTCTTCATCATAAATTTTTGAATTGCTTTCAATTTGATTTAGGATATCTTCCAATTGATGTAGCGGAGATTTCTCTTGTGTTAAGCTCGTTAGTTCTTGCAATGTCATTGGTATACTAAGTGTGGAACTCTCTTCAGGAAGTATCTGTAAATTCAGATGGGCTGTTTCCAACTCTTCCTGAATCATTTCTTTTCCACAGTCTTCCTTACTTAAAACATTTTTATCACCACCTTCATTTCCTTTGTCTTTATCTTGTATGGATTTTCCACTGTGTATTATCAGTTTTTCATCTTCAATATGTGTTAGACTGTAAGAGGCATTTTGTAATTCAGTTATATTTAATGCCATTTTTGGGGATATCTCTGAGGATGGTGCCTTTAGTATATAGATATTGGTGAAATCTGTCTGTATTAGTTTAAGTCGTCTTTTTAATTCGTCTAAGTATAGTTGGACTATTGCAGATGTTCCTTTAGTGCGCTTTCTTACACCCCTTGTCAACTGCGTCATTAGATCGATAACATCTTGTGAACAACTTGCCTCTTGGCTGTCATATTCTTGAAATTGTCGGTAATTTCCTTTGTCGGTAATTTCGTCGATTATCATGTTGACTATACCTTTTGACAGATGGTCGTCTTCTGTGGCATAATGTTTTGAAATTGATTTTAGGTCTATTTCTAGGCATGAGAGTTTGTTTTTGATTTCTTTTGAGTTGGTGTAGTAGCTTATATAGCTTATATATTTTTCTAGTTTTACTATAAACCATTCCAAAAATGCCATTGGTTGGATAGCACATTTTTTGCTTTTCTTTAAATAAAGATGGTATTGTTGTGCTATATCGCTAAGATTTAAATTCTTAGTGAATGCATCATTCAAAGTCAACTTTTCAGTTTGATTTTTGTCTACAGTTCTAGGGATTGAACTGATTGGAACGACGTCAACATATGCATAAGTATGAGAGGTGTCGACATATGAGTTCATTTTTAAAAGTATTAATCAAAATAATGAAATATATATTTATCAAAATAAGGGAAAGGGCATTGCCAGAGCCGTCTATACAAATTTGAAGAAAAGGTAGGATAGATAGGAGAAAGCAAAAACCGGTAGTCATGACTACCGAAAATGACTAAGAGTAAAAAAAAAGGGGGGGGGAATTGAGAAGAAATAATAATAATAATAATAAAATAAAAAAAAAAAAAAAAAAAAAAAAAAAAAAGGAAGTGAAAGAAATAAAATGCCAAAAAGAGAGGGACGGGCAAGGGGAAAATTAGAAAATAGGGTCGGAGGTTCGTTCGGTTAGAGGTTTGTACTATTCAATGTGCAAATTAAGGGATTATCCGGTGCGTGCGTAGCACGACCGGTATACGGTGGCGAAGGCAGCGGGGACCCGTGTCGGAGGTTCGTCCGGTTCGAGGTTTTACAAGATTCGAGATTTTCTACAATTCGATTCACCGATGTAAATTAGGGGCCCGCTGGCGGGCGAAGCCAGCTAGTTCAGTATTAACGAACATCGGGATTACATCTTCTATAATCGGGTCCCAAGCATTTTAGCTTCGGGTGTTTGAGTAAAATGAGTTGAGTTTTTAAAAACGTGGACTATGAAAGCTACATTTGCCTCCCGGTACAGGCCGGAAGGACTGTTTTTTTAAATTGTGTTTTATTGTAACAAAACTTACTAAGGTTACTTTAAATTTATACAAAATTGTTAAAGCTTATTTAAGTATAAAATTTTTTTAGTACCGTATTTGGTGTATTTTTATATTGGCTCATGGATTTTTGGCTCCAATGACTTTACTGCAACACCGAGACCGAGTATCGTTTTTAACAATTCGGTTTGTCTGTCTGTGCTCTAACTCGAGTAAATATTCTCGGATTGCCATGCAATTGATATATGTTATAAAAGGTTTACTATGGCTTGATTTGTATTGAAAATGAAGTGTGTAGCATTTATTGTTCATTTACAGGAATACTCAAAGAATTCCGTTACTTTATGGCATATAGGGAAAAATTGTTTACAGTATACTTTAATAATGTTACTCTATTTCAAACATATTGAAATTGATATATATCTCTGAGGTCTGAGGTGCACTGCAAGAGGCTTATTATAGAATACGGTGTACGTCCATAGCATTCATCGTTCATTTACAGGGACACTCAAAAGAATTCCGTTACATTGCAGTCATGGGCAAAAATCGTTTGCGGTGCACTTTAACAATGTTACACTATTTCAAGCTTATTCAAATTGATACATAGCACTGACGTGCACTACAAGAGACTTACTATAGTATATGGTGCACATAGCATTCATCGTTCAATTACAGGGACACACAAAACAATTCGGTTAGTATTGTCTATCAATAAAAATTGCTGGAAGTTCGTTTTCATTTGTGGTACGCGTTTTTAAATTTAATTCATTTTTTGTATATTACTTTGTGCATATAAATTCTATAGATCCTAAACAGGGCTGCACAAAAGATCCCAGGTACATTTCCGTTTTTTGGCGGAATTTACGGTAGGGGAATTTTCAACTGTGGTATGCATTTCCTAACTGAAGTAAATTTTAGAATACTATGCAATATATATACAAATATATGAATCCTATACAGGGCTTCACAAAAGAATTCGGATTTTTTTTCGACTATTGACGATAATTGCTGGAATTGGGTATTCAAACGTGTTATGCGTTTTCCAAATTGTTTACTTAGACAGCAATTTTCACCATATTATACTGTGAAGTTTTGTTACAGTATTCGGAATGTGTTGAAAAGTGTTTCATAATCTATGCTTGACGTATGATTTACGTTCTTTCTTGTTTATTGCTGCAGGTGTAATTTCTATCCGATTTCGATGCGGTTTGCTTTAAACTGTTCTGAAGTTCCCAATTATTTTTTAAAAATAACTTTGAGATATGGCTTTTTTGAAGGTGCAAAAGGTACTATGCTCCCTTAAAAGTCACCAATTGTGTATCGAAAATCTTAAAATCTACATATATACAATATATCAAATAATTTCAGCATGAAGATGACTGGTAATTTTGACATTTAGAGTAACTAGGGAATCGAACCCGGGCTTCCCGGGTTACAGAACGCAGGCGAAAATCATTTTTTTCCCTAAATCTAATAGATTTTTCATATTTTTATTTGTCAAAGTTGCTGCATTTAGTGATTTTTTTTTTACTGGTTTCTTTGCTTTTCTTGTGCGTGAAGCGCTCATACATGCGGTATCCATCCAGTTTTTTTTTTTTTTTACTAAGCGTTTATACATGCGATATAGTGATCGCGACATTAACGAATTTCAAGGGTTTTGTTTATTTTTTATTTTTTTGGTATTATTAATACAGGGAGTTCACTGCATCCAGTGATGCTTCTTTGTTAATTTATTATTCATCATCTTATGAATGCGATATAGTGATCGCGATATTAACCAATTTCATGTATATTCGTTTTTTCCAACTTCGCAATGACCGTTAACATTATTTGTAATACTGATGAAATATGAATTAAAACGTTGTTTCTTACTGCTCATATTAACTTTTTATATGCATTTTTATTAAATTTGTGAAATAATTTTTTTATATTTTATTCATAAAAATGCAATATCTAAAACAATATCTTCTGTTTATATTATCTGTTAAAATATCCGATGTTTGTTTATGGTGTAAACAAATAATTTTCTTTTAAATTTTTAAATTATTACAAAGCTTCCTTTTCTCCAAAATCGTCTGAACTAATCAAATTTTGTATCCGGTATAACGCTACTCTCGTATAAAGGCACCCTATTCTTGTGACGTTTTTATTTCAAAATTCATTAATTTTACTACTTGTAAGTATTTAAAAATTTATAATGGCAGCATTCTTCCATTTGTTTATTGGGCGTTTCAAAATTCATGCTTAAAAATTATTTTATAAGCCATAATATATCAGGCAATTAAGATATAGTTTTCAAACAAATTGCATTTGAAAGTAAATTTTTTTTTCCTGTATAACGGTGTAAAAATTGAAAATGTGCTATGTTTAGAAATTAAAAAAATTGCAATAGCAAAAATCACAAAACCGAAATTTCATCGTCAGCTGTTGCCATTCGCAAAATGACGTATGCGTTACGCACGGACACGTTTGGCCTTAATATAGATAGATAGTACGTGATTTCATAAATCGTCTGCGAGTGGATTTTAAATTTTACTCTAAATTCATATTAAAATGTCACTGTTTTCGTGGAACTTGGATAGAATTTTTTTCTTTTTAGGCGCGTTCGTAATTATACAAATACGTAGCACTTATAGTCGTCGTCTGGTCCGTCCGTCTGTCCGCATATAACAGCGCAAAAACTATCCAACCAAATGGTTTGAAATTTAATATATATAATAATTGCAGAATTTTGCGGAGTCATTTCAAAGTTTATGGAAATCGAATCAAAACTTAAAAAGATATTAATAAAAGTTTTCTTTATTCTATTAAATTCTATCATACGTAATCTATATAGTAAAAGCGCAAGTCATGTGACTGAGGAAAACAAATACGGGCTAATCACATCTTCTTCCATACGCCAAGCGGCCATTTTTATTCAAAATTATTTTTTCGAATAAAATTACATAAAAGTTACATTTTTAGAAAGATCGTTCAAAAAAATTGTTTGCTTGAGAGATGAGTTACGTTACATTAAAAAATGTATAGATTCTGAGATAACTTCAGTGAAAATTGGGTTAACAACCGAATATCTCAATCCATTAAAGTAAATAAACAAAAAATTCATTCATCGTGAGTCATAGAAATATTAAACCATGGAGGTAATTATTCGCAAAGCAAGATCTCCATGGGGAATTTTACAGCACTGCCTAGTGTCGAAAAAAAATTCGCATCTGTAAACATGGCATACGTAATAAAAAAAAAAAAAAGACTTCGTCATTTCGCTCATAGCAGACGATACAATTTATTTCACTGAAATAATAACGATGATTTGTTTTACATTGTAAAACTTATTACAGCATGAAACGAAAGTACCTCATTTGTCACGTTTAATGTACAATTTCCAACTTGTTCTCTTTCATTTCTTTTTCTCTCTGTATTTGCACCAGTTAAGAAGACACAATGTATGTTGTAAGCGTCTGTTTGTATTGTATCATCTGTCGTGTGATGTAAGAGCAATATTTGTTGAAGAATATACGTAAAATAGATTCAGATGCTTTTGCTTATCTTGTTCCTTATTCTAAGAATTAACAAATGAATTAATGTTCCCCAATAACATGAACAGAGTTATTGTGTTTGCATATCAAACGTTTTCTTGGAATCTGTATTAGAATAGAAAATATACACTGGTTCAATTTAGGTATAATAACTACTGTATATCTTATGTATTTTATGTATCATCTATATTATAAAAGAAAGGTGTTTGTCTGTCTGTGTGTATGTTTGTTGGAGATGTCTACGGATACCTATCGCACGTAGAAGTCTGCAAATTTGTACAAGGATAGACGAAGACAGGTTCAAATGCACCTGCTGAGATTTTTCTTTTTTTTAACACTTAGCCGAGATATTAATTAAAATCCCTCATCGAACACTAACAAACCAGGTCCCGTGAAACAGGGATTATCAAAGCACAGACGTAGTAAACGTTCCGTTTTTTACTTATTTTAATATCGCAATGGCCTAGTCCCCTATGGAAGTACAAAAGAAAAAAGAGAGAGGGGGGGGGGAGGGGGGGAGAAAGAAAAAAGAAAAAAATATTTATGTTTTCAACGGTATTTTCCTGGTACTGATTGTACTTTTCATTAAAAAATAAATAAAAATTTTCTATTTAAAAAAATATTTTTTTTTTCTGGAGGTCGTTTTTATATCTTATGTTTTTTTCTTAAGACTGAAATTGCCATCTGCGGGTCCCCAATAAAAATTGAAAAAAGAAAATCACGTACAGACGTTTTTTTTTCTGTTTTTAACGGTGGTTTTCTATTTAAAAATATAAATATGCACTATTTCAAAAAAAAATTTTTTTTTAGGAGGTCTTTTTCGTATTTTCCGGTTTTTCTGATGTTTAAAATTGCCGGATAAAAAAATAAAAAGAATAAAAAAATAAAAAAGAATACCCACGGTTAGTCGTAACAGGGTTAGGTGGGACCGGGCAAAGCCAGGCGGGTTTGCTAGAAATATCATAAAATATATGACACTTCAGTTTAGGTACATTGAATGTTGAACATTTTATGTATTTTCTGTATAGCAACATAAAATATGCGATTCTTCAGTTTAGGTTAGATATAACATAAGTTTTATATAGTTTCTGTACAATTATGTATTTTTGTATAACAACAGATTTGCGGCAATATCCAGAATCGAGACAGACTTTTCACTAATTTTGGAACGATATTGACCAATCAGAAGCATGCATTTTTGCGAAATTTTAGCTCTTTTTGAAAATCTCGCAAATGCAGGCTTCAATTCGTTTCAAATATATCAAAAAATCCGGCTGGATCTCTGTAATGTATTGTGATTCACTTTAAGTCTGATCTAAAATTGCCTTGTTTAGTGGTTAAGATGCTGGCAACTAGTCAAGAAATGCCGAGTACGAATCCCAATTCAGGCGCGGAAGTTGGTTCGGATACCACTCAGTGGTCGGACGGAAGTAGCGAAACTACAGTAGTCGCTACTTTTTGAGGTAGTCTGTAGTGTAGCGCGCTAACATTTTGAAAAATGTAATGTAGCGAGTAGCGCGATAGAAAAAATCAGTACTTTGTAGCGAACACTGACTCTGCTACAGAAAAATAATGTGCCATTCTACTCGTCACGTGATCGTAACTTGCTTATTTTGTGCAAAATATGATCTGCGCAGCAATTTGCGAATGTCACCAACTCAGCTGCAGCGTGTAGCAATGCATCGTATGACGTCATGGATTTTTTTCATTGACATTTGTAGGTAAATCGAAATGCCAAAATCCAAATCAAATAAATTAATTTTTTTGCTGTGGAAACACTTGTTGTAAATATTTATTATATCTTCATATTTGAATGCTATGTTTCTTCTTTTGAAATTGCTTTATTTAGAGTTTTATTATTTCTTTCTTTCTAACCGCTGACCAGGCCCCTACCTTCCGGGCTCTGACCCAGTTTTACGGGTTTGAGTGCCTGGAAACGGTGCGAAATCGTCTGATTGCCATATTGTGGCGATATTCTGGACTAGCACTTATGCCGTCTTAATGGCAGCTCTGTTAGGTAGATTTCGTAAGAAATACTACCTATTTTATTTTGCTTTGGTTCTATGTTGGCCGGTTACTTAATTACATTATCGCCGGTTACGATTTGCTTGTTTAATTTCACGCTGCATCGCACACTTATACGTCATGCCTAGCTCCCGAAGGGCAGCCACATCTATTATTATTATTTTTGTATACCGCTAACCAGGCCCCTACCTGCCGGGCATGAGCGCCTAGCTTGACGAGTTAGTACCTGGATGCGGAGCGATATTCGCTTGATCACAGCATGGCTGTGATCCACCTGACAAGAGCCTTGTTGGCATCGCTGCAGTGCTCTCTAGTGGTTTGCTACAGTTTTCTTTGTTTGCCGGTTCGTGGTTTCTATTTAACTTCGTTGAATTGGCAGATTTTTTTTTAAAACAAAAATTTAAAATAAAGGAGAAAGGTCTCGTAATTTAGTACTAGACACCTAGAGAGGTATAATTCATAAGGAGATTGGAGGACTTTGCACCCACGACGTATTTTACATGCACCAGGCGCCATTTAAATTAGCTTACATGGCCTTTATTATTTATTAATATTACTAGCAAGCTACGCTGATCAATTTCTCTTAACGCACATTTAATCACGTGAATATTGACTTTGAATTTGACCTTGTATTTTAAAACCTTATGGATCTTTAGTTGGAATGTCCTTCTGCATTTCTGAAAATGATACGAACGCTATTGCGTTATTAAATTTTAATGTGTCAGACAAAATTTGGGCTGTTAAGGACAAATTAGGCCAATTCTCTGTAGACTTTATCTACAAAAAATAACTTTTCAAAAGTAAAAAAACAGCCAAGCTTAAAAAAAAAAACGAAAGTTGTGGCTAAAAAAGGGTCTGATATCAAATTTCCAAGCTTTTATTATAGTACTTATTTAACTTTTTTCCATTAAAGAAGTTATCATATACTAGATGGAACCCGTCAAAACTTGACGCAAAAAAATACTATAACAATATCAGTAAAATAAGTTTCTTTATTATTTATGAAGGGACGCGTATAAAACAGTCTTTCAAATATTTTATTTAATTTTTTTCCCTGTCAAATACAGTACTATTTCCGATGCAAACTCCAAACAAACAATCCGTAAATAACTGTGTAATGAAAATCAGTTTGACATTACCACCATATTCCCCACGGCAAGAAAAAAAATTCATGGACCTATGAAGTATATACAAATAGTATATTCTTACGTTCATATCATATTCAGTAAATAACAGAACATAGTAAATAAAGCACATATCTACCCCCCCCCCCCCACCCCCTGTGATAATGCAACCGAATGAGCTCCCATGCGCATGTGCATTGCATCTGCCCAAAAGCACCGTCGAAATTCGACGTTAAAAAAGTTTTAAAATGTCCTCTTTAATCATTGTTCGTTTCAAATCCATATCTTCTAAAACGCATCCATTGTTTTAAACTAATCAATTTTTATGCAAAGATTAAGAAGTTTTTTACAGTAATAAATCTATCTGCAGATGAGGGAGATTTTTAATGTTTTCAAGTGTAATTTATTTGTATGGTTTCTTCGGTTCCTTGACATAATCAGGATGATTATCCCTTTTCCATCACAGTCGGGGATATTTTTCCTCTTATACAGTTGGCAAATGTAAAAAAAATAAAAAAATGCAATTCCTAGCATATCCTGATATCTGATGGAACATATTCATCAACGAATTCAACATATCAATTTTATGTTCAACATAAACTAAAAATAGTCTTTTTTTTTCCTGACAGATTTTTGTTTAGCGCCAAAATGTTCTATCTTATGGATAATCTGATCTTATGATTTATCACATTTTCTTTTAAAAATTATTATTCACTTTTTATGATGGTTAGGGAAATCTATTTTCAATTGTGGCAACTTTTCCCAGGGGCTATTTTACATTATTGAAGTAAACTGGTGGTCATTGATAAGATAGAATTGAAAAACTTTTCATGCTTGAAAATTATTTAAAAAGTCGTTAAATTAATCGGCAGTTTTCAAATAAATTTCAATCGAAAGCTAATTTTTTTTCTAATTGATGATGTAAGAATTGAAATTGTAAAATGTAGTAAACAATAGAAATTTGTAGTATTTCGAAGTGATGTAAGCGCGATGAAAGCTAAAGCGATAGCGCCTTTGTTGTCACAACTGTTGTACATTTCTAAAAATTGCCACTGTATTTTGGCTGGCGTCCAAAACTGGAAAAACATTTTTTGACATCGAAAGAGAAATTCACAGTGAAAGAAATAGGACTTTGCGCTAATAAGGAATTGTTAAATGAACTTATAATAAATCTACCAAAATAATTCCTAAATAACCTCAATAATTAGTCTTACATTGTTTATTCTAGCTAAAAATACAATAATTATTTCAAGATTTTTTTCTACCGTATCACTATTTTTAATACTTAAAATTTCCTGAAATCCTTTACTTTTGTGATTTTTTTTATTAAAAAAGGAAATCTTCTATCCTATAATTAAAAAAAAAAAGCAATTGGTAACATGTAATCAAGGTATGCAATTAAGATGAAGAAATCAATGACGGCTCCAATTCTAATCTTTATAATTATGAATGTAAAAATCAGTAAAATTATGTCATGTTAACACAATCATATACATTTTTCTCTTTAGTTTTATCAATGTTAAAATGCACTTCAAGCTAAGCATAACGTCATTTTCACCGGCGCAAACTTTTCACACGTACTTCATATACCTTACATTAATGCTTAAACACCATGCACACAAATATAAATATATTTTGTATTTAATTGTAATGAAAAAATGGCATCAACAAAGTTATAATGCATAATGATAAAATAAACCCAACGGACAATATTCCCGTGACTTCACAATAAATATGAATTTTTATTCGCTTATAAAACACGCGGGTAAGTATTTTTACCGAAATTTAACTTGCAAATTAACAAATTCGGCCTTAAAACCGCGTGCTTTTAATATTTATTATTTCTTTTTTATTCAACAACAGAGTTTAGAAAATAAACTCTGTGCTTCTGAACAGTAGGCGTTATCCGATTATGACGTCATTAGCAGACGTAAAAGTTTAATTGAAAATTACGGTTAATTAATTAAATTTTCGAACAAACGAATGCACGATAACAAATCTGTGTCCAAATATCTTTCATTTAAAAAAAGAATGATGAAATTTGATGCAGTGGTTTGTGCTCACGGATTGTCGAAAGAAATCGCTTAGCGTTTTAAATATATAGATATAAGTCGAGTGCTACGTATATGTTAATAGAAATCGTTTTCTCCTGTACTAAATACATCCTAACGTATTTCTGAAAATTCAATTTTTTTTCAAATTATGCAAGATGGGCTTGGCGGCTATCTTTCCATATTATACACAAAATTCTAAGCTCCCATATCCGTAGTTAAAATCCGAAGTTCAAAATTGTAAATTAAGCAAATATTTTAGTCGTTTCGTTTTCGTTTTCAGTTATCAAAATATTAGTCTTCCTCAATTTATCTGTAGTTAAAATCTGAAGTTCGACATTGTTATAAACATATTACATTGCAAACATGTTACGCTTTTACTTTAGAAATTTGAGGGCTTAGAAATATGGAAAGATGGCCACCAAGCCCATCATGCATAATTTGAAAAAAATTGAATTTTCAGAAATACGTTAGGATGTATTTAGTACAAGAGAAAACGATTTCTATTAACATATACGTAGCACTCGACTTATATATATGATAACTTCTTTAATGGAAAAAAGTTAAATAAGTACTATAACAAAAGCTTGGAAATTTGATATCACACCCTTTTTTAGCCACAACTTTCGTTTTTTTTTTTTTTTTTTTTTTTTTTTTTTTTTTTTTTTAAGCTTGGCTGTTTTTTTTAATTTGAAAAGTTATTTTTTGTAGATATCATTTCTTTCTTTTTAAATAGATTATACATAATTTAAATAATCTACTCTATGAAATTAACATGAAAATGTTATGTAAAATTACATTTTACTTTCAGTTATTGTTTAAAGAGTTAACTAGAAATACCAGTAGATTTTTCAATTAAACTAATTACACCCTTAAAAACAACATATTAAATGTGGCTTGTTATAATACTTGTTATTCTTCGTTAAAAAATATCACTGCTTAATCCATGAGGTGAGTAAAAATGGAATATGTACATAGCGCGTCAGCACTGCTTTTGAAATCAAACGTGATATCATGCTCTTTTATTATTAGCGTTAAATCACATTAATTGGCGAATCTTTATAAAACGTAGTTAATGGTGAAAAGTAGAAAAATATCTTAGCAATTTCTTAGATTTACATTTTTTTATTCAATTAAACACTGTACTCTTACAATAAATTTAAATGGAAACTTCACTTCTAAAACAGAACAATTTAACAACTGAATTCCATTAATTTATAGAAAAATTATGTCAAAGAATTCTCAGCCTGCGAACGAAATGTTTGTCCTTTACTATGGTTTTAGAGAAATAAATTAATCACATCCAATTCCTTTCCGAAAAGTTTGTTTACGTTCGGAAAGAAATTTTAAATGCCGAAAACTCTTAATGTATACATTTTAGGTAGATTTCGTAAGAAATACTACCTATTACATTCTCACCTAAGTTGGAAATTTTGAAAAATTTTTGCAGATCTACGCCGATCATGACTCCCAGAACCCAAAACCACCCCCAGTTCAAAAGTTTATATATCTATCTATCTATCTATCTATCTATCTATCTATCTATCTATCTATCTATGTCACTTTTTTCTGACCACGATAACTGGAAAAATTCTGCATAAATCTCTTCCAAACTGATACATAAAATCAAAGGTCATAAAATCTCGGTCAAGTTCGTTAATGGGCAAAATCGAACCAAGGGGGGGGGGGGAAATGGGGGGGCTTTTTGTGAAAACAGAAAAATCCTCATAATTTCTTTATTATTATACGTATCGAATCCGTTTAAAGTTATTATTACTTCTAGGAAAAGGGCCGAAAATGTAGGTATGGCAGATTTTTGATATAATTAAAAATGGCCCCAAGGGGGGGAAAAAAGGGGGGTTTTAGGAGAAAAAAAATCATAGCTTCGTCAATTCACAAGATATCAAATCCGCGTAAATTTATTATTAATCCTCTTAGTATTATCTAAAACTTTTATATTGACAAGTTTTTTATAGGACCAACCGTTATAGCAAAAAAAAATTAAAAACAAAACAAATCCCTGCCGGCTCCGCCTGCAAACAAGTTATTTTTCGAAGTAGACGGTTCCAACTCCCGCATCTTTTCGAAACTGATACATAAAATCAAGGGTCATAAAATCTCGGTCAAGTTCGTTAATGGGCAAAATCGAACCAAGGGCGGGGGGGGGGAAATGGGGGGAGGGCTTTTTGTGAAAACAGAAAAATCCTCATAATTTCTTTATTATTATACGTATCGAATCCGTTTAAAGTTATTATTACTTCTAGGAAAAGGGCCGAAAATGTATGTATGACAGATTTTTGATATAATTAAAAATGGCCCCAAAGGGGGGGGAAAAAGGGGGGTTTTAGGAGAAAAAAAATCATAGCTTCGTCAATTCACAAGATATCAAATCCGCGTAAATTTATTATTAATCTTCTTAATATTATCTAAAACTTTTATATTGACAAGTTTTTTATAGGACCAACCGTTATAGCAAAAAAAATTAAAAACAAAACAAATCCCTGCCGGCTCCGCCTGCAAACAAGTTATTTTTCGAAGTAGGCGGTTCCAACTCCCGCATCTTTTCGAAACTGATACATAAAATCAAGGGTCATAAAATCTCGGTCAAGTTCGTTAATGGGCAAAATCGAACCAGGGGGGGGGGAAATGGGGGGCTTTTTGTGAAAACAGAAAAATCCTCATAATTTCTTTATTATTATACGTATCGAATCCGTTTAAAGTTATTATTACTTCTAGGAAAAGGGCCGAAAATGTATGTATGACAGATTTTTGATATAATTAAAAATGGCCCCAAGGCGGGGGGGGGAGGGTGGTTTTAGGAGAAAAAAATCATAGCTTCGTCAATTCACAAGATATCAAAACCGCGTAAATTTATTATTAATCCTCTTAGTATTATCTAAAACTTTTATATTGACAAGTTTTTTATAGGACCAACCGTTATAGCAAAAAAAATCCCCCCCAAAACAAAACAAATCCCTGCCGGCTCCGCCTGCAAACAAGTTATTTTTCGAAGTAGGCGGTTCCAACTCCCGCATCTTTTCGAAACTGATACATAAAATCAAGGGTCATAAAATCTCGGTCAAGTTCGTTAATGGGCAAAATCGAACCAGGGGGGGGGGAAATGGGGGGCTTTTTGTGAAAACAGAAAAATCCTCATAATTTCTTTATTATTATACGTATCGAATCCGTTTAAAGTTATTATTACTTCTAGGAAAAGGGCCGAAAATGTATGTATGACAGATTTTTGATATAATTAAAAATGGCCCCAAGGCGGGGGGGGGAGGGTGGTTTTAGGAGAAAAAAATCATAGCTTCGTCAATTCACAAGATATCAAAACCGCGTAAATTTATTATTAATCCTCTTAGTATTATCTAAAACTTTTATATTGACAAGTTTTTTATAGGACCAACCGTTATAGCAAAAAAAATCCCCCCCAAAACAAAAAAAATCCCTGCCGGCTCCGCCTGCAAACAAGTTATTTTTCGTAGTAGGCGGTTCCAACTCCCGCATCTTTTCGAAACTGATACATAAAATCAAGGGACATAAAATCTCGGTCAAGTTCGTTAATGGGCAAAATCAAACCAAGGGGGGGGGGGGGGCTTTTTGTGAAAACAGAAAAAAAAACCCATAATTTCTTAATTATGATACGTATCGAATCCGTTTGATGTTATTATTACTTCTAGGAACAGGGCCAAAAACTTATGTATGACAGATTTTTTATATAATTAAAAATTGGCCTTAAGGGGGGGGGGGGAAGGGGGGTTTTAGAAGAGAAAAATTCATAACTTCGTCAATTCCCAATATTTCAAATCCGCTTAAATATATTATAAATCCTCAATCCTCTTAATATTATCTAAAACTTTTACATTGACATGTTTTTTATAGGACCAACTCTTATAGCAAAAAAAAAAAAAAAAAAAAAAAAAAAATCCTTTTTGGCTCCGCTTGCAAACAAGTTTCGTTTCGAAGTAGGCGGTTCCAACTGCAGCATCATCCGCAAAAAGGTCATTTCTTCCGCAATTCCCGACAAACAGGCACCCCACGTTCTGCGTCTTCGAAATCTACCTGTGCCTGTAGGCCGAGCCGTCAGGGATTTTTTTAAGTGAAACCTCTTCTCTTAAAAATTACAGTGGAACCCCGATTTTACGTAACCCGTTTCGTACGTTATCCCGCTTCCTACGTTATTTTTCGTCGGTCCCAGAAAATTCCTATTCCGATAATGTTAAAAGTACCTCGATTCTACGTTATTTACTCTTAGCGTTTCCCGCTTGGTACGTCATTTTAGACGAAGTACCTCAGGAAATTTTATCTTTTTTCACTCATGGAAATTTTTTTAAAAGAACAAAAATACTTTCCACTTGGTCAACTGGTTGTTTGTTACCAAAAACAGTTCAAAGTAACGAAGAATTATTATTCGTCTATCAGCACTTGACCAAACCTGCGTCACGTGATATCGGAGGGGGGGAGTTGATTATTTTCCGTCGTTCATTCATTTCAACCCGCAGTGGAGTAGCTTTCTTTTGCTATCTCTTAATGATTGTCAGTCAAAGGAAGGATGTCTAAAAGAAAATGTTTCTCTGCAGCCAAAAAGACAGAAATTATCGAAAAATCCAAAGTTTTTAAAGGAACTAAAGTGGATCTCGTAAAATCGTTCGGTATCGCTTATTTCACGTTACAAGCCATCCTAAAACAAGAGGTCTCTGTGGAATTAAAATCTGAAAAACTGGGAAATTTGTCAAAGAAAAGAAAAACATTGAAAACCTTTTCTTTTGAGGAACAGGAAAAGATTTTGTACGAGTGGTTTAAACAAGTCCGTGCTGCCAAGATTCCAATCAATGGCTCAATTTTGTAAGAAAAGGCTCTTGAAATTTCTTCTCGACTTGTAATGCAGAATTTCATGGCATCCAGCGGTTGGATCGACCGATTCAAGAAGAGGTATAATTTGTCTTACAAGTTTATTTGTGGTGAGGCAGATGGAGTAAATACTGCGGTCGTTCAGGAATGGATGGGCAAAAACTTTGCCTTCTGTTGTGTGTAATTACTCAAAAAAGACATCTTTAACGCAGATGAGAACGAATTGTTTTTTAATCTCTTCCCTGATAGAACATACACCGTGAAAGGAGAAACGTGGCACAGTCGGAAGCTATCAAAAGTTTTGTTATTACAAAACTGTGAGAAGCTAACACCTTTCGTGATTGGTAAATCCAAGAAGCCCCGATGCTTCAAAAACATTAAAAGTTTGCCTACAGATTACAATGACAACCACAATGCTTGGATGACCCTAAATCTTTTTCAAGATTTTGTAATAAAATTGAATATAAAAATGAGCTTACAAAATCGAAAAATAATTTTATTCGTAGATCAGTACACTCATGTTAATCAGAATTTAAACAATGTGCGTACAGAATTTTTCCCACCCAACTGTACCAGTTTACTTCAGCCATGTGACTTGCAAATAAACAGATCCTCCGAAATGCATTATAAAAAGCAACTGGTAAGAAAATGCCCTTTTTTCACTTGATTCAGTCAAGATGCTTAGAAAACAAAGCTAAATGTGCTGGATGCATTTCATTTCATCTCATTGGCATTGGCATGGAATGGTGTAGATGAAAAATGCATGTCAAATGCTTTTCTGAAGGGAGAATTTTCAAAATCCGAAATTATCAGTGAAGCGCCGTAGGAAGAGCTCTCTATGGAAGACTACACAAAAGAGGATGAATTTATACTTGCAGACATCAATGTTGATGAATACATTAATTGCGAGAAAGATGTTATCGCTACCACAGATATTCAGACTATTTCCGATTTCATTTCACAGTATTGAAGTGAGGATGATATTGATGAAGATTCAGAAAATAGTTTTATATTATATTAAAATTTTAAAGAAATTTTAACTGGACATGAATATTAAGAAAAAACATTGCAAAAACTTGCATGTATTGAAAATACAGTATAGGTGAAATTACACTTAAAAGGAAAACGCAATAAAGAATAACAGACTTTCTTAAATACTAATATGGTATTGGTAAGTTTAATTTTGTATAATTAGTTTTCTTGAAGTGTTTTTCTCTATTTGACCCCGATTTTACGTTTTCCCGTTTCGTACGTTTTTTTCTGCTGGCCCCGTGAAAAACGTAAAATCGGGGTTCCACTGTATTTTATTTTTAAAGAACTTTCAAAAAATGTAAATTTTATGAAGTTATATATATATTAAAGTATGAACACTACGTCTGATTACTTTATTTTACCATATTATAAGAACACACATTTTATCAGACAGTTAAATGCACCAAACCAACATGAGTGAAAAATTGACTTGCGCCAGGTCTCGAACCTAGGACCTTCAGCTTACCGTGCTATCGCTTTACCACTAATCCACCCAGACCGATATCCTAAACCGGCAATTTCTCATTCTTATTCCTGTTGGAAACAGTCATCGGCCACAATTTGCAGTCACATTTAATTGTCTGATAAAATGTGTGTTCTTATAATTATGAAGTTTTATCTAAAAAAATATCTTCAGAAAAAATGGCTGACTTGCAGATGAAATTTGATATGATTAACCCGCAACTCATTTGTGCTATTATAATACAGATGGTACACGGTTGTTGGCAGAGTTTTATCTCTGTTTTGGCATAATTTTTTAGTTGCCAAGTTAATTAACAGTTTTTTGTTTATTAAGGATAGAAATTTATTTATTTTTTCACTGGATTTTATAAAAGCACGTAGATTAGGTTATTACTTGTCCAAAAAGTTCAATCCTTTTTCATTTCTGCCCTATATTTTTGTCTGTAGGTTGTTTGAAAAAAAGAAGTTTGACGAAGAAAAAAGTGATCATTTTAAGTAACTCGACGTTTTAAAAAAAAATCTATATCTCTGTTTATAAATCACTTATGAAGATGATTTTGATCTCAAATTGAAGAATTTCTTCATTAGATTCTTTTAGTTTTCGTTTTTTTTTAATGTGACGCTTGGTTCATTTGATATCTGATATTTTAATCTGGCATGTTTGGTCGATTTAACATTGCGGAGTTTCTTCCTGTAAGTAAGCAGTAGCGGTTTGTAATCCAGTTCTTGGCGTTGTTTGTTTGGCGTATTTTTTTTTATAGCTTGGCTTGGCAGAGCGACCGCCCTGCTTGATTATGGAATAGGTCAGCATTAAAAAAATGAATAATTGTGTTAAATTATGGTGTCTATGGGGAAAAATCATTTCCGTTGGATTCAAATTGGGTTTGAATGAAGTTACAATTTACAATACTTAAAATACAATGAAATTGATATGTCTTACTGAGGTGGACAAAAATATGGTACTCGTCCAGAATTAAATAAAAATCATGCACTCGCGACATCATAATTCACTTTTATATTTTAACAGAATAAATAGGCTACTATAATTTGTGACTCGTGCTATAGTCAGTATATATACGTCAGGACACAAAGCCGTTATCATTATCTTTTTATGCGTGAAGATTTCGCTATGGTACTCCATTGTAAAATTTGGTAATTTTTGAAATTCAATATTTGAAATACGGCATAATCATTAGATTTGAAATTTATATCAAGAAAAATACAATTTTTTACCTTTCTAACGCAGTTTGTCTAACAACATTCTGACAAATACTTTTCCAGCTATTAATTTTTTCAGTAACTTCAAATGTTTTATTTTCCGAGATTAATCTGTGGCAACGATTAGCGAAAATCCAAGTCGTCAGCAACACATACCTTTTTATTAAAGAGGATGACAGAGAAAATTAACATTGAATTGCCCTGGTCGACATATAACAAGTAACATTTGCTTAAACTAACATTTTAGAGAATAACACAAAACATTTTCTTGTATGTTACATTTCTTAATTTTGTAATGCTCTCAATTTTATTGTATTTATTTGATTGTATCTGATTTATTTGATGATATTTGTAACGGGATATAACGGGAGGCCATTGTATTACTTAATCCGTGTCTTCAATTTCGAGTGTAGATTGAATCGTTTATTTTTTTTAAATTGCTTAATAGGCGTATAACCAACATAGTGAAAAAGTACCCAAGCCGGGACTCGAACCCGGGTCATCAGATTAGCGCACATATTAATATGAATTTATTCAATTGTCGATGCTGGATTTTCTTTGATTTCGTGTTTGCCCCAGGGTTGGCGGCTCACGGATAATATTCCATCTTGTGCTGCGTTTGTAGCCTTGCCAACATGTTATTGTGAAAAAGTTCCAGGCTGAGTATCGTTCCCAAGTGGTTCAGTTGGTAGAACGTCAGTGCGCTAATCTGATGACCCGGGTTCGAATCCCGGCTTGGGTACTTTTTCACTATGTTGGCTGTACGCCTATTAAGCACTTAATATTATATATATATATATATATTATGAATGCAAGGCGTGAGAAATTTTCTCTGGAAAAATTTCCAAGTATTAATATGAATTTGTAGATTGAATCTTTTGACAAAATTTGAAAGTAGCAAAGTATAGCGTCTAACTTTTGAAAAGTATTTTGTAGTCTCTACTTTTTTTTAAATAAGTAGTTGTAATTGTAGTTAACTACATTTTTGATAAAGTAGTTGTAGTTGGATACAAAAATTAAGTATTTTTTCCGACTACTGATACCACATTAAATGGAAGTTCCTGTCTGTTTAGTCCACGTGTACAAAATTTGACTCCAACCCCCAAACAAACCATCCAACTAGAATCTAAGTTTGTAGTTCGATTCTGTGGAAGCAGAGCATAGTGGCATTATAAGATTATATGGATTCTTCTTGCTCCGAAACGAAATTTATGATTATTTTCTCATCCAAAGTGCACCGAAAACGTGTATTTTACAGCATTGTGGTCGAATTTAACATTTTTAAAACACTGGGTTCATAAATTGAGGATTAAACACATAATGCTAATTTTCTAATATAAAATTTAATCGTGGGTAGTCAAAATAAACTGAAATAAATGGCAGATGTAGTAAATACGTTCTACCCCAATAGCACAACCAGTCGATATGACGTCACTGTAACGTCACAAAGAATCACAAACGTTCCTATCACTACGGTGAACCGAAATGTAATATCTTTTATTCGTCTCATTATTACTCTCGAGTGACCGTCATTTGGTAAAGTTAACCTGACGGCTGCTTTTTGATGAGTCACCATTACCAGGCGACGACGTTACAATGACACCATATTGTGAGCTTCACGTGACCGTCATTAAGACACTTCATTGTGAAGTCGCCATGATAGTTGCTTTGTGACACGTCTCCAAGTGGGTGGTGCCAGGGCCTGATTAACGCACAGGCCAGCTAGACCTCGGCCTTGGGCCCACTGCTGGTGGGGGCCCCAAAATGAGAAAAATGATTTAGAAAAAGTTTCTTAAAAATGGAGTTTTTTGCAATTATTTTCTCAAAAACAGAACAAAACATTTTGTTTAACTTGTAAACTGCATCATTATATCTAATAGTAATCCTCGAAAAAAATTCTAGCTACTATTTTAATTTGAGGGGGCCCCAAATAGTTGCTGGGCCTTGGGCCCCAGACGATCTTAATCGGGCTCTGGGTGGTGCTTTGTGACAAGTCTCCATTTGGTAACTTGTCATAAAGCAACACTTGTGGTAGCTTGTCACAAAGCAACAGTAGAGTCTTCAAATGTCGGTCACCCGAGAGTCCCCATTTGACTTCATTTCACCCGATGACTCATCATAAAGCGTCAGTCACGCTGACTTCTCATTGGAGTCACCAAGTGACGATCAGTTGAGAGAGAGTAATAATGGAACGAATGAAATATATCATATTTTGGTTCACCGTAGTCCGTAGTGGCTGTGATACTTGTAATCATTTGTGACGTCAATGCGACGTCACATCGACTGACAGTGCTATTAAGATAGTAGTTATTGCTATGCCTACTGTTTATATAACTTTAATTTTTATTTTTCGCAGTTAATTTGTGTGCTTGAAAATTAGCATTTTGTGTTTCTCCTTTAATTTACGGAATCCAGCGTAAAATACCGCTTTCGATAAAGCTCGGAATCAATAAAATACTAAAAGAAAAGATTGCTTCAAAGTAGCACTGTTTTCTTCATTATAACGATAAAAATATTTTTAAAAAATAATTTTAAAATATTCAATATTTACCCTAAGAATTGCGCCTAACTTCATGACTGCAATTCAAGTTGTCCCAAAAAAATTCCGTTACAGTACGTTAATTTGGCATGGGTCCTTGGGAATTATGATAAATTCAACGCTTCGATTTACGTTGGTAAGAAGCGTGAACAAGTGAATTTATTAAAAAATATATAATTTTTGCTCTGTTTCTTTTTTTATAATATGGCAGAAGGAAAGAAAAAAAACACATTATTGAAACTATCTTCAGGATTTCTAAAAGGTTTTCTCACCGTATAATCATAATTTAATTAATATTAAACTATTAACTAATAAAAGCAAGTTTTAAAAAATCATTACAATTTCTTTCTATATAATTTCTATATTTGTTTTTATTGTCTCCTGTTTAGTTTAAAAATATTTCCTTGCTGCAGTTTCACAGCCAGTTGGCATATTTTAGAGAGCGTGGTTTGGCCCATAATTAACTCCAGTGTTCTTGTTACTCGTATATATTAGTCGTAACACAATAAAGAATATTGGACAATTTATCACCTGTGCCCGGCTAACGGAAAATTATCAATTTCTGATTAAATTCTAAAAACATTAAAATGTTCACTGCAAAAAATAATTGTTGATTTTACAGTATAAAACTGGCATCCCAGCTGCCAGTATTATACCGTAAAATTAACAGTATTAAACAGTAAAATAAGCAGTAATACGCTGCCGCGCAAGCAGTTACACAACCGCGCTGCGCGGCAGCTGGGGTGCCAGTTTTATACTGTAAAATCAACAATTATTTTTTGCAGTGTTGTATTGTCATCGAAAAGACACCCGTGTACATAATTACAGTTGAACTTCCCTTTAACGAAGTCCCTATTTAACGAAGTTTTCTACTTAACGAAATTTTCTGCAGAACTTTGACTCTGAACACCATTAGCATGTAAATTAAACTCCATATTACGAAAAATATATTCTATATAACGAAGTTTATTCCATTTTTGTACCTGTACAGAATTCAAACTAAGAGGTTGCTGTTGCGATGTATATGCGAATTTATGTCAGCGGATTGTATGAAAGTGAACACATTTAAATAATTTCCACTCGGCTTGGTGCTAAATAAAAAAATATATATATTCACACTAAGAAAAACACTTGTTATCATTACTCTTCCACACTGAGACTCGGTTGGGGGATGTCTATATCTCCTTTTTACATTCAGTGATATAGAATATGCAGTGGCAGTGACGCAATGGCGTCATATGCATTTTGAAGCAAAAAAAAAAAGTCAATCACAGTCAGACATTACCATAGTCTGGCCTTCCATTGCTGATAGACAATTGCTTTGTGCCTCCACAAATAATGTGCTTCAAAAGACAAAATGCAAATAGATGAACATCAAAGTTATTACTTACCCATCATACTATAGGGTAAGTCTTGTAATCGTTTTGAAAATCGAAAAAAAAAAAATTGACGGATTTACACGTTTCAGACACTGGAGATTCCGAAAAACATATTTTTAGAAAAAAAAAAAAAATTGCCGTCCGTCTGTGTGTCTGTAAACGCTCTATCTCCCGAAAAAATTGAGATAGAGACTTGCAATTTGGTATGTACTTTGTATGTAATAATGGGAAGAAGCCTATTTCATTTCAATAACCTCGATTAACCGGAACTATTTTTTTCGGACTCTCGAAATATTCGTTCTGATAAAAGGTATATAAAAATTTTCGAAATTGTTTATTTTAAGAAATGAATATAAAAGACAATAAAAAAACATAAATTTTGCATAAAGCATGAAGTCGATCGGATAATGAGTTGCCGAGATATTTGGAATCCTATTTTCCACACTCTTCGATTTTTCATGACCCTGTATTTCATCCAAATTTCACTTTAAAGATATATTTTAATTGAAAAGTTGACGCTTAATCAGATTCAATAAACCGCTAGTTAATAGGATTATTATTTTTGGAGTTATACAGAAAAATCTCTTTCAAGCAATTCAGGAATCGAGCCTTTAAAGTTTATGACGTCATCAAGCCACGATTTTATTTGAATTGCAATGCATTTTATAAGTAGTTTACACATTTTTCTTTTAATATTTTACATTATGCGTATCCATGATGGGTAAGTATTACGGTGGCCCCCAACGACTAGTTTTTGTTCCTGCCAATACCAGGGTTCCTACGCCATTTACCACAATTTTTAACAGAATTGTTCTATTTAATATTCAAAAAGAAGAAATTGTAGGCCCCTCGTATAATTACAGGATTTGTAATAGTTTCCTGCATTTAAATAAGGCAAACAATTCTATTAAAAATTGTGGTAAAAGGGTACGAACCCTGAATCCAACTTCTAAACTTCAGCCATTAGTCTATTCTCTAAGGAATAATAAAAAATCTTGAAGTACATTATCAAAACAGACAGAAAAAAGACAATGTAGTGAAAACATTAGTTTGAGAACCTGTGTATCAGAGCTGATGAAAGCTTGAGCCGAAGCTTGGGAATGTGACTTGATTTCATCGACCGTACACAACTGTTTTGTAAAAGACGACTTCATAATTTAAACTGGATCAAATGCTTTTGAATCCAACACCTGTTTGTCATATCTGAAGGAAAAATTTCACGAATTTAAGTTGATTTCTATTTAACGAATTTTCTTCATAACGAAGTTTTTAAGTGTAATGAGGAGACTTCGTTAAATGGAAGTTTCACTATATTATAATTCTAGCCTATCAGGAAGTGAGTAAAAATTCGATTACAAAATTCCATCTTTACATAAAACAAGTTGGAAATTGTACGTCAAACGTTACAAACGAGGTGCGTTCGTACGCACGTTTTAGAATTAAATTCATGATATCCCGTACGTAGAACGGGTTAAACAGCTAGTTAAGTATATATTTTATGACACTGTTCATACAAATATCTTAACTAGTTATATAAATATTCAGATATATATGTATCAGCTAGTTATATAAATATTCAGATCTTGATGATTTTTAATTATGTGAAATGAATTATATCGTCTGCAGATTAATTTCTGTAATAAAATAAGTATCTCGGTCGCTTGACGATTTAACATCCATCGGAAGCTCCTATAACAAAAAAGCACCGATTTAAAAAAAAATCAAATTTCTTAATAAATATTTTTATTAATATTTCCTAAAGTTTTGATTCGATTTTAATAAAATTTGAAATGTCTCGACAAAATTCTGCAAAGATAATATATCTTAAATTGCAAATCATTTGGTTGGGTAGTTTTTGCGTTGTTATATGCGGACAGACAGACAGACGGACGGACAGACAGACGGACAGACAGACAGACAGACGGACGGACAGACGGACGGACAGACGGACGGACCAAACGACGACTATAGGTGCTACGTATTTATATAATTACGAACGCACCTAAAAAAACCAAGTTCGGTTAAATAAAAGGCGTGTAAAAAACGTAATTATGCAAGCTTTTCAAAAAATCGTGGTAGGTAGTCGATTGATGTACGTATTTTTTAAAAAAAATAATAGCATTAAAGTTAGGATAGTTTATGTATCATGAAACATACATAAGCTAAACAAGTTGGAAATTGTACGTCAAACGTTACAAACGAGGTGCGTTCGTACGCACGTTTTAGAATTAAATTCATGATATCGCGTGCGTAGAACGGGTTAAACAGCTAGTTAAGTATATATTTTATGACACTGTTCATACAAATATCTTAACTAGTTATATAAATATTCAGATATATATGTATCAGCTAGTTATATAAATATTCAGATCTTGATGATTTTTAATTCTGTGAAATGAATTATATCGTCTGCAGATTAATTTCTGTCATAAAATAAGTATCTCGGTCGCTTGACGATTTAACATCCATCGGAAGCTCCTATAACAAAAAAGCACCGATTTAAAAAAAAAAAAATCAAATTTCTTAATAAATATTTTTATTAATATCTCCTAAAGTTTTGATTCGATTTTAATAAAATTTGAAATGTCTCGACAAAATTCTGCAAAGATAATATATTTTAAATTGCAAACCATTTGGTTGGGTAGTTTTTGCGTTGTTATATGCGGACAGACAGACAGACGGACGGACAGACAGACGGACGGACAGACGGACGGACCAAACGACGACTATAGGTGCTACGTATTTATATAATTACGAACGCACCTAAAAATGTTTCAATTGCTGAATATATATTCTCATGTTCTAAAGTAACCGTGCACTTCAATCATAAAGATGAAAGAGTTTTCTAAAATTGACTTAATTTTCAATGAATTTTTATTCCGTACGTGCTAAGGTTTAAGACATATAAATTAAAATAATTATTGAAATTAGATTTACATAGCTAATGGGAATTCTAAGTTGTTTTAAATGTAAATATCTCGAGAAAATGCGATGCTTTATTTCCACACCCTTTTATACGACTAATGATTTACTGTATATTTTGTTTCTTTATTTGTTTCTCTCTATTCTAAAAAAAAAAAAAAGTAACCAACGATGCCACCGCTGTCAATGAATTTTTTGTGTCCGGAGGTCTTTGTCAGCTAATATTAAGAAAACTGATTGCATATAAAAATATAAAAATTGGTAGTTTAATAGAGAAATATTCGATAAACACGCTGAAGCAGACCGTTTTTAAATCCAAGAATTATTTTAAGAGATGTTTAATATTGAAGTCGGTCAAATTGGGTTTTATAGGGGAAAAAATTATACGTTATAATTTAACTATAATTTGAAAGAATATAGTTGACGAGCTTGCGATGTGCAGTGTGCAATTATTTTTTTAATTTGACTCATATTTTGAGGGTGTTTAAAAAAAAAAAAAATGCAAATTTTCATTATTTAAATGGAGATTTATTTCACATTTCGAAAAGGCATTATCGAATAGTTAATATTGTTGCCAAGGGGCAATACTTGTCATTCTAAATTAATCTATAATAATAAGAAAATAAGTTTGTGAGTGTGTCTGTCCGCTATGCTTTGAACAGACCTGCAAGCAGAGCACCAAGATTTGGCAGGAAGGTGCCTTTGTATCTGTATCGAGGCCCAATTTTGTATTTTTTTAATTCTATTTTTTATACGATTTTTAGCGTTTTTCCAAGTTTTGCGGGGATTTTTTTACTTTATTAAAATAAATCCGATTTCAATCTTTTGGCCTAGTATAGTAAATTTTGCCCTTATTCGGAATTCGTAAAACGATTTTTGAATGCTTTAATGCGATTTTTAGAATTTTTTCGCGTTTCGCGTCGAATTTTTGACATTAGTAAAAGATAATCCGGTTTCAAACTTTTATATAATATAGTATTTAATATTGTAAATTTTGTCCTTTGCGATATTTGAAGTTTTGGCGATTTTTCGCCTTTCTCGGCGATTTTTTTCATATTCGTGAAAGAATCTCGGTTATAATATTATACCAACTATAGTAAATTTTGTCGACTTTTGAATTTGTCGAATTTTTTAATGCGATTATTAGGGTTTTTTTCGCGTTCTGTGGCGATGATTTGATATTGGTAAAAGGAATTCGGTTCCAAACTTTTAGCTTAATAATCAATTTTGTCCTCCACGAATTTTGAATTTTTTGCGTTTTTTTACGTTCTGCGGCGATTTTTGGATTTCCGTTTAAAATGTTTTAGACTATATAGGAAATTTTGTTCTCTGCGATTTGGGAATTCTTATCGATTTTTAATGGGATTTTTAGCGTTTTACGGCGATTTTTTTTTTTTGTATAGTTATGAAAGAATTCCGGTTTCAATGTTTTAGGCCACTATACTAAATTTTGTCCCCTGCGATTTTTGAATTTTTAGAGATTTTTTTTGCAATTTTTGGCGGTGTTTTTTTCTGCGTTTTGCGGTGATTTTTCTCCATTAGTAAAAAGAAATCCGGTTTATATCTGCTAGTCAAAAATAGTAATGTTTGTTCTCTTTTCAATAAAGTTTATTTGGAATATGTGCAGCGGTTTTTAAATTTTTTCCACGAATTTTATTGCAATTTTCATAGTTTTTTCGCGTTTTGTGCGGGTTTTTTTTTTTTTATGGGCTCGGGCATTGATAGGCGGTTCAGCTTCTAAATAAAATAAAACGGAAAATTCCCGAGTTACGAAAACTTAGACCTGAAACAATCCTTACACCGGCAGTATAAGAACACATTCTATGTAACTGATCGAATTCAAATATAAACAAGAAAGAAAAATCATGCATCCAGCATAGATTATGAAACACTTTCCAAAAATAACATATTATTATTAAGAAAATTATTTTTTTCCTAGAATAAAACGAGATATATAAATAAGCAATTTAAAAAAACACTCAGCAATTGTTGCCCATATTCGAAGTATTTCGTGCAGCCCTGTATATTATCTACAGAATTTGTAAACAACACGTAATGCACTAAAAATTACATAAAAATGCATACCACAGCAGAAAAGGCAATTCCAGCAATTCCCGATCATAGTCAGTCCTTTAACCGAATTCTTTCGAACGTCTCTGTAAATGAACGATAAATCCTACACACTCTATTATTTATATAAAATAAGTTGTAGTGAACTTTAGTTATCCCTTTAAATATAATTATGTTTCAAGTATTATAACATGCTCAAAATGCACCGCAAACGATTTTTTCCACATAAATCATAATGTAAAGGAATTATTTTGTACGTCCCTGTAATTGAATTATAAATGCTACTGCTGTATACTCGCGTGAAAGCATATACTATAATCCACCTCAGTAATGCACAATAATTGCATTATGTTCAATTTCATTATGCTTAAAATATCGTAACATCAATAAAATGCGCCGCAAACGATTTTTCCCCATAGACCATAATGTAATGGAATTCTTTTGTGTGTCCCTGTAAATGGACTATTAAAGCTACACACTTCATTTTCGATACCGAACATTCTATAGTAAAATTCGATAATGTGTGAAAATTTCATGACAACCGAGTATATTTACGAGAGTTAGAGAACGGACAGACGGGCGGACGAACGGACAGACAGACAAACCTAATTCATAAACAATTTTCAACTATATTTCAAAGTGGTAAAAAGGATTTCTAACACAAAAGGAATGCTTTTTTGAAACAAAAGAGCATTGTAGGCGTACTATTCTTCGAAGTTATGTGAACAAAATATCTTTTCGTACTAAATTCATGTGTGCTGTAAAACTTTGTAATTCACTATTTTCCTGCTTATCCTGTATATCGTATAATTTTCAAAATCGGTATAAGCTAATTCTTTACTTTGCAGCTAGGAGGTGTTTTAAGCCGTCTCATCGAATAAGGGCATGGCTACTTTAATGTACATCGACTCCATATTTATGGCTGTAGCTGCAGAAGTTCAAAAGTTAAGGAAAAGAGATGAAAAAGGATTTTACTGGACAACCTATAGTTACTTTTAAATATTAGAATCGGCACCTTTAAATCTTCGATAGTTTGTGAATTATTGATTTTTAAAATGTTTCTTAACTTTTGGATCACCCAGTATATATGTCTTTTATCCAGTAGTTTTTAATGCGAATATTTATATTTTGATTTTTACACTGAAAAAGAAGTGTCAATTACTGGTGAAATCTCATTTTTAGGGTTTCGTTCATCTCACGAAACCCTATTGCTCCCGCTTCGTTATCTGTCTGTCACAGAGCCATTCTCGAAAACTATGTAACTTACAGAGTTGAAACTTCGTGTATAAATCAGAATATCAGCTGTAAAGAGCTGAAAATATTAAAATTTGAAAAATTCGTATTATTTTAATAAATAGAGTTAAAAAACCAAAATTCTAATAACCTTTTTCTATTAAATTTAAACATTTTTCGTTATAGCAGATGCCAAAAATTTAAAATCCACGATGAAATTCTTTCTACAATAATTAATTTTCTATCAGACGATTTTCACGTGAAAAATGAAAATGAAATAAAAAGTTTCACCCGTTGAAAAAAAGATTAATATGAAATAAAATTGATTGACGTCATAAAATAAAACGGAAAATGTCTAAGATTTCTCAATAATACAAGGAGTATGAGTATGTGGATGTACACAAAGCAGATTAATATCACGTCATTAGAGAATTAAAAAGAAAATCTGACGTCCTATTGGAAGTTTAACGAATTTTTCAGATGTTTGAGAATAATACAAAGTGAGTATCAATATGAATAATAGAGAAAAGTAAATATATGAGTTTGAGGAATGTATTGAATCATGATAAAAACCCGATTATGGAAATATTCACATATTTTAACATTTTGAAGACGTCCAACATGTTTAATTTTGAAATTATATATTTTTTAAATATCGCATTTAGTCCGTATGACGGATATTATTATGACAGAATATAATAGCGGGTTTCGCCCCCTATCCGGCTGGTTTAGATTTTCGAAAAAACGGAAAAATAAACCGGTAAATTTTTACTTTATAAAAAACATGACTGTTTTTTTGTTGTTGTTGCTAAATTATATTTATTTGGATTTATTAAAGAAAGGATAAAGTGTTTTGAAAGGAATATTAAACGAAACCCTTTATGCGATCTTCGATCACACTTACCCACTTGTTTAATTTATACTATTAATAATTGAAATCGGAGAAAAGAAAAGGGGTTAGTAATTCTCATACATTAATTGGTATTTACGCATATTTGCAGAAAAATATGTCAATAGTTATATTAGGAAAAAATAAAAAATAAAACTTGAAGAAATTTCCACTAAATGGTCAATTACTGGTGTACTCACACTCACCCTATTCATTTGTTTTGAAATTTTGAAATTTTTTAAGAGAATTCGATTTATTTATTTATTCTTAAGTTTAATAATATAACTGCTGAAAAATATGTTTACCTCGACGTGAACAGAAATGAAGAATTATTCCTTTATGATTCGAATCGCGCACAGAACGCACATTTATTTTAATTTGAAGATTGTCCCTTGACAATTTTCCAGCACGTGGCACATAGTGAAATTTTGTCATTATTTGGTGAGGTGGGCGTTGCAGAAAACGTGTGAATGAAATTCCAATCAGCTACTCGAAAACACACAACGTCATAATTGCATCACGGCAATGTATGACGAAATGCAAGGATACACTTCAGCGCAAATAGTATGAAAAAAAAGAATCCCGCACGTTTACAGTTTTGACAGTGATCGCAAGCTCGTCAGATGTTCATACAGCAAAGTATCTTTTGTGAAATATCATAAATGTTTGAAGATTTTATCGTTGAATTGGATTGTTTGGAATTATGAAAGTTATGAATAAATATGTATGTAATAAAACAAGTATCAGAATGTGTAATGGTTAGGGGAATATAAAATATAACAAGAAAGAAAAATCACGCATTCCGTATATAGATTATAAAAGAGTATGAGAATTTTGTTACGATACTTAAATTTTTCATACTATGAAAGGATTTATCTAAATAAAAAATTTAAAAAACACATACTATAATTAAAAACCCTTTTTCAGCAATTGCTGCCCATAGACGGTAATGTACACATATTATTTTAATGTACATTCCTGTATATGATCTAAAGATTTTTACACATATCATGTGTACATGCAAATGAACAATAGTCTATGAACACGATTTTCTATAGGAAGCATATTGCAGTTCATATCAATAATGTATATCAATTTCGGTTGTTTGAAGAAGTGTAACACCATTGAAATGTACTTGAAACCGTTATTGCTGAAACCATGATGCATCCGAATTTTTTTAGCGACGTTATAAACGAACTATAAATGTGGCGCACTCCATTTTCAATAGACAACATGCTATAGTAAACTTCAATAGCATATGACAGTTTTCTGGCAATCCAATTATATTTACTAAAGTTAGAGCGTGGTTAGACAGACAGAAATACAGACGAACCGAAATCATAAATACTTTTCAATTATGTTCTAAATTTTTAAAAGGGACATTTTTTTCTTTTAGCTGAGTGAGCATGAGCGTTTTCTGAAAAAATTCCGGTGGAGGAGGTGTGTGTGTGTGGGGGGGGGGGGGGGGGGGGGGAGAGAGAGAGAGAGAGACAGATACAAAGTTAAAAAGGGTCTCATATATGATAAACATACTTACAGCAAACATATTGACAGAAATGTTTAGGGGCTACTTCACTCAGTCGAAAACACCCGCTCGCTAATGTTAATCCTAATGCCGGAAATAATTTACGATATCTCGTTCTCATTTCAATATTTTTAAATGATTTTTTTTTTTTTGCATTGGATAGCTGAGACTAATCTCTATGCTCGCTCCTTTGTACTTTTTCGATTTTGATTACGAGTTTTTTTTTTTTTTTTTTTTTTTTTTTTTTTTTTTTTTTTTTAAGATACTTTCACTTTCGGAACCGGTTTCGAAAGTGAAAGTATCCTCAATAAAGAAAAAAAAACTGCAACAAAAATCGAAAAAGTACAAAGGATCATGCATAGAGATTGACCTCAGCTATCCAATGCAAAAATCATTTAAAAATATTGAAATGCGAACGAGATATCGTAAATTATTTCCCCCATAGGATTAACATTAGCGAGCGGGTGTTTTCGCCTGAGCCTCTTAACGAATGTCACACTCACAATTGTAAGATTGCGGCGATATAACAGAAAACCTTAAGTCTTTCATATCAGTATAATACACATGATCTTTAATACATTCTAATATAAAAATTTCTCTGCACACAAATAAATATTTAAATGTTGCTGCTGCATTGTGCATCAAAGTTCAAAAATAATTCCTGTATATCCTATATTTTTACAGTATCATTGTAATGATTTAAATTTCCTTATTACACACTATGGAGTGCTAGCTTGTTATTAGTTACTCTGATTACTCGGTTTTACACATTACTTGTAAAACTGTTACGAGTGTTTATTTCTCAATAAAGTGAAAGATAATTTGTAAATAACTACAAAAGTTTTTTAAAATTAACGCACTTTTAGTCGACATATACTTAAGAAAAATTCATAAGCCACAACTTGAACCATAAAATTGTCGTAAACGATTTAATTACGATAAGCAAATTATACAAAGTATCGCAGTGATTCGCAGAGCAAACCTAAGGCTTCAATAAATGCTAATTTTGCAAAGCGAAACTGGACCAGATTTGTAACATTTATACTTTCGTGAATCAGAAAGAAATTCCCACCGCATTGTTTTCCTATCTTAAATATACTCAATATCTCGCTAGCTAATTGTGATCCATAAAGCTATAGAAGTCCACCTGTAAAACTGCTTTTTCAGCAATAAGATTCCGAGTGCAGAGAAGCAACTTATGTCAGTTCATAATATTATGCACAGCAAATGTATTTGTGGGTATCTGTGTATGTATTTGCATTGCATATGTATGCAAGTATATGCACTATTGTGAAAGCAAACCTTTAATTTCCACTTGATCGTTCCAGGTATTTATTTGAGGCGTTTAAAGTCATAGGGGCATGAATCAACAATGTTGAAAATTAGTGTTAATTGCATGGAGATGGAGAGTATCTTGACATACCAATAAGTACTTTATTGCAATTACAAAAAGTTGGAAATTGTACGTCAAACGTTACAAACGAGGTGCGTTCGTACGCACGTTTTAGAATTAAATTCATGATATCCCGTGCGTAGAACGGGTTAAACAGCTAGTTAAGTATATATTTTATGACACTGTTCATACAAATATCTTAACTAGTTATATAAATATTCAGATATATATGTATCAGCTAGTTATATAAATATTCAGATCTTGATGATTTTTAATTCTGTGAAATGAATTATATCGTCTGCAGATTAATTTCTGTAATAAAATAAGTATCTCGGTCGCTTGACGATTTAACATCCATCGGAAGCTCATATAACAAAAAAGCACCGATTTAAAAAAAAAATCAAATTTCTTAATAAATATTTTTATTAATATCTCCTAAAGTTTTGATTCGATTTTGATAAAATTTGAAATGTCTCGACAAATTTATGCAAAGATAATATATTTCAAATTGCAAACCATTTGGTTGGGTAGTTTTTGCGTTGTTATATGCGGACAGACAGACAGACGGACGGACAGACAGACAGACGGACGGACAGACGGACGGACAGACAGACAGACGGACGGACAGACGGACGGACCAAACGACGACTATAGGTGCTACGTATTTATATAATTACGAACGCACCTAAAAAGTGACGTAATTCTCACAGATTCTATCGTCCGCAAGTACATAAGTTTAACGGTCTTTTAACGTAAAATCTTCCATAATTCTAATTTCACTAAAACTTAATAAATATATTAAGTGGTAATTATATGTGAGCGTATAATTTTCATCAAAGACTAGAGTTTGCCTATTACATCGTTCACGTAAAATTCACAGGAGAGTCGATGCCATTAATTAAGTAAGAAATTCTTCATCCGAACCACCCCCCCCCCCCTCCTCCATATTTTTTAATGTCACCTTTATTATGGAAAAGCGCAAGAGAAAAGTCAGTAAAAATCCCGATATTAATCGTTTATCCTGAACTGATACTTATCGGTTATCTTCGGTACATCATACGGTATAACTGATAATTCCTTTAAATTTTAAAATATCTAAATCTATATTTGAAAACATCTCTGCAACGTAATCCTTGTACCCCATTGGAGTATATTCCATTAAAATTTCGAAACTTCTATAATCCTAAATTATAATGCAATAATCGATATGACAATGTTTATCCATAATTGGGGTGCTTAACCATATATAATATGAATATTTTTCCCGATTGAAAGCAGTAAACAACTCTATTGCTTAACATAATAAGGATTTAGGCTTTGAGAATTTTTTGAGCGTGATAAACATTTTGAGATTGTTGGTAGTTATACAGCTCTGAAAAATATTTCGAATAAAAATACAATAAATATATGAGAGTTAAAGATAAATATATATATATATATATTTATTTATTTATTTAACTTTTATGCTTCACGACATTTTAATTTCTCTTTTGTATTGATGTTGCATGTGAATTTTTCGATTATTCTAATCACTATAAAGTCATGTCTGAAGTGACCTGTTAATAAACAAATTTCCTCAAAAATATTTATTAACGATTACTTTAAACAATATACTTTGATACGAAAACATAAATTAAATCTACAACCAGGAAACACAATAAATGCGAAATAGAATAAATAGAAATGATAAAATAGAATAAAAAGGAAGTAAATTTTCTCAAGACACTTAGTTTTAGAGAAAGCTTATGCAAGTTCAACAACATAAAGAAATTTAAATTATCTTATATATAAAAACACAAATATGCAAATTCGGATCATCAGAAGTGTTTTCTACTATAAAATATGATAAAGAGTTAGTTAATTGTATATGTTTTTAATTAGCGTGAATGAATTTTTTTGCTTGATAATGCAATGATTCTTCTTTAATTGTTTTGTGAACGAAGTCACGGGTAACAGCTAATATATATATGTACATAGATATAAGTAAAAACAGTAAAAAATTGTCTCGTCTGTTGGTTTTATTCACGCATCAGCAAACAAAATATATCTTTTAAAATAATAATAACAATAACAATAATAATAATAATAATAATAATAATAATAATAATAGTAAATTATTTCTGAATTTCTTATTGAGTATTTTTATTTTTAGCATTATATTTTATTATGTAACAGGTTTTTTTTAACACTTTCCAACCTAGTTGAAAAGTGTTTATGACATCGGTTTGTCTGGCCATCTGCCGTATGGCCGTCTGTCCGTGCTCTAACTCCCGTAAATATGCTCGGAGTGCTCTGCATTTTTATATGTTACTATCGTTATCTATAGCATGTTCCCTATTTCAACGGAAGTGTGTAGCACTTATACTTTTTTTACAGGGACACTCAAAAGAATTCCGTTACATTGCGGTCTATGGGGAAAAATCATTTGCGGTTTATTTAAATAATGTTTCACTATTTTAAACGCATTGGAATTTATATATATCACTAAGGTGCATTAGAAGAGGCTTAATATGGAATAGGGTGTGCACAGCACTTATAGTTACTTTAAGGAGACAGGCAAAAGAATTCCGTTACATTACGTCTATGGAGAAAAATCATCTGCGGTTTATTTAAATAATGTTTCACTATTTTAAACGCATTGGAATTTATATATATCACTAAGATGCATTACAAGAGGCTTACTACAGAATATTCTGTGCACAGCACTTATAGTTACTTTAAGGAGACAGGCAAAAGAATTCCGTTACATTACGTCTATGGAGAAAAATCATCTGCGGTTTATTTAAATAATGTTTCACTATTTTAAACGCATTGGAATTTATATATATCACTAAGGTGCATTACAAGAGGCTTAATATGCAATAGGGTGTGCACAGCACTTATAGTTACTTTAAGGAGACAGGCAAAAGAATTCCGTTACATTACGTCTATGGAGAAAAATCATCTGCGGTTTATTTAAATAATGTTTCACTATTTTAAACGCATTGGAATTTATATATATCACTAAGATGCATTACAAGAGGCTTACTACAGAATATTGTGTGCACAGCACTTATAGTTACTTTAAGGAGACAGGCAAAAGAATTCCGTTACATTACGTCTATGGAGAAAAATCATCTGCGGTTTATTTAAATAATGTTTCACTATTTTAAACGCATTGAAATTTATATATATCACTAAGGTGCATTACAAGAGGCTTACTACAGAATATTGTGTGTATAGCAGTCATCGTTCATTTACAGGGACACGCAAAAGAATTATCTACTGTCTGTTAACAATAATTCCTGGTAGTGCGTTTTAAGTTACTGAACGCGATTTTAATTTTAACTCGCTTTTTGTCTATTACGTGGTGTGTATAAATTCTGTAGATCATATACAGGGAAGCACAAAAGTTCGCGAACACATTTCCGTTTATTGACAGAAACTGCAGACGGAGAATTTTAAACTTAGTGCTATGCGTTTCCTAACTGAACTAAAATTTAGCATCCTATGTAGTATATATACAAATCTATAGATCCTATACAGGGCTGAATAAAAGTATTCAGATATTTTTCCGAATATTGTATACGTTGGAAATTCCTGAAATTATATTTTTAAATATGTTATGCGTTTTCCAAATTGTTTACTTAGATGTTATCTTTTAGCTTATTAAACGGTATGATTTGTAAAATTATTTTGGAAGCGTTGGAAAGTGTTACATAATCTATGCTTGACGCATGATTTTTCGTTCTTGTTTTTTTTTCTCCAGTTAAGTTATATAATTCCATTACTGTAAAAGTTAGTTCTTCATTCATTAAATGTACCGGAGTATCTAATCCAGGATCCAGGGTTTAGATTGTCCATTAACAAAAAAAGTGGAAGCATTAAAAAATTGTCTCGTCTGTTGGTTTTATTGACGCATCAGCAGACAAAATATATATTTAATAATAATAATAATAATAATAATAATAATAATAATAATAATAAATTATTTCATTTCAGAGTTTCTTATTGAGTATTTTTTTTTAGCATTATATTTTATTATGTAACAGTTTTTTTTCCCTCCAGTTAAGTTATATAATTCCATTACTGTACAAGTTATTCTTCATTCATTAAATGTGCCAGAGCATCTAATTCAGGCTTTAGATTGCCCATTAACAACACTAACAAGCATTTTTATATGAAAAATATCAATTACTAGCAAATTTCGACCGCTACGCTGGCCGGTTTCTCCAAACAAATCTTGAATCAAACGAATTAATTGGGGAAATTTGACCTTGAGTTTTGAAGCAATATCGACGTTTTACCTGTAATGTCCTTCCGCATTGCTGTAAACAATACGAACGTCATTGCTATAATATTTTCTAATGCGTCAGACAAAAGTCTGACTGTTGAGGATCAACTCTTTTAGTTGATCATTTACAGTAGTAATATTTGGTAATGAACGATAGAAGGATATACAATATACTAAAATCATCCCTGAGATATTACCTAACTAACAGTACAAATCCTATCAAAATCCATTCAGTAGAACTTTTTATAAAAGGCTAATCTTTCATAATTGGGTTTGTCTGATTATAGAACTTTTCCTCATAATTCTATAACTAAGCAACGTAGAACAAAGCGTTATATAATAAAACAGTCCTTGAAAAATTATTTAACTAACTGTGCAATTTCCACCTTAATCCATTCAACAGAATCTTTTTAAAAAGACGAATCTTTTATAATACTAGGGGGCTCAGCCCCCTACTCGCTAACGCTCGCCAACCCCCCGTGAATTGCAAAGCAATTCACGGGGCTAGCAAAGCAATTCACGGGGCCGCTACGCGGTCCCAGCTCGCTTCGCTCGCTCGCCCTTTTTATTTTTCTAATAATTCTAGCCGGAATAAGTACTACAATAAATCATTTGAACATATGAAATTGACAATTTTTTTAATGTAAAAAAGTAATCGAAAACTCCGTTGAAAACATAACTAAAAATGCATTTAGTTGATGCTACTAATGGACATATAAATCATTTAAATACTATGAAAAAAGGATCTTGGAAACATAATTAGTTTAAAACTAAATTGGAGGTGGAGCACCTATAATATTGTACAGCACTGCTTAAATTCACTAAAAAAAAAAACACTACGTGGTAGGAAGATAGTTTATCATCAATGATTGTGTAAATTTCGTTCAACATTTCACTATTCTAATTGATTATAGATTTCTGCAAAAGAAATTTTTACTTCATTGAAATTGAAGAAAAATCATTTTTACTTCAATAAAACATCAACAGATGGCAGCAGGGGTTCTAGAAAGTTTATATTTTTTTTATCTCTGATTTTTTGTGTGAGTGAAATTCGTAAATAAATTCTAAATAAGAGTTGAGAATTCAATATCACTCATAATTAAACGACAACATTACTCATAATTAAAATGAGGAATCATCTCAGACGCTTTGGATTACGTTCATATTATTTTATTTTTAATAATTGCTAGCTTGAGTTTCAATGCATTGACACTGGGCGCCATATTGGAGGTGGAGCTAACACAATCTTGTCTGTTCATTGGTCTGAGCTCTGGAAACTACGGCTGTTGCCAACGATAAGGTAGAAATTCAGCCCTATTTTCGCGCCACGTAAGACAATTATATATATAGATTTTTAATCTGATTATAGAACATTCCCCCATAATTCTATATAACTAAGCAACGTAGAACGATATGTTATATACCAAAACCGTCCCTGAAAAATTATCTAACTATCAGAGCAAGTTTCACCGAAATCCATTCAGCAGAAGCTTTTAAAAAAGGCTAATCTTTCATAATCGGATTCATCTGATTATAGAACTTTCTCGATAATTATGTTACTAAGCTACCTAGAACGATATGTTATATATTAAAACCTTCCCTGAAAAATTATCTATCTAACAGTGCAAGTCCTATCAAAATCCATTCAGCAGAATTCATGTTATGAGCAGCCGGAACGAAATTTCCATTTGCATTTTATATATATAGTACATGTACTCAAATAAAATTTTGAAATTCACTAAAAGTTATATTTTCGTATTAGCTGCATGCCACAGTTTAATAGCCTAAAAATCGCCAGAGATTTTGCTAATTAGAGTAATCTTTTTATGATTATTTCAGTGTTTCAGCACTTTAGTTCGATTACATATCTATTAAATTTGAGTTTTATTTATCTTATTTTATTTATTTATTGATGAAGTGTTAATTTCGTTATAGAATATTAGCAAATGGAAACAAACTCTGAACTATTTATATTGTTTTAAGTGCAAACGGGTTAATCTTCCGTAATTGAGCTACGAGTGATAGAGATAGAGATTTTTTTTAAAAATCATGGTTGAAAATTATTTTAAAAACCATGAAAAATCAGTAAATTGCGATACAGATTTCAAACAAACTGTGTTTGAAAGTACATCCCCACCTCCTATTCGACGGTGTAAAAATTTAAATTATGTCATGTTTAGAAGTATTAATTAAATTTGGGAAAAAAGGAAATAGATTGCTTAGATCGTTGCCACCATCGATATGACGTCAGCGTTACTCTTGGAAATATTTTTGCTTTATAATAGATATTAGAAGAGTTTACGCTTGTTAAAGAAGCTCAAAGAACTTTTATGTGTTTTTTAGAAAAAGTCTCTTTAAAATAATCGTAACCAATTACACACAATATTTCCAGTTAAGTAATCCAATTATGATAAAAGCCACTTCCTTATTCGTTAAACATATTAAAGAAAAGTATAGTTTATTAAAGACGTTGAAAGTTAAAACAGTGCGCAGGCAATAAAGATTTATTGGCAACTGAAAATAATGGCATACTCTGCTGTTAAAAAGGGTAGGTAACCATTAATTGTGCCGACTCCAATTTAACAAATGCTTTCTTGATGGTTGTGATGATTGGTCTGTTAACCTTCAACTTCTGGAAAGCTGTCTAAATTGAGAGATTATTTTAAGTGACAAACCTCGTGCACATTACGACAAAGGACTTCTTTCTTCTATCTCTCGGAGTAATTTTGAGACTAACATTTTGATTTTTTAAATAAACTAGTCGTTGGGGGCCACCGTAATACTTACCCATCATGGATATGCATAATGTAAAATAGTAAAATAAAAAATGTGTAAACTACTTATAAAATGCATTGCAATTCAAATAAAATCGTGGCTTGATGACGTCACAAACTTTAAAGGCTCAATTACTGAATTGCTTGAAAGAAACATCCTTATAACTGCAAAAATAATAATCCTATTAACTAGCGGTTTATTGCATCTGATTAAGCGTCAAATTTCCAATTAAAATATATCTTTGAAGTGAAATTTGGATGAAATACAGGGTCAGGAAAAATCGAAGAGTGTGGAAATAGGATTCCAAATATCTCGGCAACTCATTATCCGATCAACTTCATGCTTTATGCAAAATTTATGTTTTTTTATTGTCTTTTATATTCATTTCTTAAAATAACCAATTTCGAAAATTTTTATATATCTTTTATCAGAACGAATGTTTCGAGAGTCCGAAAAAAATAGTTCCGGTTAATCGAGGTTATTGAAATGAAATAGGCTTAATCCCATTATTACATACTAAGTACATACCAAATTGCAAGTCTCTATCTCAATTTTTTCGGGAAATAGAGCGTTTACAGACACACAGACGGACGGCAAATTTTTTTTTTCTAAAAATATGTTTTTCGGAATCTCCAGTGTCTGAAACGTGTAAATCCGTCAAATTTTTTTTTTCGATTTTCAAAACGATTACAAGACTTACCCTATACTACGTATGTTGGGTAAGTAATAAATATATACTGCTGCTATACAAAATATAGTGCTGCTTTGTCAGCCTTAAACACCCCTCTGTGGCTTATTTTATTAAAACTTTGCCATCGGATAATCAAAGTAGTTAATGAAAACATGTGTCGTTAACCAATGTATTTTTTTTTGTACAGTCGTTTGTCGTTAATCAAATACAACGTTAACTGAAGCGATTTTTAACCAAGCTATGAGAGGTTTTACTGTATATACAAACGGTAAAACTTTCATAACGGACACTCCCGAATAGCGGACACCTCTATTTAGCGAACGCCTTTTTTTCAATCTGACATTTTTAAATTTATTATTATATTTATATGTTTTACAATAATTTTTTTGAAACTTTTTGAGCCCTTGAAATCTCAGGGCTCTAGGAAGATGTCCCGCGTGCTCTGCAGGTAATAGGGCATTGTTTGTGTGTGAACAGAAACAGTGATATTCGTATAATCAAAACGAAAAATTTGATTAAACAGTAAAATACGCAACATTACGATGAAATAACTCTGACGAAACTGCCTTATTATATTACAAATAATCATTCAAATAGTGGTTGCTGTTTATCCGAAATCAACAACAACACCAGCTTCTTAATTGTTGATATTAAAACGTAAAAATGACAAATAATGAATTAAACGTGTATAGAATTGGTTTGGACCAGCAGTATCACCACTGTATCTGGAGCTTATCTTAGTAGCTTATCTTAGTGGCTTAACTTAGTAGCTTATCTTAGAAGTTTGCACGGTCATATAAAGTCCATGCCCAACCCCGCTCGAGTTTACAGTAAAATAAGCCCGAGCCCAGTCCGGATTTTTTACCTGGGCTGGATATCATTTTATTCCAAACGAGTCGGGCCTGGGGTTTATTCTTCCCAGGAAAGAAAATTTACCCGAGCCTATGTCAAGTTAGCAGGGTTTTTTTTTTTTTTCTTTTTTTTTTTTTTTTTTTCTTTTTTTTTTAGTAATAGTTTTAACGAACATGTGTAACAAAATCTTTAGAAATTTAGTTCAGTTTAACAAATTAAAGAGAAATATTTTTTAAAATATACTTTTTTTTTCTTTACAGAACTTTTAAATCATCTTTTCTTTTCATTCTAAATTACTTTTTTTTTTTTTCATGAGTGTTCGTGTACAGTCGTGGATAAAAGACACAACACCCCATACATTTTATCACTCCATTTATGACAGAGAGATGCGACAGGTACCGCTGGAGTGGGTCTACTTTTCGAATAAGAATGCAATTTTTGAAATAGGGGTCATCTACATATTAAAAATTATACCATTTTGCTTACCCATCATACGTAGTATAGGGCAAGTCTTTTAAACGTTTTGAAAATCGAAAAAAAAAATTGACGCATTTACACGTTTCAGACACAGGAGATTCCGAAAAACATATTTTTAGAAAAAAAAATTGGCCGTCCGTCTGTCTGTGTGTGTGCGTGTCTGTAAACTCTCTATCTCCCGAACAAATTGAGATACAGACTTGAAATTTGGTATGTACTTAGTATGTAATAATGGGAAGAAGTTTATTGAATTTTAGTAACTTCGATTATCCGGAACTATTTTTTAGGACTTTCGAAATATTCGTTCTGATAAAAGGTATATAAAATTTTTCGAAATTGTTTATTTTAAGGAGTGAATATAAAAGACAATAAAAAAAACTAATTTTGCATAAAGATTGAAGTCGATCGGATAATGAGTTGCCGAGATATTTGTAATCTTATTTTCAACTGTTCTATTTTTCATGACCCTATATTTCATCCAAATTTCAATTCAAAGATATATTTTAATTGGAATTGAGACGCTTAATCGGACGCAATAAACCGTTAATTAATCTGATTAAAATTTTTGGAGTTGATGTTTCTTTTACGCAATTCAGTAATGCAGCATTTAAAGTTTATGACGTCATCAAGCCACGATTTTATTCGAATTGCAATGCATTTTATATGTAGTTTACACATCTTTTATTTTCATATTTTATATTATGCATATCCATGATGGGTAAGTATTACGGTGGCCCCCAACGACTAGTTTCATATGGTAACATCCCCTTTAGACACTTCATTTGATTTCCTGGGATTAAAGCGGTTCGGAAAAAGGAATATTTTATATGCTTTCCTCAAATCTTCATAGATTTAGAAAAGTCAAACTTTAAATTATATCTCCCAAAGAAATATCCGATTCAAATTTTCTGTTTTAGTGAAATACGGTGAATAGACTTTAGCATATTCCAAGCCTTTTTCCGATTCTAAAACATATTTTTAATTATGAAAATTATTAATAAATTTATATTCAAAAAATGTATGAATTGTGACCTACATTATTTTTTATCATAAAAAGAATCAGTATCGCTGAAACATGGCTATGTGTTTCACAGCTCGTTCCTATCAATAGTTTTTAGAATATTGACAAATTTTACTTTTTGGCGGTCTGATGCGATCGTCTCTTGTTATAGCTTGCATTCACAGAAAAGAAAATCTTAAACTGAACCGAATAAGACAAATTATAGAATTTTATATTAAAATGTGTTTATTTTATACTCAGAATTTCTAAATTTTTTTTCTAGTAACTAATTGAATGTTCCAAGTACTTTTCCTTGTAAGAACTTAATTTTATATTTCGAAATTTATGGAAAACAAACCTTTTTCTTTTTATACAAGGAATTAAAAAAAACTGTCAAAAATGGGTTTTACTAATTGTAACATCTAAGTTACTACAATTTTTAATATGTAGACGACCCCATTTCAAAAAAAAAATTTCATATTCGAAAGCAGATACAATTCCAAATAGAAATTTTCTCACGATTGTATGTAATTGCCTCAGTGATCATTGTTACTCCGTATTCCATAGATTGCGGACATATAACATGAAAAATGCTGTTTTTAGATTTTTTTTTTTTTTTGATAAATATGTATGCAACAATCTTTTGAAAGACTTTAAAGATAATGTTGATTAAATATGGACATGTTTTGTGTCTAATTTCATTGCATGTAATGACGTTTTCAACACTTTCCAACATAGTTGAAAAGTGTTTATGACTTCGGTCACTCTGTCCGTCCTCTACTCAATGAAATATAATCGGATTGCCTTGAAATTTTTAGATGTTATTAGCGTTTACTATAGACCGATCTTTATTGAAAATGAAGTGTGTCGCATGTATAGTTCATTTACAAGGACAGTCAAAACCAAAAGTAATTCGTTATATTACGGTCAATGGGAAAAAATCATTTCAAGTGCATTTTCATGATTTTACATTTTTTTAAATATAATAAAATTGATATGCATTTATAAAAGTGCACTAAAACATGCTTTCTGTAGAATGTGGTGTGCAAAGCATTTATTATTCATTTACAGAGTCACACAAAAGACTTCAGTAAGAAAACAGTCTACGGGAGAAAAATCGTTTGCAGTACATTTTATTGTTGTGACACTATTTTAAACATACAGAAATTTATATGCATTACTGAGGTATTTGATTACTGATAAGTTTCTTACTGAAAAATATGGTGTGCACTGCATTCATCCAGTGGTGTAGCTACATATTTAGCTCCCTGGAGCAAGTAAAATTGGTGCGCCCCTTGTCACTAATAAAAATGTATCAAAATTTGTTTTGAAGTTTAAAAAAAAAAAAAAAAAAAAAAAAAAAAAATCATTTCGATTTTAAATCTTATTTTTATTTGGAAGTCAAAAGTATTTTAGCAAGATATTTAACGTAATAAATACAAATACAATAAAAAAATAAACTATCATTCTTTAAGTGTGATGTACCTACTAATATTTTTTACTAATTGGACGGGATTTCCGTTTTAAATGCGCTCATGGGCTAAGAGCGCAATCTGCGCTTCAATTCATTCGAAGCGCAGTTCCTTTCGAATAGTTCTATAGTTCCTTTCGACTATAGAATGCGAAAAAAAAAATAAACACACTATTTTCAAGAAATTTTTAATTTTGACCTGTCGCATTTGGATGAAATACATTTTTCCGTTTTAAGTGCAAGGAAACGCTGAAAATTTATAAAATTCAAAGTATCATAACTCGGTAAGTTTTAGTCATACAATATATATATATTATTCTTTTACCTTTTAGAGTAAAGAGAAAGTTTTTTCTAAATATAACTTATAGAACCCAGGGACCGTATAACAATTTAAAATTTTGTAACTTTTAAAAAATAACTGGCGCGGATGGCTTTTAAGAGAATGAAGAACAACTGTGTAACTTTTTTTGTTATTGGAACTATACTTCTAATGCCCATGGAGAGCTGATAAGAGTTGACACCCTTATATGTCACTCAAGATTGAAGGATTTTTTTCATTTTATAATTTGAAAATTCATATGTGTGATATGATAGAGGAACAGAGCATGATTACGGGATGGGCAAACTTCCACCGCACTTTTTCGAAAAGTCCTAGAATTTTGCGATTAAATAAGGCAAAAAATACTTTCTGAAAAAAGTGGTGGACGTTTGCCTAGGTGGTAATCAATTCCGAGAGAGAAGGGGGCGGGTGAAAATACTTTGAATACTTCACTTTTTGAAGAATGGAATCTATAACAAATTATTTTCTTTAACTTGTTTGCTCCTGACACATATAGTAGAAAATAAGTAAAACAACCATGCTTGAGATCCCGATACAAAAGGTAAAATTCTGCAATAAGTTCTAAACAGTAATACATTTAATTGTAGCTATGTGACGATAATTAATTAATAAAATCAATAGTGTCTAAGAAACACTGCTTTGATACCAACTTTTTCTCTCTGAATGAGAGAAAATTCTTATCAATTCTGCACTTGAGATTTGCCATATTTTCAAAATCTCAAAAATAATACACAAAAAATTTCATTAGACGCCCACCCTAATTTTTGTCGATCTTTACCAATAGCCCTAAATCCGGCACTGATTATTGTATTTTATAAACTGTATTGATAAAGTATATACATATTTAGTTTCCACAAAGGAAAAAAAAAATTTGAATTTTCATTTACTCGCATTTTTGTATGTAAAATGTACACACTAATATTATAAAGAAATAACCTACGTTTGTTTGTTTGCAGGGGGGAATCTCTGGAACTAACGAACCTATTTCAAAAGTAATGGTGGCAAATTGATGGCGACAGGTCCCTGCTCCAACATAGGGGTTGTATTTTATGCCGACGCCACCACTCACAAAGAGGGGGAGCAAGAGTGAAAAAAGTTCTAAAATTGCGATTTTGTGATGCTGAATGGATTAAGAAATTGGAAATTTGGCATGGTAGTTACTTATAAGATGTAACTGCTCTCTAAGAACAATTTCTAAATAAATCGAAATTTAAAAACGTGAAATGAGCGAAAAACGTTCTAAACACATTCTAAATTACGATTTATATAGAATTGTTTAGAAAATTGACTTGGCTACTCCTTCTAAGACAGAATTTAAAAAAAAAAAAAACGAAATTTAAAAGCTAGTAAGAGAAAAAAAAAAACGTTCTAAGTTACGATGTTTGTGATATACTGAAGGGATTAGGAATTTGAAAATTGGCATGGTGGGTACTTTTAAGATACAAATGCTCGCTAAGAATAGTTTAAAAGGGTAAAGGTCTAAAAGGTAGAAATTTAAAAGGGTAAAATAAGCGCAAAAAAGCGTTCTAAACCCGTTCTAAATTACGATTTCTATGGAATTGTTAGGGAAATAAACTTGAAATTTGATATAAGTGCTACTTTTAAGATGTAAATTGTCGCACAGAACACTTAAAAAAATCGAAATTTAAAAGGCAAAATGAGCAAAAAAGTTCTAATTTACGATTTCTATGGAATTGTAAATAATATTTGTTAGTTAATACCACATCCATTTCAAATTTAGCCGACCTATTTGCAATTCTGACTTTCTGACTACAATCACTAGCAATTTCATCTGAAGTGTTATTAAAATATTACTATCTTCATTATTCTCTTGTCATTATTGAAAAATTAGTTTATTTATAAAATTCTAACTAAATTAAACGTCTTTAAAACTAATTAAAAAGCATTCAAAAATGTGCAGTTTATAAAGTGCTTCACTATATAAAATCCAATTTTGGCCAAAAAAGGCCAATTTTGGCCAAAAAAAATCTGGTTAAAACCAATAAAAGCCCACTGCCGTGGCTTTTTTAATTTTAGCCAGCTTTTTTTTGCAACCTTCCAATACAGTAAATTTTGTGCTCTGCTGTTTATTATTTTTTTATGATTATTTATTTGATTTTTTTTAACTTACGCCAAGATAATGTCGTGCGGGTCAGCTAGTGGTTAATACATTTTTTCAATTTGTCAAACTATTGTTTTTTCAATCGATAAAATAGCTAGATAGCTAAAGCAATGCTGTTGTTACACGTTGCTTTTAAATACATGTTTCTCAGTTATCTTTTTGGCTATCGCTATTTCCGTAAAGAAATTATCACGATAAATGTCTACAAATATAAATGCACCAGGAAGATTATTCTTTGGAATTAGTGGTGCCCAATAAAGTGACCGTTAAGAACTCTGTAAATAAGTTTTGATTACTTTAAGATTTGAAAAACTTCTGCCAACGACAAGGTTAAAGGAAAAAATCAGGCATGTTAAAAGAGTGTTGGTGAAGTTACTTGGGGTTGCGGTATGGTATGAAATAACATTAAAACTTCGCGAATAGAAGTAATTTCTTTTGAGTATAAAAACATGTTTTAAGTCGAAGTTGAAAATAAGGTAAAATATCATAGGAATATACTGATTGTAACAATTCAGATCCACCCATAATATCTGATTAATAATTTCAAAAAAAGTGTAAATATTTAAAAAAACCTTTATTCCGACTTTCCTAATTTTGCGCCCTTAGAATTCGTGCGTCTGGAGCAATTTGCTCCAACTGGTCCACGGTAGCTACGCCCCTGCATTCATCATTCATTTACAGGAATACACAAAATAATTCGGTTATGAGCGATAAACCCTAGATGTGAGTTTTCAACTTTTGTTTGTGTTTTTAAATTTAGTTAATTTTTTTCATAGTAAATGGTGTGTATAAATTCTATTGATCAGATACACTACTACAGGATTTGTAAGTATTATTGACTATGGGAATGAATTGTTTAAAGATAGTTTTTAATTATGTTATGCATTTTCCTGCTGAACTCTATATTTAGTAAACTAATAGAAGTTTGTGAAATATTGTTATGAATTTTGTATATATCTGTAAATATTCCATTTGTTTAAATTTATTTTATTTTATTATTGTGAAAATTGCAGTATTATTAATTTATTTCCTATTGAGCATCATGTAACTCAATGCTAAAGGCCTCAGGTGGTTTGCAAGGAAAACAACCTTACAGCATCGGTTTTTATAATGAGTTCTATTGGAAAATCGCCAAGGAATGGGTTTATCGCCAAGTTGGCGATGGTTTTGGCGACTTATTTTTGTCGCCAAATTTGGCGATATATCGCCAAATGTCGCCAAGTTGGCGACGGATTTGGCGACTTTTTGTGTAACCACCCCCCCCTTATACCTGTACATTGGGATCCTTTCTCGCTTTGGTTCTCTATCGAAAGTTAAAGCACTTTCTGGTAATTTCTAGCATCTGAAAGCTCTGGAATAATCTGGAAAGATCTCTGAAGCCTATATAAGGGACCTCCACCAGTCCAGTTAGTTAGTTGTCTGTCAACTGCGATTGAATTCATACGAGAGGCATTGCATTGAGAACTGTGTTACTCTGATCGATTTTGTCGTTGATACGTCGTATTGAACGCATTGTTTCTGTGTGAAATTTTGCTGCGCTTTTATTGGATTTGAAGATTACTGAATATCTTGTAATTTTCAGAAGATATTTGTCATCGTATTGCACTGTTTATAGTGAATAAAGCCTTTTTATTGTTCTTATATATTGGCATCAGTCCTTTCGAACCCCGAGCTCACAACATTTGGTGTCAGGAGTGGGGTTGAATGCCGATCACCAGAGCAATGGAGGGTCAACTGAAAGAATTATTGGAGAAATTAGCTGCGAACCTTGGCGAGTTGAAAGAAGAAATGAAGAAAGATATGTCAGCGATGGATGAGAAAATGACTGCGAATCAGGCTGAGATGTCAACCAACCTTGGCGAGTTGAAAGAAGAAATGAAGAAAGATATGACAGCGATGGATGAGAAAATGACTGCGAACCTTGGTGAGTTAAAAGATGATATGAAGAAGGATATGTCAACCAACCTTGGTGAGTTGAAAGAACTAATAGAGGATAAAATAACATCTTTAAATGACAGAATTGACGGCGTGGAAAACAAAGTTGAAGAAAGATTTCAAGAAATAGAAGAAAAAGTTCAAAATACAGCCAAAACCGTAGAAGAAATTCAAAGGACAGCCAAAACCGTAGAAGAAAGGATTGAGAGTGCAGAAAAGGAGTTGGAAAATGTGAAGAAACAAAAGATAACTGCCGAAAACTATCCCGAAGATGTCAAGTATCAAGCTATGCTTCCTCGGGTCTCTATTAAACTCTCGACCTATGACGGAAAATCCTCATGGCCAGTTTTTAAGACACAATTTGGGATCGTAGCGGACGCCAATGGATGGGATTCCCAGACAAAGGCTTGCCAGTTAGCTGCTTCTCTACGAGCTGATGCTGCCGACGTCCTACAGACTTTGCCTGCAAATGAACCGCTGGATTTTGAAACGCTCGTCAGTGCCTTAGAATTGCGCTTTGGCGAGAAATGCATGAAGGAATATAGCAGACTCCAGCTCAAATCTCGACAGCAGAAATCCACTGAATCCCTGCAAGATCTTGCTACGGATGTCGAGAGACTTTCACATCTTGCTTATCCTGACTGTCCGACTGAAATTAGAGAAAGCTTAGCTCTACAGCATTTTATCGATGGTGTGCGTGACTCTGAGATCCAGAAACAACTCCGGATTGCAGATCTCAGTGACTTAAAAGGGGCTTTAGTTTATGCCCTGAAATTCGAGGCAGCCCAGCAAGCTACAAGGAAAGATCGACACTTTGTGCGAGTAGCCAACCTGCTTGAGACGTCGGATAGAGCTGTGGAGCGCTTACAGCAGCAGATGAATGACATAATGAGAAAGATGAACTCCTTAATGGCCAACAAACCTTACAGGAAGATCAAGTGCTGGAGATGCGGTGGAGAAGGCCATATCCAAATCGACTGCCCAAGACGACCCAGCACCGATGGTAATAGCTCACCCGCTAACGGAGGAGCAAGAAAACTGATTATTGACCATCTTGCGGGGCGGAGGTTTCCAGATCTTAAGAAGCCTCATTTTCAAGTATGTGAAATTTCTGCAAGAAGTTGCGGCGAGAACGGAGTTTTTCTAGTCGGAAGTGTGAATGATTTGCCCTGTAATATGATCATCGATACAGGAGCCAATGTGACCATCATTCGGAAAGATCTAGCTCAGCGGCTGAAAGAAAAACTCTCCTGGACCCCGCCACGTGTAATCCTTCAAACTGTGACAGGAGATAAGATCGACATATTTGGAAGAATGACACTGGAAATAAAGTTTGGGAACGCCGCTTACCACCATACAGTCTATGTGGCCGATATTTCAGACCCTTTCATACTCGGACTGGACTTTTTAAAAGAGCATGGATTTACACTGGATTTTAAGAATAATGAGTTACGCTCTGCTCCAGAAGATGTCACTATTTTCAGACTTGGAAATGAGTCCGGGTCTATTCAGCGGATCACGGCCAAGGCAGATGTTATCATCCCTCCTCGGACCGAAATGATGATACCTGGATTAACTGGAAACGAAAGAATTTTCCAGTATGGCTTGACTGGATATCCTGAGAAGAGCCCAAAGGGAGTGCTAATAGCATCAGCGCTGGTAGATCTGTCGAGAGATGTGATACCTGTGAGGATTGCGAACGTAAGTGAAAAGTCTAGAATTATCCAGAAAGGTGAAGTGCTTGCAACCTGTGCTCCAGTCACCTGTGTTTGCAAAGACCCGAGCTTGACGTTATCGGAGCCGCCTACAAGTTTAACACCTGTAATTGGACGAAATGAAAATTTATCTCCTGAACAGAGACATGCCGCAGAAAGACTGTTCCAGGAATTTAAGGATGTGTTTTCACAAAACGAGAGTGATATAGGGCGCACTTCACTGACACGTCATAGAATTGATACTGCCAACCATCCACCGATTAAACAGCATCCAAGACGCTTGCCGTTCGCAAAACAAGAAGAGGTTTCTAAACTCTTACGAGAGATGCAGGATAGTGACATCATCGAACCGTCATCAAGTCCGTGGGCCTCTCCCATCGTGTTGGTCCGAAAGAAAGATGGCTCCACAAGATTTTGTGTGGATTATCGTAAACTTAACGATATCACGAAGAAGGACAGCTATCCTCTACCAAGAATAGACGACACGCTAGATACTCTTTCAGGACATAAATGGTTTTCCACGCTGGATTTGAAGAGTGGATATTGGCAAGTAGAGATCCATCCTGATGACAAAGAGAAGACCGCATTTACTACTGGACAAGGACTTTGGCAATTTAAAGTTATGCCGTTCGGGCTCTGCAATGCTCCAGCAACGTTCGAGCGCCTCATGGAGACAGTGTTAAAAGGTCTGACTTTTGAAGCTTGTCTCATCTACCTAGATGACGTCATCATTGGTGGCCGCACGTTTGAAGAACATCTAGAGAATATTCGAAAAGTGTTAACGAAACTAAGAGCGGCGAATTTAAAGCTGAACCCTTTGAAATGCAAGTTCTTCCAACGAGAAGTAAACTATTTAGGACACATCATCTCAGCTGAAGGTGTTCGAACAGATCCTGAAAAAGTGTCTGCAGTAAAGCACTGGAAACGTCCGGAAAATGTCCATCAGTTGCGAAGCTTTCTGGGACTATGCACTTATTACAGAAAGTTTGTACAGGGGTTCTCCAACATCGCAAGACCCTTGCATAGGCTCACTGAAAGCAAACAGAAGTTTCTATGGACACAAGAATGCGACAATTCATTCCAGCGGCTGAAAGAAGCTCTCACATCCTCTCCAGTCCTTACCTATCCAGACCCCGACAAACAATTCATTGTGGACACGGATGCCAGTCAGGAAAGTGTCGGCGCTGTACTTTCCCAAGAAATAGATGGCCAAGAACGAGTCGTAGCCTACTGGAGCAAATGTTTATCAAAACCAGAGCGGAATTATTGCGTCACTCGTAAGGAGTTATTAGCTATAGTGAAAGCCATAGAACACTTCCATCACTATCTCTATGGCAGGAAATTTCTCCTTCGTACTGACCACGCATCCCTAACATGGCTGATGAATTTTAAGAACCCAGAGGGCCAAGTAGCCAGATGGATACAACGACTCCAGGAATACGACTTTGACATCAGGCATCGCAAAGGCTCATCGCATGGAAACGCCGATGCCCTATCAAGAAGACCGTGTCCCGAGAGCTGTCGCTATTGTTCCAGAGCGGAGAGCAAGTATAATCCCGAATATGTCATACGTCAGACGAAGACTTCACTATTGCCTCCACCAGATCCCTGGAGTGATGAGAAGATTCGAGAAGATCAAATGGCAGACTCTGAGATCAAACCAATCTTGGAGTTATTAGAATCTTCTAGCACGAAGCCCAGTTGGAAAGACATCTCGACTTACAGTCCTACGACGAAGCAATATTGGGCTCATTGGAACTCTCTCCACGTAAGGAATGGTTTCCTGTTCCGAAAATTCGAATCGGAAGATGGGAAGACATCTCGGTGGCAGTTGGTACTTCCTCGATCCCGAATACCAGAGGTCCTCAAGGAATTACATGGCAGTCCCACTGGTGGCCATTTTGGAGTCATGAAAACATTACATAGAGTCCGAGAGCGCTTCTTCTGGGGAAAAGCGAGAGCTGACGTCGAACGATGGTGCAAATCTTGCGATGCATGTGCAGCTCGAAAAGGACCAAAGAAACGTAGCCGAGGAAGACTACATCTCTACAATGTAGGAGCACCTTTCGAACGCATCGCCCTTGACATCCTAGGCCCTCTGCCAAGAAGTGCTGATGGCAACAAATACCTCCTTGTTGTCATGGACTACTTCACGAAATGGCCTGAAGTTTATGCCATCCCTGATCAAGAAGCTTCTACGGTTGCGGATGCCTTGGTACACCAGTGGATATCAAGGTATGGAGTCCCCCTTCAAATGCATTCTGACCAGGGGAGAAATTTCATCTCTGCTGTGATTGAGGGTCTCTGTCAACTTCTCGGAATGGACAAAACTAGGACGACGCCTTTACATCCACAGTCGGATGGCATGGTTGAGAGGTTTAATCGTACCATCCTCAACAACCTCTCACTGCTAGTTTCAAGAAACCAACAAGACTGGGACCAAAAACTTCCCTTGTTTCTCCTCGCCTATCGCAGCGCCGTCCATGAAACGACCGGCTATTCCCCGTCTCAGATGCTTTTCGGTCGTGATCTTCGTCTACCTTGTGATCTGCTTTTTGGTCGCCCTCCAGATGCGCCTTCATCGCCAGAGGGATACGTGCAGAATCTCCAGGCACGATTTGAAGACGTCCACAACTTGGCTCGAGAGCGGATCAATATACAGACGGAGAAGATGAAGACCAGGTACGACACGAAAGCCACGGGACATCAATTCAAAGAAGGTGACAAGGTTTGGTTTTATAATCCGACTCGACGTAAAGGACTTTCTCCCAAACTGCAATCGCACTGGGACGGTCCTTATACAGTCCTAAACAGACTGAACGATGTCGTAATTCGGATCCGAAAGTCACCAAGTTCGAAGCCTAGAGTCGTTCATTACGACAGGCTGGCTCCATACTATGGCCATAGTACTTAGTTCATTAATTGTAAATAGTGTAATGTAAATAATGTAAATTAGTATGACCATGGTCTTGTATATAAATTAATGTAATTATTTATTTTGCTTAGCATTATCATTATTATTGTTATTATTATTTAAATACTTGTATGTAATAATGTCTATGCTTTAATTTAATTTAATTTTTAAATAAGTGTATATTTTGTATAATTCAGCATTATGAATGTGTTTTGAATAGTATAGCATTTGTTGGTAACGGGTTTGCTTTCCGATCAAAGGTTGAACTGCCCGGGACGTGCAGTCCTTGAGAGGGGGGCAATGTTATGAATTTTGTATATATCTGTAAATATTCCATTTGTTTAAATTTATTTTATTTTATTATTGTGAAAATTGCAGTATTATTAATTTATTTCCTATTGAGCATCATGTAACTCAATGCTAAAGGCCTCAGGTGGTTTGCAAGGAAAACAACCTTACAGCATCGGTTTTTATAATGAGTTCTATTGGAAAATCGCCAAGGAATGGGTTTATCGCCAAGTTGGCGATGGTTTTGGCGACTTATTTTTGTCGCCAAATTTGGCGATATATCGCCAAATGTCGCCAAGTTGGCGACGGATTTGGCGACTTTTTGTGTAACCACCCCCCCCTTATACCTGTACATTGGGATCCTTTCTCGCTTTGGTTCTCTATCGAAAGTTAAAGCACTTTCTGGTAATTTCTAGCATCTGAAAGCTCTGGAATAATCTGGAAAGATCTCTGAAGCCTATATAAGGGACCTCCACCAGTCCAGTTAGTTAGTTGTCTGTCAACTGCGATTGAATTCATACGAGAGGCTTTGCATTGAGAACTGTGTTACTCTGATCGATTTTGTCGTTGATACGTCGTATTGAACGCATTGTTTCTGTGTGAAATTTTGCTGCGCTTTTATTGGATTTGAAGATTACTGAATATCTTGTAATTTTCAGAAGATATTTGTCATCGTATTGCACTGTTTATAGTGAATAAAGCCTTTTTATTGTTCTTATATATTGGCATCAGTCCTTTCGAACCCCGAGGTCACAACAATATAAATAAATTCATATACAGAGCTACACAAATAACAATATACATTGATATTTGTGGTTGTTAATTGCTGGAAGTGCGTTTAAGTTATGCTATGCGTTTTTACGTGAATTAAATTTTAGCCTAATAGATGGTGTGTACAATTGTGTTTATATAATATACAGGGCTGTACAAAAGAATTTGAATGCATTTCCATTTATTGGCGAAAATTGCTAAAAGTGAATTTTCTAACTGAACTAAATTTTTTCACCTTATTTAAGGTTAAATTTCGTTACAGTTTTCTAGATATGTTGGGAAGTGTTTCATAATCTATGCTTTATGCATGATTTTTTGTTCTTGTTTTTATACGAACTGGGACGAGCTTTTAGCATTAATGCCGGGTCAATAAGGTTTTCACACGAACCAGGTTAGGCTAGGCCGGAAAATTTTGGCCCGTGTAGACCCACAGATTTCCATGATTGTATTCAGTAGGTACAGTGGTCTGAACTAGTTCAATTCCGTTGTTGAAAAACACCACACTTGTTGCATTTTAAATAGGTACTCGCATATTGAGAAACAAGCATAATCAAATTTCCTTTTCGGTGTTGAATTTAGAAATTAAAACGCACAATATACGTTCTATAACAGGTAAAATTCTTAAAAATTACGAAACAAAGTAAATTTCCAACGATTGCTAATTATTTAAATATGCATGGAAACAAATGCTGAATGTTTCATTAAAAAATAAATAAAAATAATATTTTTTTCAGCGCGCTTTAAGGACGGCTCTGTTCACCTTAAAGGTAATTTTGCGATTAAAAAAAAAAGAGTTGCCATTTAAAATTTTCGAAATTTTGCTCTTTAACCGTAACTGTGAGAGCTCGGTTGTCATTCTTCACCTCATTTTTGAGTACATTAGTATCTTAAAATGTCTGAATCCCCAATTTCATTCCATTTCTGTAAACAGTACGGTCGCTTAAAGAGGTCTATACATTGGCTTTTTTTTCTATGACCATCATATATGTATAATAGTTTATGATAAATTAAATTCAAGTAAGTCATGAGAACAGCTAACAAAATTTATTTATAAAAGAAGAAAGGGGATCGATTTAAGATATGCAAAAATTAAAAAAAACCTTTTAAATATCACTACCAAGAATTGAAACTGAAATTTAATAAGCATATTAAATATTCAAACATATTACAAATATACACTAATTGTATTCCGTATAGATATCGAATTGGGTAACTGTAAAAGTAAAATTGATAATTGTAATTGGATAAAAGTAATTGAAAATTACATTTCAGGCAAAATCAAGCACTTTAGTGCGTATTTAGTTAAAAAATAGAATACACTTAAGTTTCAATGTTAACAATAAACTTAAATGAAGATTTCACTTACATTTCTCGTCCATTTTTTCTCCTTAAGGAGTGTTGTGCTTTCCGTATCAGACAAACAAATATTGTTGCTTGTTTATTTCACTTTCTATACTTATATAGGCAATTGCTTTCAATTTGTTATCAATTTGTTGCATTATTAGATTACGCTGTGTATTGGGCGAAAGTTGCGTTACTATTTTGCCGAAATGCAATCGGAATCAGAACTACTGTTTCTTTGTATTTTGTAACATTTTTAATACTAGTAAATCTGCAGATCAAGAGCCTCAACGTCAGCTCTGAAGGTCATTGATTTTAATCTCACTTTTCATATTATTTAGTATCTTGCAATCCACAATTTTTTTTTTTTTTTATATTGCATACATATTTATAGGCATATAAAATTCTTCGGAGGTTTCAGAAATTAGAAACGTTGAATTAAACACGGTTTATGCAATGATATTCTGAAATTCTTATGAACTTCTTATTCATGTAACTTTTTAGATTAAAAAAAATAATAAAACTTGTATTAAAATAAATTCTTTATCATATATTCTAATACGAGCAGATCTTGTGTGTGGTTATATATGCAAATTTTATCTTAAAAACGGCTCTAACGATTTTGACGAAATTTCGTATCCTACCGTTTTGGGGCAACAGAAAACCATTGGGCTAGGTCACATGTTCGAGAAAATTCGATTAGTGGGTCATGGTCTAGCTCAGCGGTTCCCAACCTGGGGTACGCGTACCCCTGGGGGTACGTGGCGGGCCTGCTGGGGGTACGTGAAAATAATATGGGTAATGGCGGAAATCACAAAACTGGTTCAACTGAAAATACATAAAGAAAGTTGATAGTCTTGGATTACAAAGTTAGTTTAATGTGTAACTTCAATATGTTACACTCAAAATGAGGCTAAATGTCTACTAGACCTAATACTTCATTGGTAATAATTGAATGGCACTATTTCCGCCCGCTGCTAATCATATTGCATGAGTAGTTATACATTTTCCCCCAATCATCGCGAAAACTTCCATGGATCATTATACAATGTTCTTTTCCCCACCTCTTTTTTAATATTGTCCGGTTTTTAATGATAATTGCAAATCCCTAAATTACGCCAGAGCTTCTGATTTTAATATTTGATTTTAAAACGTGTTGAAAAGCACGCTCTTATTTTCGTTTTCGAATAGGCGGAGTTATATCACTAACGTATATCAATTGGAAAGCTTTCTTCCTTTCAATGAGTATTTAATCAGATGTGTTTACTTATTATTTGAATAATTTGGTTTTATGTTTAAAATGCATAGCTGGTTGAAATTCGAACTCTTAAAAGTACTGTAACTGGGACTGAAATTCAACCTGATGATTCGGGAACAGCAAGTTCTTCGAAACAATCTGATTATTTACAATTAAAAGATAACCTGAGTGCACCTGTTAATAGGCCTGTTCTGATAACTGATAAACCTAATACTTTAAATAAAACTGAAAACATCAGTGCTCTCTTTATGAATAGAAAATATAATAATGAATAATTCTTAAAATATGGATTTTCATTCACGGAACATGAAGATTTTAATAATATTTGGGGGAGGAGAGAGGTGGGTGGGTGTTTATGATAAATGGGGGTACTGCGAAATGAAAAGCCTAAGCAAGGGGTACGTGAAAGAAAAAAGGTTGGGAAGCGCTGCTAGCTAATTGAATCTAAAAAACGGTTTAAACGATTTTGACGAAATTTTGCTTCCGACTATTTTCGGGCACGAGAAGACTATTGGGCTGGGTCACATGTTTGAGAACTTTCGATTAGTGGGTCATTTTTGGGTAAACGCGGGTCAAGTTAATTTTATCTAAAAAACGGCTCTAACGATTTTGATTAAATTTTGTGTCCTACGAGTTTCGAGCACGATAAAATCATTGGGCTAGGTCACATGTCCGAGAAAATTCGATTAGTGGGTCATTGTGGGTCAAGATCTAAAAAGCGGCTCAATTTACACTAAATTTTGCATCCAATGGTTTTCGAGCACGAGAAGACTGTTGGGCTAGGTCACATGTTCGAGAAAATTCAATTAGTGGGTCGTTTTGGTCATGGGTCATTATGGGTCAAGCTATTTTATCTTAAAAACGATTCAGAGGATTTGAAATAAATTTAGCACCCTACAGGTTTAGGGAACAAGAAGACTATTAGGCTAGGTCACATGTTCGAGAAATTTCGATTAGTGGGTCATTTTGGTCATGGGTCATTATGGGTCAAGCTATTTTAGCTTAAAAACGGCTCAGACTATTTACACTAAATTTTGCATCGTATGGTTTTCGGGCACGAGAAGACTGTTGGGCTAAGTCACATGTTCGATAAAATTCAATTAGTGGGTCATTTTGGTCATGGGTCATGATATTTGAACTCAAATTTAATTTTGACCGAGCATAGCCGTTGCCATCGAGACAGTCAAGGCCGTCAGTCGACCCATAGCTGTCGACCGACCCGATCACTCGTCTCCTTCACGGCGTCTCATTCAGTGGCCGCCATTTCAAACGAGCATTCATTTATTTTTAAAATAATAGAATTGTTCTTTATCGCCTTTAAGTTAAATCGTATAACTATACAGTAATGAGAACAGCACATGCATTATTGTGAAATTTCGGCATACATCCATACCGCACAGACAGGTTGTAATTTTAGCAGCTTGTAACAGTAATTGTGTTAATGGAGTTCATGTTCGAATGCATTGTGGACTAGCAAATGAAAATATCCGAAGAAAAGAGATAGCTAGGATACCACGAAAGTGTCCAAAGATATTAAATTCATAAAAGGTAAGTTCAGTATTTAAATATTATTTTTTATGTAGTCGTTGTAATATTTGTTTTCGTTTTCAATCTATAAAATTAAAAATTCCTTACCGTCTTACTAGCATCAAACTTTCAAATGATGTTCTTATTGGGATTATATTTTATTTGAAAAACACTTAGTGCATTTCAGTTTGCAAAATTCTAAGCATGATGCAATTAGTTTATGCAAAATGTTTTTCAAATTTTTTAGTGTAGGTAGTTAATAAATAAAACAAAATTAATTCAACTCAATATACTTATTCTGTTCTTTTCTTTATTCCATGAAATGCTTCCTAATTATTTATGCTTATATTACGATATGAAATTTCTTACAGATAGCTTTTGGGAAATGTAATTTTCCTGGGGAACATTTGAAAAGTATTTTGATTATGGGTACCGTAATATATAAGATTGTCTTAACTTTTATCAATATTGAACGGTATTACTGAGGATAGTGTTGTTAAATTGCTGTACATTTATATCTATTTGTGTTTATGCACCCAATTATGTATTATATGTATTAAGTGCGCGTACTATGTGTATTATATCTACATTCATTCAATTCAATTACCCTGTAACCTGTACCCCTGTTTTTATCTATTCTCAAAGGCATATACTTGAAGTTTAATGAAACTGTATTTTAGATATTTTATTCATCATTTTGCATAAAATAAGTATACATTAATCTGTTAGAAATGAATTTGTTTTTTCATCCTAATTTCTTTTACTCTTTCTATAAATATGTACAGAGTACAAAAAAAAGGGAGTGTGTGTGTGTGTGGGGGGGGGGGGGAACTCACTTTTTGAAACCTTTATTATCTAAAATATGGATTAATAAATGTTTTAAATTATTTTAAAATATAATTTATGATTAAATGTAAAAAATTACATTGAAAAGAATATATAATACCTAAATATATCATAAATGTATAAATATGATGTGTAAGTTACTCACTAGTTTTTAAGTTTAAAAGTATATTAATGACACATTTTCTTTACATTTCATTAGAGGTGTATTCATGTGAAAAAATTTAAGGTTATGGTAATATTTATGCAGCACACTTTGCTAAACAAAAATATGTAGACGAAACTTTTGAAAGATTTTGCAAATAATTAATTTAGATTGGGTTAGCATAGAATTCTTAAGAATTCTATCTAAATTAATTTTTATTTTTATTGTGTTGAGAAAAAGCATAAGATTTTATTAAATTTATGAGGTGGAAAATGTGCCTCAATCTATGTATTTTGCAAGATTTCTTTTTCTTCTTAATATTAATTATACTTATCAGTGTTTCTTTTTTGAGAAAATATTTAAATAGTCGTGCGAAAAATTTAATAGATCATTAAATTATTTTTTTTTTCCTTTAAAGGCAACAAATAATTTGTAAGATGTCATAATTATACTAAAAAATATGTATTAATTACACTTTAAAATTATAATTTAAGTAAGAAACTGTAAAATAACAATTGAGAGGTAAAATAATAATAATAGTAATAATTTTAAAAATCTAATTAATTTGATTTTAAAACAAATTATTTTTAAACCCTTATACATTTTATATGCCCTGCAGGGAACAGTATTTTTAGTGGTAGAAAAAATTCGAATCCTTTGAGTACAACCTTTCGTATTATAAAATTAACAGGGGTCGATGCAGGGTTTTTTTTTTCTTGGGGCCCGTTTTGTGAAAAGTAAAGGTTATTTTTGTGAAATTTATTATATTTTTGTGAAAAGTAAAATTATGTAATGAAAGTTGAAATACAATTACTCAAATTTGAACCATGCATTTATTAACAAAAACTTTTTAAAATCCTTTTACTGAAGGTTTCCTTTCTGGTGAACTTGTTTGTTTACAAATTATACATTTTAAAAGTCACAAAATAATAAATAAATAAATAGTAAGTTTTTATGGAATAGAATTTTGTGAAAGGGTCTATTTTATTAAAAGGAATTTTGTGAAGGACCTGTTTTATTATAAAGAATTTTGTGAAAGGTCCCATTTTATCAAATTGATTTTTGTGAACGGGCTCATTTTATTAAATTGATTTTTGTGAATAGGCTCATTTTGTTAAATTGATTTTTGTGAAGGGCGCTGTTTTATTAAATAGATTTTTGTGAAGGAACCCTAAATAGGTCCCAATTTTTCCCCGGATCGACCCTTGATTAATGTGCACATGTTAAAGCATTTTTTGTATAACTTATTTTCTGAAACTGTGTTTTCTCTTTTAAAGGTTGAGAACTCCAATTTAATCCATCTGATATTGAAACAGATTGATCCAGAAACTGGGGGCAATAAAAACAGTGAACTATATTTATGTAAACCCTGTGCATATTTTGAAATGTGTTTGAAAGATTTGGAAAATATAGTTATATGTCTGGATGCCATTATAGTGTTACCCGTCCGAGAACTCTCCGAAACTCTCCGAAAGTCGAGCTCAAATTACAAAATTATTCAAGTTTTCAGTCTCCAATATGAAGCAGATTTTATAAAATTATAACATGAAAGATGTTGACATGATGATATCACTTCCTATTAATATATTATTAAACAAGAGATTACTTAGTGCTATATGATATATGTATTTCTGGTCATTGATTGGAAAATGTAATTATGAGTAGCTAGTTATATTTTATTTTAAAATATTGCTTAAAAATAATGATATGGTGCTATTTCCAAGATATCTGAATAAAGAAAGCTTTTCACTTTTAATAATAATGTGTGGAACAAAGTATCTATATTATAATAAATAAATTTTCTTCAAAAGTAGGTATGTTAATCTACAATTCTTCATTCATTTTTTTTTTCTGAAAAAAGTTGCATTTTATTTTCATAGCTAAATTAAATAGGTAACATTTTTTCAATATATCTATTGTCTTAATAGGATACTAACAGGTTTCTGTTTTTTTCCTTTTTTTTTTTTCAATATTTAACAATACTGCTATCATTTTAATTATTTTATATATCTCCATTCAGATTTATAATAAAAATATTTTGAATTGCTATTTTATATTCAGTGAGAATAGAGTATATATGCATATATAAGGCAATCAAGTTTCGTGTAAAAGTATTGTTTGAAAGTTTGCTTTTAGAGAAAGCGACATTCTCTCTCGCTACCAAAGTGATGAGGTGAGAAGTCTGTCTATTAGCGATGACGTCACATTCTTGTCACTTGGCCTTGAGTGTCTCGATGGCAACGGCATAGCTCGGTCATCCCTGCTCGTTTATATCTATAGAATACAAAAATAATTTATTTTGCTAATAAATTATTGGATCAAAATATTGGGAGTTACTTCAATTTTATTATTTTGATCTTCTTTGAAATCTCGTTGCTAAGCAACTGATAAATTAAAGAGCAAAGTAAAAAGAAATGCATTTTAAAATTTGTAAAAAATATGAAAATAAAAGTTTTATATTTCCGGAACAGATGCAAAAAAATTTCCAATAATTTAAACAACTAGTATCTAAATTCTAATAAATGTATCGGCAATTTTTCAAAGTTATTGGATATATTTAAAACCTCCATATCGAAAATCAACATCCATAATTTTACGCTGAAATCCATTATTCAAATATGCGATTTCCATTTCAGTTAAAAATGAAATTTGAAAATCGTGTGCCTTCCCATAGGAAAGCATTATGACCTAAAAAGAAATGTTCTATATTTTTTCGAACCAATGAACCAAATGTAACTAAAACTATACAGCTAATTCCGGGTACCTCACCAACATACCTACCAAAAATCAACCTAATCGGATCATTTTTGCGGCAGTTATCACGGAACAGACAGACAAACAGACGGAAACCAAAAACTTTTCGCGTCTCCACAGTGAGCCTTCACTGACGTTTCGAGAACTACTGTGTTTCACAATATATCATCATCTTTAAAATATATAGATATCTTACCAGAGTTCGTAAATATAATGATATTTTCGAAAATATAAAAAATATCCGATATTTTGATACATATCCGATATTTATTATATATATCCGATATTTTCAAACTAGTATAATTACTGCCGATTATAAATATTTTCAGACTTAACATAATTTAGAAACTAAAACATATTGTACCTAACATGAAAACTTAATAAAACATTATTCTAAATGTTATTTTTCTTTCTTTCTTCCTTTCTTTTTTTCTTTTTGAAGTGAAAACTTCTTTAGGCGCGTTGGGCATTTTTTGAGATGGGAAAAAATCATTGAATTCGCGACATTGTTACCGTTACTGTTACCGACACCGGTACTTTTCGGTTAGCCGGGCGCCAGTAATATATATATACATGTATATATACACGCACACATATATCTACACATATCTACAGATACATATATATACATACACATATATATGGATGTATATATATATATAAATTTATGTATATACATATGTATTTATATATGTACATATATCACTGGCGCCCGGCTAACCGAAAAGTACCCCGACACCTCTGTATATTTGGCGACGATTCTGCAATAGCTGGTTCAGGTAAGCAACCATAGATTTGCTTAAATTAATATCTCACTTTGACAGCAAAAGTGATATTAGTCTCTATTTAGCATTATTTGAAAGACAAATTTCTCGAATGAATATAATAAAAGAAAATTGGGTCACACATTTGTTAAGTTTAATTCCGTTAGAAATCGCCAATATTATAGCTAGAGAGCCAGAAACATTGGCGAACAATTACGATTATGTAAAATATTTACTTCTTAAACGCTTCAAAATGACGCCAGAAAAATTTAGGCAGAAATTAATGTCACATAAAAAAGAATCTTCAGCCACTTGGCGCGATTTAGCATTTGAATTAAGAAATCATTTGGAAGAATGGATTAGCGGTCTTAAAGTATCTGATTTTGAATCCTTAAAAAAATTAATAGTAGTAGATCAAATTAAGAAAAGGTTACCTATAGAAATGAAAGCACATTTTATTGATGATCTTCTAAAAATTAAAAATGTAGACGTATTAGTAAGTAAACTAGACGATTATGATGCGACGAGACGTAATGTTAAAACCATGAATAGAATTTCACCCCACTTTGAAGATAGAAAACCCGAAGTAAGTAAAAATGAAAATTCACAATCTTTCTTTCATGCCCAATACCAAAACAAAAGAAATAAATTTCAAATTAGGTGTTTTAGATAGATGTAGCTCTCAAGGCCACATAGCGTCTCAGTGTAATAATAGCAATAACGGTCAAACTAATGAGTTCATTCAAGACTCTACCGAAAACTATCGAAATTATAATCGCCAAAATCACAATTCTAATGCCGATGTACAGGAAAAAGCTAACATTGCTACAATTCGAATCAGAAATAAGTCTAAACCTAATGGAATGGGTAAAATAATTAATATCAAAGAAGCAAATCTATTGTTTGATACAGACAGATATATTTCTTTATTCAGTTACGAATGTTATGTCATATCGGGTCGCCAAATTTGTCTTCTGTTGATATCTTATTAACTGACATTAGCGGAGAAACTGTAAATCTAATTGGATATTTTGTGTATGAAATACGTGTCGATGGGTTTCTTATATCAACGAAATTTTGTGTTTCAAAATCTCTAGCATACGATATTGTAATAGGGCAAGACGTGATCAGCAAACTAAAGTTGGCGATAGATGAAGAGGGAATTAAAATTGTTGGCAAGCGCAATACTTTTCAAGTAGGTTGCCTTTAAGTTGTAAATAATTCTGATAAAAAATTAAATTATGTTGCCAATTCATACAATGAAGCGAAAGTATCAAAAGGAAATAGTTCACGTGCAGAAAACGAAATGATTGGTATTATGAATAAAAATAATTCAGAAAATAATTTCAAGATAAATTTAGCACGCGCGGTGAAAACAGATAAAAGTGACTCAACTCGCGAGACCAAATCAAAAGATGAAAATGAAATAACAAAACACGGAAAATATTATAATTTAACGAGCACGAGAAAAAAAAATAGACAGAAGTAATATAAAAAGAAAAAAATGAAAATAATGAAATATTTCAATTTATAATATAATATTATAATGTACAATAGCGCATTAAATGAAAATTGTAATATAATTTTTGTGGTAGTAGTTTATAATAATGAATAAAAAAAACACTTCATTTAAAAGTATTTCCTGCGCAATAAAACGTTTCCTGACGATTCAAAAAATACACACGTAATTGTTCAAGTTTTCACTTCTGTCGGCACTCCCGGAGTGCCATTGTTTTTTTTTTTTTTTTTTTTTTTTTTTTTTTTATTTAACCTATATAACAAAATGGAAGATCAACTAATTGAAAACCGAAACAATTTCCTTTTTACATTCATCAAAACACAAACGATTAAGTATCAAGAATCAAGAAAATTTTGGGTTTTATGCAACAAAGTTTTAAATATAAAATACATTTTTAATTGAAAATTTTTGAATATAAATGTAAGCTTGTCTGCTTTTTGATTCCCTAACCTGCTGCTCAGTTTAAACTGAACAACAATCAGATTAGAAAAGATTTGTTTCTAATGAAGTTGTAAATAACAGATAATCTAAATTAGTTTATCTTCAACGGCTGTTATCAGTTAATTTTGTCGCACATGATTATTGCTTATGTATTTAAAAATCTCCGTTCAACGTAAGGCCTGGATTTTTTTTATTAATTAATTAATTAATTTTTGAAGAGGGGGGGGGGGATAAAAAGTTACTGCCTGAGGCAAAAGTATTCTTTCTACAGAACGACGCAGATAATAGCAGTTTAAAAAAAATCATTTACACCTCTTTTGACAGAAAATTTCAAAAATATCATACACTATATTTTGAAAATAAATATCAAATACAATGAAAATGTCAAACAACATATATTATTTTGAAAATAAATATCGGATATATTATGTTATATATCACGATATATGTTTTATTGATATGTATCACCGAGCACTGTATCTGACATACATAAACTGCTAAAGAAAGAGCCGGGAACAATTAGATAGCCTAAATGTCTTTAGTTAAAAAGTCAATTAAAATTGAAAATAATGTTTAAAAGTTTCTTTAAGTACAATCTTCAATAAAAGGACAGTGCTCTTTTAGTTCCATCTAAAAATATATAATTAACAGTGGACACTTGTGAGGCTTTCGAGCTGAAATATTTGAGATTATTTGCTGATATAATTTTTTTCATTAATTTTTAATTTACTCTAATTTTTAATCAAGCAACATGTTTTAAAGAAATGTGATTATACTAAGCCAAAAACCTGTTCACAAACCTTTGGTATGATACCTCAGTCATCGTTGTGTCTTTTGTATGTGCATAAGAAAAGGAATGTTGATATCAGAAATACTATATATGATTTTTAGATGGAACTAAAAGTCTACTTTCCTTTTATCGGTAATTGCTCTTTAAGGGGACAGTGGACTTTAAAAATCACAAAATTCGACTAAAAAATTCAATTTTTTGTATTTGGTGAGTTAAGAAACTAAATGATCAAATTCATCTGATACAAAAAGAATTCTTCAATTCTAACGATTCGCAGGGATATAAGTTTTTGTTTTTGTTAAAGTATATACTTGGTTCGCCATAAGTTCGTTACAACTTTAATAGAAATTCATTAAACAGAAACAATTGCTGTTAAAAAAATCCCTGACGGCTCGGCCTACAGGCACAGGTAGATTTCGAAGACTCAGACCGTGGGGCACCTGTTTATTGGGTATTGCAGAAGAAATACCTATTTGCCATGATGTGGCAGTTGGGACCACACCACTTTGAAATATACCTCTGCCTGTAGGCGGAGCCAGCAGGGATTTTTTTGTTTTTAATTTTCTTTTTTTTAACGTAAGAGTTGGTCCTATAAAAAACTTGTCAGTATAAAAGTTGTAGGTAATATTAAGAAGATTTTTAATAAATTTAAGCGGATTGATATCTTTGGAATTGACGAAGTTGTGAATTTTTTTCTTCTGAAACCCCTATTCCCCCCCCCCCCCCCGCCTTGGGGGGATTTTTAATCAAATCTGTTAATCTGTTTTATCAAAAATCTGTCATACATAAATTTTTGGCCCTTTTCCTAGAAGTAATAATAACTTTAAACGGATTCGATATGTATAAAAATTAAAAAGTTATGGTTTTTTTCCTGTTTTTACGTCTGCTTGTAGGCGGGGCCAGCAGGGTTTTTTTTTTTTTTTTTTTTTTTTTTTTTTTTTTGCCGTAAGAGTTGGTCCTATAAAAAACTTGTCAATATAAAAGTTGTAGATAATTTTAAGGAGTTTTACAATAAATTTAAACGGATTTGATATCTTGGGAATTGACGGAGTTATGAATTTGTTTCTTCTAAAACCCCCCTTTCCCCCCCCCCCTTGGGGTCATTTTTAATGATATCAAAAATCTGTCATACATAAATGTTCGGACCTTTTCCTAGAAGTAATAATAACTTTAAACGGATTTGATACGTATCATAATTAAGACGTTATGGGATTTTTTCTGTTTTCACAAAAAATTCTTCAGTCATTTTGCCGTACGGAATTTTCGTAATGCGCCAACTGCTGATTCCCTGTTCTTGTAAAAGAGTTTAACAAATAGTGTTTGACCTGGTAACATCAAATGAAGAATATATGTGCATTAAGGGGTTTTACTGACAGCCTGATATGCATAAATCTGCGTCATATTATGCATGTCAGCGCCGCCTATCGCTAATTTTTTAACCTACAACTTCTTTTGCTATTAAAAACAAATCCGATCTCCCTCTAATCCCATTCCTGCAAACCGCAATTCCTTAGCATCATTTGTTTGTTTTTAATGAATATTTAAAGTTTTAACAAACTTATGGCGCACCCGATATTTAAACAGCTGTTAATACTTAAAATGCTGTTTTCTGGAAATTTCAAATTTTGCACATTTCTAAATTTTGAAATATTTTATGTGCATTCTTAATAATCAGGTACTTTTGAAATTTATATTTTAGATCCTCTATACAATGATAAATAAATGTTAACATAATAAGTTACATTTCAGGGATATTTTAGTGTTGAAATTTATCTGCATATGGAAATATGTAGATACTTTTTTAGGAAAAAAAGCGTAATTATAAAAATATATATTTTTTTTTTCTTATACATTCAGTGAACTTTTTTACAATTCATGTCAACTTCCGCATTGCAATATATGAAGGGTGTAAGATGCAAAATTCACAATCTCCACTTTTAGAAACTGCAAAAAACTGATTATTATGAAAAAACGTGATATATTGGCACAATTTTTTTGTGATATTTTTGTTGCCATAACTTATGGCAAGAAATATATCACAAAAAAAATTGTGCCAATATATCATGTTTATTCATAATAATCAGTTTTTTTGCAGTTTCTAAAAGTGGAGATTGTGAATTTTGCATCTACACCCTTCATATAAAGTGTATCTCATAAATAAATACTGTCATATTTTATACAAAAGAAACGCGCATGGAACATTTTGAAATAGGTCAATTTTTTGTCGTATTAAAATATTTAAAATGCAACAACTAAAAACATCTCTATAAATAAAAATCGTTCTTGGTATGTATGTCTGTACGTTCTTTATACAAATCTACAGTTTTTGACCAATTTGAACGAAACTTGATGTACATACGCTTTAGAACACGAGTAAAATTACTGCCAACTTAAAAAATACCTCTGACCATTCTTTACCACTTTTTTTCAAACATCTCCCATAGTTTATCATTACAAATATGTCTTTTTTTTTTTTCAATTTCTAATACAATTTCTTTCCCGTTGCCATAAAAAGAAACTGCGTATGGACAATATTTTTATAAACCAATAAAAATTCAGATTCTCTCACTATAATTTGAAATCCGAAACTGACGTCATTTTGAGAAGACCGAAGCTAACGAAAAAGACAGGCTACCGCGGTGCATTCCACTTATCTTTTTTTACAGACGACTAGCGTGACGTGATGCTCTTTTCGTACACCTTTATTGGTGCATTCGAACATCACGTGACGCCGGCAGTCTGTAAAAAAAGATACGAGTAAAGTACCGTGGTAGCCTTTCTTTTTCGTTAGCCTCGGAGAAGACAATGTGATTTTCTTCGAGTATTAAAAAGATACTATAAGTTCGTTTAAATGACATAGTACATTTATTTAAATGTGTTTGGAGTTAAACATAAATAACTTAGCTCCTAATTTTACAAAGGTTTTTAAAGACTTGTAAAATGGTTGTCCAACCATTATACTACTATCTAAAATAACATGCTTTTAACAATCGAAGTCGAAAAAATACAATATTAGACATAGGCCTGGTCTTGCTGTTCGACATTGGTCCCGTGGCAACTCAGAAATCTGAAAAAAACTGAATGGGACTTCATTTTTCTTTTCACTAAGGGAAATATTTTATTTATAGTGTAATTCGAAATTTTTAACCCTTTAACGGATAAAGCACTTCAATTGCTAAAATGTTGAAATAAATGATTGACACCGGAAATTATGAACAAATTTATTTATATATAAGAAAAAAGCGATATTTCACATACATAATAAATGGAAAACATTTCTATTAAAATTCTGCTGTCATTGTTGAATTTCGTAATTAAAATTTTGTGGTTTCGTAGGGAAACCAATGTCCGTTAAAGGGTTAATTAAATTAAATTCGATAAAAGGGTTAATCTTAATTAATAACATAAAACTGAGATATGCTGCTGCTTAACTTAGGATAGGTGTGTTCGGCCGATTTACTCTAACAATGACACGCTGTTCCCATTTTCATATATGTAATCTGCATAAATGCTTAACTCTGAAATTTTGTTAAGACTTGAAATCGAATGTATTGTAGTAACTTGTTTTTAATATTTTAATTTCAAATTTTGTGCATAAATATTTTAGCCTGTTCTTAAGCAACTCTGCAAATTTCAAGTGAAACCATTAAAAATTTAGTTTACAAAGTCCAGAGTCGCCTTAACAAAATTTTAAAGATTAGGTGCAATTTTAATATGTTATATATGAGATGAAACCCTTATTGCAAAATATAACAAACTTGTATATAACAATTGTAGTACACAATTTTAATGCAGATATCTGCATATAGACTTGTGCAGCCGCCTTGACACCATTTTTAGATAGGAAATATAATAAGATTTTCCTTTTTTACAGAGAAATGTATGCATAATACATGAGAATCCTTAATTTCACACAAAAATTTCCTGTTACAGATTGGTTTGAACATGGTATCTTTAATGAGGGGGGAAATAACATATACATTTGGAATTCAATTTACGTCTATCTTTAAGGAAACCTCATGTTGGAATAAAGAATAATTGTTAATTTTTACCAAAATTTTGAGAACTATGACCCTGAGAAATGTAAAAATCTCACAGAGTATTCAGTCAGTCTCAATGCAACCATTGATGTTTAAATTTAAATCAGTGAGGAAACTGGTAATGTAATGTACTAACTAGTTTTTTGAAGTAATTACGTGGCTAGATAGTGAAAGTTGGAAAGTTTGTGCAGTTGTAAATTAAATTCATACTGAAGTAAATAGGTTAAGTTTATACAATTTAAAGAAAGAGGAGTTATATCTTTGTGTAAACATTTCCTCAACCTTTGTGTTATTAATAATGATGTTGCATGAAAGTCAATAACTAGGTTTTAGAATATTTTTCTTTAACTGAAGTAAACATTTTATTATGTTTTGAAGGACTAAAAATTCAGTATGAAATTTACAGTTTTAGGGGTGAGAAAGACGTTTGTAAAACCTAATCTATCATTACTTTAAATCAAACAGCGTTGATCAATTTTACTAAGCAGATTTTGAATCTTATTCTAGCCTAAATATACATATACATATCTATACTAATAAAAGAAAGTTGTTTGTCTGTGTGTGTGTGTCTGTATGTCTGTGTGTGTGCGTGCGATGTCTAGCGAAATCTATCGCACGTAGAAGTTTGAAAATTTGGGTGCGGATAGTCCAGGGCAGTACCTGATGCACCTGGGGGCTCAGATTTTTAATTTTTTAAGACACGCCATCCCCCAGGGCTCCTTTAAGATTTTCCCCCTAAAATGTTAATAACTAGCCTCATTTTTATCCAGTCTTCTTCGTTTTGAAGGATCTTTCTACATTTAGCTTTTTTATCATTTCTACATTCCAGTTAAGACCCTGGCCCCCTGGGGCGTGGTACGGGCTCCGTGGAAGTTTTTGTTCACTAAATTGTTAATAACTTGCCCCCTTTTAAACCGATCTTCTTCGTTTTTGGGGCCTTTTCTCCATTTAGCTATTCCCCTATTTCTAAATTCCTATTTCTACATTCATATTCCTTTATCTTAGGGTCCTGCTCAAAACTATCAGCTGGCCCCTTCTGGTGGCCCCTACTATAGCTCCCTTAAAAATCGTTCGATTCACTATTTTTTTAGCAACTTCTTAGGACTTCCAGCTACTATATGAACGGCAAAAAAAATTCTCGGATAAGATCCGGGCACCCTGTGCCCTAAATTTTTAACAACTTTGCCTCCTTTTTATCCGATTTTCTTCGTTTTCGGGCCTCTTTCTCCATTTAGTTATTCCTCCATTTCTACATTCCAATTAAGACCCTGGACCCCTCAAGCCCGGTACAGGGGCCCTTGAAGTTTTTGTTCTCTAAATTATTAATAACTTGCCCCCTTTTAATCCGATCTTCTTCGTTTTGGGGGCGTTTTCTCCATTTAGTTATTCCAACATTTCTACATTCCACTTAAGACCCTTCGTCTTAAGTCCCTGCTGAAAACTACCAACTGGCCACTTTTGGGCCTACTACTATAGCTCCCTTAAATATTGTCCGATTCACTAGTTTTTTTTTTTTTTTTAACATCTTAGGAATTCCAGCTACTACATGAATGACAAACAAATTTCTCGGACAAGATCTGGGCACCCTGGCCCCTTTAAGGTTTTGGGTCCTAAATTTTTAATAACTTGCCCCTTACAATCCAGCTAAGACCTGGTACCCTTGGGCCCGGTACAGTGTCCCTTAAAGTTTTTATTCCCTAAATTGTTACTACCTTGCCCCCTTTTAATCTAATCTTCTTCGTTTTTGGGGCCTTTTCTCTATGTAATTATTCCTCTATTTCTACATTCCAGTTAGGACCCTGGCCCCCTGGGGTCCGGTACAGTGCCCTTGAACTTTTTGTGCTCCATGCATTTTTCACCTCCCTAATTGTGTCACCCTCTCATTGCACAACTTTAAGTCTTAGACTCCTCTCTCCGGGCCACCACCCTCATATTTTTATTGGGGCCCCTTGGCCTTTTTTTACGCATTTCTTTAAAATTTTATTCTAATGATTAATTTATATCCTATGCTTAATTTCGACTAATTGAAGATCTAAAGCATTAAGCACCAGGACCTTTTAAGATGTTTCCCTCCTAGGATCCTGCTCAAAACTATCAGTTGGCAACCTCTTGGGTCCCCTACTAAAGCTCCCTTAAAAATAGTCCGATTCACTACCTTTTTTTTGTAACAACTTCTTAGGATTTCCAGCTACTACTTGAACGACAAAAAAAATTCTTGGACCTTAGCTACCACAATTTTGAATATTAATCTCCTTCTTGGGGTTCCTTGGTGTAGTCATTACTTGCATGAATGCTTGTGGCACTTATGTCCCTCCTCTATTGATTTTTCCTAGGAAAAATATGCACTAAACTTGATGGATGGAACAACAGCTGGATCGGTTTGAGCTTGTCACCCTTCTGGATAGGTTCAAGGAGATATTTTTGCAAACTGGTTAAACCATTTCATTCAGTAAACAAGTAAAACTGCTTCTAACCCCATTCTATTAGTGTTAGATGCCACTACAGCCAAACTCGAAATGTGTATGTAATAGACATGGCGCGTGAAAATCGTGTATCTATTGTAGCATTACCTCCGCACTCAACTCACAAGATTCAACCCCTCGACATAGGGTTCATGGCTCCCCTCAAGTGTTACTATGGTCAAGAGATTGAGACATGGCTGAGGAACAACCCTGGAAGGGTTGTGACAAAAATCAGGTTGGTGAAGGTGTTTGGGAAGGCATATAATAGAACTTTGACAATGTTGACTTCAATTAATGCCTTTAAGAAGGCTGGACTATTCCCTTGTGACAGACACATTTTCAAGGATATTGATTTCATGCCAAGTTATGATACTGAGGAGTCTTTAAACAGAAACGATTCTAATGAGGCTTCATATGGTGTTCTTCTTCAGGCTTCATCAATTTCTCCTGGAGTGCCTGATCAGGATCTTTCTTCCACTAATGGTTTGAATCCTGCTACCACAGTAAAATATACTCAAAACTTCATGTCATCTAACGACATCTCACCTGTGCCTTCACGACCTGCTTCCTATTCGTCATCAAGTTCAAGGAAAGCCTCACATGTTACATCATCTCCCTACAAGAGGATGTTAAGCCAAAAAAGGATGACAAAACTGCTAAAGAACAAAAGAAGAAAGAGAAGGCTAAGAAAAAACTGGCAGTAAGTGTTCCCACCGATGAAGAAAGGCCATCAACCTCTAAAACATCAATTTCAGGAAAATCTGCAACAAAAAATCGTATTTGAAAGGCCGAGATGAAAATGATTCGGAAAAGACGCCGAAAAGCTATTCATATTGAATCATCTGATGATAGTCTCGATGAGGATTACCTTCCGCGGATCGACACAGACTCTGACATGGACCCGGAATCTTTCAGTGAAACAGAAGAAGACGTTGAGTGTCCCCTTTGTGCATCAAAATTCTCTGATGATTGCATGGGAGAAAAGTGGGCTAGATGCACCCAGTAGGGCTGGGCGATATATCGATAAAACCGATGTAAAATGCATATCATGATACCGATATCAAAAAATCCTCCCCAACGGTATATCGCTAATATCATAAATTTGACGAAAACCATGAAAACCACGATATTAAATCTCTTCCTCGTCTTCGAGTATTCATGAATACGAGCGATGTGAGTTCCCTCAGCCTAAACCATGATACACCGTATTCATGAATACTAACGGAGTGAATTCTCGCAGCTGAAAAGGTTTTTGAAAAGAGGAAGGGTGATTTTCTCCAGCGACCACTAACAGTGGATGAAATATCGTTTTTATGCTATTGACGATGCAAGGTTAAACTCTGAGCGCATGCGTGGGATATCGCATATTCATTCATTTCATTATGATATTCAGTGGTACCGGTGTGGATGAATATTCGAAGTTGTTGAATAATGTGTGAATTAGGGAGATAAAGAAAGGAAGTATTTTATTTGCAACAGTTGATTTAATGAGACAAATGAGCAAAGAATAATTCAGACATGTTTTTATTTGTTTTTTATAATTATTGTTTTATGAAAAAAATATTAATTCCTTAGTAATATTTATTAATGCATATTCTAGGGTAAAGAAGGATTTTTAAAAATGCAACTATTTTTACTTCTATACTGCGAGTTTTTTTCTCCCCAGAATTTATTTTAAAAATCGCGTTTGCGTGACAGATATGAGTGTTTGGTATTTGATTACCTCTGTATATATGACCACTGGTCACTGCCTAAAATCATTTGGTGGTAATTTTGCATTTAAAATTTTAAAACCATTAAGCATTATTATTATTTATTTACAACGGTGGAAATGAATATCATGCAATTTTAATTTTAATAGAATAAAATATGTTGAAATGTTTCTTCCCTATTTTTATGCGATTTACCCCCCCCCCCCCTTCTTCACAAATGAGATATTAAAAAACAGTTTAGGCGATGGCGCGGCAAACAAGAAAAAGATAATATATATTTATTTCTTCATAATTTTAGTTGTAAAATATTAATGTACTATCTGATAAAAAAATAATCGAACATGCAGATTATTCATTTTTTAATTATTTTTCATATTTCCATCCACTTTTTAAATTTTCTTCGTGCTTCTTAGGTGCGTTCGTAATTATATAAATACGTAGCACCTATTGTCGTCGTCTGGTCCGGCCGTCTGTCTGTCCGTCTGTCCGCATATAACAACGAAAAAACTACCCAAACGAATGGTTTGAAATTTAAGATATATTATCTTTGCAGAATTTTGTCGAGACATTTCAAATTTTATGAAAATCGCATCAAAACTTTAGCAGATATTAATAAAAATATTCATTAAGAAATTTGATTTTTTTTTTTTTTTTTAATCGATGCTTTCTTGTTATAGGAGTTTCCGAAGTTTAATCGTCAAGCGATCGAGATACTTATTTCATTACCGAAATTAATCTGCAGACGATATAATTAATTTCACAGAATTAAAAATCATCAAGATCGGAATATTTATATAACTAGCTATAGTACGAACGCGCACCTCATTTGTCACGTTTGACGTACAATTTCCAACTTGTTTCCATTATCATGAAAAAATATGCTTGATGACCATTTAACACTCTAACCAGTCTTGAATTCCGATATTTTTCTCTGGGAGGTATTTCGAAGGTTCGGGATGGCGGGTAGCTGTGTGTGTGTGGAGGGGGGGGGGGGGGTTATCATGGGCGCCTGCAAGGGAGGACAATTGCCCTTCCCTCAATTTTGAAATTTAAATCTGTATATTTTTATGTTGAAAAAATATATAATTTACTTATCCCCAAGTAGCATGATTAATTACGCACTGACAGAAGAAAGATCCTTTATAACTCCCATGGAACAAAGTTTTTATTATTTTTTTTAATTTTGTTTGAGTTTATGTGTTAAAAAATTATCTCATCTGACAAAAAAGAGATTTTAAAAAAATTATATTTTTTATTTGTTAAATTTCTGTATTGCATGTTGAGGACTAGCAGCAGAACTGTTTCAATATCTTACACCCCCCTGTGTTTCGTTGGCGTCCATGGCATTATGGTATTCAGCGTGTGTGAGAGAGGGGGGGGGGGTGAGATTTCCACTTTCGGGACATTAATTAACCGAAAATGGGGAGACTCTAGGGACTCAGTATCACCCCTGAATTTCTCACTGATTGTAATGTTAAAGTAAAACAATTTCTGTTGAAATATTTTACATGATAGATAATGTTTCTCTGAAGTGTTTATTTCAGTTATTTGGGATTTTGAATATATCAGTACAGGAAATTGCTGATTGTTTTAATGTAATATATGCTGTTAAATGTATTACAGTCAAACCTCTAACACGAACACTCTTAACGTGAATTACTTTTAGCACGAACTGTTTCCGATTGCCCCATCCAGTTGTATGCAATGTATTTAAGTTCGAATAACATGAACTACTTTTAACACGAACAAAAAAAGTTTCCTCTTGAGTGTTCGCGTTAACAAGGTTCGACTGTATATTATAAATTGAGTGGAGGAGGGTGTGAAGCGAACCAATAATTACAACGATCAAACCGAAAAATTTTGTTTGATTTGTTGTAATAATCAGTGTCATTACTTTGTTAGAGATTTCACAAGAAGCTAAAATTTCATAAAGCGCAAATTGGCGAATAATTTAGTAAAACTTATTTTATATTATTTATAGATTTTTTTTATGCAAGTAATGCTCTTTAAAAGATGTTATATATAGCAATTGTTTTAATAATGGAATATGGAAGTATTTAAAATTTCCACGTTTGGTGCCAGATGCGGTTTTACTAGCCCGGGTCCCTTGAAGACGAAATTTTTATTCATTGCTACGAATTATATCTTTTAAATATATTTAAGTTTTAACCAAATTTTTCCAGTTTGATTTTAGCGACTCAAACGGTCTCCCTAATTCGCTTTCGTCTAAAGCCAGCCCTGTGGAAATACGAGTAAAACTGATTTTTAAGTAGATTTCGTAAGAAATACTACCTATTACATTCTCCCCTAAGTTGGTATTTTTTAAACATTTTTGCAGATCTACGCCGATGATGACTCCCAAAACCACCCCCAGTTCAAAACTTTATCTATCTATCTATGTCACTTTTTTATGGACACGATAACTGCAATAATTCTGCACGAATCTCTTCCAAACTGATACATAAAATCAAGAGGCATAAAATCTCGGTCAAGTTCGTTAATGGGCAAAATCGAACCAGGAAGGGAGGGGGGGCGGGGCTTTTTGTGAAAACAGAAAAACCCCATAACTTCTTAATTGTGATTCTTAATATTATCTAAAACTTTTACATTGACAAGTTTTTTTATAAGACCAACCCTTATAGCAAAAAAAAAAAAAAAAAAAATCCCTGGCCTGCAAACAAGTTGGGAAATAAGTAAGATTGTGGGTGGTCCCAACTGCGGCATCATGGCAAAAAGGTCATTTCTTCTGCAATTCCCAACAAACAGGCGCCCCACGGTCTGCGTCTTTTAAATCTACCTGTGCCTGTAGGCCGAGCCGTCAGGGAATTTTTTCTTTCTTTCTTCTTCTCAAAATATTCTTTTATTTATTCTGTATATTTAGTTTTAATATCACGATATATCGTCATATCGCGATATTTAGCTGGCGATATACCACGATATTGAAATTGAGATATTACCCAGCCCTAGCACCCAGTGTATTAGGTGGTCTCACGAGGATTGTGGGAAGGGGAAAATTGACTTATTCCTGTGCACCCCATGTTTTGAACTTTCTTTTATCAAATTTTTTTTAGGATTTTTTTTTTTTTTTTACTTTTATGTCAATGTTTTCTTCTGTTTACTTTTATTTCTTCATAACTACTCATTTGAATATTTTTGATTACCTATCTTAGGCTAGTTATCTTAAGTTAGGAAATTTTTTATGTGATTATTTGCACCAGCTTTATTTTACATTTGAGAAAAATACTTTTTTGTGATTAAATATTCTAGTCTAATAAATTTATTTTATGTGAAAGATGTGTCGTTTTATTTTAATACCCTGAAATCTTGATTTTCTTAGACATTTTTGGTGTGGGTGCCGAATATGGCATTGGGTGCCATATTCAAACCCAGGAGGAACCCAGTGGGGAATTAGGAACCCAGTGTATACCATATTAAGAAATTCTTTCGCTGAAACCTGCAAATGACACACCACACAATATTTTTTTTCTCAAGCTGTATTAATTTTTGGACAAATTTGACCCCAGAATCTTACAGGGAGGAAATGGATCTACAACTGGTAATTTTTTGGTCAAAAAAGAGCATTTGAAAGTAATCTAAACATTACATCAACAAAGAGTGTTCGTTCATATTTGGACACACCCTACGAATAAAGTTTAATTTTAACAGTTTGGTAACTTTATGTTAAAACAATATTTGTTTTTACTAACGACTATAAGATGTTTTTTTTTTAATTGTAATTAATTTTGTAGGTTTATTAAAAATTCAAAACAGTTCCTTTTTAAACTTTTTCTTTCGTCGAAATTCGACGGGTTCCATCTCGTAATCTATTAATTTTTATATACAAAGTTGTGTTATCTTTTAAGAGTCTGAGAAAATAAGCAACCCAATGGTATAAGAGTGGGATCCCACACATAGTCGTCAGCAGGGTAACAGTTCTAAAATGAAAAGATTATTTAAACTGCTGATGGATTTTTATTAACAGTTTGTGTAAACTATTGATAAAAACATGTCAGTTTTTTCTGTCTCTTTCAACATTAATGTGCGATTATGTAAAAGATCTATGCTCCGAATTTTCTGATAATACTATGAACTTAAGGCGAAAACTTTGAAAGCACCGCTCAAGCCATAGATTCTTTATTAAGATTTTCTTATTTATCTCTGGGCGAAATTTATATTCCAACTAAAGAAGTTAATTATTTTATCTATAAAGAAAACAAAAAAAAAATTCATAATTTTAAAAATATCAAGATAAACAATCTCTATATTTTCTTTTTTTTTCTTGGTTTTGTTTTAAGAGTAAAGACAAAAAAAAAAGAAAAAAAATCTATTGAAGACCAAATTCCAAAATCTGTACTAATATTATAAAGAAGTAAAGATTGTTTTTTGTTTGTTTGTTTGTTTGTTTGTAGGGGGTAATCTCTGGAACTACTGAAGCGATTTTCAAAAGTGATGGCGGAAAATTAATGGTGACAATCCCTGTTCCAACACAGGCTAAATTTTATGCCAATACCCCCAGGGAGGTGCAGGAGCGAAAAACGTTCTAAAATTTCGATTTTTTTTTATACTGAAGGAGCTAGAAACATGAAATTTGGCATGGTAGTTACTTATAAGATTTAAATGCTCTCTAAGATCAAATTCTAAGAAAATTCGAAATTTAAAAGGGTGAGATGAGCGAAAAGCGTTCTAAAACCATTCTAAATTACAATTTATATGGAATCTCCGGAACTACACAATCATTTTCAAAAGTGATGGCGGCAAATTGATGGTAACAATCCCTGCTGTAACATAGGCTATATTTTATGTCGGTGCCACTACCACAAGGAGGTGCAAAAGCGAAAAAGGTTCGAAATTTTCGATTTTTTTCATATTGAAGGAGCTAGAAACATGAAATTTGGCATGGTAGTTACTTATAAGATCTAAATTCTCTCTAAGAACCAATTCTAAAAAAAAATCGAAATTTAAAAGGGTGAGATGTGCGAAAAGCGTTCTAAAAACATTTTAAATTACAATTTCTATGGAATCTCTGGACCTACAGAACCGTTTTCAAAAGTGATGGTGGCAAATTGATGGTGGCAGTGTCTGCTCCAACATAGGCTATATTTTATTTCGGTGCCACTACCCCCAGGAGGGTGCAGAAGAGAAAAACGTTCTAAAATTTCAATTTTTTTTTATACTGAAGGTGTTAGAAACATGAATTTTGGAATGGTAGTTTCTTATAAGATGTAAATGCTCTCTAAGAACAAATTCTAAAAAAATTCGAAATTTAAAAGGTGTGAGATGAGCGAAAAACGTTCTAAAAACATTTTTAATTACAATTTTTATGGAATCTCTGGACCTACAGAACCGTTTTCAAAAGTGATGGTGGCAAATTGATGGTGGCAGTCCCTGCTCCAACATAGGCTATATTTTATTTCGGTGCCAATACCCCCAGGAGGGTGCAGAAGAGAAAAACGTTCTAAAATTTCAATTTTTTTTATACTGAAGGTGTTAGAAACATGAATTTTGGCATGGTAGTTACTTATAAGATGTAAATGCTCTCTAAGAACAAATTCTAAAAAAATTCGAAATTTAAAAGGTGTGAGATGAGCGAAAAGCGGTCTAAAAACATTCTAAATTACAATTTCTATGGAATCTATGGAACTACAGAACCATTTTCAAAAGTGATGGTGGCAAATTGATGGTAACATTCCCGGCTGTAACATAGGCTATATTTTACATAGGTGACACTACCACATGTGGGAGTGAAAAAGCAGAAGACATTCTAAAATTTCGATTTTTTTTTCGACATTTGTGTGGCTCAGTTAGTCATTTCTGAATTATCTGTGGCAGTAAAATTTCCTCAAATGAAAATAGGCCAACGAATACCATTTGGTATTTTTCAAGAATTACGCGAGCAAACCCGCGGGTTTTGATAGTGTTTAATAAAAATGCACCAATAGGACAGAACATATTTTACATTAGAAAAATAAATTTACAAATCAGCTATCTATTTATATCAGCTATCTCTTTTAAGACATATTTAGTAAAAATGTAAGTGAAAGTATGTATGTCGATTTTACCACATATTTGGAGGGGAGGCGGAGGCCCAAGTCGAGACCTACATGCCTACAGCCGTACTAAAAAAAAGGATTTATCCAAAGCAGCAAAGTATTCTGAAATATTTTAGACCAAACTGGAACGAGAGGAGTGCTCCAAACAGTACAAAAATTATTGTGCAGCTACTTAAGGTAACATGGGATAAATAGGGAAAGTATCAGAAGAAAATAATACGCCCCTGTAGGGGCAAGCCAAAGCGGTGAGCACCATGCTTTAGCGACTCACCACAGCCACTACCAAAATCATTGCCTTTTATCTAGTTATGGGCACAATCTGTCCATTTTCATAACCTTATGTACGGTCAGGCCTGCTTTATATCACCACACCACCACCAAATCTAATATTTTACTAGACCAAGATTATCAGGAATAGCACTCAGATTTGAAACTACCTACAGAGTAGTGAAATGTCTTGAGCCTTGGTGCCATGCACAAAACAATGTAAACTCTATATAGTTTTTCTTTATTATTATTTTAGGTTAACATCAACAAAATTATAATGTATACTAAACAAGTAATATAAAAACTTTTTTTTTAAGTCAATTCCTACTTAGGTCAAATAGAATTTTTTTTCCAGCGATCTACACGCTTCGCCACTGACGGTATTTATTCCTAAATTTATATCCTGCTAAATATCTTACATAAGAGAAATTTTTGAAATGTATTAAAAATTAAATAAAAAATAAATAGCTAAAATATCAAAAATTAATAGCTCGAAAAGTATTTCTCACAAAATTGTTAGACAAACTGCGTTAGAAAGTTTAAAAAATTGTATTTTTCTTGATATAAATTTAAAATCTAATGATTATGCCGATTTGATATATTTTTCAAATATTGAATTTCAAAAATTACCAAACTTCACAATAAAGTGCCATAGCGATGTTACAGTTAACGATAATACAGTTTTTTTTAAATATTAATTAATTAATTAAATTTTATTATTTAATTTTAGTTTTATACTTCATTTCTGTTCAAAAGTATAGACTCACTCCACATTTATAGTCTCCTTCGCCCGCGAGCCGCCTGATCTTCGTCCGTGAACAGCCCCATTATCTTTTTAAGTGTGAAGGTGAGACTATAAATATGGAGTGAGTCTATACTTTTGAACAGAAATGAAATATAAAATTAAAATTAATTAATTAAATTTAATTAATGAATTAATATTTGAAAAAATTGTATTAACATCAATTGTCATCCAGTACAAGTTTAAAAAAATTATTTGAACTTGAATGGATGAATAGGAAATATTTTATTAATGATTGAAAATTCCAACAAGATATATATATAGAGAGTGTGAGCTAATAGTAGGAATTTAAAAAAAAAGGGGGGGGGACTTTTGTTTTAATACCAATGACATTGTGGGAAGTTTTAGCTCCAATTTTCATTTTGAGATGCATATAAAGATTCAAGAAACGTGTTCCTACTGATAATATTAAATGAAATAGCTCAAAATATATTCCATATCTTTGGAACACGATGGATAAGTTGACTAAGAAGCAAAGAACTGATTAGAGACAGTTCAAAGGTTTTTTTTTTTTTTTTTTTAAATAAGAAATACAATTGATATTCTAATTCTCTTATTACATCTTGTTCTTGCCTTTCTGCTAAAATAGATTAGCAAGCGGTGAATGAGTGATAACAAAAGATTACATTATTTTAATAACACTGTGGCATCAATTAGCACGTGCGAACAGAGATGGCGATTCTGCTGACTCGATAAGCGAAAAGCTTTAACCATAGTCGATTTTGTTGGAAAAATTCTATGATTAAAATTAACTAAATTAGAAACGCGTAAGCCCTTTTTTTTTTTTTTACGCCGCGTGATTCTCGCTGTGACGTCACATGGATATTGTCGGGGCTAACGAGAAAGACGGGCTACCGCGCTTCTTCAATTTAGAGTAGTCACGTGACGCTCCCGGTCTCAGCTGAGCTAAGCAAACCAATTGACATAATATATTTTAGATTACTATTATATCCGAGTTGTTTTTTAATTTGATAAAATTCGTTACTGCCCCCAAGCAGTACAATCATGATTATCAAATCTTACATATATTTCAAAACACTGGGATAATTTTAAGTACTAATTAAAATAATTTGTAACCAGGTATAAAGTTGTTAAAACTGAAAAACAAATAATTGAACCCTTTATATCCTACAAATCATTGTGAATACACCAAAATATAACACAAACTACGGAAATATAATTTATTTAACATTTCAAAATTGAAGCACAATTGACGATTTTGGAAAAAAAAAATGTCGATTATTTTTTTTTTTAATTTTCAAACAGGCATTTTATACACTAAATATCAATATTTCTCCACCAAAATTATAGACGGTCATGGGATATATATTTCATATAATATATAAAAAAATTTAAAGATTTAGTAAAAAAATAAATATTTAAAACAAAATGAAATGTGCTAAATACTTAGCTCAGAGAATAAATAAAATATTTTTAACACACAAAATATATAAAAATTAATATTTTTTCAATAATTTTTTCCTACCAGAGGAATTGTGATTAAATCTTATAAAAAGTTCAAAATACTATCATAATTTTAAGTATATTAAATAAAATAATTTATAAACAGTTATAATGTCAAAAGTGAAATATATATATATATGTATAAGTATATACAACTGTACCTAGCTCTCTGTACCCTAGAAGTTACTGTAAATACAAAAAAAATAACACATACTAGATACTATGATTTATTTAGCATATAAAAATTTCAAATCTGTAGAACAATTTAAGTTATTGAGAAAAAAATACGATTGTCGAAAAAAAAGAGAGAGAGAAAAAGGTGGGGGGGGGACTTTTATACCCTAATATCAATATTTTTGCATGAAAATTATACACGGTCTTTGAACACACACTTTATATAATATATAAAATTTTCAAAATTTTAGTTTAAGTATTTAAAAAACATATGTGAAATATGCTCAATATTTATTTCTGAGCATATAATATATTAAAACGAGAAGCAAAAGTCTTAATTTTTCAGTGCAAATTTGACTTTACTTCGCAAGCCTCAACTTTTTTGAGTAGTGGATAAAGCTGGGAACAGAATTAAGAAGAATCAAGACGGTTGGGGAAAGAACAGCTCGCCTATTGACCTTCACTGCTCACAACCCTACCCCTAGAAAATACTCTATCTAAATTCCTGTTCATTCCATTTTTATTCCCCCTTCCTGGCGGGAGAATCCATTCTTCTACCTGCTTTATTTGAGAGAGTGGTGAACAAAAGGGAAAGGGAAGGGATGCGCTTTCACTTTTTTGAAGGCTGGAAAGGTAAATGGGAGGGGGGAGTTCTTCCCTTATATAGAATTTGGCAAAAGGTCATTTTCTGGGGAAGAAAACATATTTATTTTACAACCAAATACCAATAAATCTAACTGATCATAAACAAAATGTAATCGTAATAATATTAGTTGTGTAGCTCCAAAATATTTAGAGAAGCATTATTATAAAAACTTAGTTATGTATTGAAGTTTATAGAAAATTATAAGGAGCTTTAAGAAATACTTAAAAAAATATATATATTTTGTAGGATTTAAATCTATATTAGTCTCTTGACATGTTCTCTGCCGGCGTATTGCTTTATTTAGATGTATTTATTTTGGGATGGATTTTTTTCACAGTTGTTAACATATTTTTTGTCTAAAAAATGACATTAATGTCGCTATTTTCAACTATTCAATATGAATTTAAATGGTATGAAAAACTGTATAAGAGAGCTTTTTAAGTTCTGTTAATAATAAATATTACCGTAGACATATATATTAATAATATTAATAATTCAGAACTAATTTTAAAGGTACGTGCATGCAACTTTTACATCAAAAGTTCTTGTTACAGGTACTCTTGTTAAAAGTTCAAAAATCTAGTTACATCAAAAGTGCAAAAAATGTCTAACTGACCAAATTCGTCTAAGGAGAATTGATAATTTTTTTTCTCTAAGTGTAACTTTTTCAAAATTATTTTTAAAAAAGTCTTTCATTGATATAATTTCTTACTTAATTTTGAACACTTTGGCAATTTACATTGCCACATTATCTCCATCATGTAAAACAAGAAAGAAAAATAATGCACCAAGCATACATTATGAAACACTTTCCAACACTAACAGAAAACTTTAACAAACCATCGCAGTTTAATAAGGTAAATAAGGTATCTAAGTAAACATTTCAGAAAACACAAAACACATTTGAAAACCAGATTGCAGCAATTACCGTCCACAGCCGGTAAAGTACTCCAATTCTTTTCTGCAGCTCTGTACATAAGTTATACATTTGTATATACGTGGTATTACAAATGCTGCAATTTAGCTACAATATGCAACATACAACTGCAACAATGCTACAGTATGCTACAATTTAGTTTAGAAATAAAACACATAACACGGTTAGAAAATCATCTTCAGCAGTTTCTACCAGTAGACGGAAACATACTTAAATTATTTTGTACAGCCCTGTATATTACCTTAAGCTTTTTATACACGCTACATTATTAAGCTACAGTTTAATTTAGGCAAATACATGCTGAAATCACACTTCCAGAAATTATCATACATATGCCGCCATGTATTCAGCTCTTTGCGTGGCACTGTACATTATTTTATTTATATTCTACAAAATTTTCTTGGTATACTAAATATATTTCAAGTTCAAAATGCATAACTCGATTAAAAGCCCATTTTAATCAATTTAAGTTGATGCACCGTAATGCTTACGAATTTTTTTTTTTTTTGTGTAGCCCTGTATATGATCTGTAGCATTATACATACCTCATAGCATTTATTTAGTTAAACGCAAACCCTACTAATATCCGACTTCCAATTTTATGGCTTATAAACAATACTTCAGACACAGTACTGTACCCGAAATATTCTGTGTGTCCCTGTAAATGAACGATAAATGCTATGCACATAAGTATCTTGTAGTAAACCTCAATAATGTATATCAATTTCATTATATTTGAAATGGCGTAACATAATTAAAATACGCTATAAACCGTTTTTCTCCCGTAGACCATTATTTAAAAGAATACTTTAAAAGAAGTACTGTAAATGAAAAAAAAAAAAAAAAGCTTTACACTCCATATTCTACAGAAAACATGTCTTAGTGCATCCCAGAAATTGATATCAATTTCATTACGTTTGTAATAGTGTAACAGGATTAAAATGCGCCGCAAACAATTTTACACATTAAGCTATAATGTAATGGAATTCATTCCGGTTTCCCTGAAAACTAATTATAAGTGTTAGACGTACCATGTTCGATAGTAAGCATCGTGTAGTGTATCAATTTCAATATATTTGAAATAGTGTCACATCATTAAAATGCACTGCAAAGGATTTTTCCCCGTAGACCAACCATAATGTAACGGCATTCTTTTGAGTGTCCCTGTAAAAAAAGTATAAGTGCTACACACTTCATTTTTAATACCGAACATGCTATAGTAAACCCCAATAACATATATCAATTGCATGACTATCCGGATATATTTACGCGAGTTTTACAGGTCGGACAGTCAGGCGGCAGACAGACAGACAAACCGAAATCATAAACACTTTTGAACTATATCAGTCCTGAGTAATGATACATACACAAAGACAAATATAGGAAAATATGGCATTTGTGCTTCAGTCAAAATCTCAATTTATTGATTTATTATTTTATTATAAACTAAATTAAAAAAAGATTAACACATTTATTAGTGGAATTGTATTCAATTTGTTAATAAATAAATTAAAATAACATTTCATTCATATATACATCATATATACATTTAAAAAATCATGAATTGTTTAAAGGAACCAAAATGCAAAGTATCATATGTATAGTATTCTTAATATTAATCCGTAATAACGTGTAGTATTCTGAATATTAAATCTTTAAAAATAATCTGAACTTATTAAAAATTTCGATTTGCTTATATTAATAAGCGAAAAACTTTTAGAATAAATGTGCAAGTAAAGACATATTCATTTAAAATAAATTAGCTTTACTTATATTTAAACAATACAAAACAAACATTATCGTATAATGCATAGGTGTCTTTCATTAAAAAAAAAAAAAAAAAAAAAAAAATACATCGCCAAGATTAGTAATGCAGTGGTGAATTCAAGGGGTGACATTCCCTACAAATGATTTCATATTTTAGATTTATTAATGGTCTAGATATGAAAAATTATCCCGAAACATTGTAATGTCCTCCCACCGGAGCTGCCCTTAGAAAAAAAATATATAATCAATAATAATCTTACGATTTTACTCTGCTGTTTTATTTCATATAAGTAAAGTTACCGGCATTCTGCTAACTAAATTATCATATTTACAACGATTAAAAGTGTATAACATTGCACAATTAAATGTTATGCATATTACATCAAAACGGAAAAATGGTTAATACTTACATTCGATAGATTATCCTAAGTATATCGTCCTTTATATTAATTGATGGAACTACTTAATAAAACCTCTTAACACAATTAAAATAAAATAAAAGAATCGGAATGAAAATTGCGTTTGTATTTATTAATAAAGGATGGAACGTTGGAACAATTGGTTTTTAAACACACACGAAAATCAAAGTAATGGAATTCCTTTGTGACAGCTGCGCGTCAAAGTACGTTTTCAGTGAGACCGCGACTGTCACGTGACTTTCAACCACGGTAGCCCTCTGCGTTAGCCCCGGATATTGTTCACAATAAAATCGTTTTAAAATATCACGTAATTGTCTTCATTAAATGCTTTTCGCACGTAATAATTTAATTATAAAGTTTTCTTTCTTTTTTAATATTCACGTGTAAATATATTTTTATAGTCGAAAAGTTTTTGTAAATACTATAATTTGGGCTTTTTAAAGTTTGGCAACAGTAGATAATAATGGTTCCGTTTTTAGTTTTTAAGTAAACCCTAAAAACGGCTATTTCAAACTACGAACTAAATCTCTATTCAAATAATGAAATTTTGAATAAAAATTTTAAAAGAAACTTAAAAAATTAAACAGGATTTTTGAAAAAAGTTAGCGCTTTATGACGAAAGTGACGTTTTCTTTAGAATATGAGGTCATTTTCATAAGTATTTTTGATGGGCACTGCACAACACAATCTACTCTATCTAACCTACAAAAGATATGGCTAAATTGCTAAGCGTAGTTTTTGATCTTATTAAACTTATGTAACTGAACTATCTTGACCGATTTCAACATTAAATAGTGATAAAAATAATTCTTTAATTTTAAAACTGTCTGATTCAGCGTTTTTATCATGCATTTATCTATAAAACTACCAGTTTTCATGTTTTGATTTGCAACAGTTGTTTTATTGTCAACAGAGAGAGGGTAAAGATCACAATAAATTAAATTACGGAAGCGGCGGTATTAATTATATTTTTAATAAACTATATATTTGAACACATTAGCATTCTGTAAAATATTTGAAAAGTCGAGTGCAGTCACGCAAGATTATTATTTTTTTTTTCAATTAAACGGATAATAAATTATTATAATCAATGTAACTGACGCGTTTCTTTACACATTTCATCATTTACTAGATGGAACCCGTCAAAACTTGACGCAAAAAAAAATACTATAACAGTATCAGTAAAATAAGCTTCTTTATTATTTATGAAGGGTTGCGTATAAAACAGTCTTTCAAATATTTTTCCCCCAGTCAAATGCAGTACTACTTCCGATGCAAACTCCAAACAAAAAATCCGTAAATAACTGTGTAATGCAAATCAGTTTGACATTACCACCATATTCCCCACGGCAAGAAAAAAAAATCATGGACCTATGAAGTATATACAAATAGTATATTCCTACGTTCATATCATATTCAGTAAATAACAGAACATAGTAAATAAAGCACACATCTCCCACCCCCCCTGTGATAATGCAACCGAATGTGCTCCTATGCGCATGTGCATTGCATCTGCCCAAAAGCACCGTCATAATTCGACGTTAAAAAAATTTTAAAATGTCCTCTTTAATCATTGTTCATTTCAAATCCATTTCTTCTAAAACGTATCCATTGTTTTAAGCTAATCAATTTTTATGCAAAGATTAAGAAGTTTTTTACAGTAATAAATCTATCTGCAGATGGAGATTTTTAATGTTTTCAAGTGTAATTTATTTGTATGGTTTCTTCGGTTCCTTGACATAATCAGGATGATTATCCCTTTTCCATCACAGTCGGGGATATTTTTCCTCTTATACAGTTGGCAAATGTAAAAAATAAAAAAATACAATTCCTAGCATATCCTGATATCTGATGGAAAATATTCATCAACGAATTCAACATATCAATTTTATGTTCAACATAAACTAAAAATAGTCTTTTTTTTTTTTTTTTTTTTTTTCCTGACAGATTTTTGTTTAGCTCCAAAATGTTCTATCTTATGGATAATCTGATCTTATGATTTATCACTTTTTTTAAAAAAATTATTATTCACTTTTTATGATGGTTAGGGAAATCTATTTTTAATTGTGGCAACTTTCCCAGGGGCTATTTTACATTATTGAAGTAAACTGGTGGTCACTGATAAGATAGAATTGAAAAAATTTTCATGCTTGAAAAATATTAAAAAATTCGTTAAATTAAGCGGCAGTTTTCAAATAAATTTCAATCGAAAGCTGATTTTTTTTTCTAATTGATGATGTAAGAATTAAAATTGTAAAATATAGTAAAAAATAGAAATTTGTAGTATTTCGAATTGATGTAAGCGCGATGAAAACTAAAGCGATAGCGCCTTTGTTGTCACAGCTGTTGTACATTTCTAAAAATTGCTACTGTATTTTGGCTGGCGTCCAAAAGTAGAAAAACATTTTTTGACATCGAAAGAGAAATTCACAGTGAAAGAAATAGGACTTTGCGCTAATAAAGAACTGTTAAATGAACTTATAACAAACCTACCAAAATAATCATCATATATATATTATTTCTCCTGTCACCATCCCTTTTTCGCAGAAAATACGAAACGCAGAACGACGAATGAGATAGCATATGAAAGGATTTTGAACAGGCTTCTGACATAGCACACTTAACGTTTCGTTAAAACATGTTTCTGATTAAAATTTTTTGAAAATTAAAAATTAAATCGGCATTGTTTTCTTAAAAGAAATGAAAAGCTTTCCTCAAATTATTGTTGCAAAAAAAAAAAAAAAAAAAAAAAAAAAATACCACATTATATGATGCTCAGCAATTATTATAAAAAACACCGCACGGGTTTATTTTATATTTATGATTAAAAAGCGACATTGAAATTGAAATGTTTAGATTTATATTTCTATGTCCCATGTTTTTCCCGAAGCGGATGACGTCATCCTCTAATGCAGTCAAAATATGATTGTTAATTTTTTTCTCTCTAGCGTGCCTTTTGCAATCTTGGATCAGTTTTTACTCTAACTTTGATGGAATAAATTAGATAATATTTTGGATTGACTAAAAACTAAATGTTGTTTGCAGATATTTTTATCCTTGCTTTTTCTTTAGAAGTTTAAACCTGCATCTAATAAATATTACATATTGATAAAAAATGGTACTTCTTTATTATCCCGTCGACCACTTTTCATAAAAAAAAAACTATCGCCAAATAAACGGGAGAACGTTGCCATTGGAATATCAAAATAAATAAATAAATAAAATATAAGAATTTAAGGACACATTTCTTATTTTAATTAATAAAGTAACTAATAAATCAGTAAAACATAATGAAAAATACACGCAAATGTCGAATTAAAAACCACTTGACGTAACAAACACGTATAATGCTTCTGACATCAAGTAAATGGGACTGCATTTTTGGCATCTTACAGTTTGGCGATAGTTTTTTTATATGAAAAGTGGTCGACGGGATAATATAGAAGTACCTAAAAAATATTAGATTTCAGTGTGAAATCCTCGCACGGGCACTCTGGTTCCTATGAAATATTAGTCTTACATTGTTTATTCTAGCTAAAAATACAATCATTATTTCAAGATTTTTTCCTACCATAACACTATTTTTAATAACTTTAAATTTCCTGAAATCCTTTACTTTTGTGATTTTTTTTATTAAAAAAGGAAATCTTCTATCCTATAATTAAAAAAAAAGCAATTGGTAACATGTAATGAAGGTATGCAATCAAGATGAAGAAATCAATGACGGCTCCAATTCTAATCTTTATAATTATGAATGCAAAAATCAGTAAAATTATGTCATGTTAACACAATCATATACATTTTTCTCTTTAGTTTTATCAATGTTAAAATGCACTTCAAGCTAAGCATAACGTCATTTTCACCGGCGCAAACTTTTCACACGTACTTCATATACCTTACATTAATGCTTAAACACCATGCACACAAATAAATATATTTTGTATTTAATTTTAATGAAAAAATGGCATCAGCAAAGTTATAATGCATAATGATAAAATAAACCCAATGGACAATATTCCCGTGACGTCACAATAAATATGAATTTTTATTCGCTTATAAAACACGCGGATAAGTATTTTTACCGAAATTTAACTTGCAAATTAACAAATTCGGCTTTAAAACCGCGTGCTTTTAATATTTATTATTTCTCTTTTATTCAACCACAGAGTTTAGAGAATAAACTCTGTGCTTCGCAACAGTAGGCGTTATCCGATTATGACGTCATTAGCAGCAGTAAAAGTTTAATTGAAAATTACGGTTAATTAATTAAATTTTCGAACAAACGAATGCATGATAACAAATCTGTGTCCAAACATCTTTCATTTAAAAAAAGAATGATGTTATTTGATGCAGTAGTTTGTTCTCACGGATTGTCGAAAGAAATCGCTTAGCGTTTTAAATATATAGATAATGCAGGTAAATGCATGCGTAAAGTACTTTAGACTTATTTTGTATTAATTGCTATTCGATAAATACATATTCGAAAATTCAAATATACATATTAATTAACAATCTTTATTTTATAAATGAAATGAAAAATGTACATTAAAATAGAGAAAATAATTCATGTATCTGTTCCTGGATAGATCTAAAACTTGAGATAAAGATAAAATATAAGCGTACATTTTCTAAACACAAGACTTTTTAATGCTGCGGTTCTGAATATCATTTCCAAGCAGACGAATTTGTGTAGCCTTGAGCCCAAAGGAAGAATATTGTCCATAGCGTCGTTATAAAAATACGGCAGGCAAGCGACATTTTTTACTTAACAAATTTATACGTTGATTTTCAAATTTGTGATTGATCTTATTTAATCAATCAAGATCAATCAAGACATCTATCTATACTAATATTGTAAAGTAGTAAAGATTGTTTTTTTGTTTGTTTGTAGGGGGTAATCTCTGGAACTACTGAAGCGATTTCAAAAGTGATGGTGGCAAATTGATGGTGACAATCCCTGCTCCAACTTAGGCTATATTTTATGTCGGCGCCACTACCCTCTGGGGGGTGGGGGGGGGGTGTAAAAGCGAAAAACGTTCTAAAATTTCGATTTTTTTTATACTGGAGGAGCTAGGAACATGACATTTGGCATGTTAGTTAGTACTTATAAGATATAAATGCTCTCTAAGTACAAATTCTAATAAAATTCGAAATTTAAAAGGGTGAGATGAGCGAAAAGCGTTCTAAAAACATTCTAAATTACAATTTCTATGGAATATCTGGAACTACAGAACCATTTTCAAAAGTGATGGTGGCAAATTGATGGTGACAGTCCCTGCTCCAACATAGGTTATATTTTATATCGGTGCCACTACCCCCAGGGGGGTTCAAGAGCGAAAAACGTTCTAAAATTTCGATTTTTTATACTGAAGGAGCTAGAAACATGAAATTTGGCATGGTAGTTACTTATAAGATGTAAATGCTCTCTAAGAACAAATTCTAAAAAATTTCGATATTTAAAAGGTGTGAGATGAGCGAAAAGTGTTCTAAAAACATTCTGAATTACAATTTCTATGGAATCTCTGGAACTACTGAACCGTTTTCAAAAGTGATGGTGGGAAATTGATTGTGACAGTCCCTGCTCCAACATAGGCTACATTTTATGTCGGTGCCACTACCCCCAGGGGGTGCAAGATCGAAAAACGTTCTAAAATTTCGATTTTTTTTATACTGAAGGAGCTAGAAACATGAAATTTGGCATGGTAGTTACTTATAAGATGTAAATGCTCTCTGAGAACACATTCTAAAAAAATCGAAATTTAAAAGTTGTGAGATGAGCAAAAAGCGTTCTAAAAACATTCTAAATTATAATTTCTATGGCATCTCTGGAACTACTGAACCGTTTTCAAAAGTGATGGTGGCAATCCCTGTTCCAATGTAGGCTATATTTTATGCCCATGCAGACCTCTTTTTTTGGTTACGGGCCTGTCCATACATTAGATAAAAATTTATAACATGACATGACATTGGAATTAAAACATTTTTCCTTAGTGCAAGGTAGTGCACAATAATTAAAATTAATGTATTTTGCATTTAGAAAATATCGGGTTTAATGAAAGTTTCCGGCCACAGCTAGTAATCAATAAAATTTTAAGCCGTCAGCTGTCGCGTCAGCGGTGGATGCGACCCGCTGTCTTTTTTTCTTCCTTGCTTTTTATATGCAGAAAGCGCAAAAGTGTTACAGTTATAGTGATCGCTGAAATAATAAATTATATTAAGCATTCAAATTTCCTGCTGATTTTGATTTGTAAGTAGCGCACAGAGAACCTGGTTTAGTTTGGCCTACAGATTTTTACTTTTATTTAATTTTATATTTTTTACATGCGCGAAGCTCATTAAGACTTAGTAATAATATTGGTTGATAGAACGAACTACCAGTGCATTTGAATTTCAGGTTTGTTTGAAATTAAATTCAAGTACTGTGAGTTAACCAGATCAGTAATATTTTTATTCATCATGTATAACAAAACGCATAAGTATAATTGTTATAATGATCTTTTGAACTATAATGAATTATATTTCCATGTAACATTGTTGTTGTTGTTGTTTGACCCTTCAGGCCCGGTGAGCAGCTTTCTATACCTGTATAGCTGTCCTAATCCACATATGTAACATAGAAATTCCATATTTTTGATATTGTTACACAAGTTAGTCTGACCTACGGTACATTTACAAGAGAGTAACGACATACACACAGAGCGCATGCTCAGATCGACGTTTTTATCAAACTACGGCAAACCACAATCCAGAACTTGGCAATATCCGCCCAGACGAGTAAGAAAAATCAACAAACATTAGTTTGACGATAATGACTGGTTCATCAAGATGCTTGGCGATTCGGGTTTGTCCAAAATAGTCTCGACCAATCAAATTATATTTCTCCTCACTCTTTTATAGAGGCACTCTAGACGGACCTTCTTAGGGTTTCGTTCATCTCACGAAACCCTATTACCCCCGCTCCGTTGTCTGTCCGTCACAGAGCCATTCTCAAAAAGTACGTAACTTACAGATTTGAAACTTAGTGTATAAATCTGAATAGCAGCTGTGAAGAGCTCAAAATATTAAAATTTGAAAAATTCGTATTATTTTAATAAATAGAGATAAAAAACCAAAATTCTAACAACCTTTTCCTATTAAATTGAAACATTTTTCGATATAGCAGATGCCAAAGATTTAAAATCCACAATGAAATTCTTTCAACAATAATTAATTTTCTATCAGACGATTTTCACGTGAAAAATGAAAATGAAATAAAAAGTTTCACCAATTGAAGAAAAGATAAATATGAAATAAAATTGATTGACGCGTCATAGTCGTAATAACACGGAAAATGTCTAAGATTTCTCAATAATACAAGGAGTATGAGTATGTATAAGTGGACAAAGCAGATTAATATCACGTCATTGGAGAATTAAAAAGAAAATCTGACGTCATATAGGAAGTTTAACTAATTTTTCAAATGTTTGAGAATAATACAAAGCGAGTATCAATATAAATAATAGAGAATAGTAAATAGTTATATGAGTTTGAGAAACATATTGAATCGTGATAAAAATCCGATTATGGAAATATTCTTATATTTTAACATTTTGAAGGTGTACAATTTGTTTAATTTTGAAATTATCTTTTTAAATATTGCATTTAGTCCGTATGACGGATATTATTATGACAGAATATAATAGCGGGCTTGGACCGCTATCCGGCTGGTTTAGATATTCGAAAAAAGGAAAAAATAGACCAGTAAATTTTTACTTTATAAAAAACATGACTTTTTTGTTGTTGTTGTTGTTGCTAAATGAAATTTGTTTGAATTTATTAAAGAAAGGATAAAGTGTTTTGAAAGGAATATTAAACGAAACCCTTTGAGCGATCTTTGATCACACTTACCCACTTGTTATAATTTTCTTCGTGTCGCGACGTACAATACAACTTTTATTATAGTGTTTGATAAATTTGCGAATTGTTACTAACACTCGAATTTCATGTTTCTTAGTCCATGATTAAGTACGTTAATGATGTGAGCTTCGTGTGCATTAATGGTGAAGATATATCCTGGTTTGCCGATTATAAATACCTAAGGAATTTGCCTATATTCAAAATTATTCTGGCACGGCAGATTTCTGACGTCTTCGCCAAAACTGCCAAAGCCATGTCCTCTCTCAAGTCTTTATTAGTTCGACACAGCTGCCGGCCAATTTCTAACCAGTTACAACTGTATAAATCCCTCATCAGATTTATCATTGCTTATTAGTCAATTGTTTGGGGATCTATTTGCGAAAGTCAAATGCGGAAACTTCTAACTGCCCAAAATAAAATTTTAAGCCTGATTGTCAAAACAACCACGTTTGTCCGGAACGACATCATTCATATCGATCTAAATATTCGGCCTATTTCGCAAGTAATTAAAAAACTTTCGCAAAATTTTCATAGAGATCGAATTCTTATTTCCAGCGATGCGTTATGTCTATTAAACGGTACAATCTAAACAACGCTGTTGGAAAAAAAAACAGACCGCTTGTCATACTTAGTACAGATGATGGTTTCGCCCCTTCCTCTAAAAGAGGGAGAAGAGATGCCTAGAAGCTTAGTTGTGGTTATTCAAAATTCAAAATTTCTCATTATTTTTTTAATCCATTTCTGACATAGGTATTATTAATTTATCTTTATTTGCGTGATGTCGTCCTGACTATGCCATTTGACACCGGATATATATTCACTTTCTTATCATTTATTGTTGTATTTTTATCTCTCTATTTTAGCGTAAAATCTCTAAATTTGTACTTTTATTATCTACTTAAAAGTCTATTATTTTACCGCATTTAATTTGTATATATATAAAAGAAAAGAAAGTATGTCCTGGGGCCAATTCCTCCCTTGCTCTCAGTTTGCTCGATTAATTCATACCAATTCCAATGCTTCGTATGGAATTTGTTAGCCAATTACATCCTGCAGAACATGTATACATCAAAATAAACCGAATCAGCACCATCGATAGAAGGTAAACGATGGCATGACGATCAGTGGCGTAGCCAGGATTTTTTTTCGGGAGGGGTCCAGAATTTTTCTTCAGGTTATATATGAAGTGAAAAGTGGTGGAAAATTCCGTTTTAGACAGGTTTTTTTCTAAGCAGGTGTAATTGTATGGATTCTTTTCCATGGGACAAAGTAATATTTCCGTTTAAGTGAGCATTCCGTTATAGGCAGGTTTCATTTTCACAAGTTTGCTGTAATTATATAAATATACTTATTTATGTTATATGTATAGTAAAACCTGTCAAAACGGAACCTGTATATAATATAATCCTGTCTTCAGTGGAAGCATTACATGGTATTGATATATGGAATACCATACAATTAAATCTGCTGAAAACCTGTCTGAAACAATATTTTTCACCGCTCTTTTATGATTCCGATTCCGTCTGAACAGGTTTTAATGTACTTATAAATACAGTAAAGCTTGTGAAAGCGGGACCTTTCTACAACGGAATCCTGTCTCAAACGAAAGAGTTTCGGGATCACGTCCAAACGAACATTACATCTTATTGAAGTAGTGTATTTTAGAGTTTTAATTAATTACACACTTCGTTAAACGGAAACCTGTCTAAAATGAAACATTTTTCCAATCACTCCAGTAATTCCGTCTTGACAGGATTGACTATATGTGTGTATGTGCAATAGGAGTATTTCGAGTATTTTTAAGAAAATAGGTATTTTATTATTTAAAAAAAATAGTATGTCTAAAATAAAGCAAGACCAGTCTCTATAATTGCAGCTAATAATACTACAATGAAGTTTCATTAATCTTTACCAGTGAAAAAGATTTTTACAAACACTATGATATAAATAACTGAGAACATACTGTAGAGTTAAATGCACTTAAATCAAATTTCATATAACAAATATTTTCTTGCATTAAAGTTAGGATCAAATGGTTACATTTATAACTGCAATTTTCATGTTTAATTTCTTGTCATGGAACTGAGAACTTGCATTGTAATAGGTACTGGATAATAAATTGACATAATTGCCAATTTTGTCAATCACTGATTCCCCATGGGAGTTTCTGAGATAAGGTTTTAATCTTTAGGAAAAAGGTCTTGCAATTTTAGCTATATAAACTAGTAGTGTAACAAACACTACAACAACACTACACTACAGGCAACAAATATAGTTCACGTTGGAAAAAATTGTTTTACAATTGTCTAAAACATACATAATTATTCTGGGTTTCTCTGTTTTAAGTTTCGCTGTTTTCCATACCAAAGTAAATAATTCGACCTCAATAATTGTCTCCGATATCAGGCCGACTTAGAAGATGTTACATTTTTATGACCATTTTGTTGGATTAGCACTTTTCTGTAAGTATTAGATTGTATAAAAAATAATGATGGTTTCTATTATTTTACTTTTCAACCAATTTATTTTAAGTGGTTGGAAACAGTTTTAGAACATACTCAAAGTTCAGCATGTCTTTGGTACGTGTATTAGGTTCAATTTCTTATTTTTAATGACATAATGTAACCCACGACCTTCTCCATATTCAAAACTCGCATTGCCACCATGAAATTTCTGGAAGGAATGCTGAAAAGTGCGTTCACAAGTCACACTTGGGTCAAATGTAATGTTGATTTCAGACAGTTTTCTCCGGAAGGAACACTGTGGAATTCCAGAAGGAGGATTCCACTTCTAAACCATTAATAAGCATAAAATCCCAAATCTTCCAGGGGGGACATTTCGATGCTCCTGAATGGATCCCCCCCACACACACACACCTCTGCTCTTCCTGAATTCAACGATGTTGTGCAGTTGATATAAAAACCGTTTTCGCTGTTTTTCGTACCATTTTGAATTAGTACGAAAAATCGTATGAAATTTCCCATACTTAATTTCTATAACTGACTTAAATATCCCTGTACAATGGCGAAAAACAAAATTATAATACTAAATAAGTAAATAAAAACTTGCTCTTCAGAATAATACGCAACAACGTAATATGCCATTAACAATTTATTAAAAATAGCTTGGGTTTAAAAGTTGAATAATAAAAATCACCATTATTTTATACAAACTCAGAAGAACATAAAAATCTTTCAATATCCCTCTGTTCTTCCTTTAATGAGTAACGAATAACGAGATCAAAAATAAAAGTATCAAAAGGAGGAAGAAAATTCACCTCCCGAAATATTCTTCAGGTTTGAAATGAGATGTATCTGATGGCCAACTTGACAAGGAATATGTGTGACTAAAGAAAATTGCGTCAAAAGTTTCTTTAGCAAAGGATTGTGCTCTTTTGAACAGGTCAGAAAACTTTCGAACACCAGTCTCCTCTTCCCTGCTTACTGATTGATGTAAAGTTTCAAAAGCTGAAAAATAACATCATCAGCATGTTTTACAGCAGAAGACAAATCACATTTAAATTTTTGCAGGTATTTTGAAAGTGGCAATGTAATGTTGGATAAAGATTCACAAATGTCTTGTCGAAGAATAAACTACTTTTTCTTTAATTCCAGCCAGCATATTCAAAGTAAATGATAATATTGCTCGATATAAAATTCTAAAATAAACAAAGATAAGGATCGCCAAACTCTTATCAATGTGCTGTTATTGAATTCGTGTAAACTCGTCTTTTCCCGTAAGTGTTGGCAACAGTTGGTCCTGCCCAAGTCTCTGTTGACGAAGTTTTGCGTTTAATCTAGTTACATTAAAATCTGTAAAAACGGAATCGCTATAGGGATCATTAAATAATTCCGTTGTAGATGGATTTCTGTCATATCAGGTATACTTGTATAGTTATCCTTCCGTCATCGAGATCATGAAATGTTTCCGTTTACAAGAGGATTCTGTGTTCACAGAAAGAGAAGGAATCACAACCGTAAAAAGTTCCATTTTAGATAGGTTTCAAATATTAGCAGGTGTAAATATGTATTGTTGTTTTTGTTGAACCTTGAACTTTTGCCGTTTAAGATAGCTCTCATCTTCACAGATTTTATTGTAATACACCTATGCTTTTCAGAAGAATACTATAGAGTGAATGCGTTTTAACAGTTTTAGAGGATGCCTGAAAAAATAGAATGTATCTATGACAAAAACCTGTCTTAAACGGAAAATTTTCATATCCCCGGCGAAAGACATACCTTTAAGTAATACTTGCTACGTCAAACTCCTGTCTAAAGCGGAATTTTTCATGGTTCTTTGCGATTCCGTCTTATCAGTTTTTCATGTTGTATCTATGTTTCAGTAAACCAATTTTTCATTCAGGGTTCGGGGGGGTCCGGACACCCTGGACCCCCCCCCCTTGGCTACGCCACTGATGACGATCATCGTAGGCACTTCATACCATTCTGCATTGGTTCATTGGTTCGTGCCATAGAACTTACAATAAACTAGACCCCACATTGGCAACCCTTTCGGTGACCGACATCACAGGTGGAGGTGGTAGATTTAATCCGCCAAACTGGTTTTTCTCCCGCCAAAATCTACTTGGATTTTCCCCCATTTTCTCGCCGAAACTTTATATTGCGTCTGTGCCTGTCTGTGTCTGTTTGTGCTCTTGTTGTTTCGCTAGAGGTTGACTAATATTTTAAATTCCAAACAGTTCTTTTAAGAACTTATTATTTAATTATAATAATAAAATCAAAATGCCACAAAATTGTTCCATTTTCAGCTGCTTTTTTTTTCTTTCGGGCTATAAGAGTTGGTTTTATAAAAAAACTTGTCAAAGTAAAAGTTGTAGATACTATTAAGAGGATTTATAATAAATTTAAGCAGGTTTGATATCTTGTGAATTGACGAAGTTCTCTTTTTCTAGAAGTATTCATAACTTTAAACGGATTCGATACGTATCATATTTAAGAAGTTATGGGGATTTTTCTGTTTTCACCCCCCCCCCCCCCGGCGGACCAAATAAAATCGTGGAAATCGGCGAATTATATAAAAACATACGTCAAGTTTACCTGGTAAACCATTTTACTTTTAACGCCTTTGTGAAACGTTTTAATAGCCATCCTTCAAAGATAATGGAAATAGTATATTCTTTTTCAGTAAATTCAATTCTTGTGAATAGGGAGCAATTATTATAGACCTAAATGCAAGGAGCTTAAATTTGCCTCCTTGATTTAATCTATAACTGAAAAAAAAATCTTTATTTCTAAATGAAAATATGTTGACAGACGATTTTTTTTCTCCAGAATAAATTGATTCATGAAGTTTGAATATGTGAAAATACGTTTTTATTTTTCAAAAATTTTACTATAATTAAGATTTTTTTTTTCTTTCACCATCTATTCAAATTGAAAATAAATTCTTTTTTTTTTTTCAATTTTAATGAAAAAAATATATATTAATCCGTTTTATTTCTTCTTTTTTATCCACAAAAATCGAATAATTTAGTTGCCATTTTTAGAGAAACTTCGTTAAAATTTACAATAAATAAATAAATAAATAAATAAAAATAATGATAATAATAATAATAATAATATATCGGAATTTAAATCATTTTTACTTACCCACGTAGTATAGGGTAAGTCTTGTAATCGTTTTGAAAATCGAAAAAAAAATTTTTGACGGATTTACACGTTTTAGACACTGGAGATTCCGAAAAACATACTTTTAGAAGAAAATCGTTTGCCGTCCGTCTGTGTGTCTATGTGTCTGTAAATGCTCTATCTCCCGAAAAAAATGAGATAGAGACTTGAAATTTGGTATGTACTTAGTATGTAATAATGGGAAGAAGCTTATTGAATTTCAGTCCCCTCGATTATCCGGAACTATTTTTTTCGGACTCTCGAAATATTCGTTCTGATAAAAGGTATATACAAATTTTCGAAATTGTTCATTTTAAGGAGTGAATATAATAGACAATAAAAAAACACAAATTTTGCATAAAGCATAAAGCATGAGTTACCGAGATATTTGTAATCCTATTTTTCCACACTCTTCGATTTTTCATGACCCTGTATTTCATCCAAATTTCAATTCAAAGATATATTTTAATTGGAAATGAGACGCTTAATCAGATGCAATAAACCGCTAGTTAATAGGATTATTGTTTTTGGAGTTATAAGGATGTTTCTTTTAAGCAATACAGTAATCGAGCGTTTAAAGTTTATGACGTCATCAAGCCACGATTTTATTCGAATTGCAATGCATTTTTTAAGTAGTTTACACATTTTTTATTTTAATATTTTACATTATGCATATCCATGAGGGGTAAGTATTACGGTGGCCCCCAACGACTAGTTTTAAATTCTGAGAGTTTATGACATCCTCGGGTGAATGATAACCGGTGTTAAGTAAATCGCGTTGCGTTCGACAATCTGAAAAGAGTAGTTGCGAAATACAAACAGGCGGTCAGATTTTAATATAATAGATTCGTATTTATTTTTCTTTTCCTAATGATCATGGTGTGGTTTTTGGCAAAAAAACTCTCATCTGTATGTAACTGATATTCATGCTTAATAATCGGTATAGATAAAAAAAAATTTCAATCTTTCGTTTTAAATATGTCGTGAAACTAATCTACGTTCTATACTTACTGATGCTTGTATTATTAATGTACGGAATTAATTCCCGCTCCTTGTAAAACACATTTGAAAATTCCCGTTTTATTTCAAATAGGACGTCACATTTTTCTCAAAGAAATCTCTTTTTAATGCCATAATTCTTGTTATTTTTCTTTTTCTGGCAATCAGGACGAAAATTTTAGCGGAAAACTCACATTTGTATGTAACTGATACCTAATTATTAATCAGTATCTATAAAAAATATTTCAGTTTTTCATCTTAAATATTACGTCCATTATCTATCTACTTCCATTATACATTGATATTCATGCTCCTTGTATTATTACGACTATTTGAAAATACATGTTTTATTTATGACGTCATATTTGTCCATGCCGAGGAGGAGCCTTTTCATAGTTCCATGGTCCAAGCAAAATCTATTTTTAAGAATATAATTATTGTTCGTTTTTCCTTCTAATTATAACGCAGTATTTTGACAGAAAAAGATCTTTTTAATGTAACCGATATTCATGCTTCATGTATAATAACAAATACTCCATATTTTTGTTTCAAATATCACGGAAATTCATCTTCTTTTGAACTATTTTTCATTTTAATTTTTCACGTGAAAATCGTTCAATTAAAAATTAATTGTTGAGGAAAAATTTATTTTTCTGTGTTTTTATTTATTGGCAACGATCAAAGCCCTAGCAACGGTAAAGTAAAATGGTTAACTTTTTGGGAAATGTCCATTTATTCTCTATGAAAATAACGAAATTTTGAATTATTAAGAAAAATATTTGATTAAAATGAACAAAAACCAGCCTATGTTCATTTGAGGGTTATAATCAACGTATATGTAAAGATACAGGATCATTAAATGCTTCATTTTGACGCTGGCTTCAGCCTAACATTTGCACACAATCAGATTTATAATATTATTAGGATAGGATAATCCATTTATATGTCGAAACATAAGAAAAAGGAAAGAGATACTTTTATTATTATTATTATTATTTTATAATAAAAATACAGATACATTGCATATAATTACAGTAAAAGAAGTTGCATATAATTACAGTGAAATATTTTCGGTTCACTTTAGAAAATTTTGTTCTCGGTGATTTTTGAATTGTTAGTGATTTTTGACGAGATTTTTAGCGTTCTCTTGCATTTTGCGGTGATTTTTTGATATTCATTAAATGAATTAATTCTGTTTCAAACTTTTAGCCTGATACACTGTTAAAAATTTGCAGCAAACTGTCCAGTCATTTGACTGTTTTTATAGAAAATGGTTACATAACCGTAATTTAACTGTATTCTGACCATATTATTGCTCATATTATGGTCAAAATACAGTTAAATTACGGCTATGTAACCGTTTTTTTTAAAAACGGTCGAATGACTGGACAATTTGCTGCAAATTTTTAACAGTGTATAGTAAGTTTTGTTTTCCGTGATTTTGGAATTTGTAACTGTATTTAATGCGATTTTCAATGCGATTCTTAGCGTTTTTTCGCGTTCTGCTGCGATTTTTTGACATTCGCAGTGATGAAAGAGTGGCACACCATTTGGGGGTTTGTCATCAGTAAATTTTAATAGTATTCTTCGTGTTAAAAAATCTCTGAAAATCTGTCCGTAAATAAGACAAATTAATACTGTTTAAATTTAGCGGTGTAAATTGGTTCTCTGTTGCGCCACTGTTCCATCACTGCATTCGTAAAAAAAAAAAAAAAATTGGTTTAAATCTTTTAATCGAATTTAGTAAATTTTGTCCTCCGAGATTTTTGAAGTTTTTGCGATTTTCAATACAATTTTTAACATTTTGCAAAATGAATTATGTTTCAAATTTCAGCGTAATATAATAAATTTTGACCGCTGCTATATTTGAATTTTTAGCGATATTTAGTGTTTTATCGCGTTTCGCGGTAATTTTTTGACACTCTTGAAATAATTCCTGTTACAATGTTTTCGTCCATTGTTAGTAAATTTTCTTCACTGCGATTTTTCTATTTTTAGCGATTTTTAGCGCTTTGCAGTGTTTTTTTTTTTTTTTTTTTTTTTTTTTTTTTACATTTGTAAACGGAATTCGGTTTCAAACTTTTAACCTTATGTAGTAAATTTTGTTTGCTGCGATTTTTGAATTTTCAGTGATTTTTAATGCGATTCTTAGAGTTTTTCAGAGTTTTCGCGTTTCGTGTGGAATTTTTTGACATTCGTAAAAAAATGTTTTTGCAAACTTTTAACCTATCATAGTAAATTTTGTTCTTCGCGAATTTTGAAGTTTTTGTGATTTTTATTGCGATTTTCAATGCAAATTTTAGCATATTTTGCTTTTTGCGGCAATTTTTGATGTTCATAAAAGGAATTCGGTTTCAAACATTTAGCCCAACATATTACATTTTGTATTCGGCGATTTTCAATGCGATTTTTAGCGTTTTTTCGCGCCGATTCTTTGACTTTCGGGTAAGAATTACTGTTAGAATTTATTAGCATACAGTAGTAAAATTTATCCTCTGTAATTTTTGAATGTTTAGAGATTTTGTTTTTGAATTTTGCGCGATTTTGCTTATTAATAAAAAGAATCAGGTTTTATTCTTTTAGCCCAATATAGTAAATTTTGTCCCTTTTCAATAAAGTTTACTCGGAATTCATTCAGTGATTTTTTAATTTTTTGCGAACTTTTTGTTCGATTTTTAGAGTTCTTTTGTGTTTCGCAGCGATTTTTCGACATTAATAAAATAAATGTTTTTAATCTCTTAGCCCAATGTATTAAATTTTGCCCTCTGCGACTTTTGTATGCAACTTTTAACGTTTTTCCGCAATTTGCTGCGATTTTTCAATGTTATTAAAAGGAATACGGCATGAATCATCTTACCTCATAATATAGTAATTTTTTTTCTTTTCAATAAAGTTTATTCGTAATTCATGGAGCGATTTTTATATTTTTCGCGATTTTATATTTACGATTTTTAGTTTTTTTGCGATTTTATATTACAATTTTTATTTTTTTCACGATTTTATATTACGATTTTTAGTTTTTTTCGCGCTTTGTGCTATTTTTTATGTGCCCGGGAAACGCCGGTCGGGTCAGTTAGTTAAATTATTCTAGCGAATGAAAATACAATTATTTTTTAATATTAGGGTGATATAATAAACGATTTTGACAAAGAAAATTCAAGGCGAATTAGTATCGAATTATTTATTTCACTGTTGATAGTTGTGTTTTTGTAAATATTACTGATGTAAAATTAAATCTTCATGTATACAATTTCAAATTATCATGTAATTTTCTATTCAGATCATAGTTTTTCTATTTAATTTCAAGAATATAATGCGTAGTTTGCGTTAGTATGTTTGTCTATCTTTGGCTTGATAATGTGATTGCTTTATAATATTGATTTCCGTATTATAGTAAATGACTTAGCCAAAGGAAAATCAAGAAAAATTAGATCTTGAAATTTTGTTTTAATTTTAATAATTATTTTCTTTTAAATACTAATAATAGAAGATTTTATTTTTGTGCATATCATTTCAAAAAGATAAATCAAAAAGATAAAGTGTTACTGATATCATTATTTTGCTATTTCAATTTCTATACAAATTTTATACATAATTTGTTTGGTTTTAAATGTTTGACATATTATGGCTTAATAATGTATATTTTAAACTTAGCTTCCCCTCATGTAACTATTTTTTTTTCTATTATCCATAACGTCGATACAAAAAATGCATTCGCCAAAGGAAAAGCAAGGCGAATGATATTTTGAAACGTCAGTTTCATTCTTGATATGATGCTTTCTTGTTACTTAGAATATGATAGCATTTTTATTCATTTAATTTCAAGTTAACTATTGTTATAGCAAAATAGATGCAAAATTTCTTAAGTAATTTGATTATTTTAAATTTCTTAAAAGTAAATTAATTTTATATATATTTGTTTTCTTTTAAATAAATTATGCTTAGCATATCAATTTACTTACTCTTAAAAAAGTTTGAAAAGTGGTGAAAAAACAATCACGGCATAGGGGCGGCAAAATAATGCTCGCCTCATGCAGTAAAATGTCTAGCGCCGGCCCTGGGGAGGACGCTTACAAAATTCTCAGTTAGCATTCAATCACAAGCATCCTGTAATACTTCCCTCAGAACACAAAATGAGTGAACTCTTAATCAAGCAACAACATATTGCCACTTTACATGCTGGCCCCTCTTTACTGTCACACATCCTCAGGCAGTCTTATTGGATTATTGGTGGGAAAAAAATCATCAATAAGTGCGTTAAGGGATGCTTAAAATGCCACAGATATAAAAAGTCCATTGCAACACCTCAATTAATGGGTAATTTGCCAGAACCTCGAATAACCCTGGAACGTCCTTTTTTCTCCAGCGGCGTAGATTACGCAGGCCCTATATCAATTAAATTTAATAAGGGTCGTGGTGCAAAAACAACTAAAGGTTATATTGCATTGTTCATTTGTCTTGCTACTAAGGCTGTGCATATTGAAGCTGTGAGCGATTTGACAACTGAAGCATTTATAGCTGCACTTCGTCGGTTTAGTGCAAGGCGAGGCGCCCCACGTCATCTTTATAGTGACAATGGAAAAAAAAAATTGTCGGCGCGTCAAGAAAATTAGACCAAATACAAAAACTTTGGCTATCATTTCCCAAAAATGATACCATGGTACAGCATTTAAGGGAAAATTCTATGGAATGGCACTTTATTCCTCCTTCTTCACCTCATTTTGGTGGAATTTGGGAAGCCGCCATAAAATCAACGAAATATCATCTGAAAAGAGTCATAGGAGAGACACTCCTAACCTTTGAAGAATTATACACTTTACTTGCTCAGATAGAGTCGTTGCTCAATTCGCGACCTCTTATACATTTAAATGATAATGACAGTGACTGTATAAATGTTCTCACTCCTTCACATTTTCTTACAGGTGATATGCTACACTCAATACCTGAGGAATCCACACCTATTTCGACTAGTCCCAAAAATCGATGGGAGTTGCTGCTGAATATGAAAAAAGGTTTTTTTAGAAGATGGAGAAAGGGGAATATCTCGGATATCTGCAGAAAAGAATCAAATGGAAAACTGCCGCGCCTAACATCAAAAGGGATCAAGTAGTGTTGCTGATCGACGATGCCCAACCACCAGGCTCTTGGCCATTAGGACGGGTAATGTAGGTTCATCCAGGTAGAGATGGCCTCGTTAGAGTGGCTACGATAAAGTGCAGAAACTCCATCATCAAGAGACCCATCCATAAAATTGCTGTACTTCCTATATATCAGGACTAATGCCCTGATAGGGTGGGAGTATGTTTATGTTAACATTCGTGTTTATTTATATTTAGAAACAATCTAAATCATTAACTGAGATATTGCATAGAGGAAGTGCAATCTCCTCTAATTATAAACATCCAATTCAATTCCGCCCACACAACTGATTTCTTGATTACTTGCAATAAGTAATAACTGTACTTCCCACGCGCCAGAACTTTCCTAGGTTTTTCCAATTAATTTACTTTTGTGTTTTTCCTAAGTGAAAGAAAATACAGAAGGACATTTTTCCTCTCTCTTAGACTCAGACGTGAATTCGCAACCGGACAGTACGGAAGTCCGTTTTACAATCGCACAGAGACTTATGCTGTCTCTCACCCGCACCAGAAATACAACCAGTTTTACGTTTTCTGGATTATTATACTCTTTGAAAGAGTATCTACTCATCTCACATTACCATTTTGTGTACACAATTATTAGTTTTAAATAGATATTGTGCATGTGGATGTGACACATCTTATTTTTTGTCTACACACATTTACACTTATGGATACAAACCCCAACACACGTCTTTTTACAACTTCATAATTTTGGGGTACAACAAGCTGGAAGATCAGTAAATGCATTAAAATATGCGATCTATTTATTTGTTTGTTTAATGCACGTGGAGCTATCTCGAATTGATAGCGTTATCAAACTGCTGAATAGCACACACTTTGCAATAATAGAAAAGATACTATGTATACTCACAGCATTCACACGCTGTGTTTAATCTATTTTTGTCATAAAACGAACCTTTAAACTGTTTTCTTTGTTAAAATTATCAATATTAAGTGAGAAGTACTTTACAACAAATATTTGGAGGGTGCAGGGAAAAACCCCAATAGTCCACTCTTTATCTAAATTAAGATAATGCCGTCTAGTAGTGTATATGGATACTTTCTTGAAATCCTATCGTTTATTTAAGATGATCCAAAAGTCACAAAAGGTATAAAATATCAATAATTCGAAAACTATAGACAGTAGTACGATGCTGTTTTTACATAAACGCACTAAGACAAAGTGATGAATTTATCTGATTTATGGAGTTTATGATAAAATATATTTAATCAACTGTACTAGTGAAAATGTGGAGATAAGAAAGAAAATCCATGGTTTGTTTTTTTTCTCAAAATCAAAATTTACCTTCTATAATAAATAAAGATAGATGTCTTTGTGCTGTTTTCTGAAGAGACTGCTTCGTGCAGAACTAAAAGATTTGGCAAAGAGGTACCTGCATATCTGAAATTAAATACCTGGAGGGCAGTTTTTGAATTTTTTAATTAGATTTTTTTATTTAATTTCTCATGCATTTTTTCGCGTTTTGCAGCGATTTTCCCACATTAGTAAAAGGAATCTGGCTTCAATAGTTTAGCACAATAATAGTATATTTTGTTCTCTTTCCAATAAACTTTATTTGGAATTCGTGCAGGAATTTTTGAATTTTTCGTGAACTTTTTGTTATTTTTATACGTTTTTTAACGTTTATTCCCGTTTTGCGGCGAACTTTTTTTATATTCGTAAAAGAAATCCGATGCAGTTTTTGAAATATATTAGATTTTCTATGCAATTTTTAACGTTTTTTCGCATTTCGAGGCGATTTTTCTACATTACTAAAAACAATCCAGTTTGTTTGGAAATATTTTTGTCTAAAAATAAAAAATCATAATTCAAATTTGGTTTGATTCGAGACCAGAGCGGCAGTAACCCGTCCGGCTCTACGTTACTACCCGGCTTGATCTGCCAACCACAGGTTCGTTTAAAAAAACCGACCAGCTAATAGGGCGAAGATCTGCTAATTTACATACAATAAATAGACCGGGAGGCGGCAGCACAGACAATCACCTCATCGAGTTCACGGCTGACATTCCAGAATTAGTTAAAACTCGATTCGCATATTAAAACGCAATCGGTCTGCCAAGTCATATCTTGGTGGAAAAGACCTTAAAACCCGATTTTAGCGGCTGACTCGTAGGTTTACCATTGTGTTTTCCTGCACCCAAAGGTATGAAAACATGGAGGACTGGGAGCAGGAACACATAATGGTAAACCTACGAGCCAACCGCTAAAATCGGGTTTTCGGGTGTTTCCACCAAGATATGACTTGGCAGACCGATTGCGTTTTAATATGCGAATCAAGTTTTAACTAATTCTGGAATTTCAGCCGTGAACTCGATGAGGTGATTGTCTGTGCTGCCGCCTCCCGGTCTAAAAGCAATATGCTGAAAATTTTCGCTTTGATTCAACAATCGTAAGCGATAACATGAGATATAGTGTTAGTCCAGTTTTAAATGAGAGCCTATTCAGTCTTGTTATTAGCATGCTTATAACCAGCCAAGATGAAATATTTGATTTTCAATTGATTCAACGCGATTAATGTTAATGACTGCTGTAAATGAGTAAAATTCTGTCTTGCATCTACTAAAATGAGCATTTGAGTACTTTCTCTTCGGAAAATCCAGCTGGAAAACAGAAATTTTAATAAGCTTGGCTACTTTTAAAACACACTAATGCTCGTAAGACTAGTGGCCGCCATCATAAACAGTGGCCGCCAGCACGCCGCAAGACGCCGGCGTCTTGGGGAAAACGCTCGGCGTGGCGCGCTGCGTTCTTTTTGACGTCCGTTTGTCTTTGGCGCTCGTGTGAACGACCTAGTAGATTTTTACCCCAAACCGTGCTCGCTAACATACGCCAATAGGCTGTGGATCTGATTACGGAAAAATTCCTAGTTGTAGGCTAATGTATAGAGTAATGTATAGGTTAATGGTTAGAGATTCCCACGGCGCACACTCTAGCAACAAGATGATACAAGCAAGTTCCCAGGATAGAGCTCTGACGTCAATGGCCCAACTAAGGATCCTATATAGTATTATAGGAGCCCTAGGCCCAACCCAAACGAATACGCTGAGATATAGTTTCTTAGGAGCTCTGGCCTGAGAATTAATATTAATTATTCATTGTCAAGCCAGAATGCGATTAGAATTTGATTAGATCATGAGCTCATGCCTCCTATTTTACGATGGCTCATATGGTCCCCTCAGCAAAAAGCATCTATTTGCCCGTAATCCTTGTAAATATTGTAATTATATGGTTTTAATTAATTAATATTATCTAGAACCCATTAAACTATTGTTAATTAGTAAAGTAGAGGTAGAGTATATATGGAGTTTTCCAATTATAAGGTGCGTTTGCAATTTACATAAATACGTGCACCTACAGTCGTCAACTGGTCCGTCCGTCTGTCCGCATATAACAGTGCAAAAGCTACCCAACCGAATGGTTTGAAATTTAATATACATAATCGTTTCAGAATTTTGTCGAGTTATTTCAAATTTTATGAAAATCGAATCAAAACTTAAGAAGTATCAATAAAAGTTTTCTTCATTCTATTAAATCCTATCATACGTAATTATTTCAATGATATCCCATGACAGGTAATGATTCTAGGTTGCCGTGGTGATTACGTCCTATTTAAGATGGAGTCATATTATTTCCGTATTACTGAATTTAAAAACCGAATTTGTATACTAAAATTGTTTAATTATAGCAATCCCATAATCTATCGACAGTTTTTTGGATAGATGTTTCCGGAGAAATAGATATTAAATGGAAAAAGAGTCTAAATATGGATTTCAAGTTCTGGAATTTTCAAAGCTAGGCTTAAGTTTCCAATTGGAATTTTCAGTAAATGTCAACAAAGGATAAAATGTTGCCAACTTAAAATGTACTTATTATTTTATTATTTTATTACGGAAATTAATCAGGAAAATAATAACAGACGATATAATTCATTTCACTGAAACTAGTTATAGTACGAACGCACCTCATTTGTCACGTTTGACGTACAATTTCCAACTTGTTTGATAAATAAATTACTTATCGAGTTATAAGCAATTTTTCTCACGAGAGAGCAGCTGCCGGAAATTCGGTTCAAAACGCCAACTTTGACAGTATTTTCTAAAAGATCTTCTGCTTTTACTAAAAAATGGAAAACGCCATTCGATTGCATAGTTTCTGAACAAGAACATCTGCCAATTTCATGCGTTTCTTAACAAAAATGAATTCAGAAATGTGTCAGAAAGTAGCTTCTTTGGATTTGAGAACAGTCTTAAGATATACAGAGTTACCCCAAAATTTTAAAATAACGGTATCATCTTAGAACATGATAACAATGTGAAAACAGACATTATCATAATATTTACGTTGCTATGTAAACTGAAATACCTAAGGAAATCAGTTATAGAATTTTCATTTTGTTTTGAGAAGAGTTGTAAAACAACTGATAATTCTGGAAGTAAACAGTTTCTCCACGTGCCGCAAAAATAATCATCATGAAAAAGAAAACACTTTGCAACAATAAACACACGTGTTAGAATTGACCGATGAGTTAAAATTTCCCTCCGGCCTCCAAGGTCAGTCCCTTACTTCCATATATGTATAACTTATTAAGAAACCTTATAACCTTGAAGCCATTACTCCTTTTTCTAAAGGCTAATCTAACAACAATAGCAACATTGTTTCTACCAATAAATCTCTGACAGTGACAACTAACTACTCCTTATTATGCACGAGAGCATGGTCGCCGCCAAGGGAAAAGGAGGGGATGGCCGTTGCTTTTCCATGGATTTTGAAATTTAATTAATTAAATTTTCTTTTTCACTAATTTTGAAAAAAAAATAATTAATTTTATTCTACACTAAAAAAATGAAGTCTAAAAAAATTCTAAAAAAATGAAATACTAAGAAAAAGACAAAATGGGGAGTTTTAAGAACAACGTAGAAGTTAATTTTAGTTCTGTTTTTATTTTTATGTTCATGTGTTTAAAAATTATCTTTATCGAGGGAAAGAGGGGGGGGGGGGGCTCTGCCCCCTGACAAAAAAATGATTCAATTCTTCTGTTTGAAAAACGCTGGTAGACATTTATTTTTGAATATTTAATAATTTTCAATTGTTAAATTTCTGTATCGTCTTGCACGTGGGGCTCTGATAAGAAATTCTTAGTTTAATTTATTTATATTTATATTCTCCATTTTTAAAACGCGGCCAAGGCTGCGGATGACAGGCAGATATGTTCCAAAATCTTGGGCGCTACCAGAATTTTTTGTTGAAGTGTTAAAATGTCGGGTTACGAGTCGATTTTTTTTTTCCTTGTCGGGTTCGAGTCGGATTACGGGTCAACAAAATTGTCTTTATCGGACAGGACTCAGAAGTCAACATGAGACATAGTGAGTCTAGATCAGCCATACTCAACCTTTTCTTCTCGCGAGCCACAAACAAAGGTTTGCGATGTTACGCGGGCCGCAACACACTTCAAACAAGTGGGTAAGTGTGATCGAAGATCGCCCAAAGGGTTTCGTTTAAAATTCCTTTCAAAACACTTTATCCTTTCTTTTATAAATCCAAATAAATTTCATTAAAAAAAAAAAAAGTCATGTTTTTTTATAAAGTAAAAATTTACTGGTCTATTTTTCTCATTTTTTCGAAAATCTGAACCGGTCCGATAGCGGACGAGGCCCGCTATTATACTCTGTCATAATAATATCTGTCATGTGGACTAAATGTGATATTTAAAAAAAAAATCAATTTCAAAATTAAACATGCTGTATACCTTCACAACACCTTCACAATGTTAAAATATGCCAATATTTCCATAATCTGGTTTTTTATCATGATTCAATACGTTCCTCAAACTCATATGACGTTATAATCACTTGCTGACGTCATATCCCCTTGCTTGCTCTATTACTCATATTGATACTCTCTTTATATTATTTTCAAACATTTGAAAAAGTCCCTTAAACTTCCAATATGACGTGAGATTAATTTTCTTTATAATTCTCTAATGACGTGATATTAATCTGCTTTCTGTACATACACATACACTCCTTGTATTAATGAGAAATGTTTGAAAATTTCCGTTTTATTACCAATATGACGTCACATTAATCTTTTTTTTTTTCAATTGGTGAAACTTCTTATTTCATTTTCATTTTTCACGTGGAAATCTTTGAATAAAAAATTAATTATTGTAGAAAGAATTTTATTGTGAATTTTTAATTGTTGGCAACTTCTATAACGAAAAATGTTTAAATTTAATAGGAAAAGGCTGTTAGAATTTTGGTTTTTTATCTCTCTATATTAAAATAATACGATTTTTTCAAATTTTATGATTTTGAGCTTCATAGCAGGTATTCAGCTATAAGTACACAAAGTTACAACTCTGTAAGTTAAATAATTTATTGAGAACCGTCTCTGTGACGGACAGACAAAGAAGCGGGAATAATAGGGTTTCGTGAGATGATCGAAACCATGAAAAAGGTAAATAAAATAATAAAATAATGTAAGTAGTATAAAAGCAATATAACAAAGTTAGTATTACCAGTAGGGTTGAACGTTTTTCGCAGAAGAAATGTTACCAAAATATTTTAACACCACTTTTTCCAAACAATAAACTATATAGTATATTTTTACTGCAAATGTTGTAGAAATAAGCCACGAAGTTTCAAATAATGGTGCACAAATTGTTTGTTACCAATTATTTCCGCATAAACGTTCAACCCTAAGAAGTAGTATTAGCTATATACAGGACCATAACCGTAAAACCAAATAATATAACAATGCAGAATTTACAAGTTCTAAAGGAAAAAGTGGAAGATTTTCTTATCTATCTATCTTTTCTATGTTTTTTGCTCATTGCAAAAACTTTTTATTTATTAGATTTTTTAATTTTAGAAATATATAGTGCAAATTTAACTAATTTAGAATAGTTAATATGATTAGTGTTGAAGATTAAGAAATGTATACGCCACTGTAAACATAAATAGGACTACATGCAAAAAGAACTTTTGACTAAGGCAACGGCATTGAAGATGTTTTAACATAATTTAAAACTAATTAGAAATGACAGGAGATATTTCGTCTTCTTATGAAAAAATATAAAACAACAGTGAAGGTCTTAAATACATTTTATGCACATCTCAGTTAATTTTATAAATATGGATTAATGACTATGTGCCTCGAGCCGCACACAAGAGGTCGCCGGTCCACAAGCGGTCCGCGGCCCGCAGGTTGAGTATGGCTGGTCTAGATCATAGTGAATCTAGGTTTGTTATGCATTTAGGGATGAAAATTAGCATGTGGTAATTAATATATCTGATGCCCCAAAAAGTTATCTTAAACCATGGTCAACACTTATAAACATATCTCTCAAACATATCTTCAAAACATAATGAAACTAACAGTGATAAAATAGATAAAAATACTCAATTTATAGCTATATTTAGCATAAAATATTTTCTTTAAAATTAGCAGATTTAAATCAATTAATAACACAACAACATGAACTTAAAGAATTTATTCAAGGTGCAAGGTTTCTCGGACGCTATCAATTCTCAAGTAAACATTTTTCAGCTGCGTAACAGAACTTATAAATGCAAGCGTAATGTTTATTTTGCATTATTAATTTTGCATGTTTGCCTGTTGAACATGAAAATGTTTACTTGAGAATTGATAACATCCGGAAAACCGATATTTCGTGATGATACCGAATTGCGAAAACTGATTATTACACTATAAAAACTACTCCATAACGTTTTTGAAAATTACGGACATCAAAAGAAATTTTTGTTTCATAAATGTTTCTTTAAATCTGTGAAATATATTGGTTTCTCATGTTTCTAATAATAAAGGAAAGCTTTTCGGAATCGTGGGTAATTCGGAAGACGTTTTATTGTAAACTTTCTTGCTAGATGAAGAAGCATTTCTCTTTTTTTTTTCATGGTGTAGTCATGATGGAAGTTACGTAAAGAAAGGTGAATTTTTTCTTGTGTTCACAAGTATAGATAGATGATTGACAGGAAAAAGAATGACAAGAGAAATAGCGAATGTGTTGTAAAAAAATCCCTGACGGCTCGGTCTACAAGCACAGGTACATTTCGAAGACACAGACCGTGAGGCGCCTGTTTGTTGGGAATTGCGGAAGAAATGACCTTTTTGCCGTGATACGGCAGTTGGGACCGCCCACTTCGAAATCTAACTTGTTTGCAGGCAGAGCCGGTATTTTTTTTTTTTTTTTTTTTTTTTTTTGTGCTATAAGGGTTGGTTCTATAAAAAACTTGTCAATATAAAAGTTTTAGATAATATTAAGAGGATTTATAATAAATTTAAGCGGATTTGATAACTTGTGAATTGACGAAGTATGAATTTTATTCTTCTAAACCCCCCCCCCCCTTGGGGCCATTTTTAATGATATCAAAAATCTGTCATACATAAATTTTCGGCCCTTTTATCAGAAGTATAGTAACTTTAAACGGATTCGATACATATCGTAATTAAGAAGTTATGGGTTTTTTTCTGTTTTCACGAAAAGCCCCTCCCCCTTGGTTAGATTTTGCTCATTAACGAACTTGACCGAGATTTTATGCCCCTTGATTTTATGTATCAGTTTGGAAGAGATTTGTGCAGAATTATTGAAGTTATCGTGTTCATAAAAAAGTGACATAGATAGATAAAGTTTTGAACTGGGAATGGTTTTGGGTTCTGGGGAGTCGTAATCGGCGTAGATCTGCAAAAATTTTTCAAAAATTCCAACTTTGGGGAGAATGTAATAGGTAGTATTTCTTACGAAATCTACCTAAAATACGGTAATTCAAGGAGTACGGTAATAAAAGTTCAAGTGTAAGAGCAATGGATCAAATGACGCATTAAAAACAGTTATGTTATTTCTGTGTAACCAAGCGAATTTTCTAATCATTTGCTGATCAAGTCAATTTCAGATTAAACAATGCTGCTGCAAATGGCATGATGGAATGCACTAGAGGTCTTAAATTTTCAGTCCCGAACGAAAGATATCTGGGCCCGTCCCGATTCGTGAAAAAATTGGTGAAAACAGGCCCGTGCGTCCCCTGCTAAATCAATGATATCAGGCCCGATCCGACTGAATTTCTACAAAAAATTCTGATTTGCCTGAACACAATTAAGACTCTTTGAATGCCGCATATATATTTTGGGAAATTTTAACAGTATATTTAAATTCCTATCTGTTCGCAGGCCATAGAATACAAAAACAACTCGTTGTAAATGATCCCGCCAAGCCACAAACCTAAAACGTCAGTCATAAAAAGAAGTGATATCACATAAAAAGAAGCGATGTAGAAGTGCATACTCCGAGTCCCGTGTAAAAATCTATCACCACTCATAATGTTTCCAAAGGACTCGGAGTGAGGTACAGTATGTGAAAACTGCTTGGTGACCTGCAGGCTTTTATAATGTTTGCGTTTCCTGCAATTACATATGACTATATTATTTTTATTTTATTTTATTTTATTTTATTTTATTTTATTTTATTTTATTTTATTTTGTTTATTTATTTATTTATTTATTTTGCTCTCATAAAATTGTAAAAAGTTGAAACTTCTGTGTTTGCGTGTCCTTTCTTATTTATGAGCTTGAAAAATCAATTTGTTGATTTTATTTATCATTATTTAAACTGGAAACATCACTCTTAGGAAGAGGCTTTTTTAAGTAAACATGTACAGATTTTGAGTTTGTAATATATATAATGATCAAACGCATATTAATAACAATACACCTTATAATAAACGTTAACTAAATTGAGAAATATTGCAGTAATTCTAGCGTAAGTGGAATCGCATAGATCTGGGAAAAAATCCGTTCTGTCAGTTCTTTCACATACAAAAACATTTATAAAAGTGATATAACAAAAATTGAAAAAATTTTTTTTTTTTTCAAAATTGATATACTGCATGTATTATAAAATCCTGCAGGTCGCCAAGCAGTTTTCACATACTGTACTCCGAGTCCTTTGGAAACATTATGAGTGGTGATAGATTTTTACACGGGACTCGGAGTATGCACTTATACATCGCTTCTTTTTATGTGATATCACTTCTTTTTATGACTGACGTTTTAGGTTTGTGGCTTGGCGGGATCATTTACAACGAGTTGTTTTTGATGAGATATCACTACTTTTTGTAAGGTGTTTAATGTCAATTATATAGATTCCATTTTTATTCAGAAAAGAAAAGATAAAAGAAAGATGAAAGGGGAAAAAAATAATAGTGATGCTATAAACAGAATTATACAATTTATTGAGTGACTTATTCCAATGTACATGTCGCTACCATAACAACGGGGAAACTTTTATATTAATTTCCTTACATTGTATTCATAAGATTACTTATGACATGTTTATTTTCCTTTTTCTTTTGTTTATATCACTCTTCCATTTATATACATTCAAAAAACAAAAAAAATAGAAATTTTTACAGTAGTTTACATCTACTATATATATAAAACACAAACGGAAATTTCGTTCCGTTCCTTTATAACTCGAGTTCTGCTGAATGGAATTTGATGGAACTTGCACCGTTGGATAGATAATTTTTCAGGGAAGGTTTTAGTATATAGCATATAGTTCTACGTAGATTAGTTATAGAATTATGATGGAAAGTTCTGTTATTTTGGACGATAAGGTTACCATAGGTCATTTGTTTGGCGACCATTATCGTTGGCGAAAGAAATGAAACAGCTATATCAGAAATAAATGCAAACACATAGAAAAATAAAAGAAAAATTCTGTTATTAATTTTATTTAAATCCCCCCCCCCTTGAAAAAAATAGAAAAAGAAAGAAAAAAATCTGTTTTAATGAGAGATAATATTATAAAGCGAAACTATTTAATTTAAATCCCAAAGGAATGTTTGTAATGCTTAAAAATATTTGAAATGCATGATATTAGAATTAAGTCAATATTTGGCGATTTATCGTTTGCGTCAGGTTAACAAAAATGCAACTAATAATTTGATTAGATAAAATAAGAGTGACATTTTTTTCTTTATGTTAATTTTTTTTATATAACTCCCCTATCATGTGACTTACAGGAGGAACTAGCAGATGTAATTGTAAAAATGAATGCATTTATGAGTTACATGTTATTTGTTTATTTACCATTTACCATTTTGATTTTACTTTTGTCGCCAAACAATGTGATTTTAAGCCAAAAATGCATCAGCGTGACATCAGCTTGAGCGATATTAGTAATAGTGTTTTTTCGTGTATACAAGATCCTTTTTTAAGTAAATATTTATATTCAAATGCAAATTATATAAATAGAAGCTATTGTTATAAATATGGGATCAAATATTTAAAATTTAGTGATTGTCTGCCACCTAAACACATATTGTAAAATAATTGAATTTTAGACATTTAAAAATTTACTACGGAAACAGGTCGGTTTGTTTACACCAAACTTAGGAATTTTATAGCCTCGAACTCAGATCAGCGAATATTGTCTATTCTTTTATTTATTTATTTTTTTAATGTACGCCAATTTCACTTATAGAAATATTCACTGCGTCAAAAGTTATGAACTAAAGAATATTCTTAAGGAGATGTGTGCGTTATTATGCGTTATTACTATCCCAAAATGCGACATTTTGCAATAAAAACTGCTTACTGAAATAAATTTTCTATGCTCTTTTTGATTCGTCATTTCTTTTTAGTTTTTTCTGCATATCTCCCCTTCTTTCAGGAAGGTTTTTAAAAGATATTGGACTAATCGTCCGTATTCCGGCCACCTTCCAGTTGGCATTTTTACCATATTGTTGGATGTTTTGTTTGTGTTTGAAGGTTACTCTAGACGACGATTCAGATTACAGAAGATTGGATGACTTTTGAAATTAGCGATTGCTAAATTTATGTTTTTTTTTTTTTTTTTCATTATGAAGCAAAGTTTTAGCAAAAAAGCGATGCTTCTAATGTACAGAAAAACTTTTTAATGCCAATATTGGCGAATGGAATAAATAATATTTGTTGATTTATCATTTCAGCCTGGATAAGAAATATCCTGAAATTCTGATTAGAGAACTTTTCGATCATTATAAAGCATTTTCGACTTACATACAGACCTAGCAGCTAAACATAGTGACAAATGAATCTTTTTCTGCGTGTTATTATACTCTTTACAGAAATGCAAAGAAAATCTTCGGTTTAAGTATTCACCAAAAAGATTACGGCGAAACATTTTGCATAACTAACTTTATCATTGTCAGTTTTATTTAAGGTATGAAATTTTGTCAATGAAAGATCTATAATTGAATTAACAGCAATTTGACATTATTTAATGGAACATAGTTTGGCACGTAAATAACTTCGTTTTGTAACTAATTCTGGTACATTAGTAACCATATCGTTTCCAGCACTTCTAATGTTTGACGTCAAACTTGAATATTGAAAAGATTATGGAAGATTAGGAAGATTTTATTGGATGCAAACTAGAGGTTTATACTTCTCCCAGGGTTAATCATCGTTTTTTTTTTTCAAGTTAATGGTTACACGAATGCAACTGTTCTAAAAAAAAAGGAAAGACAGTGAAAAGGGCGTCATTTTAATTTTATTCAAACTATTCAGCTTTAAAAATGCATTTTTATGTTTTACCATTTTGTTTTAAATATGAAAGTTAAATTCTGTTTTTTATGTGCAAACAATTTATTACGTTTTTGACTGTATTTAGTCTGTCGGAATCGAAAGATGAAAACTCGTAGTAGACTTGCCAGAAGAGGACGTATATTACGAAGTATAACGTAACATAGAGTGAGATTGTACTTATGTTACCAGAACCTCACATAGAGACAAGAAAGAGGGACGGGGTTCAAGAACTTACAGACGAAAATGAATCACCCGAACATTACTTAAGTTCAATGGTCAATCTATGCAATCATTGTAATGCTCTCTTTTTTAGCAGTATGTTGACTAGAGAACATGTTAGTTCCTGTTGTCATAATCTCATAATGGCCTCATTTCCCTACCAAAATCTACTATAAATAATCAACTAAATGAGTTGCTTCTTATTTGCCCAAATGTTGTCAAATGTATAATATAATATAAAGCAATATCGTTCGCATCGTTTACAGCAATATTGAAGGAAAAACCAGGTGAACGTCCCTATTGCTTTGAAATACACGCTCAAATCCATTGATATAATTCGTTTGATTCAAGGTTCGTTTGAAAATTTGGACTAGGGTAGCATCCGTAGGTGAAGATCCATATTCCTTTAAAATACAAAGCCAATTCGTTTGATTTAAGGTACGTTTAGAAAAATGACCCAGCGCAGCGGGCGTAGCATGCTAGTACTAATTAAAATACTGCAGTTTCAGAAAAATGTGGAAAAAAAGAAGCAGTTTTTTTCGGTCAAATATAATAATAAGTTTATGGAGCATACTTTATAGAGAATAATCAATTTTTTTTTTCAACGAAGCATTGTAATTCACAGGGATTTTTATACTAATATATTAAATATTATTTTTGAAAATTACGGAGCATCTTAAAAGTTTTTTTATTTGTTAAGTTTTTTAACTCAACTTTTCAAGAATCAGAAAAATATAATAATCGCAACGTTTGCAAAAGTATAAAAATCATGCGTCAAGCATAGATTATGTAACACTTTCCAACGCTTCCAAAATAATTTTACAAATCATACTGTTTAATAAGCTGGAAGATAACATCTAAATAAACAATTTGGAAAACGCATAACATATTTAAAAACATAATTTCAGGAATTTCCAACATATACAATATTCGGAAAAATATCCGAATACTTTTATTCAGCTCTGTATATGATCTATAGATTTGTATATCTAGAATGCTAAATTTTAATTCAGTTAGGAAACGCGTAGCACAGTTTTAAATTCTCCTTCTAGAGTTTCTGTCAATAAACGGAAATATGTTCGCGAACTTTTGTGCTTCCCTGTATATGATCTACAGAATTTATACACACCACGTAATAGACAAAAAGCGAGTTAAAATTAAATCGCGTTCAGACGATTTTTCTCCATAGACGTAATGTAACGGAATTCTTTTGACTCTCCCTGTAAAGTAACTATACGTGCTATGCACACCCTATTCCATATTAAGCTTCTTGTAATACACCTTAGTGATATATACACTGCTCAAAACAATTAAAGGATATTGCAGTTTTAGGTGGATTTTGTATCTGGGAAACTTTTTAGCTGATTGATACATGGTCGACAGACATAGTAGGTTATATGAGAATAAATTACACATGTTTGGCAGAAAAAAATGCATTTTATTGCGCATTTGTGTACAAAAGGAAAAAAACACAATTTGTGCATATGAGAAAAAAAGAATAAGAAAAGGTGTTTTCTTCAAAGAAAATCATTTTCAGTAGGGGGTATGGTTTCCACGGGCGGCCAGCAACGTTGAACACCTTTGAGGCATGGACTCAATGAGGCTATTAATGACGAGTTGGGGTATTCTGCCCCACTCTTCCAGAAGAGCTCTTTCCAGTTCTTGGAGAGTTTGTGGGGGTTGTTGGCGGCCAGAAGCTTGTCTTCCTAGACCGTCCCAAACGTGCTCGATTGGATTCATGTCTGGAGAACACGCTGGCCATTCCATTCGAACGATTCCTTCCTCGAAAAGGAAATCCTCCACCAGGTTTGCACGATGTGGCCTGCAGTTATCGTCCATTAAAATGAAGTTATCTCCGATTGCTGCAGCGTAAGGGACTACAATAGGTCTGAGGATTTCATCCCTATATCGGCGACCAGTCAGAGCTCCATCTCGAATGATGTAGAGGTCAGTGCGCCCGTCAATGGAGATGCCACCATACACCAACACTCCTCCACCGCCAAATCTGACACTTTCGTGCACGAACGCAGGATTATTCCTACTGCCACGGTCCCTCCAGATGAAAATACGCATATTATCCGGATGCACAGAAAAACGGGACTCGTCAGAAAACAGAATATTGCTCCATTCATTTCTCCTCCAGTTGACATGCTCGGTTGCCCATTCCCTGCGGTCGCGACGATGCCTTGATGTTAATCTAACACATACCATCGGTCGGCGAGCATACAGACCTACAGCATGGAGCCGGTTTCGGACAGTCTGAGTTGAAATCGTGGTGCCTGTAGCCGAGCGAAGGTGTTGTTGGAGAAGAGTAGCGTTCATGTTTCGGTGTCTCCGAGCTGTTAACGCTAAATACCGATCTTCATTGGGCGTTGTTGCCCGTCTACGACCTTGCCCTGGTCTTCGGCCTGCACATCCACTCTCCAAAAAACGGTTCCAGATCCTGGAAATGACACTTTGTGAAACTCCAATGGCTTGCGCTACTTCGGCTTGAGTTTGGCCCCCTTCTAACCTATCAACAATTCTCCAAGCTTCTGAATCTGTCAAATGACTTCGCTGAGACATCGTACTCATCGAAACAAAGCAATCACTGAATGCCGATCATCCTTGTCTTCATTCTCTTTTATCCAGTTGAAAGTCAAATTTCATTCGCTGCCGCTGAAGCGACGTTTTTGACGTCGAACTCAAAATTTGCATACTCCACAGTTTGAAAACCAGAAAAATTTGCATTTGTGATTCTCTTCTTCTATTTTCGGCAAAAAAAAATTTCGTTTATATCTTTATTTTATATAAAACTTCAAATATCCTTTAATTGTTTTGAGCAGTGTATATCAATTACAATGTGCTTGAAATTGTGTAACATCATTAAAATAAACCGCAAATGATTTTTTGCCATTGACCGTAATGTAACGGAATTCTTTTGAGTGTCCCTGTAAAAAAACTATAAGTGCTACACACTTCCGTTGAAATAGGGAACATGCTATAGATAACGACAATAACATATAAAAAATAAAAATCTCACGCGAAAGTGTTCGTTAACGGATTTGTTCGTAAACCGAACAGTTCGTTACCGATCACCTATTGTATACGAAATTTAGCATTTTTAATTTTTATAGGGAATTTAAGAAATTATTTCCTTTTCATTGTATTCTTGGCCCGTTTTTAGAGCATTTTAAGTTCGTCATAGCCGGAGATTCGATGAACGGCAAATATTTAAACGCAAAACTTCTAATCTTGGGGTAACAAAATTTTTACATTCTATTACTCAGCGCATGAACGTAAAGTTGGAATTTTGTAATCGCTATTTCAATCAATTCCTGATACGCTAGAATTATATATTTTTAGATAAACACGCTTTTTTTAATCGATGAAAATACTATATTTTAATAGATTTAGAGCTTAAGATCGACGAACTTTCAGGCGGACAAAATGAACTCGTATTAAATTTTAAAGCAAGATAATAAAACCTTACAGAGATTGAAACAGTATAAAATCATTAAAATACATCTCACTGAGTAAATATACATCGGTTGTAATGTAATCAAGATCTTCTAAGAGACCGTGTAAACGAAACGTATATGGTTCAATGCCGCTTTACAATGGAGAGTTTAAATGAATCGGATGTAGTAGCATATTTGAATATCTTGTGTATATAGCCACTTTGACAAAAGTTATGCTATTTACTATTGTTTTTCCTCTGTGTTAAGTACAGGAATCAAGTACTTTAACGTAAAAATTCGCTAATTACCCAACTATAGTCTTATTAAAAAATCTTTTGAGTTGCCCTGTAAACGAACAGTAAATTCTACAATTCTGTTTTACAATAGGAAGCTAATTTAGGTCGTTCGTAGTAACATATTTTAACATCATGCGCATACGTTCTTTTTTAAAAGAGTTAGAACATTTAATATTTCTTTGCTTCATCTTAAGTATAGGAATAAATCACTTTAAAGTGGTATACATAAAAAACTAATTAATATTTTTACACGAAATGTTAAACATTTGAACTACTCATAAAAAAAATTCAAATGCTGCAAACCGTGTAAAAATCGGATAATTACACAACTCTTTAGCCTTATATCAAAGATCTTTTGTGAGACCCTGTAAACGAACCTTAAATGTTACTATTTTTTATAATAGGAAGCTTACTTGGGTCGAGTGTATTAACATATCTTAATATCATGTGTATACGACCATTCCTAAATGAGTTGGGTCATTTATTATTTTTTTGCTCTATGTTAAGTATAGGAATCAATAACTTTAAACTGATATAAATCAAAAACTTATTAATATTTTTACATGAAACTTACAAAGGTTTGAACTACTCATAAAAACAATTCAAATGACGTAAACTGCGTAAAAATCCGATAATTACACATTGCTGTAGCCCTGTCAACAGTTTTTTGCTCTATGTTAAGTATATGAATCAAGAACTTTAAACTGATATAAATCAAAAACTAATTAATATTTTTACATGAAACTTACAAAGGTTTAAACTACTCATAAAAACAATTGAAATGACGCAAACCGCGTAAAAATCCGATAATTACACATTACTGTAGCCCTGTCAACAGTTTTTGGTCTGAACAAGATTTAAAAAGTGCAAAAAACAGCACTTTTAAAATCGCATTTACAGAAAACCTATTCGTCGGATTTTGCTTTACTTTTGATTTCTCAGTCACTGAGCACGCCCCATTCCATAGAATCAAGAATTTTGTTTCTATCATAAATAGAACGCGAGATATAGATGTGTCAAAAACCCGTTTTGTCCCGTCCGCAAAATATAAACTAGACAGAGTGCTAAAAAAATTTTTGTAAAATCGTTTGGCATCCATTGGCGGAAATTCCTTTCATTTACGGTTCAATGCATTGTTGTTTCTTATGCTTGGCGAGAAACTCTGTCGAGTTTCTATGATAGCATCATTAATTTTACTTAGACTTTCAGACTATTATATTCAAATAAAGACTCGCTAAAAAAAATAATAATGTAGTTTAGAATAAAAGAAAAAAGATGGTTAAAAACTTCATAATTTTTGAAGCTGTATAATAATAATAATAAAAAAAAGAAGGTTTTTGAAAATATTTCTCTGCAATTTATTAAAGTACTAGCAAGCTACGCCCGCGCTGGTCGGTTTCTACAAATGAACTTTGAATCAAACGAAATATATCGTTTAATTTGACCTTGTATTTGAAAGCGATCTGTATATTTACCTGGAATATCCTTCCACATTACTAAAAAATGACGTGATTGCGCTATTATATTTTCTAATGTGCAGTTAAAATTTTAGCTGTTAAGTACCAACTCTTTTATTTGGTCATTTACAGTTAAGGTTTGCTAAAGAATGATAAAACTATATGCAATATACTAAAACCATCACTAAAAATTGTCGAACTAACAATGCAAACAAATTAACTAACAAAATCCATTCAGTAGAAGTTTTTATAAAGGCTAATCTTTGATAATCGGGTTCACCTGACTATATAACCTTCACACATAACTGTTTGACTAAGCATTGTAGAACAATATGTAGTACATTAAAACCATTCCTCAAATAGCATCTAACTAACAATACAATTCTCATCAAAATCCGTCCAGTAGAACTTTTTCAGAAGGCTAATCTTTCATAATCGGAATCAAATATTGAAAAGGCTAATATTTGATGAAAAAATGGTCACCCGATTTTCGAATTTCCCCCTGTAATTCTACAACTAAGCAATGTAGAATGATACGTTATATAATAAAACTTTCCCTAGAAAATTATCTAACAGTGTAGGTTCCATCAAAATCCATTCGGCAAAATCTTTTAAAAAGGCTAATATTTCAAAATCGGATTGATCTGATTATAGATCTTCCCAGAATAATTCTATAACTATGCTACGTAGAACGATATGTTATACAATAAAACCTTCTTTGAAAAAATATCTTACAGTTTAAGTTCTACGAAAATCCATTCAGCAGAGCTCGAGTTATAAGCAGCCGGAACGAAATTTCATATATGTAGAAGTAAATAGAAGTATATTGCCATTAATACAGTTTGCATTTGAATTTAAAAAAAGGTACTTTTCGGTTAGCTGGGCGCCAGTGATATACGTATATATATATATATTCATACATATAAGTGTATATATATGTATGTATATACAGGTATTTGTGTAGATGTGTATGTATATATGTCACTGGCGCCCGGCTAACCGAAAAGGACCAAAAAAAAAAAAACTGAAAAAAATGCAGCCGTACACTTAAAAAAAAACAACTTTTGGCTTAAAATCTCTCATCAAAACTGTTTTTCTTTTTTTTAATTCTTTTATTTCTTTTTTTTAAACAAAATTAGTAACAGTTTTTTCTTTTATTTTTCCAGATGTATAGCCATTTCAATTCTTTCTACGACAAAAAGAGACACCTTTTGGCTTAAAATAAAATTGTTTGGGATCAAAAGTAAAATCAAAATCGCCAAAAACAAAAGATACATCGCCAAATATTGTTTCAATATAGAAATCTTGCCCCTTGAATAATTTTTTAAGCATTACGAACAGTCCCAATCATGTTCAAATTAAATATTTTCGTTTTATAATATTCTCTAATCAAAACTTTTTTTTTCTTTCTCTTTCTTTTTTCTTCCTTTTCTTTCTTTTTTTTTTAATAAAATTAGTAACTGTTGGGGAACCGTCGGTAGCGTAATCAATTTTCTCCTTTTTCGAATTGTTAAATTGGTCTTCTATATTTTAGTATACGTTTTCGTCTTTTAATAATGGTAAAGAAGGATAGTTCAGCTTACCTGAGATTTTCCTTATGCGCTGAATATACCCACAGTATTAATCCAAAGTGTTGTAGCGGTATTTATCTGATCCATTGATTCACTTATATTGGAAGAATAAGAAGTATTAGTAGAAAATGACAATTGTGTGAAATAAACAGAAGATTCATTTTCCTTTGAATATAATATAATTCTTGGCTAGATGTACATGTTTAAAATCGCATTTTGGAGGCTGCGTATAAGTGCTCCAATTTTACATTATATTAAATATATTTACATCATATATATACAAGAGCGTCTTAACTGTTCGGAAACATTTTGGAAACTGAAGGGAGATTGTTATTTGAGTTCTGTGCACACGCGCGGGACAAACAGCTGTACTTTGAAGGAGGGACATCTGCAGTATTTCTCCAATTAGTTAGTTTCGACAGTCTCTGGTTTTGTTCACTATGTTTTTCAGCTGCGGCACTTGAAGTACTTATTGGTAATTGGGGTCTGGTTTTTAACATGTTTTTCAATCGTTCGCTGCACGTGGAGATTAATTAACTGCATATAAAAGGTTTCTCCGTCAGTAACAATTTTTTTTTTCGGCCTTTTCATTTTTTTCTGCAACAGTAATGATCGCCAAAAATTAGCAATGGTAACCTTTTCGCCCAAAATAACAGAACTTTATATCATAATTCTATAACTAATATACGTAGAACGTTGTGTTATATACTAAAACGTTCCCTGAAAAATTATCTCTCGAACAGTGTAAGTTCCATCAAAATCCATTCAGCGAAACTCGAGTTATAAAGGAACGGAACGAAATTTCCATTTGTGTTATATATATATAGTAGATATTTCCAATGATTCCGTTAACAGAAGTACATTATCGCTATTACTATTTTTACAAAACAAATTGTCCGCCCGACACGTCCTGGGAACAATGAAGTTCAGTTCCGGCCCGAGTATGTAGGAAAAATGTAAGCCTGATTCCGACACGGCCCGAGTGTACTGAAAAAATTAAGCCCGGGCTCAGACACGATGTAACTGTCCGATGCCGATCTCTACGCTGGACGAGTTATATTTTCTGTATTGATGTTGTTAAACGAGCATCAGTTTGTGCATCACTTATTCTCGCACCAGTCATGTTCATCGAAAATTGTTCATACATTATCGGCTCAGTTTGATCCTTTTAAAGTTATATCGGGCCGGTCGGCCCGCTTAATTTTTAGTTGTTCCGGACCGGACCGGCCCGTTAAAAAAATTGTGTTTATTCTGCCGGCCTTGTCTGAGTCTGGCCCGTTGAAAAGTTTGTCTTCATTTTGACGGGGAAGGGCCCGTGAAGACCTCTAAATGCAACACGTGTACACATTTCCCCCATTATCTTCACATCGCTTCAAAATTCGGAGAGAAAAAAAAATATATTTTTAAATCTCTTCGTGATATGCGATACGCTGGTCACCTGATACCAATCAATACTGGCTATATTTTCCCCAAATATTGGGCCAGTATTGCGTTCATCGGTATGAAACGTTGCCTCAGTAATGGAGTGTTGGCATTTTGCCAATATTATTTCACTATTGACAAGAAATATTTAGCCAATGTGAAGCCAATAAAACCAATATTTGTGCAACATTGACGTTTCATGGAAAATATTTCCAATAAAACATTAATATTGCTTGAGATTTGCTAAATATTTCTTAAAAACATTGATATAATACTGGCAAAATATCAACACTCAATACTTCATGCAAATGAAGGCAATATTGGCGTTTATAAGCACTTAAACACTTAAGCCCTTAAAGTATTAAAGTTCAAGTTGGAAAATATAATCAAAGTTCTGAAAAGTTTCTTTTTTTTTTTTGAGCGCAAAAGTGAAACAGCTGCTTAAATAAATCTGAAGCAAAGCGATTGCTAAAAGACTTTGCGAATTTTACATCTATTTGCTCATTAATATACAATGTATTTCAAAACATAATAATACCAGTAATGTTTTGCAACAGATAAGTTTAACGATAATGCCAAATTGGCATTGTCATTTCTTTAAACAATAATAAAAATTATAGAAGTGATGAAAAGTGGCATCAATATACGTATTGTGTGCTATCATATATCTATATACACTACTGGCCATTAAAAATGCTACACCATGAAGGAATGCAAATAACAGAATGATATTTATTGGACAAATACATTATAATGGGAAGGACAAGTGATTACATTTTCAGAAAATTTGGAAGTATAGATCCCGAGAAAACACTACCCAAAGCAGCCACCTCTTGCCGCAATAACAGCATTTATCTGCCTAGCCATGGAGTCGAACAGAGATTGGATGTCATGTACGAGTACATCAGTCCATGCAGCTTCAATACTATGCCACAGTTCATCAACCGTAGTGACGAGCGTGTGGTGGCGAGCCAGTCGCTCAGAAGCCATTGACAGGACATTTTCAATAGGTGAAAAATCATGAGAACGTGCCGGCCAGGGCAACAGTCGAACATGTTCTGTATCAAGTAAGGTCAAGATAGTACGAGCAACATGCGGTCGTGCATTGTCCTGCTAAAACGTAGAGTTGCGGAGGCATCGAAGATAAGGCAGAACCACGGGCCATAACACATCCGAAATGTAACGGCTGCTGTTGAAATTGCCGGCAATGCGAACGAAAGGTTACCGAGACGTGTATCCAGTGGCACTTCATACCGCCACTCCAAGTGATATGACAGTATGACGATTCGAATGCAAGCTGGCAATGTGCGTTTTCCACGATGCTGCCAAACATGGATGATAGCATCATGATGCTGCATACAGAACCTGGATTCATCAAAGACGCCGTGAGACGCCATTCCTGCTTCATATACAGCATCATGATGCCAGCATCCATATTTGGCGGCATTTTGAAAAACGCACATTGCCAGCTTGCATTCGAATCGGCATACTGTCATATCACTTGGAGTGACGGTATGAAGTGCCATTGGATACATGTCTCGGTAACCTTTTGTTCGCATTGCCGGCAATTTCAACAGCAGCCGTTACATTTCTGATGTGTTATGGCCCGTGGTTCTGCCTCATCTTCGATGCCTCCGCAACTCTAAGATTTAGCAGGACAATGCACGACCGCATGTTGCTCGTACTATCCTGACCTTCCTTGATACAGAACATGTTCGACTGTTGCCCTGGCCGGCACGTTCTCCTGATTTCTCACCAATTGAAAATGTCCTGTCAATGGCTTCTGAGCGACTGGCCAGCCACAACTCGCCCGTTACTACGGTTGATGAACTGTGGCATAGTGTTGAAGCTGCATGGAGTGCTGTACCCGTACATGACATCCAATCTCTGTTCGACTCCATAGATATGCAGATAAATGCTGTTATTGAGGCCAGAGGTTGCTGCTTTGGGTAGTGTTTTCTCAGGATCTTTACCTCCAAATTTTCTGAAAATGTAATAAATTGTCCTTCCCATTATAATGTATTTGTCCAATAAATATCATTCTGTTATTTGCATTCCTTCATGGTGTAGCATTTTTAATGGCCAGTAGTGTATTTAAAACGCTAAGCGATTTCTTTCGACAATCCGTGAGAACAAACTACTGTATCAAATTACACCATTCTTCTTTTAAATGAAAGATATTTGGCCACAGATTTGTTATCGTGCATTCGTTTGTCCGAAAATTTAATTAATTAGTCGTAATTTTCAATTAAACTTTTACTTCTGCTAATGACGTCATAATCGGATAAGGCCCATTGTTGCGAAGCACATATAGTTTATTCTCTGAACTCTGTGGTTACGAGGATAAAAAAATAATAATAAATATTAAAAGCACGCGACTTTTAGGCCGAATTTTTTAATTTGCAAGTTAAATTTCGGTAAAAATATTTATCCGCGTGTTTTATAAGCGAATAAAAATTCATATTTATTGTGACGTCAAGGGAATATTGTCCATTGGGTTTATTTTATCATTATGCATTATAACTTTGTTGATGCCATTTTTTCATTACAACTAAATACAAAATATATTTTTATTTGTATGCATGTATTCTAGGCGCTGTAGCATGGTGTTTAAGCATTATAGTAACGTATATAAATTACGTGAGAAAAGTTTGCGCCTGTGAAAATGACGTTATGCTTAGCTTGAAATGCATTTTTACATTGATAAAACTAAAGTGAAAAATTTATATGATTGTGTCACATGACGTAATTTTAACTGATTTTTCAATTCTTAATTATAAAGAACAGAACTGGAGCCTTAATTGATGAGGAAATGTGAGCTTTATTTACTATGTTCTTTTATTTACTGAATATGATATGAACGTAGGAATACACTATTTGTATATACTTCATAGGTCCATGAATTTTTTTTCTTGCTGTGGGGAATATGGCGGTAATGTCAAACTTATTTGCATTTCACAGTTGTTTACGGATTGTTTTCTTGGAGTTTGCATCGGAAATAGTACTGTATTTGACTGGGGAAAAATCTTTTAAAATAAAATTTTTGAAAGACTGTCTCATACGCACCCCTTCTTAAATAATAAAGAAGCTTATTTGACTGATGTTGTTATAGTATTTTTTCCGTCAAGTTTTGACGGGTTCCATCTAGTTTGATTTAAAATGTTTAATAATGCGATGTTTGCTTTATTGTTACAAATATTACCACCTATAAAGTTACACACCTGAAATTTATTGTGGGTTTCTGAAATTTTGGAATAAATACATGATATGAGTGTAATTGTAATTACGTTTAACAGATTGTGATATTATAAAATGTAAAACATATTTGAACAAAATTACTACACTCTTCTTTTTAAAATTTATATTTTCTACTTTTAAGTATTTAAAATATTTCATTGTTTCAGTTTTACAACTACTCGGCCTACTTTGGAGCATAATTAGCTCTATTATTTTTGTAACCAAAAGATTTTATTTAGCACTTTACCTGCAGCTGGATTACAGAAAATATCTTAAAATTAATTTACTAGCGATGCGCATGCAGGGCCTGCACAAAATTGATCTAAAAAAGAAAATATTATTAAGTAGGGGGGAGGGGGGGAATGAAATTTATAATAAAATTAATATTTCATAATTGTTTATTTATTTTATTTGTTTCATGTTGATATGTTTTTAAATTATCTTACACCGTTGTTCTCACATATACTTATTTGTTTAGCGTATTTCATGTTTTAATTCTCCATTTAAAAAAAATGCAGTCTTGATAGCGAACTACAGGCACATCTGTTCCAAAACCTTGCCTTTCTGGGATTTCATTCTGCGCTCATGATTGTCATCAGTGATGTAGTCGTAAAAAAACCAGAGGGATATGCACTATAGAGAGCATGCGCTATAGCTAAGAAGATATACGGAGTTTGATTTTTAAAAAATCCAAAAGTTTCCTTCTGTTTTTTTTTTTTTTTTTTTTTTTTTTTTTTTTTTTTTTTTTACGGCAGTTGACGTCACTGTAGGATAAATTACTATGGGAAAACAAGAAATACCTGTCCGTCTTTATGACTCCTACTGTACACATGAGTTCGAGCGATTTGATTGGTCTATGTTTAACAGGTCTATGATATGATTGGTCTACGTCGCCATGACAATTCCTACAATGATCGCTAAGGCACAAATGTAGTAGTAGCCAAGTTTATAGAAGTGTTTGTTTGTAAACATACTTTGCCACCCTTATATGGCATATATTTCCTTATATGGCATACACCACCATATACCGCCCCCCCCCCCCCACACACACACACATACACACTACATATCTGGTTGTCATCTAGTTTTGTCCAACATAATCATCTCACTCCAGTAAGAGCCGCGTTCATAGAAAATAATAATAATAAAATGTAAAACAATTTAATCTAAATTTAGAAATTATATTTCCTAAGGCCTTTTTTATTCCATTTCATTTTATAAATATAAATAGATTTGATCTATATTTAATGCTCAGTGTGTAGTTTACAGCCAATAACAATTTTCTATTTCCATCTTAAACTGAAAAATTAAAAACGTGCTGAGTATTAAAAAAAAAAAAAAAAAAAAAAAAAAAAAAAAAAATCTGTCTCTATTTTTCCATCATAAATTCCATTAAATAAATTGCATCCGTTTCAGTACCTTTAATAAACTTGTTTTTTGTTCACTCTAAATATTAGTACCACTTGAATGCTTTCAAAATGTTAATCTTTAATCATTTCTTGCAAAAAGTTTAAAAAATATTTTCGCAAAACTGTAATTCTCGGCGCTATCTTATTAGGTTTTGGGTTTGACACATCTGACTAATTAATGCTGAGTGAACAACACATTTTTGACGGCGACGGAAATGTCCGTAGTGAAAGAAAGTTTTTTTAAGGTTGTTTAAAGCATAATTTGCTTTAATTATGCATTTTAGGGGGGGAAATGTAGCGCCACTTGCTATATGATTTACATGAAAACCTAATCAGCACCAACTTATGTCAAGGTCTAACAGAGTATGAAGTTTTGTGAAATACTGTGCATTAGTTCTTGAGATATGACTGTCACTAAAATCGTGTAAATCCTGAAAAATGCAGCATATCAGCGCCAACTGTTGAACGATTTACACCAAAACTTAATCAGCAACAACTTATGTCACCGTCCAGCTGAATCTGAACTTTGCTGAAAATCCGTGCATTAGACCTTGAGATAGAGCTACTGCGGAAATCGTGAAAAATGTAGCATAGCAGCGCCACCTGTTGGGAGATTTACACCAAAATCTAATCAGCACCAATTTATATCAAGGTCTAACTGAATCCGAAGTTTTGTTAAATTCCGTGCATCAGTTTTTGAGATAGAGCGCTCAGAAAATTTTTGTCACACACAGACAGACAGACATACTCACAGACAGACATTTTCTCAAAACAGTCAAATCGTGTTCAGGACCTTCTAAAACACATAAATCTGTCAAAAACCGAAAGTCGAAAATTGTCATGAATCCAATACTTTCTTATTGTAAAGATAGAAGAAAGTAAAAATTAGTTGAATTTAAAAACTCACACTACAATTGAAAACGCACTTCAAGCAATTATTGCTCATAGACAGTGCTGTAGCCAAATTTTTTTGAGTTGTCCTATAAATGAACGATAAAGACTATGCACACCTTATTCTAATCTATAGTAAGCATCTCGCAGTGCACCTCAATGATGTATACCAATTTCAATATGTTTGAAATAGTGTAACATCATTAAAGTACACTGCAACCAATTTTTCCCTATAGATCAGTGTTTTACAACCTCTTTTTGGCCATGCCCCCCCCCCCCGCAACTCGAAAAAAAATCATCTCTAAAATCTTTATGCCCCCTCCCTCTACCTGTGACAAATAATTGTTATACATAAAAAGTGAACTCTTATTCCCGCTAAAAAAGTCCTAAACGACTTTAATTGGATCTAAATAAAGAACAGTACATTCACGAAAGCAAACCTTAAACGAAAAGAAAGTATTTATGAAAAAATCGTTAATAATAATTTTTATGTCTTTTTGCGGTCACCTTTGTTTCTCTTCTAGACTTGAAACCTTAGTAGTATAGTATTTGCTGCCACCAGTGACGGATCTAAGGGGGGGTTAGCCGGGGCAGCTGCCCCGGGTGCAAGACTTGGAAGGGCGCAAAAATGAGGAATCACAATAGATTAAGAATAAAGAAAATTAAAAATTCACATGAAAAGATATTCAATTTTATTTTGTTCAACGGCGGTTTGCTTTTCATTGCATAAGGATCAGAAATGAAAAATAAATTAATTTGTATTACATTATATAAAATATCACATCGCCACCAGTATTTTTAAGAAATTTTTATTTATTTAATATTTAAAGATTTTGTGTCAGCTCTTTTCCGAAACCGTTTTATGTTACCGTAATTTCCGGCGTATAAGCCGCAGCTCAAAGAGTCGTTTTTCGACCCAGAAATATTATTTTATAAAATGTAACTTAAAAGATCGCTGTAAATATTTAACTACAATTATTGAATAAAATTTCTGGGTCGAAAAACGACTCTTTGAGCTGCGGCTTATACGCCGGAAATTACGGTACTAATTAAAAACAACATAAATGTCCAAAAACATATACGCACCATTTTATAAAATACTTTACTGAAGGTACTTTGCTTTCATATACAAAACTGTATTTCTACATAGATAACCGAGCGCTTTCGAGAAAACTTTTGCTCATTTTCAGGGTTACAAATCAAAACGAAAGTACAACAAATGACAAATGGCGATAAACTAGTAAGAACATCGTTCACTGCTGAAAAATGGAACAAACAATTAAAACAAACCGACAGGGGTGCGAGGCACTGGGAGGGTTGTGATAATCATATTTAGTCTTGAACAATTCCTAAGAGTCTATACCATAATTTCTTCCCAAATACTTATTTTATAAGGAGTTTCTTTATACGAATCGATGTGTATTTATTTGGTAATGATTCTCATCAATGACCCATTACCGCATTTCTATTTTAAGACTTTAAAACAAACCTGCACATGTTGACTTGGAGACCTTTTATCAGCGCACAAGGGCGGGCGATCGCCACATCGCCACTCCTTTGAATCCACCATTGTTATACATAGATAAAGTTACTGTTTCTAACTGATGTATTTATACAGGTTGTCCCACAAGGTACGCAGCGTCTAATATGTACAGATTCGGATAGAACACATCAATATGAGTATTTTGAATGGTAACAAGTGGGGTCTCCGAATATAGCGTGATAGTCTAATTACAGGATGAACGTTATCATAGCTGCCAAATTTACGCTTTTTTCCTACCACTAAAATTTTATAGTAAATTTTACCTTATTAAATCTCCGAAATCACGGGATTCATTAAGGCAAAAATTTCTATAAATTTTTAGTGGTATCAAAAAAGCGTAAAAGTTGGCAGCTATGACGTTATTGACGAATCCGATAGTGGGTATTCCAAATGACGATGTGTACAACATGAAAGATTCCCCAGATGATTATGCAAATTTGTGGTAACCACTAAAAATTTATAGAAATTTTTGCCTTATCCTGTGATTTCGGAGATTTAATAAGGTAAAATTTACTATAAAATTTTAGTGGTAGGAAAAAAGCGTAAAAGTTTGCAGCTATGATAACGTTCATCCTGTAATTAGACTATCACGCTATATTCGGGGACCCCACTTGTTACCATTCAAAATACTCATATTGACGTGCTCTATCCGAATCTGTACATATTAGACGCTGCGTACCTTGTGGGACACCCTGTATTTATTGTATATGTATATTGTTTGTATAAATAAGAATATTGTGTAAATTTTTGAGAAATTTTGTAACATATAAAATGAAAAAAGAAACACCCGTATACAGAGATAGACAAATCCAAGAGACTTGAATTCGAAAGGCTCACTTTACATAGTCCTCGTTCATTAAAGGAATTAAAGAAAATGCAAAATAAAAATTTAAAAAAGGTATTTTTTAAATTAAAAGCGATGAATGAGTTGAAATGTTTAAAAAAAAAACATTAATGTAAGAAGAATAAATTGCAATTTTTAGAAATTTTTTAACTGTCAAGTTTAAATACATACTTTAAAACGCTACTCCTCTTTTATTTTTTGTCATTTTTTTACATGTTTGTAAATAATATAGTCAATGAATTTAAAAACCAGCTTTTAATAAATGGATTTAGTTTTTGGAAAGAAAAAAAAAGTTGTTACAGAAAAAAAAGAAAAGAAAAATCATATTATAATAATTTTAAAGTATTAAATTAATTTTCAATCCTGTCCTTAAAGAGGCATATTTCTCTTCAATGTTCAAGAAATTCAATTTTTCTAGGAACATGTGAATAAAGCAACAGCATTTCTGCTTAGTTTGAAATGAATTGCATGAAAAAATTCCTATAACAATTCCTTTGTAAGCAATGTATAAAAGAATATTTTAAAATTGTATTCTTGAAAATGATAAAAATGTGCTTTTTTTTTTTTTTTTTTTTTTTTTTTTAAATTGCGCGCAAAATGTATTTTTACATGCAATCTTCACCGATTTATAGATGTTATTTTTATTCTAACACCGAACCTATGTATGTGTTTATTTTAGCAAAATTTATACTTAAAAAATAAAGTTGAAAGTAATGCAGGATTTATTATCAATGCAAAAGTAAATGCAAAGCAATGCAATATTTTTGTATATGTTAAACACTAAGCATATTTAAATATAGTCTAAAGATATGAATATAATAATGCTTTAAAATATCATGCAAAAATATCGATAAGTTCTTAAGTAATCTTCCGCACAATTCTTAAAAAAGTGTATTTTGAGATAAATCATTTTAAAGTAAGTTTTATTAAAAGTTGAAATATCCATTGTTCTAATATGATTTTATGAGATTATTTTTGAGTCAAAAAGCTATATTTATTTTAAAAATATGTTTTTAAAAAATATATTAAGAAATTCCACAGCTATCTCTCATGAAAATATTGAGTTGACCGGCGATTTTCTATGAAAAAAATAGAAACCTCGTCTTTTTCTTGTAGTATTATAAGCGTAGATATGTTTCCTAGGTTCACTCACTAATAAATATGTTCCGATATAAAGATTTAATATACAATTTACTAAAAATGTTATAAAAACATATACGACATAAATGAATATATTTTTGTTACATACTTACAAACACTTTTTGCAAGAAAAAATGCATAGTAAAAATACAGATTTTGAATATTGAGTATTAATATTACTTCCTTAAGCAATTGTTTACGCAAATTTTATTCTGATGTTCTTGGGTGCAGGGGGGGGGGGGGGCGCAATTCTACAAGCTTGCCCCGGCTAAAATTTAGTCTAGATCCGTCTCTGGCTGCCACCACCGGTATTAAACTGATACCGGACACGTTGTGAAAGAATTCCTCACTTAAATAATCAACTAATAATTTATTGATTAAATTAGCATTAAAAAAATGTTACAGTAATTGTCCTTTTTGGTCCATATATATTATTAGCACTTTCCGTATGCGACTGTCGAATGACAATATATTATTAGCACTTTCCGTATGCGACTGTCGAATGACAATCTCCCTGATCGCACATTTTATACTACTTCGTTACGCACCCCTTATACACACAGTTCCGGTGGCGTTATATCAAAGACCTTTTAACTGATACGCTAGAGTTCTTTAGTTTGATCACGTGATTACAGTAGCGTAGCTAAGAGGGGGGCGACCGCCCCGGGCGCCGCTGCCAAGGAAGGGGCGCCCATTTAAGAGAGGTTTTCACCCAAAATTATTTCACATATTTTGACAATAAATAACAGTTTTGACCTTTTTTTGTGTAAATGTTTTCTTTGGTAAAATATTTTATTATATCCTAATAATCAAAGAAAGAGATTCTGTAAATGTTTCTAGGGCTAACTCAAAACACTTTGTACCTTATAGATTACGCCCTTGAAAAGAGGCGCAAAATGATTAAATGGGGAGGGGAGGGTGCCCAATTGAGAGACGCTAGACACCAGAATTATCTCACTTATTTTGTCAATAAATAAGAATTGGTGACCCTTTTTTTTGTGTATGTGAATGATTTGAAGAAATTCAGTGAAGGAGTGCGGAATCGAAAGATTCATGAGTGCCAATCGCACACGGAGGCTCCTAGCATCCAGCTTACGAAACAAAGGGCTCTGCAGGCGACACATTTCTGATATCAAAAGCAGGGGCGCCATTTCGGAGGGGCTGGGGGGGGCAACGCCCCCCCCCCAAGGAATTTGAAATTTCAGAAAATTTATCAGTTAACACAGGTTAGACAAAAAAAAAATCAAAATATGATTAAAAGCTAAAATAAAGTCAGATTTCACAGATTTGATTACAATAAAAAAAACTAGTCTGATGTGCCAATCCCAAAACTTTCTTCTATCTCATATAGGTTTCACATACACCAAAAACCAATCAGCACCAATTTATATTAAGGTCTAACTGAATCTAAAGTTTTATTAAATTATGTGCGTTAGTTCTGGAGATATAACTATGGTGAAAATCGTGCAAAATTTAGCATAGTAGCGCCAACTGTTGGGCTATTTATTCCAAATCGTAATCAACGTCTATTTTTGTCAAGGTCTAACCGAATCTGAAGTTTGGTGAAATTCTGTGCATTTGTTCTTGAGATATAGCTATCGTAAAAATCATGAAAAATGTACCATAGCAGCGCCATCTGTTGGACGATTTACACTAAAAACTAATCACCACCCATTTGTATCAATGTCTAACTGAATATAAAGTTTTATCAAATTTCGTGCATTAGTTCTTGAGATACAGCACCCACAAAATTTTTGTCACATACAGGCACTGAGACACACAGACAGACATTTTCTAAAAATAGTCCAATTGTCTTCAGGACCTTCTAAAACGTATAAATCCGTCGAAAACCGGAAGTGGTAATTTTTCATAAATTCAATACCTTTTTCTTGTAAAGATAGAATAAAGTAATAAACACTTTAAACATTGAAATCTATACTAATATTATAAAGGAGTAAAGATTGCTAATTTGTCTGTTTGTTTGTTTGTTTGTTTGTAGGGGATAATCTCAGAAACTACCGAACCGATTTCAAAAGTGATGGTGGCAAATTGATGGTGACAACCCCTGCTCCAACATAGGCTATATTTTATGTCGGTGCCACTACCCCAGGGGGGTGCAGGAGCGAAAAACGTTCTAAAATTGCGATCTTTTCTATACTGAAGCAGCTAGAAATTTGAAATTTGGCGTTGTAGTTACTTATAAGTTGTAAATGCTCTCTAAGAACAAAAAAAAAAAAAAAAAAAAAAATCGAAATTTAAAAGGGTGAAATGAGCGAAAAGCGTTCTAAAAACATTCTAAATTACAATTTCTATGGAATCTCTAGAACTACCGAACCGATTTGAAATTTGGCGTTGCAGTTACTTATAAGATGTAAATGCTCTCTAAGAACAAAATAAAAAAAATTCGAAATTTAAAAGGGTGAAATGAGCGAAAAGCGTTCTAAAAACATTCTAAATTACAATTTCTATGGAATCTCTAGAACTACCGAACCGATTTGAAATTTAGCGTTGTAGTTACTTATAAGATGTAAATGCTCTCTAAGAACAAAATTTAAAAAAAAATTTAAATTTAAAAGGGTGAAATGAGCGAAAAGCGTTCTAAAAACATTCTAAATTACAATTTCTATGGAATCTCTAGAACTACCGAACCGATTTGAAATTTGGCGTTGTAGTTACTTATAACATGTAAATGCTCTCTAAGAACAAAAAAAAAAAAAAAAAAAAAAAAAAAAAAAAAATCGAAATTTAAAAGGGTGAAATGAGCGAAAAGCGTTCTAAAAACATTCTAAATTACAATTTCTATGGAATCAATAGAACTACCGAACCGATTTGAAATTTGGCGTTGTAGTTACTTATAAGATGTAAATGCTCTCTAAGAACAAATTAAAAAAAATTCGAAATTTAAAAGGGTGAAATGAGCGAAAAGCGTTCTAAAAACATTCTAAATTACAATTTCTATGGAATCTCTAGAACTACTGAAACGATTTGAAATTTGGCGTTGTAGTTACTTATAAGTTGTATATGCTCTCTAAGAACAAAAAAAAAAAAAAAAAATTAAAATTTATAATGGTGAAATGAGCGGAAAGCGTTCTAAAAACATTCTAAATTACAATTACTATGGAATCAATAGAACTACCGAACCTATTTGAAATTTGGCGTTGTAGTTACTTATAAGATGTAAATGCTCTCTAAGAACAAAATAAAAAAAATTCGAAATTTAAAAGGGTGAAATGAGCAAAAAGCGTTCTAAAAACATTCTAAATTACAATTTCTATGGAATCTCTAAAACTACCGAACCGATTTCAAAAGTGATGGTGGCAAATTGGTGGTGACAATCCCTGCTCTAACAGGCTCTTTAATAAAAAATCCCTGACGGCTCGGCCTACAGGCACAGGTAGATTTCGAAGACGCAGACCGTGGGGCGCCTGTTTGTCGGGAATTGCGGAAGAAATGACCTTTTTTACGATGATGCGGCAGTTTGAACCGCCTACTTCGAAACCTAACTTGTTTGCAGGCGGATCCGGCAGGGATTTTTTTGTTTTTAATTTTTTTTTTTGGTATAACGGTTGGTCCTATAAAAAACTTGTCAATATAAAAGTTTTAGATAATATTAAGAGGATTTATAATAAATTTAAGCGGATTTGAAATCTTGGGAATTGACGAAGTTATGCATTTTTTTCTTCTAACCCCCCCCCCCCTCCCCCCCTCTTAAGGCAATATTTAATTATATCAAAAATCTGTCATACATAAATTTTCGGCCCTTCTCCTAGAAGTAATAATAACTTCAAACGGATTCGATACGTATCATAATTAAGAAATTATGGGTTTTTTTCTGTTTTCACAAAAAGCCTCCCCCCCCCATCCACCCCCCCTGGTTCGATTTTGCCCATTAACGAACTTGACCGAGATTTTATGCCTCTTGATTTTATGTATCAGTTTCGAACAGATGCGGGAGTTGGAACCGCTTACTTCGAAAAATAACTTGTTTGCAGGCGGAGCCGGCAGGGTTTTTTTTTTGTTTTTAATTTTTTTTGCTATAACGGTTGGTCCTATAAAAACTTGTCAATATAAAAGTTTTAGATAATATTAAGAGGATTTATAATAAATTTAAGCGGATTTGAAATCTTGGGAATTGATGAAGTTATGAATTTTTTTCTTCTAAACCCCCCCTTCCCCCGCTTAAGGCAATTTTTAATTATATCAAAAATCTGTCATACATAAATTTTCGGCCCTTCTCCTAGAAGTAATAATAACGTCAAACGGATTCGATACGTATCATAATTAAGAAATTATGTTTTTTTTTCTGTTTTCACAAAAAGCGCCCCCCACCCCCCTTGGTTCGATTTTGCCCATTAACGAACTTAACCGAGATTTTATGCCCCTTGATTTTATGTATCAGTTTCGAAAAGATGCGGGAGTTGGAACCGCCTACTTCGAAAAATAACTTGTTTGCAGGCGGAGCCGGCAGGGATTTTTTTTTGTTTTTAATTTTTTTTTTTTGCTATAACGGTTGGTCCTATAAAAAACTTGTCAATATAAAAGTTTTAGATAATATTAAGAGGATTAATAATAAATTTACGCGTATTTGATATCTTGTGAATTGACGAAGCTATGATTTTTTTTCTTCTAAAACCCCCCTTTTTTCCCCCCCTCGGAGCCATTTTTAATTATATCAAAAATCTGTCATACATAAATTTTCGGCCCTTCTCCTAGAAGTATTAATAACTTTAAATGGATTCGATACGTATAATAATTAAGAAATTATGGGGGTTTTTCTGTTTTCACAAAAAGCCCCCCCACCCTCCCCCCTTGGTTCGATTTTGCCCATTAACGAACTTGACCGAGATTTTATGCCCCTTGATTTTATGTATCAGTTTGTAAAAGATTAATGCAGAATTTTTCCAGTTATCGTGGTCAGAAAAAAGTGACATAGATAGATAGATAGATAGATAGATAGATAGATAGATAGATAGATAGATAGATATATAAAGTTTTGAACTGGGGGTGGTTTTGTGTTCTGGGAGTCATGATCGGCGTAGATCTGCAAAAATTTTTCAAAATTTCCAACTTAGGTGAGAATGTAATAGGTAGTATTTCTTACGAAATCTACCTAAAACTGTGCGTTTCTGACGACTGGGTTTTTCGCTAATTGTTGCCACAGATTAATCTCGGAAAATGAAACATTTGAAGTTACTGAAAAAAAATAGTAGCTTGAAAAGAATTTGTCAGAAAATTGTTAGGCAAACTGCGTTTGAAAGTTAAAAAATTGTATTTTTCTTGATATAAATTTCAAATCTAATGATTATGCCATTTTTCAAGCATTGAATTTGAAAAATTACTAAATTTCACAATGGAGTACCATAGCAAAACCTTCATGCGTAAACAGATAATGATAAGTGCGACGTGTCCTGGCGTGTATATTGGCTATAGCACGAGTCATAAATTATAGTAGCCTTATTATTCTGTTAAAATATAAAAGTGAATTATGAAATGTCAATATTTTGTTGGATTAAAAGTTCGTTATAAGAAATTGACCAGCGTAGCGGGCGTAGCTTGCTAGTGTTTTCTAAAGCCTTGCTATTGCAACATTCTATAAGTGAGACATTTATCATTAATGAGTATTTTGGCTAGTTTTAGAAATATATGTGAGAAAAAACTCTATGAATTGCTTCTCAGCTTTGTACAGCATGTTTAAAAGAAAACTCGTCACCCCCAAGGCTAGAATTTTAGTGATAAATTCTCTCTTTAGCCAAAAATTTAAGTAGATTTTTTTTTTTCGGGAGTGGAGGGATGGACGTGGTGTATTCAATTTCTTAATTATAGGATTTGTTAATTTTGTTTTATTAGTGTCACATTATATTTACTCCAATCGTTAAAATGCTATTAAATCATTTGCTTTATTAAATGATATTATATACACAGTATGCTCTTAAAAATCTCCACAGCCTGACGCTAGAGTTCTGTCCAGATTTGGTTGTAACCGACCCGAATCCTGACTTTAACCCGACAGCCGAATCCGAAATATTCATACCTGAACCCGAAGTGAAAGAAAATGAATGTATATTTTAATACATTTATGGAAAAGTAATCTACAAGTTTACCGCTTATGTACAAAAAATAACACATATATACACCCATTAATATTCAAATATACTATAGGTTTTTCATTTGAAAATTATTCAGAACTTCCTTTTGTATAATCGGTTCATCTTGAACCCAATTCGAAAGAGTCAAAGCATAACCCGAAGCGTATAAAATTTACTCGACCCTCAAAAAAAAAAAAAAAAAAAAAAAAAAATTAATCAACCAAACCCAAAACGAAATGCATTTCGGGTAGCCGATGCAGGACTGTAATTTCCAGTAAACCCGAAAACGTCCAAAAAATTTTCATTGACCGCAACCCCACCCGAAATGAAAGAAAATTAATCCATATTTCAATATGATTTGGAAAATTAGACTATAATTATATCTCTAATAACAATTTTATCTTTTATGTAGAAAAATTATTTTTTTTTCATCTAAAAATATTTAGGATTTCTTTGAAAACTCAGACAACACGAACCCGACTCAAAATAGTGAAAACCCAACTTGAACCGGAAACAATTAACCCTTTGGTAACGGGCCAGGATTGACTACTAATTTTGCATTCATTCGTTCTTCAATTTCGAAAAATATTCCTTGTGACAAATTTCTCTTGAAAATATCCTAATATAAGTATATTGAAGATTTCAAAAAGTCATACTAATAGAATAAAAAATAGTCCACTGGGACATATATGCCCCAACCGTAGTCAAATGTTCCAAGTCAACCTGACCCGCAACGAAAATAAGCCGCGTCAACCCGGCTCGATCCGTACTGCAGATTGGGTCGTGTTGCCCCCCCCCCCCCCAATGCAGAAGCAAGGGACCTAAGACCAAGGGTTTTGCAGATTTCTGAATTGTATGAAATTTAGATCATAGTCTGAAGAGGAAGGCAGAACATGATTGCGGAAAATTTTTACTGACAGAAAATCATTAATGAAAATTTTCTTATACCTATGTATGGGTTACAACATTTGCAAATTGTTAGACAATATTTACCTAACGAGTATTAAGGCGTGAGAACGGTTAATTACCTCCTTTATTTTATTTCTAAATACTTAATTATTTTTCTTCACAACATCTTATAGAAGTAAAAAGGAATGTTCTTACCGTTTGGTAGCTTCGTCAGTGATGTATCCGAGTTAATCCGTTTGAAACAACTTTGTTTGTTGTTGTGTGAATATTATTTTGTTTGAAGTATCCATTTGAAAGAAATTATATGATTTCACTAGATAGATGACCATTGCTATAAAATTATGTATTCCATAGTATTGTAGTGGTATTAAGTAGAGAAAATCATCTTCACACTTTGAAAAGGAAAAGAAAGAATTTAATATAAGATAAAATTAAGACTGAACATTCTGCACCCTCTCAGTCGGGTGTTTAAGCACGAAGTGAGCAAAAAACATATATAAGAAAATACACACGTGCTTTTCTCAAAAACTGGGTTACATTCAAAAGGTTATATGCGTGATAAACATCATTATCTAAAATTGGCCATTTTGCATCATTAAAAGTGAAATTCAAGTGTTTATAAAAAAGAGTCAGTAAAAGTCTCGTTAAAAAGAAGTTGAGCTAAACTGTTTTTTAAATGTCCGACGATACTTAACACAAATATTCTGCAGATGGCTAACGAATAAAGTCTTTTCTAGCAGGCAATAAATTTGCCTCGTTACTGTCAGCTAACCAGATGTGAGCGACACAGAAAGATTGTCCAGACGTAAGTTCTATAAGATGGAGATTTAACTTTTCCTTTATTTTTGTTTTTAACACTTATCTTAATTAGGAGGCTTAATTTCGCAAAACGGGCAACAAAGCCCCCTTTAAGCCCCTAATGAAGATCACTTAGCAGATTCAGTTTGTCCCTGTTTTCTTGAAATACAGGTTTGGGTTCCGGTTTGGTAAACACGTCTGCAATCATAGATTTGCTTGGGCAGTAACACATTTCTATTGTTCCATTTTCCTTCATATGTTTGATTGAGTGGTATTTCAAATCAATATGCTTTGTTTTATTTGTATATTTGTCCGATTCAATCATCTTAATGCATGAAATGTTGTCTTCATAGACAGTAATCGAAAGAGATTGGGTTAAATTTAAGTCTTCTAACAATCTTAATAACCATGTAAGTTCTTGAACGGCTGTTGCAGCTGCTACAAATTCAGCTTCTGCTGATGATTGAGCAATACACGACTGGCGCTTTGTTATCCAATGTATTGGATTCTTCCCTAATAGGTATAAATTTCCAGTAGTAGATCTTCTGGTTTGTGTATCACCGGCCCAATCAGCATCGGTGTACACTTCTAACACTGGTGGATGTTCGTTGCTGATTACCAAATTTAGATCTTTACTGTGATTTAGGTAACGAATGAGCCGTTTAACACCTTTCCAATCTTCTTCGGACGGATTTTCACATTTTCGACTCAAAATGTTCACTGCCAATAATATGTCTGGCCTTGTAATTGTCGCGATATATAATAATGCACCGATCGCTTGTCTAAATTTTGTGTTATTGGGCATTGGATTTTCTTCCTTTTCTGATCTTAAGAAATTCGTTTCCATTGGTGTCCCGTATGGCTTTGATTCTTCGAGATTAAATTTCTTAACAATTTCCATTATTTTCGCTGTTTGATTTAATTTAAAGCCATTGTGTGTTTTCTGAATTTTTATCCCAAGATAATTGCTGATTTCCCCTAAATCTTCGAGTGTGTATTGTGTTTTTAATTTATTTATGACATCTTCAATTAAATGGATGCTTCCTGCAACAAGAATGTCATGGACATACACAACTATATACACTGTATCTTCCCCTTGTCCTCTAGAAAATAGACAGGTGTCTGCTTTACTCTGTATAAAATTGAACTCTTTAAGCGATTCAGTAATTTTTGTATACCAGGCCCGGGCTGCTTGCTTCAGCCCGTATATGGCCTTACGAAGTTTACAGACCTTTTTTGGTTCGTTTGCGTTCACATACCCTTCGGGTTGTGCCATATACACTTCTTCATCAATTTTTCCATGTAAGAAAGCAGTTTTTATATCTATTTGCCTAACATTAATATTTTTGTAAGCTGCGACAGTTAAGAAACATCTTAAGGTGGTGTGTGATACTACGAGAGCATATGTCTCATCGTAGTCTATCTCGTATTTTTGCTTGAAGCCTTGAGCCACCAATCTGGCTTTATAACGCTTTATTTGTCCATTTTCATCATATTTAGCCTTGTAGGTCCATCTGGATCCAATTACTTTGGCTCCCTGTGGTGGTTTCACCAAAATCGAGGTTTCATTTTCCATAAGGGAATTTATTTCGTCTCGTGTCGCGTCAATCCAGTTATTTTTTTCTTGCGGATTCTCAATGTTTAGCATATCTTGCCAACCTTTTGGTTCATATACTGGATCGTGCCGGACTGCATATGCAAACCTGTCCGGTGGCACACCTCTATTGTGTCTTTCAGATCTTCTCGTTTGTTGTGTTTGTTGAGACGCGGATGGTGTATCTGGAGCAGTTTGGTTTGGTGTTAGATCAAATTCTACTATACTAGTGTCATTCTGTTGCGCTTGTTTGTTTGTTTCTGCCATCAGCTCAGTTGTGTCAACATTTTTCTCAACATTTGAATTACACATGTTATTTTCAGCGAATTTGACGGTTCTGGCTAAAATTACTCTTCCGTCTCCTGTAAATATTCTGTACGCTTTACACCGGTTGTCATATCCCACGAACGTGCCTTTCTCAGCTCTGTCGTCTAATTTGCCGCGTTTAGATTTATGAATATACGCGTATGCGGTACACCCAAATACTTTCAAATATTTTATATTTGGTTTTCTGTTTAACCATAGTTCGTAGGGGGTAGAACTAATGGATTTCGATGGTAAGCGATTCTGCAAATGATTGGCTGTACATATGGCTTCTCCCCAGAGTCTATGTGGGAGGTTAGACTCACTTAACATGCTTCTGGTCATGTCTAAAAGTGATCTATTTTTACGCTCAGCAATCCCGTTCTGGCTCGGGCAGTACGGTACTGTGTGCTGATGCTCAATACCGTTATGCTTGAGGTATTCTTCTAATTCATCGTTAACATATTCTCCGCCATTGTCGGATCTGATGGCGGTTGGAAATTTTCCAAATTTATTTTTCACGGTCGAAATGTATTCCCTTAACTTTTCATACGCTTCACTTTTTTTCGTCATTAGATAGATGACACAAAATCTGGAGTAATCATCTATGAAAGTGATAAAATAGCGTTTTCCCCCTATGGTAGGAGTATTTATCGGACCACACACATCACTGTGCACTAACTCTAACCTTTTTGTGGCTCTATATGCGACCGATTTTGGAAATGGGGTATCGTTTGTTTTGGATTTAATGCATACCTCACAATAGGTGTTGTGTTTGCAGAAATTTAGGGTTATACCATTTACAAGTTGTTTTTGTACAATGGTTTTAATTGCTCTCACCCTCTTAATTCTGCACCCTCTCAGTCGGGTGTTTAAGCACGAAGTGAGCAAAAAACATATATAAGAAAATACACACGTGCTTTTCTCAAAAACTGGGTTACATTCAAAAGGTTATATGCGTGATAAACATGATTATCTAAAATTGGCCATTTTGCATAATTAAAAGTCAAATTCAAGTGTTTATAAAAAAGAGTCAGTAAATGTCTCGTTAAAAAGAAGTTGAGCTAAACTGTTTTTAAAATGTCCGACGATACTTAACACAAACATTCTGCAGATGGCTAACGAATAAAGTCTTTTCTAACAGGCAATAAATTTGCCTCGTTACTGTCAGCTAACCAGATGTGAGCGGCACAGAAAGATTGTCTAGACGTAAGTTCTATAAGATGGAGATTTAACTTTTTCTTTATTTTGTTTTAACACTTATCTTAATTAGGAGGCTTAATTTCGTAAAACGGGCAACACAAATTTCGTAACTTCTTGATGGTGTTCGTGTGCCGATTATCTCGTGACCGACTGAATTTCACGACTTTTTTTCGTGATTGCTTCATTTTTTTGTGATAATTTTCCAAAATTCGCTATTTTCTTTGAATCATTGACGGAATTGATTTTTTCGACCATTTGTCTAAATTCGCGACATTTTTTTCAACCAGTCGACGAAATTCGCTATTTGTTTTCGCCATCTTTTGATGAATTTCTTGACTTTTTTTTACAATCGTTTGTTGAAATTTGGGAGTCTTTTTCCACAACCGACTGACAAAAATTGCTATTTTTTGCGCAATCTTTGATGAATATTTCCCACCATTTGTCGAAATTCACGACTTTTTTTTTGGCAACTGTTCGACGAAATTCGCTATTTGTTTTCGCAATCTTTTAACGCAATTCGTGACTCTTTTCTACGATCGTTTGTTGAAATTCGGAAGTCATTTACCGAAACCGACTGACAAAAGTAGATTTTTCTTGCGCGATCTTTGACGAATTTCGCGATACTTTTTCACAATAGTTGTACTAAATTCGCGATTTTTTTCCGCGACCGATTAACGAAAATCTCTATTTGTTTCAGTGATCTTTGGCGAAATTCGCAGTATTTTTCCACGGTCGTTTGAAAAAATTAACGATTTTTTCCGCGACCAATTTTGCCAAATTAACTATTTTTTCTAATTCCAATGCATAAAATTCGCGATGTTTACCGCGATCGGTTGACGAATTGCTTTTGCGTAAAATAAAGAAGAAAAATTCGCGGACTACCACTAAAATTAAAAATATATTCGCTGAAGAAGGCAAAATCTCGCACTGCATTTTTTATTGTGGGGGCCTATTTCTATTTTGTGCACGAATTGGGCAATCCTGCACGATATTTCAACCCCTGTCTCTCTATAAAAAAAAAAATAAATAAAAACTTTGTCCCCCCTCTCGCCAAAAAACTCTTGAAACGGCGCCCCTGCAGTAAAACCTGCAAAAAAGGAATTGAAAAGGACGGTAAAAAAGCTCCATTTTCGGCAGGTCTCAATCTTAGCAAGTATGGCTTTTTTTCGTCGAAACTTGATTTTTTTTGCCCGTTTGAGAAAGAATTATGTTATAGACAGGTTTCGCTTAGACACGTTTCACTGAAATACACCTATGCTCTTCAGAAGTGCTTTATAGGAAGGAGGTTTTAACAGCCTTAAAGAATACCTGAAAAAAAAACGGTACCTCTCTATAACTGAAAACTTTCATAATATTTTTAAATTCTACTTGCTAAGACGAAAACCTGTCGAAAACGAAAATTTTCAGAGGTCACTTGAGATTCCGTATTAGAAGTATTGCTCTCTCTGTAAACGTTTCTCGTTCGGAGAGGTGGCGGGGGAGTGCACCCCCGGAACTCCACCCTTGGTTGTGCCACTACCTTAAAAAAAACTCCCCCAAGAAAGTTCTGAAATGGCGCCCCTGATCAAAAGAACATTTCTTTATTTCTCTATTGGTTTACACGCTGATTTTTGTGTTCTTAGCCTTCCATATGAATAATTTAATAATAGGCGGGATTCTGTGAACCAGTAAAAAAATGATTTAGCTGTAGGAACTGTAAGTTAAGATATTGTTCCTTCTTTATTGGAACTTATAATTTTCCATCGAAATGGCATTGATAAAATATAAAATGTGGGTGAGCTACACCCCAAATTTTCTCTTCTTGAAAAGTATAAAAATCAATGCAGGACTTTTCTCTCTTTCCAGAACGACCAGTACAAATGGCTGAATGGAAATGGAGTAAAATCAAAATTATTGTGCCTGCCTTGTTTACTGTTAGCTTCATGTAATTGTGTGTGATCTTTAGAAGTATAATCTTCCGCAAGCGTTATTATGGCATGCAGCCTCCAAAGATCATTTAAATGCTCATTTAGCATTGAACTGAGAAAAACATTCAAAATATCTGAACTATTAAATGAACATTGAAAATTGCAGAACACTAAATACAATGAATGAAGAAGTAAAAAAGAACAGTGAAATATTTAAGTATTTTTATCAAGAAACTTTTTTATCTATTGTATTTTTAAAATATTGTAAACAGAGCATTTTTTTCAGATAATGTTTCTAAATCATTTAAAAGATAGCAAAATGTAAAAAATAAATAAAAAAATAAAATATCTCGAACTGAGAAAATTAATTTAAAGATTGCAACTCTGGTTCATTTAAAAGGAAATTGATTCAGTAGAAAGCCTTGCTTCCATATTTATAATCATCGAATTTTTAGATATTTATAATCATTGTTTCATTCACCAGAATGTACTAGGATGTCTAACTTTACTTCTAAACAAAAAATTGGAAAACTTATATTTTTGTCATTTTTGCAAAGAAGTTTATATTTGAAAATTCGATTTTTGTTCTTCTATTATGTGAGTGACAAACAGTGTTGTTTTCATAGGTAATCGGTCTTTTATTGCAAACTAATAATAATAAAATTATTATTTCTTTAAATCACACCTTTATAAGCAATCCATGTTTATCTTAAGAATCATACTTTATTGCATGACTGCAATTCATGTAGTTAAAAAAAAAAATCCGTTACAATATACGTTACGTTGGCACGGTCCCTTCCCTGATAATTGAAAATTCCCAGTTGTGATTTACGCTCGGCAGAAAGTGCGAAGTGGTGAATTTATTTATTTTTTTTAACGTTTAGTCTGTTTCTTTTTTAAGATATGTAAGAGAAAAAAGTATTATTTAAACTATCTATTTAGGATTTTTAAACTGTTTTCTCAACGTATAGTCATAATTTATTTAATCTAGTCCTTATATATTATTTCTCCTGTCAACATCCCTTTTTCTCAGAAAATACGAAACGCAGAACAACGATTGAGATACCATATGAAAGGATTTTGAACAGGCTTCTGACATAGCACACTTAAAATTTCGTTAAAACATGTTTTTGATTAAAAATTGTAGTTAATTCAAAATTAATTCGGCATATTTTTCATGAATGAAATGAAAGGTTTTTCTGAAATTTGTGTTGCCACAAATATAAAAAAAAATCCCTGACGGCTCGGCCTACAGGCACAGGTAGATTTCGAAGACGCAGAACGTGGGGTGCCTGTTTGTCGGGAATTGCGGAAGAAATGACCTTTTTGCGGATGATGCTGCAGTTGGAACCGCCTACTTCGAAACGAAACTTGTTTGCAGGCGCAGCCAGCAAGAATTTTTTTTTTTTTTTTTTTTTTTTTTTCTATAAGAGTTGGTCCTATAAAAAACATGTCAATACAAAAGTTTTAGATAATATTAAGAGGATTTATAATATATTTAAGCGGATTTGAAATATTGGGAATTGACGAAGTTATGAATTTTTTTCTTCTAAAACCCTCCTTCCCTCCCCCCTTAAGGCAATTTTTAATTATATCAAAAATCTATCATACATAAGTTTTTGGCCCTGTTCCTAGAAGTAATAATAACTTTAAACGGATTCGATACGTATCATAATTAAGAAATTATGGGTTTTTTTTCTGTTTTCACAAAAAGCCCCCCCCCCCCCCCCCTTGGTTTGATTTTGCCCATTAACGAACTTGACCGAGATTTTATGGCCCTTGATTTTATGTATCAGTTTCGAAAAGATGCGGGAGTTGGACCCCATACCCAAATAATTTAAAAACAAGACTAACCACAAAAGAAATTGGCGTATTCATTTTTTTTAATCCGAGCGCCAGTTTTTAAAACAAGAACGAAAAGTTATGCATCACGGCATAGATTATTAAACACTTTCCAACGCTATAGGAATATTGTTAAAAAAATTTCTTTTTTGTTTATACAGTGAAATGAGATATCTAAATAAACATTAAAAAACACACACACACACACACACACAACGTAGTGAACATTTATTTTTGGCAATGGCTGTTCATGGCCATTAATGTGTGCAATTCTTTCGTACATGCCTGCATATGATCTAGAGGTCTACAAGGGTCGAAATTTCCAGGCCCGGGCCCGACCCGACCCCTACAAAAAAAAATTCAGCCCGGTCCGCCCCGATACAAAAAGTAAAAGTTCGGCCCGAGCCCGGTCCGGCCCGGAAAAAAGTTGAAATCTCGACCCGAGCCCGGCCCGAGTGAATTTCTACAAAACATTGATTCGAAAAATAACTTGTTTGCAGGCGAAGCCGGCAGGGATTTTTTTTGTTTTTAATTTTTTTTGCTATAACGGTTGGTCCTATAAAAAACTTGTCAATATAAAAGTTTTAGATAATACTAAGAGGATTAATAATAAATTTACGCGGATTTGATATCTTGTGAATTGACGAAGCTATGATTTTTTTTCTCCTAAAACCCCTCTTTCCCCCCCCCCCCCTTGGGGCCATTTTTAATTATATCAAAAATCTGTCATACATACATTTTCGGCCCTTTTCCTAGAAGTAATAATAACTTTAAACGGATTCGATACGTATAATAATAAAAGAAATTATGAGGATTTTTCTGTTTTCACAAAAAGCCCCCCCCATTTCCCCCCCCCCCCGTTGGTTCGATTTTGCCCATTAACGAACTTGACCGAGATTTTATGACCCTTGATTTTATGTATCAGTTTCGAAAAGATGCGGGAGTTAGAACCGCCTACTTCGAAAAATAACTTGTTTGCAGGCGGAGCCGGCAGGGATTTGTTTTGTTTTTAATTTTTTTTCGCTATAACGGTTGGTCCTATAAAAAACTTGTCAATATAAAAGTTTTAGATAATACTAAGAGGATTAATAATAAATTTACGCGGATTTGATATCTTGTGAATTGACGAAGCTATGATTTTTTTTCTCCTAAAATCCCCCTTTCCCCCCCCTTGGGGCCATTTTTAATTATATCAAAAATCTGCCATACATACATTTTCGGCCCTTTTCCTAGAAGTAATAATAACTTTAAACGGATTCGATACGTATAATAATAAAGAAATTATGAGGATTTTTCTGTTTTCACAAAAAGCCCCCCCATTTCCTCCCCCTTGGTTCGATTTTGCCCATTAACGAACTTGACCGAGATTTTATGACCCTTGATTTTATGTATCAGTTTGGAAGAGATTTATGCAGAATTTTTCCAGTTATCGTGGTCAGAAAAAAGTGACATAGATAGATAGATAGATAGATAGATAGATAGATAGATAGATAGATATATAAACTTTTGAACTGGGGGTGGTTTTGGGTTCTGGGAGTCATGATCGGCGTAGATCTGCAAAAATTTTTCAAAATTTCCAACTTAGGTGAGAATGTAATAGGTAGTATTTCTTACGAAATCTACCTAATACCGCATTATATCATGTTCAACAGTAATTCTAAAAATAAATAAACAGTACAAAAAAGATAAATTATGATTTCTCCGCACGCGTTAATTTAAATATTTATTGTTAAAAAGAAAATTGAAATTAAAATAAAAGATATGCTTTCTTATATTAGAAATGCATTCAATTAGGTAGATTTCGTAAGAAATACTACCTATTACATTCTCACCTAAGTTGGAAATTTTGAAAAATTTTTGCAGATCTACGCCGATCATGACTCCCAGAACCCAAAACCACCCCCAAAACAAAAGTTTATCTATCTATCTATCTATCTATCTATCTATCTATCTATCTATGTCACTTTTTTCTGACCACGATAACTGGAAAAATTCTGCATAAATCTCTTCCAAACTGATACATAAAATCAAGGGTCATAAAATCTCGGTCAAGTTCGTTAATGGGCAAAATCGAACCAAGGGGGGGTGAAATGGGGGGGGGGGGCTTTTTGTGAAAACAGAAAAACCCTCATAATTTCTTTATTTTTATACGTATCGAATCCGTTTAAAGTTATTATTACTTCTAGGAAAAGGGCCGAAAATTTAGGTATGGCAGATTTCTGATATAATTAAAAATGGCCCCAAGGGGGGGAAAAGGGGGGGTTTTAGAAGAAAAAAAATCATAGCTTCGTCAATTCACAAGATATCAAATCCGCGTAAATTTATTATTAATCCTCTTAGTATTATCTAAAACTGTTATATTGACAAGTTTTTTATAGGACCAGCCGTTATAGCACAAAATAATTAAAAACAAAAAAAATCCCTGCCGGCTCCGCCTGCAAACAAGTTATTTTTCGAAGTAGGCGGTTTTGAAGTAGGCGGTAGTTTCCAACTCCCGCATCTTTTCGATACTGATACATAAAATCAAGGGGCATAAAATCTCGGTCAAGTTTGTTAATGGGCAAAATCGAACCAAGGGGGGGGGGTATGGGGGGGGCTTTTTGTGAAAACAGAAAAAAACCCCATAATTTCTTAATTATGATACGTATCGAATCCGTTTAAAGTTATTATTTCTTCTAGGAACAGGGCCAAAAACTTATGTATGACAGATTTTTGATATAATTAAAAATTGCTTTAAGGGGGGGAGGGAAGGGGGATTTTAAAAGAAAAAAATTCAGAACTTCGTCAATTCCCAAGATTTCAAATCCGCTTAAATTTATTATAAAACCTCTTAATATTATCTAAAACTTTTATATTGACAAGTTTTTTATAGGACCAACCGTTATAGCAAAAAAAAAAAAAAAAAAAAAATTAAAGACAAAAAAAAACCCTGCCGGCTCCGCCTGCAAACAAGTTATTTTTCGAAGTAGGCGGTTCAAACTCCCGCTTCTTTTCGAAACTGATACATAAAATCAAGGGGCATAAAATCTCGGTCAAGTTCGTTAATGGGCAAAATCGAACCAAGGGGGGGGGGGGGAATGGGGGGGACTTTTTGTGAAAACAGAAAACCCCCCATAATTTCTTAATTATGATACGTATCGAATCCGTTTGAAGTTATTATTACTTCTAGGAGAAGGGCCGAAAATTTATGTATGACAGATTTTTGATATAATTAAAAATTGCCTTAAGGGGGGGCGGGAGGGGGGTGTTAGAAGAAAAAAATTCATAACTTCGTCAATTCCCAAGATTTCAACTCCGCTTAAATTTATTATAAATCCTCTTAATATTATCTAAAACTTTTATAGTGACATGTTTTTTATAGGACCAACTCTTATAGCCAAAAAAAAAAAAAAAAAAAAAAAAAAAAAAATCCTTTCTGGCTCCGCCTGCAAACAAGTTTGGTTTCGAAGTAGGCGGTTCCAACTGCAGCATCATCGCAAAAAAGTCATTTCTTCCGCAATTCCCGACAAACAGGCGCCCCACGGTCTGCGTCTTCGAAATCTACCTGTGTCTGTAGGCCGAGCCGTCAGGGATTTTTGTTTTTTCTTCTCTACCAATCTTCTGGCAATCTTCTCTACCGGGTTGCCATACGAAGCAAAATATCGCCAAAATCGTCGTAGTACAGATGTCGCAGACGCACCGGTTTAAATTTTTGGCGTGAAAAGAACGATTTTATGCCTAGGCAACACGAAGATTTTGGCGAGATTTCGCTTCGTATGGCAACCAGGTAGAGCAGATAGCGTGTGTTTTATATTAAATTAAACATTGCATGTTTTATAATAAGGGTACTTCTCTATTATCCCGTCGACCACTTTTCATAACAAAAAACTTTCGCCAAACTGTAACGCCAAATAAACGGGAGAACGTTGCCATTGCAATATCAAAATAAATAAATAAATAAAATATAAGAATTTAAGGACACAATTGTTATTTTAATTAATGAAATAACTAATAAATCATTAAAACATAATGAAAAATACACGCAAATAGCGAATTAAAAACCACTTGATGACATAACAAACACGTATAATGCTTCTGACATCAAGTAAATGGAACTGCATTTTTGGCGTTTAATCTTACAGTTCGGCGATAGTTTTTTATTATGAAAAGTGGTCGACGGGATAATAGAGAAGTACTATAATAAATTATTCATTATGTGTGCTTTATCATAAAATGATTTGGGTGTGTTTTATAATAAAAAAAGGGGGTACTTACGTATTATACGGGCCAGGTCAAATACAATTGCGCTAAGCATGGCGCCAATTTACTAATTATAGTAACCCTTATTTTTCGATAAGTATGTAGTTTTTTTATTTATGATAATTTATAGTTTATTTTTTATTTTAATTTACAGTTTATTTATTTTTTAATTATACCTTATAGTTTTTTTCCTAACAATAAAATACCAACCAAGATAGAAAAAGGCATGCGCGAGAGAAAATAACAAGTTGGAAATTGTACGTCAAACGTTACAAACGAGGTGCGTTCGTACGCACGTTTTAGAATTAAATTCATGATATCCCGCGTGCGTAGAACGGGTTAAACAGCTAGTTAAGTATATATTTTATGACACTGTTCATACAAATATCTTAACTAGTTATATAAATATTCAGATATATATGTATCAGCTAGTTATATAAATATTCAGATCTTGATGATTTTTAATTCTGTGAAATGAATTATATCGTCTGCAGATTAATTTCTGTCATAAAATAAGTATCTCGGTCGCTTGACGATTAAACTTCGGAAGCTCCTATAACAAAAAAGCACCGATTTAAAAAAAAAAATTCAAATTTCTTAATAAATATTTTTATTAATATCTCCTAAAGTTTTGATTCGATTTTAATAAAATTTGAAATGTCTCGACAAAATTCTGCAAAGATAATATATTTTAAATTGCAAACCATTTGGTTGGGTAGTTTTTGCGTTGTTATATGCGGACAGACAGACAGACAGACGGACGGACGGACAGACAGACAGACAGACAGACGGACGGACAGACAGACAGACAGACAGACGGACGGACCAAACGACGACTATAGGTGCTACGTATTTATATAATTACGAACGCACCTAAAAATAACAATCGTATTTTAACTGCATTAGAGGATGACGTCATCTTCTTCGGGAAAAATACGGGACGAAAAAAAATAAATTGAAATACACTTAAATTACAATTCAATCTAATATAACAAATCATACCTTTTATTCTACACGTGTAAAATACCACTGCTTCGATCAAACAATAATATTTAATTTCTTCAAAACGTTTCAATTTCATTTTACCTCTTTTGAACTATTTATTAATTTTTATAATCATTGTTGAGCATCATATAATGCTGTATTTTATTTTTGTGGCAACATTGATTTGAAAAAAGCTTTAATTTCATTTATGAAAAAACAATGCAGATTATGTATATTATTTCTGTTGTCAACATCCCTTTTTCTATGCACATACAGAACATGCAACAAAGAATGAGATATCATTCGAAAAGTTTTTGAACAGGCTTCTGACATAGAACACTCAGATATCGTTAAAACGCGTTGTTGGATTAAAAGAAAAATTAGTTAATTAAAAATGCATGCTAAAACGTACCAGGAAATAATCACAAAGATCGCAGTGCGAAATCTTCGCACGGGTCCTTCTGGTATACATTATTTTTCCTGTCAACATCCCTTTTTCTAAGAAAATATGAAACGCAGAACAACGAATGAGATACCATATGAAAGGTTTTAGAACCGGCTTCTGACATAGCCCACTTAACAATTCGTTAAAACATGTTTTTGATTAAAATTTGCTGAAACTTAAAAATTAAATCGGCATTGTTTCATAAAAGAAATGAAAGGTTTTCCTGAAATTATTGTTGCCAAAAAAATAAAATACCACATTATATGATGCTCATAGCGAAATGAAAAAAGCGAAATTGAAATTGAAATGTTTAGATTTATATTTCAAGTCCCATGGTTTTCCGAAGCGGATGACGTCATCCTCTAATGCAATCAAAATACGATTGTTAATTTTTTTTTTCTCGCGCGTGCCTTTAGCAATCTTGGATCAGTGTTGTCTAACTTTGATGGAATAAATTAGATGATATTCTGTCTTGACTAACAACTAAATGTTGTTTGCAGATATTTTTATCCTTTCTTTTTCTTTAGAAATTTAAACCTGCATCTAATAAATATTACATATTGATAAAAAATGATACTTCTCTATTATCCCGTCGACTACTTTTCATAACAAAAAACTATCGCCAAATAAACAGGAGAACGTTGCCATTGGAATATCAAAAAATAAATAAATAAAATATAAGAATTTAAGGACACAATTGTTATTTTAATTAATAAAATAACTACTAAATCAGTAAAACATAATGAAAAATACACGCAAATGTTAGAGGTAGTTTAATCTAAATTTTTATATTTATATTTTCATTAATATCTTAAAACATTTCCTTTTTATAAACTCATTCTTTTTTAATATTTAAACAACCCCGCCCCCCTTTTTTTCTTTTATTTTTTAAACATCATTAATTAAAACTCTTATTTCCAAAATCCAAATATCTTTATTTTTCTGTAAGTCAAGACCACCCAAGATTTTATTTTTCCTTTTGAGACCCCACACGAAACTGTGAGATAGTTTACCACGCAAACAGCTTTTACTTGAAATTCTCACGTAATTTCAGTGATTGTAAATTCGGAACACACACAGGCAGATTGGATAACGTACACAAAACCTTTGTAAGAATTCGGGGAAATAGCTGAAGCCCTTTTTTCAGTTGTATTGTGTGCAGTTTTTTATTACCCCTATTAAGCCACCATAAAACGGTGCTAGTTTGCGTATTTACAAAAAAAAAAAAAAAAAAGAAAGACAGTTTACGGCTTTCAAATTTTTATGACCGGGAAAGTAAGCATAAAACAGGTTGTTTACAAAATAACAACAATTTTCTGCTCCCCAGTTTTTATGACTTGAACAGCTGTTTTTCGCAGGACCAGCAAACAGTTGTTCTGTTACGGATTTCGGAGAAAAAGTAGGAGGTTCCCCCCCCCCCCAAGAAGAAAAGGGTGACCACAGCCAATGAGCGTGGGTTTTTTGGTCCTCTCTTTTTCCCGCGTTACCATGGAGATGCGACTGAGCTGGTACAGGCAGTGAGGTTTTGAACGAAAAAGAATAAGGTTGTGGGTGTGGGTTAGGGGATCTTCCCCCCCACCACCGCCTGCTCAGGCAGTATGAGTTTTTTTTTTCACAAGTGAAGGTGTAAGTGAAAGGTATCCGAATGTTGATCAAAATGACCAGTGCATGAGTGGAAAACATCAGAGAAAGTAACGAACGGTGTTTCGACAAAAAAGAAATATTACTGGTGTTAAAGAAATGCGATAAGATTCTTCGTAAGACAGTTTGCTGTCATTTGAGACTTTGAATATAGGCTCCACCTTCATTGGGAAGTAACGTTGCTGTGAATGTTTTTTTTTGGCGAGCGTTATCCATGACTCCACTCAAATGCCAATGTATGGCCCACTTAGTGCTAATTTTACCACAGGCCACAACTTGGTTTACTATTCCTGACGCAATCCTCTTCAGTGCGTCAATAGAGAAAGTTATCATAGAAAAGTAAGTTGAGTCGTAGGACGATGAGAATTGAAAACCTTCCCATGAGTAAAAAGATCTTATGCAATCTCTACTATTAGTTTTTGGGGACTCCCAAGAACAGTTACAGTGTTTATTAGCTCGACTCTGTCCGAAATAAAAATGCATAAGGGTATCAGCGTAAATGTGATTGAGCGAATCGTCGTAAATACAGATCTGTAGACTCAAACTCTTGGATTTGTGTTTCATTGACAAGTGCAAGTAGAGAATACTAACAATATTACCAGAAATGAATCGTCAAATCTATGAACCTTCGCTGATTCTGTAAGATGTAGTATGCATCAGTCACGTCCATTATGCTGCTGAAATGTGAGTAAAAAAAAAAAAAAGCTTGTTTTATTATTATTGTTTGTAGTAATGATATTGGGTTGTTAATCATTGAATATACCTACTTATGTTTTAATGAATGACTTACAAACTATTTAAAATGCTACTTGTTAATAAACACTTTTTTTTGTAGTAAATCCCTTCTATGTTTTCTTTATCTTATCATTTTCTTAATCATTTCAATAAAGGTAATCTTCAGTGACTTTCCTTATTGTTAATCATTAAAGTTTAACTCGGAATACTATGTATAGTTTGAATTATCAGTTTAAAATGCATAGTTATCTTTAACTTAATTTCTTCTATTGATTTAAGTATTAATTCTGGTGAGGAACTTAAAAGTTAATTAAAATAATTTATTGTATTCCCTAATCATAAAGTTAATCTTATACTCAAAATTTTTTGGTTTTTGCAAAATAGAGTAATTTACTCTTTTGTTAATTTTAAAATCTACTTTGACTTATCTCCTTAATTTCGATTCATAAAATTCTGAGTTTATAAATGATATTCTAAATACTAAAGTGGAGAAAAATAAACTTGTGTTTTACTGAACGTTAAATTAACATTCAAATTTATTTTATTTAATTGAGACCTTTTCTTTAATTAATTACATGGTATACATGTCTGAATTGACATATGAAGTAATTTTAATACTTTAATTTAAAGTTTTTTTTTTTAGACTTTTTTTTTTATAATGAATCACCTTATTCAAAATTTAATTATTTATTTATGGTCTCTTAAACAATGGATAATCTATACGATCACAGCTTCAGTGTTGTGAATTCTTGGAATTAATTTAGCATTTTTAATATTTGTTAAATATTATTTTGTTTAACTTATATCATCAATTTTTATACCTCCCCTTTTTGTACTTTCTTTAAAAGAAAGTTTTTGTCCTTTTATTCCAAAATTTTCATTTAGTCTAAATTGTTATGTCGATGAAAATTCCTTGTTGTTACACATCATATTAATTCTTGAATTCACAATGCTGATTGTTGGGGAATTGAATGTAGTGCAAATTGAGAATCTTGTCAGTGTTTTCAAATGATTAATTCTTGTACTGTTTTGAATTCAAAATTTAGAATTCAGGTAACTTTAAATTCTTTAAATCTTAATTGTTTCTGTTTAATTCAATCCATTTACTTTTTTCTAAATTTAGTTTAGTTTGAGAATAATTTTGTAAATGTGCATATTGACAGGATTCATTTCAATTTTAAGTCATAAGTAATTTGCATTCATTCAAATTTTAGTAAAGGGTAATAGTACCTAAAATAATTAATAAAATCCCCCAACACAAATGTCAAATGTAAAACCACTAGATGACCTAACAAACACGCATAATGATTCTGACATCTAGTAAATGGGACTGCATTTTTGGCGTTTAATCTTACAGTTTGGCGGTAGTTTTTTGTTATGAAAAGTGGTCGACGGGATAATAGAGAAGTACCTAAAAAATATTAGATTTCAGTGCGAAATCTTCGCACGGGCCCTCTGGTCATATATATTATTTCTCCTGTCAACATCCCTTTTTCTAAGAAAATATGAAACGCAGAACAACGAATGAGATACCATATGAAAGGTTTTTGAACCGGCTTCTGACATAGTACACTTACATTTTTTTAAAACATGTTTTTCGATTAAAAATTGCTTTTAATTAAAAATTAAATCGACATTGATTTCATAAATGAAATGAAAGGTTTTCTGAAATCAGTGTTGCCACAGAAATAAAATACTGCATTATCGGATGACGTCATCCTCTAATGCAATTAAAATATGATTGTCAATTTATTTCTTGATGCGCGTGCTTTTTGAAAAAATATAGAGCTTTTAATTTAATAAAGTTTTTAATTTAATTTTTACGCGTGCGTCACGTATTGTTTATTTGTTTTCTTTGTTTAATCATGGCTGTTTATATGCGTACTGTATCGGAATCGGAGCACCAGTAGATTACGTAATTTAAGGATTAACTTCCAAATATACATTTTATTAGGATTTACAAAAATTGTAAATATTTATTTTTTAATATTTCATTAAGCTGTTAATATGCCAGCGAAGTCTTGTTCCGTGCGGTTTCCCGTTAAGCACAGATGAAAAACCATGGATCCAACATCCGAAATTCTGGACCCAGCTCATTAGCTGGTTTTAAGTTTTCGGCGATGCCAGATCCCCACAGTAGCCCCCCCTGAGCGATAGCGAAACAATTTTCACCATCAGAGGTAGCGAGGGTTAAATCTGACACGCCGACCAGCACGAGTAGTTACTGGACTTCTTGGAGCTGGAATTTCCGCTTCTTCTGTGACTGTTGCTGCTGGTGAATCTGTCAACACATGTTAAGCAAAACCGAAACCCGTTAGACGGTGGCAATGGTCCAACCAAATCAATGTGAACATGCTGGAACCGAGCAGACGGTTGTTCAAATATGCCAATAGCACTTCTCGTGTGCCGGTGTACTTTGCTCCTCTGGCAGGAGATGCAGGATCGTACCCATAAAGCAATATCTTTCTGCATTCCAGTCCAAACATAGCGTTCAGCAATCAGTTTCTGTGTCGCTTTGACACCAGGATGGGACAGTTCGTGCAATTTCTGAAACACTGTTTTTTGCATGTCTGCTGGCACAAAAGGTCTAATGCGACCCGTGGAAATATCACACTGTAATTCAACCGCTGAATCACCTACTGGCATTGGTTGAAGTTTTAAGCTAATGTTGTCTTGCTTCGCATGTTGTAAAGCAATATCGGTCGCTTGTAATTTGGCCATCAGCTCCAAATCAATAACACAAGACTTGATGGAGGAGATATTTATCCTGGAGAGAGCATCAGCCACAACATTTTCCACACCACTAATATGCTGAATGTCCGTGGAAAATTGGCCTATAAAGTCCAGCTGTCGAGTTTGCCGCGGTGAACATTTGTCTGTTTTTTGTCTGAATGCAAAAATAAGTGGTTTGTGGTCAGTAAAAATTGTAAAGTTCCGACCTTCAATCATATGTCTGAAATGTTGTACTGCGGAATACACCGCCAAAAGTTCGCGGTCATAAGCACTATACTTTTGTTGAGCTGGTGACAGAGATTTTGAAAAAAATGCTAGAGGTTGCCAATTGTCATTTACCTGCTGCTGCAAAGCTGCACCCATTGCAAAGTCTGATGCATCCACTGCAATAGTAAATAATAGGTGCCGTAGGTATGAAGTATGCCAAGGTGGCAGCATTTGCAAGTTCTTCCTTGCTTCGTACAAAAGCATCATTAGATTCTTCTGTCCACTGAATTATGCTTTTGTCATTCTTTTTGGCTCCTTGCAAATATTTGTTTAAAACCCCCTGTGTGTGCGCAGCATGGTAGATAAACCGGCGATAGAAATTAAGCATAGCCAGATAACGTCGCAATTCTTTAATGGTTTCGGGACGGGGAAAATTTTTAATCGCGTTAACCTTATCCTGAAGCGGGCTAATACCATCCGCAGAGATGTTATGCCCTAAGAATTTAACATTAGATTGGCCAAAAACACACTTAGATGGGTTTAAACGTACCCCATATTGAGATAGACGCTCGAACACCATTTGTAAATGTCTGACATGCTGCTCGTAATTCTCCGATGCTACTAGTACATCATCAAAATATGGAATGCAAAATTCAAGCCCATATAACACTCTATGGATAAATCGCTGAAACGTCGCAGCAGCATTGGCTAAACCGAACGGCATATACAAAAATTCAAAAAGACCAAACGGAGTTGTGACTGCTGTTTTTGGAACATCCTCAGGTCGTACCGGAATTTGATGATATGCTCTAGACAGATCTAAAGTCGAAAAAATATTTGTACCGTGGAGCGCTTGTGTACAATCCTGAATATGAGGAACAGGATAGCGATCCGGAATTGTAGCAGCGTTTAAATGACGATAATCCCCGCACGGGCGCCAATCGCCTTTCGATTTGGGTACCATGTGCAGCGGGCTAGCCCAAGAGCTGTTAGAAGGTCTGCAAATACCGGCCGACATCATAAACTGAAATTCTTGCTTAGCCGCGCGAAGCTTATCTGGAGGAAGTCTGCGAGGCTTAGCAAACACAGGTGGACCTTTGGTCTCAATAATATGCTGCACATCATGCTTTGGGGGGTTAAGGGAGGCTGAAGTATCGGTTAGGCTAGGGAATTTGTTGAGCAGCGTATGGAATGTTGTCATTTCAGAAACCGTGCGTATATTGCTACTATTTGACTTATCAATTATACCCTGCGCCTGCAAATTAGTAATGGGGTCGTGTAACTTTCCCTGACGCACATCAATGAGTAAACCAAAATGTCGAAGAAAATCAACCCCTATAATTGGTTGCGAAACATCCGCCAGAATAAATAGCCAATGAAATTCCCTGCGCAGGCCTAAATCTAGCTTTAAGAGCTGCTGACCAAACGTAGGAATGATCGTGCCATTAGCGGCAAAAAGTTGTAGCTTATCTGCTGTACGTGTTCTATCAGCTTTTGTCACAGGTAAGACAGACACGTCCGCCCCCGTGTCAATTAAAAATTTCAAATGAGTAGTTCTGTCATTGAGATAGAGCCTATTTATCTGAACTGCGCCGTCACTCCCAGAATTGAGTGACGGCTGTACTAGTTTCCCTCACATGAACAAGGCTTGCGGCATTTACTTGCTTTATCAGCAAAAGTAGCATGGTACCAACATAAATTCCTTCCAACAGCATTCCTTTCTTGACTTTTATCACGTTTATAATGCCTAAAACGGTCACGGGACTTGGAACGACTCTGCCTGCTATTATTCCCCTGCACTTCCAACTTCTCCAAGCGTGTGGAGAGTGCAAGAATTAATGTTTTGAGCTCCTCGTTACCCGATTGGATATTTTGAACCATGGTGGGTGGACCATTCGCTGCAATGATACCATCGGCCATTTCGGCCAATTTGTCAAGTGGGTCATTCGAAATTGCTAATATTTGTCGCACATGAGTGGGTAGGCGCTGGAGAAATAAGGTTTTCAGCAAATCATCCTTGACCTGACTACCAGCCTTACTCCGCATTTCAAGGAGCAAACGGGAAGGTTTTTTTATCCCCCAGTTGCAAACCAGAAATCAACTCGCGAATACACTGATCCTCACTCATGGAATATTGATTTACGAGCCGATTTTTGAGCCTTTCGTATGGCTGATCCGTGGGTTGCTCACTAATGATATCGCCTGCTATCGCCAGTTCCTCCGGTTGCATTGCTGCAACTAAATGGTGAAACTGGGTAACACTGTCGGAAACCCCTGCCAGCTTAAATTGGGATTCCAAATGGAAAAACCAAAGTTTCGGGTTTGCACGCCAAAATGGGGTCGCCTTTACCCCAACCCTATGAATGCCTGGAACGACAGTATCCGGTGTTTCTGTTGACATTTTTTTGAATTTTACTACACAATTAAGCCACGAAAAAAAAATATAAATGCAGGACATATACTGTATACAGAAAAAACTGGTTTCAACAACCCTACCAAAAACTATGTACACAAATGCTATTTAAGACATAATAAAAAATAAGAATGCAAGGAAAAGTATGGAAACAAAAATTTTAGCATAATATAATACGATAAACCATATTTTGGATCACCTAAACATGCGATTTGATCTGGCCAGGCTTAACGATAGTATGTCGAAATAAATCGCGTCATACCCCGAATTTCAAAATAAGCATATATTACAAAACAAACAAAAAATATTCAATTTGAAAGCACTTAAATAATGCTGTACTGAAAGCTTATTACCAATATAAATACATATACAAAAATTAAATAAAATGCGCAAAAAATTAATGTCGAATTTATCTAGGGGCAAGTAAAATTTATATGCACACACAGGGGTATTACTGATTTGAACACCATCAAAATAGATACGACTCACCGGGATTCGGGATTCAAGCTCTTTACATCGTAGCACTGATGTCTCCACATGCCAATAGGTGATTAACAACACAGTTTACCGATAATGCACACAATCGTGTTTCACACAAACTCTTGAAGAAATATGAGAAATATATCCGCTTGGGTCACTAATGATGTACACACGCTGTAATTAAGGTCGATGCACTTAGATTATCAGACGAACTGTTCAAACACCGAGGTCACCACTTTAGTTGCGGGCATTCTAAACCCGATTACTAATTATCGATTAAATGAAATATTGCACTTCACAAATTAAGAATACATTTAAAACTTAATAAATTATATTTAAACTCAAAATACACTCTTCGCACCAGCGTGCGGCAATTCAGCATTAATCGTTACATTAGCATGCTAAAATACGTGCGTTCAACAGGCAGTCCAGAGTCCAACTAACTGTTTCTTCCCGCTCAACGGCGAAGGCTTGTTCCGTGCGGTTTCCCGTTAAGCACAGATGAAAAACCATGGATCCAACATCCGAAATTCTGGACCCAGCTCATTAGCTGGTTTTAAGTTTTCGGCGATGCCAGATCCCCACAGATACCATATGAAAGGTTTTTGAACCGGCTTCTGACATAGTACACTTACATTTTTTTTAAAACATGTTTTTCGATTAAAAATTGCTTTTAATTAAAAATTAAATCGACATTGATTTCATAAATGAAATGAAAGGTTTTCTGAAATCAGTGTTGCCACAGAAATAAAATACTGCATTATCGGATGACGTCATCCTCTAATGCAATTAAAATATGATTGTCAATTTATTTCTTGATGCGCGTGCTTTTTGAAAAAATATAGAGCTTTTAATTTAATAAAGTTTTTAATTTAATTTTTACGCGTGCGTCACGTATTGTTTATTTGTTTTCTTTGTTTAATCATGGCTGTTTATATGCGTACTGTATCGGAATCGGAGCACCAGTAGATTACGTAATTTAAGGATTAACTTCCAAATATACATTTTATTAGGATTTACAAAAATTGTAAATATTTATTTTTTAATATTTCATTAAGCTGTTAATATGCCAGCGAAGTCTGATGTCACTTAAATGGCTGCTGGACCACAAAGTTTGAACACCCCACGTTTAAGTTCCCATAAGGCTTTCAAAAAAGTGGTGTACCAAATATTGATTTACGTATTTAAGAAATTTCTTTAACAGTTTTGAAAAAACTGAGGAAATGCTTTCAGCACAGATGTCATATACGCACCACATTGGCGCGATTTCCCCCCCGCTAATTTGGCGAAAACTTTGTTTATTTACTTTTTAAACATTGTTTATTTACTTTATTTCGTATTTTAATTCTATAAATTATTGTTATTATGTATATCCACATTTATTTATATCAAACTATCATTTATTTATTTGTATTTCCTTTTTTAAAATAATAGAAGCTATTTAATTTATTACGTTATTTTACTTTTATATTGAAATAAAATATCACCTGCTATTATTGTATGCTATTTGTAACTAATATTCAAAAACAAAATTTTCGACAAATTGGCGGGGAAAAATCGTGCCGATGTGGTGAGTATATGACATCTGTGCCATACTGGCATATAAATTTCCCAAATATCTGATTCAGTGTTTAAATTTTTTTACAATTCTTTTTTTTTTTTTTTTTTTTTTTCAGTATAGGGGTCTTGGCAACCTAGAAAAATAACCTTGGCGAGATAAGAAAATTTAGCAAAATATTTTCTGGCAATTTATTTGCACAAGCAATCATTATATATATTATTTCATTTGTCAACATCCTTTTTTCTATGCACATACAAGACATACAACGATGAATGAGGTATTCGAAAAGTTTTTGAACAAGTTTCTGAGAAAGTACAACTGCATTTCGTTAAAACGCTATGATTGAATTTAAAAAAAAAAAAAAAATCAGTTAATTAAAAATTAGCGCTAAAACGTACCAGGAAATAATCTCAAAGATTGCAGTGCGAAAGCTTCGCACGGGTCCTTCTGGTACTGATTTAATCATAAAAGAGTCTTTTTTTAAATTATCACACTCTTTAATTTTTATTTATATTTTCTAAGTTTTAAAGCTTAAAATAATCCTTTCTTATACTACGTTCAGATCGGATAGTTAAGTTATCTTAGACCGCTGAACTCACTGAGTGAGTTCCAGAAACTCACTTAGTGAGTTCGAACTTTCCATTGCTAGATACAGTCAGTACCGCTCACTCTGATTGGCTCTGGAGGCCGATTGGCTGTTGAGTTTGCTTTTAACATATGCGCATGCGCACTGGACACGGTGATGTTGAGTGAGTTATCTTAAATGCGTTTGGCGGTGTGGACAGGTATTCAATTCCGGGGAGGTACCACCTCAAAAATGGCGGTCTAAGATATCTTAAATGTCCGATGTGAACAGGGTATTACACTTTCTCAGCCAGATGGAAATTTTAGCAAGCTTGGTTTGGTGCATAATTAACTCAATTGTTTTTGTAACTCGTAACAATTGTAACCATAAATATTATTTGGCGGTGTATCGCCTGTGGCCGGCTAACGGAAAAATGCCTTAAAATTACTTTATTAATTTATAATTAAGGTCTTAAAATATTATAATGCTGTATTGTCATTGAAAATACACCTGCATACATAATTTTTATAATTCTAGTCTATCAGGAAGTGAATGAAAAATCAATTTGAAAACTCCACCTTTACATACAAAAACCAAGTTAAATAAAAGAGTGTAATAAATAAAAAATGAATTCATGTATTATGAATGAAATCTTCATTTATTGAATAAAGGCATAAGTGTAATAAATGAATTCCAAAGGTAAATATAACATTAATCATAGATAGATTTATAGTTAAAATGTTTTATTAGATCTTCAGAATTTTTTTTTTAAAGCAAAATATTATAAAAATAAATAAAAATAAAAATTCATTAAAACCATCAGAAAAACGGGCAGACTATATACCAAACTTTTGGAGGTTTATTATCAAATCAAATTCCTCTCCCGTTGTATCCGAGATTTATTATAAATCAGACATGCTATTGCAGAGATCATCAGCATACATTTTATGAGTAAGACACAATATTATAAGTTTCGAGGAAGCAACCGAAGTTAGGCCGCTACTCTTAAACAACAAGTTCATAAAGTTTGTAAATAGTTTTGTTAGATTTTTTTTTTTTAACCAGGATTAACCATCATGAAAGGAAAATAGAACTTTCATCTGAATGGACAAAGATATAGCTCTCTCTTTCTCTTTGGGCTAATCACAGTAAAAATTTTACGGTAATTATAATTTGCAAACAAGGTGCACCGTTGTAAAATTTTAAGATGCAGTTTTTGATATTATTATGTGGTTTTATGAAAGTTTTATGATTTAATCAAGCAAAAACGTAATTCTTCAGATAAAAATTATTTAATTAAATATATTTTTTAAAGAGAATTTAAAACCACGCCTTTCCTACAATTTTTAACCTTTCGCAGGATTTTTTTTCATACTTTCTTTACAAATTTGCTCTTTAACTGTAAAGACCACATTTTCAAAAAGTTAATTAGTTAAAATGTCATGACAAATTTTAAAATACAATAAAAATGACTTTTTACTTAAAATTTTTGTTTTTAGAAAATAAAATATTTATATTGCTAAAAATATTTTCAATTTTATGAAATGCGCTTTAAAGATTGTCAAGAAAACAGCGAGTCATTTGAAAAATGTTTTCTGAAGTTTTGTCACTTAGGACATATGAGAACTCTTTGGAAAAATTTGTCATGACATTTTAACTAATTAACTTTTTGAAAATGTGGTCTTTAGAGTTAAAGAGCAAATTTGTAAAGAAAGTATAAAAAAAATGCTGCGAAAGGTTAAAAATTGTAGGAAAGGTGTGGTTTTAAATTCTCTTTAAAAAATATATTTAATTAATTTAACAAACGTGGTTTCTTGCAAATTTAGTTACATTGTTGCCGCTCTCATACGCTTAAACTACATAGTCACATCTTCTAACGTTAAATTCGTATCTAGCTTGGACTGATATTTGACTGAATAGCTTGGCGATAAAAGTAGGTCACCATAAATGAAACCAACTTGGCGATAGCTGACTAAGTTTTCGAAATTCCCATTGAAATCCAGTATTGACGATAACTAGGAATCTTCTATAACCGGGTTCCACACATTTTAGTTTCGTTTATATGACTGTTTGAGTAAAATTAGCTGAATTCTTAAAAAAACAAGGAAGAAGGAAGCTGCCTTTTCCTACCTTGGCAGCCGAAAGGACTTTTTTCCGTCTGGAGGAAAAGTAATGTAGTTATATTTTTTTTTATTTGGGGGGGGGGGGTCGCCGAATTTCTTCCCGCCCCGGGCGCCAAACAACGTAGCTACGCCACTGCGTGATTGGGCTTTTCTGTGTTTATAGTCTTACTTGGTTTGTAGGTTGATTGTTACAGCTGTAGCAGCATGATCGGATATCTGAAAAATTTCAACTTTTTAAAATTCTAAAATGATTTTTTAAGCCTTATGATACAACATAAAAATAATAGAATACCAAAGTATGATGTATATATATATACATCATATAGTTACACTAGCTGACATGCCTGGCGTTGCCCGGGGGCGTGATAATAACTGTTGTAATTGGGAATTCATTTCCTCTTGCATCATCTAAACCCCTTTTCTACTTAAAGTTTTGAAAGGTGAAAAGACAATTATTTACACCTACGCAGTGTAGAGGTAGGGATGTACTTTGAGTTGCAGAAAAGAGACAATGAGACTTTGACGCATGCGCGCAACATTATGTTTATTCCGTAACTGTTTTGGAACATTTTTTATTAGAACTTTAAGTTTAGTTTAGTTTAATTTGTTATTATGATTTTTTGAGAGCGTGTCGCTCAGTTTAAAAGTGTAAATAATTAGAGTGTTTTTTCGTCATGTGAAGTATTAATTAAATTGTGATGTTTACTAATCTCTGCAATTTTATTTCGTGTCAAGTCTTTTCGTCTCTCAAGAATGTTTTGTTTTGCTGAAATATAATGAATCATGAAGATCCGGAGCACCGATGTCCCGTTGGAATTTAGAGGTAAGAAAATTTATATCTTACCAATTTTATTTAGAAATCAATTAGATTAAAATTGATTATTTACATGTTGTCAACTTAGACTGAATTAATAATATAGGCAGTCGGAGTTGTCACATAATTGTGGCATCCCTGCCGGGATCGGGTGCTCCGTAGTTGACTGGAATTAGAAATTCGAAATTTAATTAAAAGATATTTACCGGGTGTCCTAAAAAGGACTGACTGATTTTAAAATTCAATAACTTACAAACGGTGACAGATATTTAAAAAATTCTTGCAGGAGAGTGATGTACGATGTCAGGAGTTTTTTTACTGCGATTCCCAGTTTTAGTTTTAATTTTCATCAATAGATGGCGCTGAGAGCAATAGGCACTCAATCGAGACGAAAACTGAAATCAGGAGGTTACATGTATGGAGTGGGTCTCATTCATCGATACAATTTTTGTTAGGGCCTGATTCTGAGCTCAGTCGTTATATTTTCAATGAAATGTGTTGTTGCCATGGAAATAAGGAATTCTTCAATATAACGAAAGCATTCAGAATTGGGCATGAATATAATAAGCAGTATGTGAGAGAACAGACGATTTTATATTTATGAATCTTTATTTTCCTGGATTTAATTACTTTTTATCGTCTGATTTAAATAATATTTTGTGCATCGCATCTTAAAACTAGGAGAAGAGATTCAGTATTTTTTTTCTTTTGTTGTTGTTCCAAATTTCATAAATTTCATTAAATTCTAAGAAGATTTTAGATCTTTTAAGGAAGCTTTTCAGTAGATTTCTATGCATGTTGAATCCAGTTTAAAAGAATCTTGGAAATGGTTTATACTTTGGAAGAAAAAATATTTATAATACTGGAGTCTTAGCGCTTGGATCAAAGCATAATAGCTATTAGAAGAAGTTTCCAAGAGAAATTTAACATAAGGAATACTCCGCATCCAAATACAATTAAACAATTCTATGAGAAATTTGTAAAAACCGGTAGTGTTGCTGACGATTTGGTAGACAAAGTTGGACAACATAAATCGGTCATGACTGAATCTAATGTAGATGTTATTAAAAATGTTATTAATCAAGATTCGAGAATATCGCCCGTAAAATTGCAGCTTCATGCTCGGTGAGTAAAACCGCAACGCACAAAATATTGCAAAAGTGTTTGGAAATTTATCCTTACAAAATACAAACGTAGGAACCACTTCCTATCATTATGAAAGAAAAAAGACTAACTTTTGCAAATGAAATGCTACAGTTGATAGAAGAAGGGGGTATTGACACAAACCAAATTTGGTTTTCTGATGAAGCGTATTTCCATCTGGATGGCTTCGTCAATAAACAGAATTGGAGGATATGGGGAACTGAGAATCCTCATGTGTGCGTGCCAGGATCAGTCTACTCACAAAAAATTACTATGTGGGCAGCCTTATCCAGCAGTGGCATTATTGGGCCCTTTTTTTGGAGGAAACTGTAAATTCAAATCGATACATCGAAATATTGCACCAATTTGCGGCCATGTTGAATACCTTAGGTAATTTACAAACAGATTGGTTCATGCAAGACGGTGCGAGACCTCATCGGACAGCTGATGTTTTCTCTTTCCTCAATGAATATTTTGATAACCGTGACATTGCATTGCATTATCAAAATGCAACCGATACAGGTATGGATTGGCCACCGTGTTCGCCGGACCTCAATCCATGCGATTTCTTCCTATGGGGCTACCTAAAGGATACAGTGCACAGACATAATCCCACCACTATTACTGAACTGCAACAAATCATTACTCATGAATGTGAAGCTATTTCAGAAAGAACTTTGCAGAACGTATGTGGTAATTTTGTTCTCCGTTTAAGACATATGATTGTGTGGAATGGTGGGCATTTTGAGAATATCGTAATGTGATTGAACGCGTCTAATTTCTGGTCTTTACCCTTTACACCTTGGATTGAGGCATTCGCATTCTTTTAAATATGAGTTATAAAGAGTTGATATGTTTATATTTTACAAATTTGTATTTATCCCATGTAATTTTCTTTATCTGTTTGGTTAATTATTTTAGTTATATAAGTTTAATGATTAGTTATTTTTTAGGAACTTTTTTAAATGTTCGAAAATATTTGAAAATATTTATTTTGTTATTTTGCTTATTATTTCTTTATCAACTTTGTTATCATTATCAATTTCTCTATTAAAAATAGTGACACCGTCATTTATCCAATCAATATTGTCATTCTGATTTATTATTCATAAAACTTTCCTTATACAGTTTAATACACTTTCTGTATGCATATATTTATTTTGTAGTAATAATTTGTTATCTTCGGAAGATCTTTGTATTTCTGGTAAATAAATGGTGAGAGAAACATTTGACAACGTATTATTTATATTTTGAATATCCATTTCATTTGCGACTTTTTATGTAAGTCCTTGAAATTAAGGCAATAAATAAATTCTTTAAGAAGAAGCTTTAAGAAGAAGTAATCAAAATCTTCTAAACAGGATTGTTATTATCATAACAAGGGAGTAAGTGTGATCGAAGATCGCACAAAGGGTTTCGTTTAATATTCCTTTCAAAACACTTTATCCTTTCTTTAACAAATCCAAATAAATTCCATTTCCAAAAAAAAAAAAAAAAAAAAAATCATGTTTTTTATAAAGTAAAAATTTACCGCTCTATTTTTCTCGTTTTTTTCGAATATCTGAACCGGCCCCCGATAGCGGGCGAAGCCCGCTATTATACTCTGTTATAATAATATCTGTCATGTGGACTAAATCCGTTAAAAAAAATCAATTTCAAAATGAAACATGTTGTATAGAGACCTTCAAAATATTAAAATATGCCAATATTTCCATAATCGGGTTTTTATCATGATTCAATATGTTCCTCAAACTTATATATTTACTATTCTCTATTACTCATATTGATAATCTCTTTGTATTATTCTGAAACATTTGAAAATCCGTTATGACGTCAGATTAATTTTCATTTTAATTCTCTAATGACGTCCTATATTAAGCTGCTTTCTGTATTTACACATACTTATACTCCTTGTATTATAGAGAAATGTTTGAAAATTTCCGTTTTATTACCAATATGACGTCATATTAATCTTATTTTTTTCAACTGGTGAAACTTTTTATTTCATTTTTATTTTTCACGTGGAAATCTTTCAATAGAAAATTAAGTATTGTAGAAAGAATTTGATTGTGGATTTTTAATTGTTGGCAACTGCTATAACGAAAAATGTTTAAATTTAATAGGAAAAAGCTGTTAGATTTTTGGTTTTTTATCTCTATATATTAAAATAATATGATTTTTTCAAATTTTATGATTTTGAGCTTCATAGCAGGTATTCAGCTATAAGTACACAAAGTTTCAGCTCTGTAAGTTAAATAGTTTCTGAGAACCGGCTCTGTGATGGACAGACAACGAAGCGGGAGTAATAGAGTTTCGTGAGATGAACGAAACCCTAAAAATGCAAACGAAAATTGCCGCAACTCAAAATAATTCATTCTAATTTTACTTTGCCTTGCGTTAAAAACGCCACAATAAGTTCACCATTTCATGAGATGAAAGAATATATCTAATTAAACATTTTAGAAAACGAATAACACATTTGAAAAAAAGGTTTTAGTAATTACTACCCATAGCCAAAAAAGTTCTCCACTTTTTCTGAAAGGCCTGTATATGGCCTATAAAACTGTACATATTCTACATAGTATTCTAAAGTTTAGTTTTATAAATAAATACATAATGCAGTTGAAAATTCACCTTCAGAGGTTTCTAGTAATAAACGGAAACATACTAGAATTATTTTGTACAGTCCTGTATATTACCTACAAATTTTTTACATGCCAAATATGAAGCTAAAATTTAATTCAGGCAAAAAACACGGTAAAAATTGCTGAAATAGCATTTCCAGAAATTATCATCCATCGGCGGCCATATATTTAGTTATTTGCGTGGCCCTGTAAATGATATCATTAAAATGCATAACATAGCTCGAATAAAAAACTCTTTTCTGGAATTCACGCTCATATTTGGTAATGCTCACGAATTCTTTTGTGTAGCCCTGTATATGATGTATAGCATTATGCACATCACGTAGTATGCAAAAATGTTTTTTAAACTGCTTACTACAACTGAAAGCGCACTTCCAGCAATTATCGCATATTGACAGTATTCCTGATACAGTACTGCAATCGAAATCTTTCGCGTGTCCCTGTAAATGAACAATAAATGCACATCATATTATACAACAAGTATCTTTTAGTAAGCCTCTGTAATGTATATCAGTTTCATTATATTAGAAATACTTTAACATAATTAAAACACGCTTCAAACAGTTTTTCCCCGTAAGTCATTACGTAGCAGAATTATTTTGCATAGCCTTGTAAATGAATGATGAATGCTTTACACTCCATATTGTACAGAATACATGTCCACTTCATAAATGTAAATCAATTTCATTATGTTTGTAACGGTGTAACATTATTAATATACATCGTAAACGATTTTTTCCTATGTACCATCATGTAATGAAACTATTTTGGGTGGCCTTGTAAACGAATTAAAAGTTCTACACATACAATATTCGATAGCAAGCATCTCTTAGTGCACTTTAGTACTATATATTATTTTCAATAAGTTTGAAATAGCGTAACATCAGTAAAATACAGTGAAAACGATTTATCCCACTGACCACAATAAAAGGGGCATGCTTTTAAGTACCCCTGTAAACGAATCATAATTGTTACAAAATTCGTTTTCAATACAGAGCATTCCATGGTAAACCTCAATACACTATATCAGATACATACATGGCAATTTGAATATATTTACACAAGTTAGAGCATGGAGAGACCGTCTGATAAACCGAGTGCATAAACACTTTTCAATTGTGCTGCGAAGTCTTAGAAAAAAAAAGATTGATTGATAAAGAAGACACTCATTTAAAAAAAAAAAAAACTTATCCTTCTTGGAATGTAACAAGTTTTAAATAAATTGATACTTTGAACATTGTCGTTACACATTTCGATTTGGAAGAAGTCGTTTTCGTAGAAACAATACTTTTTCCTATTGTTGCTCTGACTCTCCCTGCCTACAATATTGAAATCATACCGTCTCAGTTCAGAATCGGGCTCTAACAAAAATTGTATTGGGGAAAGAGACCCACTCCATACATGTAACCTCCTGATTTCAGTTTTGGTCTCGATTGAGTGTCTATTGCTCGCAGCGCCATCTATTGATGATAATTCAAACTAAATCCGGGAATCGCAGTAAAAAAACTGCTGACATCGTATATCACTCTCTTGCAAGAATTTTTTAAATATCTGTCACCGTTTGTAAGTTATTGAATTTTAAAATCAGTCAGTCCTTTTTAGGACACCCGGTAGAAAGTTAATTAGAAATTTCAACTTTAACTATGGACAAATTAAAGAAATCAAGGACGCCAGTGCGGTCCAATTTTACGAAGTTAATAAAAGAAATAGAAGATACTTTGCAGGATAAATGTAATGATTTAGATAGTCTGCCGTCTCTATTAGATAGATTAGAAGCAAAAAACGAAGAACTCTCTTCACTAGACAAACAAATTTTGGATCTTTTATCTGAAGACAAAACTTGTCAACAAGACGCGTTTGATGCTGAATATGAGCAAATAGACAAGTATAATACAAATTATTGGGAGAATAAAAATAAACTATCTAGATACATTCTTCAATTAGAGAAAGACAGCAGTCAGGATACCTCTTTATCATTAGATGGTATGGCCACTAGAAGAAAGTTTAAATTACCAAAATTAGAACTTAAGCCCTTTAATGGTGATATAAAAAATTGGCTATCTTTTTGGGGTCAATTTGAAAAAATCCACGAAGATTCCGATATAGTAAACGAAGATAAAATCCAGTATCTTATTCAAGCTACCCAAAAGGGATCTAGGGCTAGAGAAATTGTTGAATCTTTTCCCCCTACAGCCGATAGCTATCCAGAGGCGATTCAATCATTGAAGGCACGGTTCGGTAGAACAGATATTTTAATCGAAGTATACATACGCGAAGTACTAGGATTAGTTATTAATAATTCTTTGGGACAAGGCCAGAGACTGTCCCTTGTTAAGTTGCATGATAAAATAGAAACCTACCTTCGGTCATTAAAAATGTTAGGCGTATCGAGCTAAAATTATTCTTCGATTTTATATCCATTGGTCGAATCAGCATTGCCTTCAGATATTCTTAAATCATGGGTAAGACATCTCGGCACTTTATCTGTTAATGATAAAGATAAAGATCAGGGAATTAATAAATTAGATATTTTAATGAAATTTTTACAAATTGAAGTTGAAATGGAGCAAAAGGTCAAATTGGCTAAGAGTGGGTTTTCTTTCGATAAAGATGCCTCAGTAAACAGAGAACTTAGATTCGATCGTAAGGATAAAAAATTTTCCCTTCCTACGGCGGCCGAACTGTATAATGCAGATGATAAAAAATTGGAAGAACAGTGTGTCTTTTGCGAAAATAAACACCGTAGTCAAAATTGTAGAGCGGTATGGGAAATGACACTCGCGAAGAGAAAAGATGTTTTATTAAAAAAAGGAGCTTGCTTTCGATGCTTCAATGCCAACCACTTGGCTAAAGCTTGTAAAATTAAAACTAATTGTTCTCATTGTTGAAAAAATCACCACCAGTTCATGTGCATAGAAAAGAATAAAATTAACTAAGGCGATAATTCTAAAGAGGATTCTACTCCTAATAAAGATTGTATGCTTGCGAATACAACTTCTAGAAAAAGGGTTTTGCTCCAAACATTGGTTGTACGCATATACAATGGGGATATCGTACGAAATGTTAGAATTTTATATGACACGGGATCGCAACGGTCGTATATATCAAAATTTGCTGCTAAAATGTTAGGATATAATAGTATGAGTAAAGAAAGAATAGTGCATAGTTTATTTGGGGGTTGACAATGTGAAGAACTACACGATAGATATTTAATTAATTTGGGAAATATGGATAATAGTTATCAATGTAAACTTGGGGTATTAGACCAACAAAAGATTTGCTCTGAAATTTCACCTATACCGGAAGGATCCTTTATCAATGAAATAAAACGGTACGGAATTTTATTGACTGATAGAGTCACTAAAGTTAATGATTTACTATACGAATTTTCTCCTGATGAAATTCACGTGTTAATTGGTGCAGATGTCGCCGGAAAATTATTTACCGGAAATTTAAAACAATTACAGGGCGGATTAGTTTGCATGGGAACTCGTTTAGGTTGGACAATTCTCGGGAAAACTGAAGGTTATGAAAATAAAACTATGAACAATCTAGTTTTCTCGCTGCATGTCAAAGAGGCAAAAATTTCCGAGTTATGGTACCTTGACACTTTAGGAATTCGAGATCCTGGGGAGAAAAAGGGTAGAGAAGAGATAGAGTTAGCCACTAACGAACATTTTCTTAGTAATATAAGAGTAGATGACGAGGGTAGATATGAAGTTAATCTTCCATGGATACAGGGCCACCCTAGACTACCCAGTTACGAAAATATCGCTCGACGTAGATTAAAAACATGTGTCGATTTATTAAAAAAGATAGGAAAATTAAGTGATTATAATCAAATATTTAATGAATGGTTAGACGAGAAAATAATAGAAAAAGTTGATCAGAGAAAAGCGTTAGGTAGTGAGCATTTCCTTCCTCATAGAGCGGTGTTTAAAGAAAACTCCACTACAAAAGTGCGGCCGGTTTTTGATGGTTCAGCTCGGGAAAAGGACTCACCATCGATAAATGATTGTATTGAAAAGGGACCGAACCTTGTAGAACGGATTCCTTCTGTTTTAAACAGATTTAGATTGGGGAAAATAGGGGTAATTGCTGACATAAAAAAGGCTTTTTTACAGATTGGCATTAAAGAAAAAGATCGATCATTCTTGAAATTTCTATGGTATGAAGAAGGGGTCCCTCAAAAGTTAATAACGCTTCAACATAGAAGAGTAGTATTTGGCATTTCATGTAGCACCTACCTTCTAGGTGCCACGTTAGAATATCATTTAAAAAATGCACTTAAACAATTTAAAAACACTGCGTTAAAATTGTTAGAGTCATTTTATGTAGACAACTGTGTTATGAGTGTTGATAATAAGGAATAGCTGAACAGATTTATCGAAGAGTCAAAAACTCTTCTTAACAATGCTAAATTCGAGCTTCGCGGGTGGGAGCATAGTTTTCGAGAAGTTTTTACAGGGGAAAATGTCCCTGTTTTAGGGCTAATGTGGGATTTTAGAAGGGATACACTAGCAGTTGATTTAAAAGAAATTTCAGAAGATGATCGCCAAGTAACTAAAAGAAACATTTTATCGGCTGTACACAGAATTTTTGATCCTATCGGATACACATGTCCTGTAACATTAGAACCTAAAATATTATTACAGGAGTGTTGGAAAGCTAAAGTGACATGGGACACGGAATTACCTGTTTCTATCAAGAAAAAATTTGAAAAATGGAAAAAACAATTAGGAAAATTAGGGACTATTAAAATACCTAGTTGTTTTTCTCGAGATGCAGATAAGTTGCATTCCTTGCACGTTTTTTGCGACGCTAGTAAAGTAGCGTATGCTACGTGTATATTTATGCGGACCGAAAATGAGAACGGTGGTTTCTATCAGTTGGTTCAAGCAAGAAGCCGAGTTGCTCCTATGAAAACAATTTCCATCCCGAGGTTGGAATTATTGGCTTGTAATATTGGGGCTAGATTAGCAAGTAGTGTTAAAACTGATTTGAAATTAGATATTGCCATTTTTTATTGGACTGATTCGGCCAATGCGCTTTACTGGATAAAAATAAATGAAAATTGGGCACCTTTTGTTTACAACCGAGTGTCCGAAATTCGCTCATTAAGTGATCCTTCAAAATGGCACTTTATTCCTGGCCAATTGAATCCTGCTGACCTGCCTTCAAGGGGTTGTACCGCTGAGGTTTTAGCCCGAGATAAATGGTGGGAAGGACCGCAGTGGTTGAGAAAACCAATGGACTAGTGGCCAAAATCAGAAATGTTTCCAGATTTCGAGACTATCGATTCAGAAAGAAGAAAAACAATTATTAGTGCTAACAATGTAGATGTTCACACTGAACAATTTTACACTAGAATTTCTTCCTACGATAAATTAGTAAAAGTAATCGCGTGGATATACAGATTTTACAAAAATTGTAAGAAAGCTAAAGAAGAGAGAGAATTTAAAATTTTAACTGTAGAAGAGCAGAATGAAGCTGAAAATATATTATTGAAATTAGTTCAAAAATAGTTTACTGGTCCCCAAGATAAACGTTTAAAAGCATTTCAGACCATGACAGATTCGGCTGGAGTTCTGCAGCTGAAATCACGCATACATTTGAGAGATGATATTCTGAATTTCAGATTTCCTGTTATCCTTCCACATGACCATCCTGTAGTTGAAAAATTAATTAGATCTAGACACTTGAAACTAGGACATGCCGGGGTACAAATTATGATGTCTAATTTAAGGGAAGATTTTTGGATCTTAAAATTCCGAAAAACTATCAGAAAAATTATTAGAAACTGTGTACGTTGTAAAAGATTCAATTCAAGACCTAAACCTATTATTGAATCACCTCTTCCGGAAGATCGTATAAAATACGCTGCAGTATTCGAGGTTGTAGGAACTGACTACGCCGGTCCTTTACTTCTTCGAGGTGGTCAAAAAGCTTGGATAGTTATTTTCACATGTGCTGTCTACAGAGCAGTACATTTAGAGATAGCCACATCCTTATCGACTGACAACTTTTTGCAAGCTTTTAGAAGATTTATAGCACGAAGAGGTAGACCTGCGATTGTATATTCTGACAACGGAAAAAAATTTACGGGTGCTGAAAATTTGCTTAAGCAAATTGATTGGGATGTTGTTTCTCAGTACAGCACAGCTCAGAAGATCACTTGGAAATTTAACCCTCCATCTGCGCCGTGGTGGGGTGGATGGTGCGAACGTTTGATAGGCGTAGTAAAAGGCATCCTTCGAAAAGTCTTAGGACGAAGCTCTTTGGACTTAGAAGAAATGCAAACTGTTATTTGCGATACTGAAAATATTGTTAATCAGCGGCCTTTGACTTATGTTTCAGAGGAAATCGATGATTTAATACCACTTACTCCTTCTATGTTTTTACGAGACATTAGAGAATCAGGTATTCCTGATCATGACATTTTGGATTCATCATCTATTAATAAGAGACATGCCTATAGACAGCGATTAAAACAAGATTTGCGAAAAAGATTCCGCACTGAATATTTGGGATGTTTAAAACAATCCTCGAAATTTAACAAAAATCAGAGACCTTTCCAGGTTGGTGACGTAGTTCTTGTGACTAGTGAGAATGTTAAAAAACTTGAATGGCCACTTGCCAAAATTATCGAACTCTATCCTTCAAAAGATGGAAATGTTAGATTAGTAAAAGTAAAGATGAAAGGTGGCGAATTTCTACGTCCTGTCAGATTGATTCCTCTAGAAGTAACCCATGAAAGAGGTACTGAACTCCATTCTAAAGTTCAGCCGAATGATAAAGAATGTCCTTTAGATCCTGCTCCTAACAAACCGACGATAAAATTGACTGGTGAAAACTGTTATTTAGACCCTGCTACGAGTAAGCCGATGATCCAACATTCTGTTAAAGACTGCTTTTTAGATACTGAATCTACTGAACCTATTTTCCATAAAGGTGCTAGTAATCCTCCTAGTGGTTCGGTCAGTCACAGTACATCGGACGTTTCGGTTCGTCGTTCGAGATATGGGCGTATCATAAAACGTCGAACTGATTGGAAAATTTGAGTTTCAGACCCTGAAACTCAAAGGTGGGAGGATGTTGTAATTGGGAATTCATTTCCTCTTGCATCATCCAAACCCCTTTTCTACTTAAAGTTTTGAAAGATCAAAAGACAATTATTTACAACTACGCAGTGTAGAGGTAGGGATGTACTTTGATTTGCAGAAAAGAGACAATGAGACTTTGACGCATGCGCGCAACATTATATTTATTCCGTAACTGTTTTGGAACATTTTTTATTAGAACTTTAAGTTAAGTTTAGTTTAGTTTGTGATTATGATTTTTTGAGAGCGTGTCGCTCAGTTTAAAAGTGTAAATAATTAGAGTGTTTTTTCGTCATGTGAAGTATTAATTAAAACATGATGTTTACTAATCTCTGCAATTTTATTTCGTGTCAAGTCTTTTCGTCTCTCAGGAATGTTTTGTTTTGCTGAAATATAATGAATCATGAAGATCCGGAGCACCGATGTCCCGTTGGAATTTAGAGGTAAGAAAATTTATATCTTACCAATTTTATTTAGAAATCAATTAGATTAAAATTGATTATTTACATATTGTCAACTTAGACTGAATTAACAATATAGGCAGTCGGAGTTGTCAATAACCTTAAAAATACCTAAAATCAATGTTGAATTATTTTATATTTTTGAATGAAAATCTATCCAAACGAACTGGAGGACAGTCGTTATAGTTATTGCCGATTTAATTGCTGACGTTTTGATATATTAAACTTTCAATTCTGACCAAAAGTTCCTGAGGAAATCTAAATAATATAATGCGCTTCCCCACCTTTCCTCTTTTAAACGCAAAATAATATTATACAGTAAACTTATTAGTCCCATTCGAAAAAAAAATTAAAAACCTTGTTTATAAGATGATTATATTAAAATTAAATAAAAATCATGCACTCGTGGCATCATAATTCCCTTTTATATTTTAACAGAATAGTAAGGCTACTATAATTTGTGACTCGTGCTATAACCAGTATACGTCAGGACACATGGCCGTTATCATAATCTTTTTACGCGTGAAGATTTCGCTCTGGTACTCCATTGTGAAATTTGGTAATTATTGAAATTCAATATTTGAAAAACTGCATAATCATTAGATTTGAAATTTATATCAAGAAAAATACATTTTTTTTTACCTTTCTAACGAAGTTTGTCTAACAATTTTCTTACAAATACTTTTCGAGCTATTAATTTTTTCAGCAACTTCAAATGTTTCATTTTCCAAGATTAATCTGTGGCAACGATTATCGAAAATCCCAATCGTCAGCAAGGCATAGCTTTTTAAGAGGACTTTTTACGCGTGAAGATTTCGCTATGGTACTCCATTGTGAAATTTGGTAATTTTTGAAATTCAATATTTGAAAAACAGCATAATCATTAGATTTGAAATTTATATCAAGAAAAATACATTTTTTTTTTACCTTTCTAACGAAGTTTGTCTAACAATTTTCTTACAAATACTTTTCGAGCTATTAATTTTCTAAGCAACTTCAAATGTTTCATTTTCCGAGATTATTCTGTGGCAACAATTATCCAAAATCCCAGTCGTCAGCAACGCATAACTTTTTATTAAAGAGGATTACTGCTGTCAACTTATATGTCTCTAAAACTACAGCACCTACTAAAACTGATATATTAGTTTAGTTAACAGCAGTTACATAAATATATACAGGGTCTGTTCTGAAATTAGTAGGACTGATTTTTTCTTGAGTGAACGGGTAGACGAGAGGCGGTCTGCGCACGCACGATCGGTGGAGGGGGATATTGGGAATGCTGAGAATAATCGGCAGTTGGCTCTCGGCCGTTGAAGAGAGCAGGTCGCTTGTACTGTGAACCCCTGTCAAAACGCCTCGTCACGGAGAATCATGGAGCGTTTTCTGGAGCAGCGATACGCGATCAAATTTTGTGTAAAGCTTAGTAAAACGGGCAAAGCGACTCACGAGATGATTAAAGAGGCCTACGGGGATGCTGCCATGGGTAGATCAAGTGTTTTTGAGTGGCACAAGCTGTTCCAAGAAGTTGGGAAAGAGTGGAAGACGACGAACGCTCCGGACGCCCTTCGACCAGCAAGACCAAAGAAAATGTGTCGCAAGTAAAAAATTTACTGAACAGTGTTCGTAGAAGGAGCATCAGAATGATTGCTGATGAATTGAGCAATCCCAAACCCAAGTTTTTGAGTTCGGCTGCACCATGACAACGCGCCGAGCCACACAGCGTTTCGCGTAGTGGAGTATCGTGCCCAGCTCATTGTGGCAACGCTGCCTCATGCCCCCTACAGCCCCGACTTGGCCACGCCAGACTTTTTTCTATAAGGAAAGGGCACCTGACGTCACTGTTGGTTAAACTACTGTTGGTTTGGGGGAAAAACCTGTTCGTTCTTTACGGCTCCTACAGTACACATGAGATGGAGGGATTTGATTGGTCTATGTTAAACCGGTCTATGATATGATTGGCCTACGTCGCCATGACGTTTCCTGTAATGATAGCTGCGACAAAAATGCAGTGGTAGATTGGTTGATGGAACTGTTTGTTTGTAAACATGCCCTTTCCTTATTCCCGAGAATGAAATCGACGCTCAAGGTGAAGCATCACGGCTAGGTAGAGGCGGTTTAACAGGCCGCGATGAGGGAGTTAAACAGCATTTCGGCCCAGATGTTCCTGGAGGCATACGAAAACTGGAAAACTCGTTGGCAGCAGTGTGTAGATGCGGAAGGGTGCTACTTTGAAAAATTCTAATCGTTTGTACTATTCTCATGAATAATTTAAAAGAAACAAAAATGAGTCCTGCTACTTTCAGAACAGACCCTGTATATTGTACAAAACAATGCATATAATAAAATAAAGTTTAATTTTCTATAACCAGTGCATCTTTAACTAACAAGGGAGAGGACGTTCGGATCACCGAATTCCTGAAACACAGTATTGGTTTCAATAAAATTAATGTAAACTCTCTGTCAAAAAAAGGGGGTACTTTTTGGTTAGCCGGGCGCCAGTGAAACAAATATAAATATATATACACACACATATACATCTGGAGGCACGGCAGTGCCTCCGCCAAGTCGAGAGAGGACAGCCGTAAGCATACTTTTCTGGAAGCAACTCAGGGCACTTTTGACCCCCCCATATCTCCGCGCTGGAATATCCCAAAAATTTTAAACTTCAATTATAGAGAGTATTTGGCCCACAGGACCAAAATTTAAAATTACAACTTTCTGTCTTTTCTAGTTCAGGCGATATATGAACTCAAACATTCGATTTTTTGTCACTTCTTACTCACTCGTTCACGCGTCATCAAAAAGATTGGGTAGATCCCGTTGCCCCAGAAACTTGACATTTGGAAAAAAGGGTAGTGTTTAGGATACAAAGAAAGAAAAAATTATAAAATCCAGAAAATTCGAAAAAAAAACATTCGAAAATTCAACAAATTCCATCAAAATTGAAAATTGAAAATAATACGATCTTGTAGTCTTGGAAACTTAAGATTTGGTGTGAAGGTAGTATTTAACATCCAGAAAAAGAAAACATCAAAAACACCAAAAAAATCGAAAGCAAAATGAAAAAATCGAAGAAATTGAAAAAAACCGAAAATTTCAAGACAATCCGATTTTGTTGCGCTAGAAAATTCAAATTAGGAATAAAGGTAGTATTTAGGATACAGAAAAAGGAAAATTAAAAAAATCCAGAAAATTCGAAAAAAAAAATAAAAAAATTCGAAAAAAATTGAAAAAATGAAAATAATTTGATACGATAACGCTCGTATTTATAAATTAATTTGGATGAAACTAATTGTGTGTATTAAGCTCACCAATGCCTCGACCGAGTTCGTTGGCCAGCTTGGTCCGCCATCTTGTTTCAAGATGGCGGCCACGAAAAATTTTAAAACTAAAATAAATATACAAAAAAGTTAAAAAATCAAGTTTATTTTTTAATTAGGTGTTAGGACTTGATACAAGGATTCCAGAGCATTTTTTGTTTTATCTCTATCTTAAAAATTGGCTGAGATAGAGCAGTTTGAAATTCTAGGGTGACTGACATTTTGAAACAAAACAGCACATTACAAAAAACCAACGATAAATTTATGGTCAATAATGGTCAAGCAGGTGCAATTCCGAATGAATACTCCGTGTTATTATAACTGTAACTTTGACTTCGAAATTTTGATACGTTGCATTTTCTATTTGTTGATATTTTTGAACTATGATTTACGCTAAGTGAAATGTTGTTGTTGAAGAGGGATTTTCCATGTGAATCCGAAACGTCCAATTTTAATATGTTTTTAATGTTTTATGAAAGTGTATTGTAATGTCTGTAATTTTAATGATTTTAATATAAATTTAAAAGTTTTAGTGAACGCGATTTCTCGCAAATTATTTTCTTTCATTGTTGTAATCATTTTCCCAATCATACGCATAAAACTATATATTCATATCCATTAGCGCCAAATTCTCGCCAAACTTGGCGACAATTGGCGAAATCTCGCCAAATTTGGCGACAAAAATAAGTCTTCATAAATGAAGCCAACTTGGCTATAGCTCAATAATTTGGCGAATTTCTTATTCAAATTCAGTGTAAACGAATCTTTTGTAAACGGTTTCTTTGCATTTTAACTTGCTGTTTTCGAGTAACATTAGCTAAAATTTTAAAACGAAGATATAGGAAAGCTACCTTTTCCTGCCGGTACAGGCCGGAGGACTTTTTTATGAGTTGTCGGATGCAATCTATGTTTTGCATTAAATAAAGTAACACATTGAAAAACAAATCCCACAGGATGGGGATAGTTTGTTTTAGATCTGGAGGCACGGCAGTACCTCCGCCAAGTCGAGAGAGGGCAGCCGTAAGCATACTTTTCTGGAAGCAACTCAGGGCACTTTTGACCCCTTCATATCTCCGCGCTGGAGTATCCCAAAAATTTGAAACTTCGTTTTTCTAGAGTATTTGGTACATAGGACCGACCAAAATTTAAAATTAAAACTTGCTATCTTTTCTAGTTCAGACGATATATGAACTCAAACATTCGATTTTTTGTCACTCACTCACTCACTCGTTCAGGCGTCATCAAAAAGATTAGGTAGATCCCGTAGCCCTAGAAACTTGACATTTGGAAAAAAGGTAGTGTCTAGGATACAAAGAAAAGAAAAATTATAAAATCCGGAAAATTCGAAAAAAAAACATTCGAAAATTCAACAAATTCCATCAAAATTGAAAATTGAAAATAATACGATCTTGTAGTCTTAGGAACTTAAGATTCGGTGTGAAGGTAGTGTTTATCATCCAGAAAAAGAAAACATCAAAAACACCAAAAAAATCGAAAGCAAAATTGAAAAAATCGAAAATCGAAAAAAATCGAAAAATTTCAAATAATCCGATTTTGTTGCGCTAGAAACTTGGAATTCGGAATAAAGGTAGTATTTAGGATGCAAAATAAGGAAAAATTAAAAATTCCGGAAAATTCGAAAAAAAAATTCAAAAATTCGAAAAATTCGAAAAAAAATTGAAAAAATTAAAATAATTTGATCTTTTAGCCTTAGAAACTTAAAATTCGCAGTAAAGATAGTGTTTAGGATTCAGAATAAGTTAAAATAAAAAACCAAATAAAATTCGAAAATAAAACAAAAAAATCGAAAAAATCGGAAAAATCGAAAAATAAGGAAAATTTGAAAATAATTCGATTTCATAGCGCTAGAAACTTGAAATTTGGAATAAAGGTAATATTAGATACTAAACAAGGAAAAATTAAAAAATATGGATAATTCAAAAATACCCATAAATTAGTGCAGACGATATATGAACTCAAAGTTTCTATTTTTTGTCACTCACACACTCACTCACTCTCGCGTCATCAAAAAGATTGGGTATATCCCACAGCCACAGAAACTGAAAATTTGGAATAAAGCTAGCATTTCGGATACAAAGAAAGGAAAAAATATAAAATCCGGAAATTAAAAAAAAAAAAAAACATTCGAAAATTCAAAAAAATCGAACAAAATTGAAATTTGAAAATAACACGATCTTGTAGTCTTAAAAACTTAAAATTTGGTGTGAAGGTAGTGTTTAGAATTCAGAAAAAGAAAACATCAAAAACACACAAAAAAAAAATTTGAAAATAAAATCGAAAAATCGAAAAATTTCAAATAATCCAATTTTGTTGAGCTAGAAACTTGGAATTCGGAATAAAGGTAGTATTTAGGATGCAAAATAAGGAAAAATTAAAAAATCCAGAAAACTCGAAAAAAAAATCAAAAATTCGAAAAATTCGAAAAAATTTGAAAAAAATTTAAATAATTTGATCTTTTGGCCTTAGAAACTTAAAATTCGCGGTAAAGATAGTGTTTAGGATTCAGAATAAGTTAAAATAAAAACGCAATAAAATTCGAAAATAAAATCAAAAGATCGGAAATTTTAAAATAATTCGATTTTGTAGCTCTGGAAACTTAAAATTTGTAATAAAGGATACAAAATAAGAAAAAATTATAAAATCCAGAAAATTATAAAAAAAAATGCGAAAAAATCAAAAATTGAAAATATTTTTATCTTGTAGTCTTAGAAACTTAAAACTTGGTGTAAAGGTAGTATTTACTATTCAATAAAAGGAACAATTAAAAAATTCGAAAATAAAATCGAAAAATCGAAATATGTTTAAGAAATCGAAAATTCGAAAACAATTTGATTTTGTACTGCTAGAAACATTAGTTATAAGATAATTGTCCTATTAGCTAGTACAACGCCCCTAATTGTTTTATGTTTTTTGCCCCGGATTATGGTTTTCTTTTCTTTCGTTTACGAATTTCGTTATAGAAAAGTTCCGCTATAGACTGGCTACGATATAGGCGATTTCTTTATAGACAGGTTTGTTTTCTTTCACATGTTGTACTCTATTTACTTCACATATGAAATATGGATTGTTAAATGATGTTAGCCCCACAAAAATTTTCACAGCTCCCCCTACCCTCCCGACATTACTGGCTGGTTATGGCTTGATAGTCCTTTCTAAATAAAATCATGGTGACTCTAAGATTCACTTGATTTATCTCTAAATTGAACCTAAATGATCCTAAGAAGACGGATCAAAGAATTACTATATTGGCATGACAATCAGGTAACTTAGAATTAAAATCGAAAAATCAATAAATTCATAAAAAGTCGAAAATTTGAAAATAATTCGATTTTGTAGTCCTAGAAGATTGACATTTGGCAGAAAGGCAGGGTGTACACAAAGTAAGGAAAAATTAAAAAATCCGTAAATAATAAAAAAAAGTCTAAAAAAAACGAAAAAAAAACCATCGAAAAAAGGAATATAGTTTGATTTATTGGAAATTTCCGGAAATTTTAATTTTGGCTTTCTTTTTATACTAAAAAGTTCTTTTATGTTAAATATCAAGTATCTAGGGCTGCGAGTTATATCTCAGATGCATAGCGCCTATCCTGGAAGCAATTGAGAGTACTTTTGGCACTCCCCCTCCCATAATTTAGTGCTTGCCTAGGAACCTGAAATCTCTTTTTATCTACAGTACTTTGTAAACGAAACTAAAGCTTAAATTTTTTGATACCTGTAAATAATAGGGACAGAGTGTGGGCTTAGCGAAAATCAGTGGATGATCTCCAAAAAGAACCCAAAATCAAAAAAAGGAGGGTTACTTACAAAAAGAAGTGAAATCTCATCAAAAAGTCACCTGTAAAAAATGCAGCCAAGTCTCGTAACTCATTTACCGTAAAAAGTACTGAGATCGTATAAAGCCAAGTTTAACTATCTTATTAACTCTGAAATTTTCATTCACAAAATCACTCCTAGTCTCTACATCTTTAGTTAATTATTATTTTGTGACTTGGCAATTACGCAGCACAGGAAAGTTATTACACCTTACTATGTTATGGGATGGGATGGGATAATTTAACTAAAGCAAATTATATACGCACAGGGAAGTTATTACACCTTAATATGTTATAGTATTATTTGATTAAGACTAACTATATACATCACATTCTCGTGCTAAGTAATTGCCAAGTCACAAAATAATAATTAACTAAAGATGTAGAGACTAGGAGTGATTTTGTGAATGAAAATTTCAGAGTTAATAAGATAGTTAAACTTGGCTTTATACGATCTCAGTACTTTTTACTGTAAATGAGTTACGAGACTTGGCTGCATTTTTTACAGGTGACTTTTTGATGATACATATATACACAAACATATATGTAGATGTATATATGTATATATATATATATATTTAAATTTTTTTGGCACCCGGCTAACCGAAAAATACCAAAAATCATCATATATATTATTTCTCCTGTCAACATCCCTTTTTCTAAGAAAATACGAAACGCAGAACGACGAATGAGACAGCATATGAAAGGATTTTGAACAGGCTTCTGATATAGCCCACTTAACAATTCGTTAAAACATGTTTTTGATTAAAATTTGCTGAAAATTAAAAATTAATTCGGCATTGTTTTCATAAAAGAAATGAAAGGTTTTCCTCAAATTATTGTTGCCATAGAAAAAAAAATACCACATTATATGATGCTCAGCAATTATAATAAAAAACACCGCACGTGTTTATTTTATATTTATGATTAAAAAGCGAAATTGAAATTGAAATGTTTAGATTTATATTTCTATGTCCCATGTTTTTCCCGAAGCGAATGACGTCATCCTCTAATGCAGTCAAAATACGATTGTTATTTTTTTTTCTCGCGCGTGCCTTTTGCAATCTTGGATCAGTTTTTACTGTAACTTAGATGGAATAAATTAGATGATATTCTGGCTTGACAAAAAACTAAATGTTGTTTGCAGATATTTTATCCTTACTTTTTCTTTAGAAGTTTAAACCTGTTCTAATAAATATTACATATTGATAAAAAATGATACTTCTCTATTATCCCGTGGACCACTTTTCATAACAAAAAACTATCGCCAAATAAACGGGAGAACGTTGCCATTGGAATATCAAAATAAATAAATAAAATATAAGAATTTAAGGACACAATTGTTATTTTAATTAATAAAATAACTAATAAATCAGTAAAACAGAATGAAAAATACACGCAAATGTCGAATTAAAAATCACTTGATGACGTAACAACACGTATAATGCTTCTGACATCAAGTAAATGGGACTGTATTTTTGGCGTTTAATCTTAGTTTGGCGGTAGTTTTTTGTTATGAAAAGTGGATGACGGGATAATAGAGAAGTACCTAAAAAATATTAGATTTCAGTGCGAAATCTTCGCACGGGCCCTCTGGTTATTACGTACTTTACTGATGTTTGGGTTGTCCTACACAGATGATCCTGAAAGGTATGGATACAAAGTCCATGCTCGCCGTTTATCTCAGATTTTTTTTCCTATTTTTATTAATTTAAAAATGATTTATTAGTTGCGTTATATTTTTTGGGATAAATAGAATGTTAATAAATCAAGGTCGTGATACAATATGTTAAAAGATTTATTTCTTTATTTGTAATAGTAAAATAAAATCGTTGTTAAAATTTGAAAAAGCTCTAAACATTTTATTAAAATGTGTTTTTTGATATCAACATTGTTGAAACATAATTATTAATTTCTAAAAATATATTTTTCTTGAAATTCATTTTTTTATGTAAATTGCATTATTTATTACATTGCAATAAACATTATAAAACACGAGAAACAAATGCTAAAATACTTGTACATTTAGTAGAAAATTTATAAACATTCTAACTATATTTTATTCATATTCATTACGAAACTAGACGGTAAACCACATGTATTTCACCCATTTACAAAAATAGGTACTGATATTTCTAGTTTAAATAATGTACATTTTATTTTTATAATATTTTTTACATGTTTTGCATTCGATTCGTACAAAAAATTCACTGTTGAAGTACTCATTATACAAACCTGGAGAAATTCGTGGAAATTGAATATATTTTCATTACTTATTTTACATTTGCTAAAAGAAAAAAATAATAATAATGTTTAAATATTAATAGGCACTGTAATGTAAAATTTCAATCGTAAAATAGCTGAATTTGTCGTAGTTAATTAAATAAGCAATTGTTAATAATATCAAATTTTACTTTTATAAAATATATTCCATTAATCATGAAAAATACAAAGCAACCGATAAAACATTTTTAAATGAAAAAATAGAAAAATCAAATAGAAATTAGGGAAATCGAACCCGTAACCTCCAGAATTAAGATCAGTGCTCTAAAAATTCGCCCACCACTTTTTCAAAACAAAATATTTTCACAGGGAATTTGACAACATGTGCAAGAGAAATATACTACAAAATTCATTTTTTTTTTAAATGGTAATGCGAATTGAATATAAAAATAGTCGCCTGTGGCAGCCCTGAAAATATATATTTAATATTTTCTACTAATAGTAAACTACTACTAGTGATTATAAAAAAAAACACTGCATATATGGCAAAATAAATGAAATTTGTAATTATCAAATGCAAATATTCAATCAAATATTCAGCAGTGACAAAGTAAACATATTTTAATAGATAATGATTAGCATTGTTAATATTGATAAAAATGCACATATATACTGTAAATAAGTACTTTAATTGAAAGCAATCCAATCTTTAATCAAAATATTATTAATTTTCATGAAAATATGCTAGAACTCAAATATGCGAGCTTTCATTTGCACATTAACAACAAAAGAAAAGTGTTAATGAAACCTCAAAAGATAGCTTTTATTTTTCAATAAAAATAACTATTTTGTATTTCAAATTTTGTTACATAAAACAAATTTTTCTTGATACTAAATCCTACAGTCTTTTTTTTTGCGCGGATGTGAAAAGCAAAGTGTGTTTTGAATTAGTTGATCTTCAATTTTATTATGGAAGTTAAAAAAAAAGTCATTTAGAATTTTGTTTTATTGCGGTTGCAGGAATGGTAGGATGTTATCAGTTGAATCATTAGCCGATTTGTCGTGACGTCAAAATTGAGCTCTTAGGCATTATCTCTAGGGGGCGTTGGTTCACCTCTGCATTTCAAATTAGTCAACTACACTCCATATTTTAATCTCCATCACCCGCGCGCCGCCTGATTTTTGGTTCTGAACACAGCCTAACTTTGCATTTGCTAACAGCTGGCTTGCATGGCAATTTCTAAACTTGGCCTTTGTTAACATCTCAACTCAACTTTATTCAACTGAGCAGACAACAGTGTTGTCAACACAGCGTTCAGCGAAATTTTAAAATAGTAGTTATCATGGTGTCCTGTTGGTCTCCCGATAAAAAATACTCCGATAGGGAAAGGTATTTTTTTTAAACTTAAGTGGAAAATAAACAATCTTAAAATTAATTATTTTAGTTTTGAATTTCCATTAGGCTATTTGTACTATTTTAATGTTTCATATTTTGTCTAATACGCTTGCCTTTTCTTCCCTTTCCCTTCTTACGAAATTATAATAATAACAGTAAGTATATACAAAGTTTTCCCTTGAAATTTCAGATGGGTTTGCATATATCCTGCATACATCAATAGCAAGAAGACTTATGCGGAAGGTCGACGGATAGGTAAAGATAAAGTAAGCCTATTTGTGTTTCAACCCAAATATAGTTTTCCTAACAAATGTTTTAATGCTTTGTTGATTATCAATTTTTCATCTTTAACATTTAGAAGCAATCTCAATTTTTAAATTCTGTATATTATATATTAAAAATCATCTGCATTTGTAAATTCATGCTTACAATTTTTTATTATCAAAGAAATCATAATCATTGTACTTCATTTTTCCTTACATTAGAAATTTTGCTCTTTACTGAATTAAAAAATATGTATTCTTTCAAATTGAATTTGTTAAGCTAATTAAAATGTATATTTGTACACAATTTGATTTTTTTCCCCAGATAAAATTCTAGTTGCACACTGATTTATAAAGTGGCAAAAAATAAAAAATAAAGCTTTTCAGAAAAGGCAACACATTGTTTTTTGTGTAATCACCACCAGGAATTAAATTAATAATTTTCATATCTGAGGTCCAAAAGAAGTTACCGTATGTACTCCTAGGTATAGAGTCAGCCGGGGTAATTCCTGGTCAACGACTTTCAGGGATAATTCTTGGTCACAGTACTTTTCAGTGTTTAAAAAAGTCTTCACCAAAATTTAAAAAATCATAGAGATACTCTAAACTATCTTCTTTAGAATTTATCATTTCATTGTAGAATTACTACTTATTTAGTTTGAGATAAAAAATTGTTTTGAAAGTGCTTGCTTAGTTTCTGTAAAACAACATTGGTCTCAGCAGTGGCACATTTTTACAAAGATCTTTGTCACAACTCAAATTTTAAATATTTTTCTTTTCTTTCTTTTTAGTTCAATCATCAACTACTTTAGCTATTAAAAAATAGTCTCTATATTTCTTATACTATTTTAAATAATTTACAGAAGTTGACCAAATATTGCCCCATGTAACTGGGGTAAGTCTTGGTCACTGGGGTAATTCCTGGTCAATGTTTTTCTCATCATTTAGTCCCTTTTTATTGTCATATTTAAGGATTTTAATTGTTGGTAAATGCTTTAAACATTAACTGTAAAGTTAACTGTAACCATATTGTTTACCACACAGGGCCGGACGAACACTCCGTCAATCCGTGCCCCGGCACGGAGTATTAAAAATCGAGGGGCGCAAAATTTCAAAAACAAAAGGAGAATAAAAATTCCAGAAAATATCCTCAATAACTGGCTTTCAGATGAAAGAAAATTTATTCAAATCCAACGAGAAGTTCGTTTTTTAATATTTTTTTCTCCAAAGCCAAAAGTTTTAAGCGTTAAGCATGTTTCTTGATCCGAATGCTCCTAGGAAAATATCTTTCTCTGTTTGTCGAACCGTAATTGGCTGATGCGTGTCACGTGGTTAGAGCGGGACGGCGACGGGAAGGTTCTATTTGGTGCAATTTATATTTTATGAGAAAAAGTTGTTATTCTGAGAACCATTGACCCTTGCATTAGGAAATCATTTTGTGTTGTTCTCCTGCATAAAATCTATGAAAAAACAGACAAAGAATCGAAAGGTATGTTTTGTTGTAAAATAATATTATAAGAAGATTTTAGGAAGTATGTTAGCTTCACTTTCCCTTTATCTTTAATGTTTATATTTAATAAGTTCGGAAAAGAGTTTATCTAATTGAGAAAAGTGTTTATCCTTGTCCTTGGGTATGAATAAATTTAACTTGAAGAAAACCATTGTTATTACTGTATGTTTTTAATGGGCTTGAAAAAAAAAAAAGAAACAGAAAAAAAAAAGTTTGAACAATATTACACCTTTTATGTTAGTTTGATTGTGAAATATTTTTTATCGTCATCTTTTTATCTTAGTAATTAAAGTTAGTTGGTTTATTATGAATTTCATTATTTCGATAGCTTTACACACATTCTTATTTTATTAAATTTTCCATATTCATGTATATATTTTTTTCTTTTGTGCAATTTACTAAAAATCAATACGTATGGGCTAAATTGTTTAATATACTCACATTAGTTATTTAAGGTGGTTCTCAAATTTCCTGCTAAATAACGCGAAACTTTCTGACGTATTTTCTGACTTATTTTTAAAGTAAAAGCATAAAATTGGTAGGCCTGACTATTGAAGTGGTTTGGAATCAAATAGCGTTTTCCATTTTTTGATAAATATACTAAGGTATAAGAAATCCTTGTCACGTGACGACAAGTTTTACCCCTTCCTCGCGCTACCGCATCCGGAAATTTGGTTCAAATCGACATCTTTGACAGTATTTTCCGAAAGAGCTTCTGCTTTTACCAAAAAATGTATATCGCCATTCAATTACATAGTTTCTGAATATGAACATCTGTGAATTTTATATGTTTCCGAACAAAAATTAATTCAGGAAGTAGCTCCTTTATAGATTTGAGAACAGCATTTTTGGATGTTTGCTAAAAAATTAAAAAAGACCATGTACTTTTTTTTTAATGCTTACTATGTATACTTATTATGTAGGGGCGCAATTTTTTATTTTTGCACGGAGTGGTTTAAAGGCTAAATCCGGCCCTGTTACCACATTTTAGTTAATTGTAGTTCTTAATAAAGTAGAGTCACTCGGGGTAATTCCTGGTCACTGAATTTTCTTAGGTAACTCTCGATCATTTTCACTTTCACTATCAAAATAACAATTTATCAAACTGTAAAAAATCTTAAAGATACTTTGAACCCTTTACTTTGAAATGCATGCCTAAATTATTCATTTGGTTGAAATTTAATATTGAAAAAATACATTCAAAACTGTAATTCAAATTTCTGCAAAACATCAACCTTGATTTTTACATATTTTACAAAGATTAGTGTCATTTTTAAAGTTTTAATTATTTTATTTTATTTCAACTATGGCATATCACAATCTTTAAAAAAAGATTATAAAATTTTCTTCTACTATATTAACGATTATTACTGTATCTGTGATATTATTATCTCATTGCAAAATGTCAAAATGGTGCATAAAAATATACACAATGCAATAGAGGAACCTAATTGTTATGCTGTGTATTATAATAAAGATCTGTAAGTATTGAAGTTTGTGCAAAATTTCTTGAAAAAAAAAAAAAAGACTGAAACCAAAGTGAGATAAAATCAAAGATATAAACATTCAGTGATACATTTTATGGGCCAATAAATTTGCAAGGTATTAATTAATCCATTTACAGTGGATAAATAAGCAATAAATACTGCTTATAAATGTTGGAAAACTGCATAAAAATTCTTTGGCTAATTAATGTTTTGTAAAATGTACAAGAGTCTTTAGCACATCAAATAAATTTGTATTTATAACCAAAACAAAGTCTATGCTTTATTATTCTACAATTATGCGAAGAATAAATCTTTTGCAAGATTGATTCTACTTATTTTAATACTGAGTCTTAAAGAAATTAACTTTACTATATTTACATCAAAAATGATGCTGACCGATAATTACCCCAGAAGTGACCAAGAATTGCCCCGTTTCCGTTGTAATTCTTGGTCACTTAAAAATTATAATTATTTCAATTATAAGTGCATTTAAATTTAAATAAGCATTTTCTTATATAGCCATCAGAGCCATTCCACAAAAAAATTGAAAACAATAACTTTCATAGTTTTTATAATAATTGGATGTTGATGATTTTTGACCAGGAATTACCCCGGGTGACCCTAAGTCGAAGAATTTTAGACAAAATTTAAGAGCTGAAAATGTCGACTTATACACGAGTTAGTAAAAAATAATAATAAATAAATACTTACCTAATTGCCGATATTCAGGATATTTAAAAAAAGAAAATAATATATCTAGGAATCATGGATCTAAAAACCGTTATTGTTTTCAATTAAAAATTAAAATTTTTCAATGAAACTTATGAAAAGTTATTGTTCAGAATCTGAATATTCATAGAGCTTAGGTAATTGGGAATCCGATATTTCATTGTACATCCCAGTGGCAGAAACACGGCGACGTAGTCGCGGACAAAGAAAACCTCTTGTGGACAATTTTTGTCTGCACTAACGAAATTAATTTAAAAAACTGTACGCAACTTGTGAATTTCGGCAAAAAATCGCGGTAAAAACACGGAATTTCGTCAAAAGATTGTGGTATAAACACGCGAATTTCGTCAAAAGATTGGTGTAAGAACACGCGAATTTCGTCAAAAGATTGCGGTAAAAACACGCGAATTTCGTCAAAAGATCGCGATAAAAACACGTGGATTTCGGCAAAGGATCGCGATAAAAACACCCGGATTTCGTCAAAGGATCGCGATAAAAGCACGCGGATTTCGTCAAAAGATCGTGGTAAAAACATGCGAATTTCGTCAAAAGATCGCAGTAAAAACACGCGATTTTCATCAAAGGATCGCGATAAAAGCACACGGATTTCGTCAAAAGATCGTGGTAAAAACACGCGATTTTCGGCAAAGGATCGCGGTAAAAACACGCGATTTTCGGCAAAGGATCGCGGTAAAAACACGGAATTTCGTCAAAAGATTGCGGTATAAACACGCGAATTTCGTCAAAAGATTGCGGTAAAAACACGCGAATTTCGTCAAAAGATCGCGGTAAAAACACGCGAATTTCGTCAAAAGATCGCGGTAAAAACACGCGAATTTCGTCAAAAGATCGCGGTAAAAACACGTGGATTTCGGCAAAGGATCGCGATAAAAACACCCGGATTTCGGCAAAGGATCGCGGTAAAAACACGCGGATTTTGTCAAAAGATCGCCGTAAAAACACGCGAATTTCGTCAAAAGATCGCAGTAAAAACACACGAATTTCGTCAAAAGATCGCGGTAAAAACGCGATTTTCGGCAAAGGATCGCGGTAAAAACACACGGATTTCGTCAAAAGATCGTGGTAAAAAAACGCGATTTTCATCAAAGGATCGCGATAAAAGCACGCGATTTTCGGCAAAGGATCACGGTAAAAGCACGCGAATTTCGGCAAAGGATCGCGGTAAAAACACGTGGATTTCGGCAAAGGATCGCGATAAAAGCACGCGAATTTCACCAAAGGAACGTGGTAAAAACACGCGGATTTTGTCAAAAAATCGCCGTAAAAACACGCGAATTTCGTCAAAAGATCGCAGTAAAAACACGCGAATTTCGTCAAAAGATCGCGGTAAAAACACGCGATTTTCATCAAAGGATCGCGATAAAAGCACGCGATTTTCGGCAAAGGAACGTGGTAAAAGCACGCGAATTTCGGCAAAGGATCGCGGTAAAAACACGTGGATTTCGGCAAAGGATCGCGATAAAAGCACGCGAATTTCACCAAAGGAACGCGGTAAAAACACGCGGATTTTGTCAAAAAATCGCCGTAAAAACACGCGAATTTCGTCAAAAGATCGCAGTAAAAACACGCGAATTTCGTCAAAAGATCGCGGTAAAAACACGCGATTTTCGGCAAAAGATCGTGGTAAAAACATGCGATTTTCACCAAAAGATTGCGGTAAAAACACGCGATTTTCATCAAAAGATCGCGATAAAAGCACGCGATTTTCGGCAAAGGATCGCGGTAAACAAACAAACCAAAAAAAAAAAGGGATTTTCATCAAACAATTTCGGAAAAAAATAATTGTGAGTATCGTCAAAATTTACTGCATGAAAAGACTGCTAAAATATTGAAACCCAGCTACTTTTACTAATGTCTAAAAATCGTCGCAAAACGAGAAAAAATGCTAAAGATTGCATAAAAAATTCAAAAGTAGATGGAGGAATTTTGGATTCCTTTTACTAATGTAGAAAACTCGCTTCAAAAGAAAAACAATTAAGAAAACTAGTCCAAAAGTGGGCTTTGAGGTGCATAACTTCAGACAAATCAACACTTCAGACTCTTCCTGCCAAACCTTGCAGCTCTGCACTTAGTGGTCTCTTCAGAAAACATTCCACACAGACAAACTTCTATGTTTAATACATAAATTTTTAAATCTGAAACAATATACAGAACCAACTTTTAAAAAATTGGGTTAACCCGAATCCAACCTGCAGGAATCTAAACTCAGTTCGAACTGAAAACAGTGTTAACCCGATCTGCAGCTGATGCAGGACTTTAATTAAGACATTTTTCTCCAGAAGGAATTTCTGTAGCTGCATCAGGGGAGGGAAAAGTCTTCTCCCCCTAAGCTTATCCTTCCTATTTTAGAAATCCCACAAGAAGTGAGATGATGAAACGATATGTAAGCATAAAAGTTATAAGCAAAATTAATGAGAATGCATCAAGCTTACCCTTTTACTTACCCATCATACGTAGTATAGGGTAAGTCTTGTAATCGTTTTGAAAATCGAAAAATTTTTTTTGACGGATTTACACGTTTCAGACACTGGCGATTCCGAAAAACATATTTTTAGAAAAAAAATTTTGCCGTGTGTCTGTGTGTGTGTCTGTAAACGCTCTATCTCCCGAAAAAATTGAGATAGAGACTTGCAATTTGGTATGTACTTAGTATGTAATAATGGGAAGAAGCCTATTTCATTTCAATAACCTCGATTAACCGGAACAATTTTTTTCGGACTCTCGAAATATTCGTTCTAATGAAAGGTATATAAAAATTTTCGAAATTGTTTATTTTAAGAAATGAATATAAAAGACAATAAAAAAACATAAATTTTGAATAAAGCATGAAGTCAATCGGATAATTAGTTGCCGAGATATTTGGAATCCTATTTTCCACACTCTTCGATTTTTCATGACCCTGTATTTCATCCAAATTTCACTTCAAAGATATATTTTAATTGGAAATTTGATGCTTAATCAGATGCAATAAACCGCTAGTTAATAGGATTATTATTTTTGGAGTTATAAGGAAAAACCTCTTTCAAGCAATTCAGTAATCGAGCCTTTAAAGTTTGTGACGTCATCAAGCCACGATTTTATTTGAATTGCAATGCATTTTATAAGTAGTTTACACATTTTTATTTTAATATTTTACATTATGCATATCCATGATGGGTAAGTATTACGGTGGCCCCCAACGACTAGTTTTAAATAAAATGATGAAAAATTCCTTGTTTAGTGTATTATTCATTCATTAAAATTACACGCAAAATGTGCAGACAGATTATGAAATTTTAAAAGCTTGTCGCAGACAGCTACAGAACTTTCTGCCACTGGGTTGTACATATCCTCAGATTCGGATTCCATGTTTTTCAACAACTCATCCGAATCTGAAAAAAAATCTTCTGATTCGTCCATATCGTTGCTAATGCAGCATAATTAAAAAATATATATATATATATATTCTTGATTACAAATCATTTTTCAACATACTACCAGAAATGTGGTTCGACTTATACACGAAAATTCAATTTTTTTTTCAAAATTTTGCATAAGAATTGGAGGGGGGGTTATACACGAGTATATACGGTATTTATTTTCATGGGAGCCAATTTACAATGAAATTTTTGGAAGATTTGTTGCAGTGGTGTAGCAATTTCAGAAATAATGGGGAGGACTTAAATAGTCATTTTAAAATAAATTGAACAATTAAGATTATCAATAATTAATGAAATATTTAGTTTTATAAATTATGAGATATAGTTTTATAAATATTTATGAGATTTATGTACTGTAAAATCCTGACTGTTAAGTCCTGGTTGAAAGTAAGCCTCCCACCCACTTTTAAGCAATTTTTATTTATTTTCTATTTTCAAATATAAGCCACACACACACACACACAAAAAAAAAAAAATGTGCAAAAGAATTATTTAAAAAATCCAGGAGAGAGAATCTTCTATGTTCTGGCAGGTTTCCACTTTTCAACAAATTCCTCCCCTTTCTGTGGGCATATATCCATTTCCCTTTCTCACTGCACTCGCCCACCCCCTCAGCAAATAAAAGTTTTAAAATCTTGAGAATCTTAAAAAATTCTTCTGGCCTATTTGTCACTCTCTAGTAACAATAAGTAAATAACATCATCCAAATTGCACCCTACTCCCTCCAAAATTTATTCTTTCCCTTCCTCCTCCTCAGCATACAAATTTTTTAAACTGTTTAATTAAAAAATATATGCTCTATTGCTCCCTAGTGTCAATAAATAGATATTTAGCCATTTAAATAATTCCTCTATCCCCAAAATGTCTTTTTTCTCCCTTTGTGCCCTTCCTCCCCAAAAAATCCCTTAAAAATTTATTTAATGTCCTATTTGTTGCTTTGTAGTAATAAGAGTCAGACCGAGTAGAGCTGTCAACCTATGTGGTTTATAGCTTCTGTGCTCCATTGTTATTTATTTAAAAAAAAAAAAAAAAAAAAATTACTCTCTGGTAACTAGGGCTTTGGATCAGGGGTTGTGTTGGTTTTAACCATCCTGATCAAAATATGTTTTGACCATCAGTGGTCAAAACTCATTTTGACTAACTGAATTTTGAATACTACTTTACTTACTTAACTTTCTTTTTGAATAAATTTTAATTTCTTTTACTAAACAATAAAATAAATTAAAATTTGTTTTGCTAAATGATAAATTTAGTGCAATACTTGGAAGGGTTTGTCAAAATAACATTTAACAATATTTAATACCACATATGACAATGTTTGCAAGTATTTTACTTTAATTTTCATTTTCAGCTCAAATTTTTTTAAAGATAAGACATTATCATAAGTATTGAAATATTTTTAATAATAATTTATACATATCTACTTTTATATAAAAAGTTAAGGAAACTAAATCACATTAAGCAAAAGAAACATTTAAAAAATTGGCAAAATCTTAGAACAAGCGAAGACACCCAATTTGCCGATTTTTTTTTACGTTCACAAATTGAAAAATTGGCAACCTCCAAATTCTACCCAATCAGAATTTCAGAATGCATGCTTTCAACCGCCAAGAAGATACTTACACACTAGAGATGAGTTCGGGCTCTCTTTTCAGAGCCGGGCCCGCCCGAGCCCAAAACATTTTTATGTCATCAGAGCCCGAGCCCAATATTAAAAAAAAAATGTTTTAAAAGTAATATATCATATTTACAAACTTCTTACATGAAAATAACTGTTAATCTCCAGCACATAATTAAATTTTATGGAAATTTACATTCAATCTTTTCAAAAGAGAAGTTTGGTATGAAGTAAAAATATACTTAAAAGATTCTCATAATTTTCTCACTCAACAAGCAAACCTGATGGACACATTAATGAAGTACGTTTTAAGAATAAATGCATGAAATTTGCAGAAATTACTATTCTGATGCCGTTTTTCTATTTCCTATAATAGGCGTATTTCATAAATTATAATTGATTCCTTAATTAAAACAATACTTTGTGTTCCTGAAAATCAGCTTAAATTAAAAATTTGGCACCATTATCTGAAAGATCCTATGCTTTTATAGGCAAAGTAGAAACACTTTTCGATTGCTTTCTTAACGGAATAACAATACTTGACAATTATTATGACTTACGAATGGGAGCGACTTCGTAAATGTTCAGAGAAGATCTTTAACATGAGCAGAGTTCGTGATGAAAAATAGAATCACTAACGTTATTTTCATATGAAGTATGAAGAGCCATTTATATGACCGCACACAATAGAAGACTAAAAATTTCGAAATCTTAAGCTAATGCTGATTAACTGTAAACAAAAGAAAGTATTCACTTCGCTTTAGATATCTAAAAATAAATAAACATTCCAATTGAAAAATATCCTACTTTTACAAACGAGAATCGAAATTATTCGCGCCTTTTTTCCATTGGCGCCATATCATCCAGTCGTTGCGTCAATACCGCACATAAATGTGCAAATATTGCAAATTTTCTTTTAAAGTAGCATTCTAAAACTGGAAAAGAAAAATAAGATTTCTGCTTCCCCTTTTATTCATTCTGATCAAAATAGCATTAAATGACTTAAAATGGAATATGTAATTTTTCAAGGGGAAAAAAGTTATTTTTATTTTTCTTATATGAGAATAAATAAAATTGTCAGTTTTAGAAAGAATGAGCCCGAGCCTGCCCGGGCCCGAAGACTGATCTAAAAATCGAGCCCGTGCTGGGCCCGGGCTCGGGCTGAGCACGTCTCATTTCTATTACACACTTCTTACGGCAAGCTTTTTTACAAAGTAAACATCGATTTTATATTGTTTTACGACTATTTACAAAGTTTTACCAAGTTTTTCTTCACGATTTTTACAAACTTTTAGCAATATTTTCCTCTGTATTTTTCTATTTTTACAAAGTTTTAGCTATTTTTTAATCCTTGCTTAAACTTTTTAAATTGTCACAAAACGGAATAAAATCAATGTTTACTTCGTGAAAGATATTTTGATAGGAACTGTGTAATAAGTAGTGACTTCTCTGCCACTAAGCGCACAGGTTATGATGGGGGATAATCTTAAGATTTCTGATTGTTCAAATGGACGAAACTGATTCAAGCACCGGTTAGTAAGATATATATATATATGTACGCGTCGCACACCTTAACCAAAAAAAAAAAAAACCCTGAATGCATGAAACTCATTGTGCAGCATTCTCTAGAATACATGAAATTCATTCAATCAGCAGTTAGTAACTTATGTATGCTTCACGTACATTAACCGAAAAAAAAAGCCCCCTGGATGCAGCAATCTCTAGAATGCATGAAGTTCATTCAAACAGCGGTTAGTAACTTATATATTTGTACACTTTGCATACATTAACCGAAAAAAAAAAACTGATGCATGAATTTCACTGTGCAGCAGTCTCTAGAATGCATGAAATCCATTCAAGCTGCAGTCAGTAATGTGCACACAAAAATCGGTTTACAGCAATCTCTAAAGTGCATAAAATATATCTTATCAAATAAAATCAACAAAATGCACTTACTTTTATTTATCATTTTTCGTTTTTCTTTTAATATTTCACAGGAATTATTCTTCTATGACATACGACAAAACGTCAAACCATTAAATATTACAAAACACATTCCACAAACGTAATTCAACAAATCTGACTATACGACACACAACAAACCAACCCACAGACAATAGAACCCAAATCTAGAATATTTTAGTCTGTCAACCAACCAACCAATCCAATCTAATTCTTTCAAAAACCAGCTCAATTTCCAGAACCATGCATTCTGGCCGTGCCAGAACCAAGTGCAGTAGGTGGGGAAGAAACGTAAGAAAGAAAAACTCATTTATCACTTCGCCAAATTCGCCGCCGCCAAGTGTCTCGCGTGTTCTAGGATTTAACAAAAAAATTTTATTTAGAACTCAAAACATAATTACATGTGTTGTATTAAGCTAGAGGACTAAAATAGTCTATTCTGGGTGAGATCCAATTTGGAAAATAATCTTTTGACTGATAAAGAGTTAGCACAACCATTCAGCGGATGTGTTATGAAATTTACAAATTCAAAATCAATATTTTTCATTACTTCCCACCAAATATTGTAATGCATTAGTTGCACATTTGACATTAGGAAAAATAAGATTTTTGAAATGTATGTTTCTGTATGAAATATTATTACATAAGGCACAAAAAATTTTATCTATACTTAATAATATATATAATATTATATATACAATATATACTTTAATATTCACAAAAATATATAGTTCGGGCAATTTATGTAATCTAAAGTTATTTAATAAGAATTTTGACCAGTTTTAGATGGTTAAAACCAGTTTTGACCACTGTCCTGGTTAAGTTAGTTTTGACCTGCGACCAGTCAAAATTACAACCCTGCTTTGGAGCCAGAGTTAAGCCGATTTTTGGGTAAAAGGAGTTAGGAGTCGTGGACAGTTTGATGTGAAATAAAACTAATTATATTTAGTTTTAAATTTATAAACTGAATTATTATTTTTATTTTTGGATTATTTATATACTACACCAGGCAATCAAACTGAGTTAAAGATTCTCAATATACTGCTCTGTGTGATAGATGAAAATCATTTTAATTGAAAAACTAATAGATATTTTACATTTAATATATTTTCTTAGATTGCCCATCAACTACACCAAAAAGCAGTTTTGGTAGCTACATGTCAGCAATCAATTGTGAAACGTTTCACTATTTATGGCAACTTTTGGTATTCTGATTATTTCAGTGTTTAAGTGCATATTTCAATTGCACATCTGTTAAATTCTTGTTTTGTATATTTATTTGCGAAATTAAAATTTTGTTTAGCAATTTAGTTATGGAATATTACACAGACAAACAAATGCTGAATTATTTACATTGCTTTTAAGTGCAAACAGGTTAATCTTCCATAATTGGGATGCATGCAGATTTTAAAATATTCATGCTTGAAAATTATTTTAAAATCAGCAACTTGAGATTCAGTTTTTAAATAAATTGGGTTGAATGTACATTTTTTAAAAAAAAATCAATTTGACAGTGTAAAAATTCAAATTTTGCTATGTTTAAAAGTTAAAAAAATTGCAGTAAAACAAAATTTATTTGTTAGGTCGTTATCAATATCAGTATGACATCAGCTTTACTCACAGACATGTTTTTAATTTATTATGTAAATTAATAAAAATTCATGTATTCTATTTTATTATGAATAAATATAGGGAAAAAGGATGGATGTCACATATGCCATACCTTAGTCATTAAACTTATTAATTTAGTTATTTTTTCAGCTTATAGATTGTAGCATATTTGAATGAAAGTGATTTTTTATTTTATTAGCCATTTTATTCTATTCTCAAAATCCTCCCATTTCATCCTTAGATTAGAGTCCTGCGCAGATCAGGTTATACCTGGCCCAAATCCAAAATTCTATTTGAAGTCAATCCGATCCGAAACAAAAGAAAATCTATATTTTAGTGAAATTATGGGAAATAGCCTACAATTATATCAAATTGCAATTTTATCTGTTATGTTAAAAAATGAATACATATTTGCTCGTTCATATTAAAATTTATAGGATTTGGAAACAAAATTCTGGATTTTCTTTTGAAAAATTGGGCCAGCCCGACTCACAGCAAAAAAAACAAAAAATATCGCCAATGTGACACGATGCAAGACTCTACCTCAGGTAACAATGAAGTGCAGGCTATTTTTTTTTCTGCAAGTCAGGTTGGCCTGATTTTGCTAATTTGCTCTGTTTTAAAAGGATTACACAATTATGGAAGATTGAATGATGATATCATAATCAGTGAGAATTTCTGTAATTGGCTTGTCATTCATTCGTCAATAACTTTTCTGGAAATGTCGGACGACCGCATTCGGCAATCACTGTTGTAGTCCATATTGTCAAGCAGGAAATCAAAGACCAACCTTGATTATCCGTTCGAAGTGTTTCAGTTGTGTCAGGACTATCAAGATCATCAATACACAGAATTATGCAAAATGAGCTACTGTTGTTTCCATACAAGATACAGACTTGACAACCTCTCAGTGTTTATACCGCAGATAGAAGAGAGTGATTTGCAAATGACTTGCTTCAAAAGATTGATGCAAGCAAGATCAATGTGGGATCTATTTGGTTTAGCAGTGAAGCAAATATATACCCATATGCCTTCATAAACAAACAAAATTGGCGAATTTGGGGAATTGAAAATACCTATGTTTCTTTTCTATGCAATCTCCACTGCATCTAGAAAAAATCATGATATGGGCCGCCATAACCTCAGGTGAAATCATTGGTTTATTTTGGCAAATCTTAGCTGTAGTGATGAGATATCTTTATTTTCTGCATGAATTCATAGTCATGCACAATGTTTTGGATAACACTAATCCCACATCATGGTTTATGTAAGATGGTGCTAGGCCATATAGTATATACTCAGCATTTGATTTTCTGAACGAACATTTTGATGATTGCGCTATTGCCCTCCATTACTGCAAGGATACAGGAACAGATATGGATTGCCCTCCCCCATTCACCGAATATGAATCCTTGTGATTTCTTTCTGCAGAACACTTAAAAGAGAAACTTTACCTATGAAACCCACAAAGTTTAGCAGAACTGGAACATTATATCTTTAAGGCATGCAACGACATTTCCAGTGGCGCAGCCACGGGGGGGGGGTTAGGGGTTAAAAACCCCCCCAGGATCAGAGGCTTCTTTTTTCGTCGTTTATTCGAATTTTTTTCTTTCTTTCTCTGAAGGAAAGAAAACCACCCGTTCAAACAAATTATCATAAGCATTCGTCCACGTCCAGCAGAAATCTCCTCTCTCTCCTCCGTATTATTGAGAAAGAGAGCCATTTCACAGGCGTGTGTGTATGTGTGTGTGTGGGGGGGGGGGGGGGGGCGTGTAACTGAATTGCCTTCTAGGGGAAACAAGCTTCTTCACATTATTTCATTGATCACTGAAGATGACCGTATGTCTCAAGCTGTTAAACGTGTCTAAAAGAACAAGCACGTTATAGCATGTAAGTAGCATACTGTTGTCACACAGAGAACCCACCCTACTCGCTCAGATAGAATATCCCTCTCGGCAGGGCTTAATTTGTAAGAAAAATGTACCGGAGTCCTACTATTCTGCAGTACTAACACCGGTAGCGTACCACTCACCCCCCCACCCTCCGCCGTAACTCCAATCTGCATATTTATATTTCATACAGTATTTTCAAAATTTAACAATGTTTTTTTATTTAACAAAATAAAATTTTAAATACATCTACCTGCGTATACTTAGCTATCCACTATTTCACTTTTTTAATTATTACTACTTCCAAATAGAAACCGTTAGAATTATGAATCGGAAATAGTGTTAATACAAAAGATGAATAGTTCGCAGCTACGTAGAATAGAAAAAAAATCCCTGACGGCTCGGCCTACAGGCACAGGTAGATTTCGAAGACGCAGACCGTGTGGCGCCTGTTTGTCGGGAATTGCGGAAGAAATTACCTTTTTTACGATGATGCGGCAGTTGGCACCGCCTACTTCGAAACCTAATTTGTTTGCAGGCGGAGCCAGCAGGAATTTTTTTTTTTTTTTTAGCTAAAAGAGTTGGTCCTATAAAAAACTTCTCAATATAAAAGTTTTAGATAATATTAAGAGGATTTATAATAAATTTAAGCGGATTTGAAATCTTGGGAATTGACGAAGTTATGAATTTTTTTCTTCTAAACCCCCCCCCCCCTTCCCCCCCTTAAGGCAATTTTTAATTATATCAAAAATCTGTCGTACATAAATTTTCGGCCCTTCTCCTAGAAGTAATAATAACTTCAAACGGATTCGATACGTATCATAATTAAGAAATTATGGGATTTTTTCTGTTTTCACAAAAAGCCCCCCCCCCCCCCCCCTTGGTTCGATTTTGCCCATTAACGAACTTGACCGAGATTTTATGCCCCTTGATTTTATGTATCAGTTTGGAAGAGATTTATGCAGAATTTTTCCAGTTATCGTGTCCATAAAAAAGTGACATAGATAGATAGATTGATAGATAGATAGATAGATAAAGTTTTGAACTGGGGGTGTTTTTGGGTTCTGAGAGTCATGATCGGCGTAGATCTGCAAAAAATTTTCAAAATTTCCAACTTAGGTGAGAATGTAATAGGTAGTATTTCTTACGAAATCTACCTAACACTATTTCTGTTTACTCTTTATTCTGATCAAAATAGCATTAAAATGATTTGAAATGGAAATAAATAAAATTTTGAATTTAAGACAGATTGAGCTTGAGTCTGCCCAAACCCGAAGACTAATATAAAAATCGAGCCCATTTCATCTCCATCTCTTACGTGAGCGACACATTCATTACGTCACTTATAAGAAGTGTTTTGATACAAAAGATTGGAGATGGGACATGAGAGGGAAAAGAAAGGGTAATTTAGGATTCATTTTTCGGTAGCGTTATTGCACTGGGCTCCGGTTCCGGAGCGCAGTGTTTCTGAGCTCCGGTGAATTCTGGCTAATATTTAAAATTTTTACTAAAAACAGAGAAGCACCGGAGCTGCTCCGGTGGTCTCCGGCTCAAATTAAGCCCTGCCTCTCGGACAGAGCTACCTTCCCTAGTGATGGGAGTATTTGAATTCAAAATGTCTGAGGTGTCGATTCAGCCACGTTCTCAAGTGGTCTCGATTCAGAAAAGTGTATTCAAGCTACCTGACATTCATATAGGCGCGCGGCAATGAAAACTGTGGTTATCTGTTCTCATAGCTCCGCTTTGCTTTCAATCCTCCAGCGAATAAATGCGAGTATTCAAATAGGACTATTGGCGCTGAAGTATACGAATTTACCTTTGTAAAAAATCCATTTTTGGATGTCTCCAGCCTTTTTAATTTTTCAAGTGCATTTTAGCAATAACAATAATTGCTTTGTTGGCGGATAGCCTAGTGTGCCTTTTAAAAAACTATAATAATAAAGATAGAAGTTTGTGTGTGTGTGTTTGTCTGCCTGTGTACTGTATTCTAAAGAGACTGCTGCACGCAGAGTTACGAAATTTGACAGGAAGATACCTATATATCATCTCAAGTTATGCACCTCAAAGCCAATTTTTAAACTTTTTTGCAATTTTTAACGTTTTGTATCGAATTTCGCAGCGATTTTTTAGCATTAGTAAAAGGAATCCGGTTTCAATCTTTTACTCCAATTTAGTAAATTTTGTCCTGTTTTCAATAAAGTTTATTCGGAATTCCTGCAGCGATTTTTAAACACCCAACCCTGGGTACGTTTGGAGGGATTTTCGTTTAAAAATATAAAATCAGGGCTTAATTTGCACCAGAGCCCAAATAAGCTCAGAATTATGCTTCTCTGTTTTTAGTAAAAATTTAAATATTTGCCAGAATTCACCGGAGCTTATAAACACTGCGCTCCGAAGACCAGTGCAATAACACTTCCGGAAAACGAATCCTAAATTACTTTTTCCTTTCCCTCTCATCTCCAATCTTTTGTATCAAAACACTTCTTATAAGTGACGTAATGTGTCGCTCACGCCTCACGTAAGAGATGGAGATGAAACGGTCTCGATTTTTATGTCTTCGGGTTTGGGCAGGCTCGAGCTGTTTTAAATTCAAAATTTTATTTATTTCCATTTCAAATCATTTTAATGCTATTTTGATAAGAATAAAGAGTAAACAGAAATAGTCTTTTTCTATTCTGCATAGCTGCGAACTATTCTTTTTTTTTTGTCTTAACATTATTTCCGAATCATAATCCTGAACTTATTTAATCGCAGAATTCTGCGATTAATTAACATTAAGATTAGGCAAAGGTTTCTATTTGGAAGGAGTAATAACTGAAAAGTGGAGTAGTTTATACGCAGATAGATGTATTTAAAATTTTTATTTTGCTAAATAAAAAAACAATGCTTTAAATTTTAAAAATAATGTATGAAATATAAATATGCAGATTGGAGTGACGGCGGATGGGTGTGGGAGGGGGGAGAGTGCGCTACGGGTGTTAGCACTGCAGAATATTAGGGCTACGGTACCTTTTTTCTTAGAAATTTAGCCCTGTATAAAATCATACAAATTCTAGGGTGTACATTGCCGAAGCATGTGGGGCCCCAAAAATCAGGTTCGTTTTGAAGCATTTTTGTTTAAAAATATAAAACCCAAGCAGACCGGAGCGTGCCACAGCATGTTCAGTGTACAGTGCTTTCCCAACTCTATGTTCGTTTGGATTGATTTTCGTTTAAAAATGTAAAATCATACACATTTTAGGTTCGTTTTGTTTAAAGCCAAACCGGAGGAGGGTGGAAGGGTGAGATTCTGGGGATAGAGCCCCTCTGATGAAAAATTCTTAGTTATAAAAATAGGAAACAGTCCTCCCTGCAACCTTTCTTGTGCTTGTGATAAAAGAATGTACTAACTAGGTAATCACCCCCCCCCCCTCCCTCAAAAAAATAAATTACAATTAAATTAAAATTAAAATTAATAAATAAATGAATGAATTCTGCTTACGCTCATAGTGACTTTTCTAGAATATGCATACTTAAGGTTATCAAGTATAAAGGGCATGAAGTATCAAATTAAATAGCAAGGTTTTTCACAGGGTTCCCACTATCTTTGAATTTCAGATATCATTATTACCGAAAAGTAACCGTCAACTTTTTTAATCGCAGAATTTCCATCATTAAATAAGACGAATATTGCTATTTGGAAATAGTGGTACCCATTTGAAAACTATATGATACCCATTTGAAAAATGGACTTTTTAAAAAAATAGAAATATTCAAATGTTATATTTCATACATAAAAACAATAGTAAAACAATCGATTTCGTATACTGGAAAGTAAAATTGTACATTTTGAAATAAGAAATTTTGTGTTGATTTTGTCAACATTTAAACAAAAACTGCTTCCTGTTCTGGATTATTCATAAAGTCTGGGGTCTTCATTAAAGGGTTACCATTTAAATTTCTAAAGAAAATTTTTCCATTCAAAAATTTATGCGAAAAAGAAAATATTATGATAATCTAAATCTTCATCAGAACTAAAAAACATTAAAAAAATATATATTGTTTTCAGAGCTGTAATGTACGCATGATCAAAAAAAAAAAAAAAGAATGATTTTGCATAGAATAAACATTTGATGGGTGAAACAACAGACGAAATGTCGCCCCTCATCTCATTTGAACGTAGTTCTCAGTGCTACAGCATTTGAATACAAAGTATTCGAAAACTAAGTATGATTTTGCATCATATATATATATATCTTAAATTAAATTTATATTCTAAATTATATTTTATTTTTCATCCTTTCTTTCCAAAATTAAAATCCCATGATTCTTAAAAGAACAAGATCATTTTATTTAAACTCATTTTATTCCTTTATGCAATCTCTCAGATCTATTCTTCTATCAAAAGGCGATCACATATTATAATAAAAAATAATAATAATGGGAAAGAAAAGCGCAATAGTCATAAAGTATTGATATCGGCATTCACATATGTCTGTGCTCAGCGTTCAGAATGAAATAATTTAAAAACAAAGGATGTTGTGGTATCTCACTTAGATGCTAAAGCCTAAACATGAAAGATAGCAGACGCCTTCTTTCAATAAACTTTCATGTATATGCAGATGTTTTTACGGCCTTTCCCATAAGGGTTAATGTTATAAAATTCATGGTTTTTAGCACTTCTGGTAGCTCAACGTCGCGCCAAGCAAATTCAAACCACCCCCATTGGATTAACATTAACGAATATTTTTCTATTGTTCTTTGGCCTATTTTACAACACGCCATAACTGTATTCCAATCTTGGCTGTAAAAAATGTAACCGCGATTTTTAATCACTTCATCGCCTCTGCTCATAGAAATAAGACTTAATTAAAAATCAATTGCGAGGCCATCCCATGTCTACGGCATAAGGAAGGCGGAAAAAAAAACAAGATAAAAGTAAGCCTTTCAGTCTCAGAATTTTCAAAGTAGCTTTTCTTGCTTAATTTAACGCCATTGTTTGTACTACATCATTCTCTGTTGAAATGATTTTTCATTTGCATTTGTTCAATTACCAGTAGATAAAATTTAAAAAAAAATAACAAAAAAAGAAATCTTCAACCAGTATCACTACAATTTGAAAGCAAATTTAAATCCCTTTATAGTATTGTTTTGTATATAAATGACGCAATTTTAAAGAAACAAATTATTGTATAGTTGTGACATTATAAATATTATCATTTTTATATCTTCTATTGCTTAAAAATTGATAATAATTTACAATATTAGAATTTTATTTTCGTACAGTTAGAATTTTCATTTATTCATGTATTTAGTTTTGGTATAGCTTTCCAGTCTAAACCTAAACCAACTCTATGTTTTGGTTTTAGTATAAGTTTTAGATCCTTAATATGAAAGTGATACATAGATGTATGTATATTTCTTTAATGAATTTATATTCATTTAAAAGACTGATTCCATTAACTGGTGATTCATATAACCGGCGACTACCTTTATCAGAAACTCAACCCCCCCCCCCCCCCCCCCTAGAACCGAATTCTGGCTGCGCCACTGGACATTTCTATGAAACATATTCATGGGTATCGGCTAGTTTTGTTATTACTACAAATGGCAGATATTTCAAAAATATTATCATTAGTTTTTTCAACTTACAATGCCATCTATTGGCAAAATTTTAAACTAATTGTGAAATCATATGGTTAAAAATTTATTGCTTTTCTAATAAAACAACAAATGGTACATTTCTATCGTCAACCGTTTTCAAATTATTTAATTTAAAAAAAGGGCTTTCCTTTTTGAGACACCCAGTATATCAGAGGAATCAAATAAATATAAAAAGGCCTGTCTTCAGTAGTAAGTCATGAAATCAAGTAATAAAAAATGTGAATGGGATATTTAGAATTTCTATGTCATTTCATTAATGCTGATAGTTTAATATTTATTTCAATTATTCTGAAAAACTTTTGAACCATTGCAGAAGTTGATAAAATACTTATGTAGGTTATAATGTCTGCATTAACTTTCCATTGAGGTAGTAGGATCGAATACAGGTGCATAGAAAAACTAAGCAGGTTTTGGACTTTGTCAGAAAAATCTGTTGCACTGGAAATAGTGTGATGATGTTAGAGCCAAGCAATTTTCAATTGGTTGGTAACAAAATTAAAACATAAAATTAATTTTTCTCCCTACCTTTATCGATGAATCTCGAGCATTTATATGTATGTAATGATTTATCTTATTATTTTTTTTCTTTTTAATTTAGTGTGTTGAAAATCCTACATGTCAAGAAATCAGAGATGTATTAGATGCTGCTTCTTTTCAAATTGGTGTAGAAGTAAGTAAATCATGTTGTCATCTCTTTTGTAAGACATTATTAAAAAATGCCCTCCTTTTTACTTAGAAACTTCAAATAAAGGAGGTTGTACAACTTGCATATATATGTATGTTGTATTCAACTGATGCTCTGATTTTGATTTTTTTTTTTTTTTTTTTAATATGAGCAGGCTTGATTTAGATGGTGGTCTCACATAAATTTCCAAAAATGTCATGTTTGGCTGTTTCTATTTTTCTCCTTAGCATTAACATTCATAAAATTGTACCAACCGCCACAAAATTTAAATGTTTTGTTAAGCCATACTGTGTTACTTTGTTTTAAAAATAGTCATTGTATTGTGTATATTTTTTATTGAGACATTTCAAAAGTTTTAACATGTGGTCATTTCATTTACTACATGTTAAACAAGAGTGATGCTGGCAATAATATGGTTTAAAGTGAATGTAGATAATAAAAGTGTCACAAAAAACTTCCACTAAAATATGCCAATTAGTAGCAATAAATGAATAAGGAACAAGCATTTGAAGTAAGTTTCATTATTATTATTATTTAATTACTTGTTTTAAGACACAATATTCGTGTAGATTGTTATTAATTCCAGTAGCAAATTTTCCCAAGCAGTCAGTGATAGTCTATATATTTAAAATACAAACCAGCTTTTTCATCACCTGCCCTGGGCTTTTGCTTGAACCAATTTTAATTTATTTTTTAGGTAGCTTTCATTACAAAAAATAAAAAGCTACCTATTGCAGCCATTCGGAGGAAAGCAATTTTGGTATATTTTCACTGATCATGCCCCCCAAAACCACTTCCCATTGAAATGTTTATATATATATATATATGTAGGATTTCAGTTGAAACACTTCACGTAAATGATCATCAAATGAACTGGCACTGAACTGACACTCTATTATTATCCATGACTTTGATGCACGAGTTGTAAATAGTTGGAATCGCGAGATTTGGCTAAGAGCCAGTGTTCTGATTTTTATTATGAAGAGAGATATAAAAGGTAATATTAGGTCTCGCCAGATTGTTGTAAGCTAAATTGTTGTTATATAGTTTTTGCTAAAAGTGTATTAGTTGAAATTAAAGTTAGTGTTCTGTTGTTCATTGATTATTTGTCATATTGGTTCAGTAAAGTGACTATTTATATATCATATACTTACATTTTTGGAGGCTCGGATGCCAGGATTATTAAAAGTAAGAGCCACTAGTAGTGAAATGGAAACCAAATGTAAAGTAGTGTAAAACACCAGTATCAAAAGAAGTTGGGTTACGAATTAGCAAGGTGAAACCGTAATCGTATCACTTCAAGTACAATTTTTGAAAGATGGGAACTCTAAATAACGCCAAGAGAATTGATCTAATAAACCTCTGCGAGGAATGCGGAATTGAAGCACCAGAAAAACCGACAATACCTGTCCTAATAAAGCTGATCAAGAGTTGGGAGAGTTACGAAGAAGATTTTATAAGAGATCGATTGGAAGTAGTGATAGCAAGTAGAAAAGAGAAAGAAGAAAGAGAAGAAAATACAAGCAGAACTGGAAGAGAAGAAATTACAAGCAGAAAGAGAAAGAGAAGAGAAGAAATTACAAGCAGAAAGAGAAGAGAAGAAATTACAAGCAGAAAGAGAAAGAGAAGAGAAGAAATTACAAGCAGAAAGAGAAAGAGAAGAGAAGAAATTACAAGCAGAGATTGAAGAAAATAGATTGAAATTGAAAATGGAAATGGAAGAGAGAAAATGGAAAATAGAATCGGAGCAAAATTTTGAAATTAAGAAATTACAGATACAAGAAAATTCAAGAGAACATATTAATGAAGACCCAAAGACAAATCCAGGTAAGCAATTTGAATTGCTTAGGTTATTAACTAAATATGATAGCTCGAATGATATCAGTTTATACTTAGCTATGTACGAAAGGCAAATGGCGCAAACGGGCATTTAAAAAAGAATGGGTAAATTATTTAATTAATCTAATGCCGTTAGATGTGATCAATATAATAACAAGGGAAAACGAACCTGAAATTCACGATTATGATTATATAAAAAATATTCTACTAAAACGCTACAAGCTATCACCAGAGGAGTTTAGGCTGAAATTTTTCTCATCTAAAAAGGAGCCATCAGCCAATTGGCGAGATTTCGCTTATGAGATAAAGGTGTATTTTCAGCAACGGATTGAAGGTCTTCAAGTAAATAGCTTTGAAGATTTAGCAGAATTAATTGTTGTTAATCAAATCAGGCATAATTTACCTACGGAAACAAAAACACATTTCATAGAGGAATTATTAGTAATAAAGAAAATTGATGACTTAGTTAATAAATTAGATAATTACGAAACAGCACAAAGGGTTTACAATAAACAATCAGTTAAGGATACAAGTAGCGATTTTGATGACAGAAGATCGCGAATGGCTGATTACGCCAATTTGAAAAGACGCCAAATTGACAATAGACACAGTATGAATTATGGAAGCAAAGAGTCGCATATAATCTGTTTTGTGTGTGGCAACCCTGGTCACGTGAGTGCGAAATGTGCCATGGCGAAAAATACAGAACAAGAATATTAAAATTTTTACCAACAACATAATCAAAATTGGCGAAAAACAAAATACCAAGATGAGACCCAAAACCCGCAAAGAAAAATAGTTAATATGGGCAGGTTAAATGGTAAAAAAGGAAGAATCTTAGATATTAGCGGAATAAAAACAAACGTAATAATCGATACAGGAAGCGATATTTCAATCGCCAGTTCAAGATATCATACTGCAATAAATGCGCCAAAACTAACCAGCGACAATATATACATATCAGGCATAGGTGGTGAAGAAATTAAGCCAACGGGTTTTTTCTGGCATAAAGTCTACATGGATGAAACAGAAATCGAGGATAAATTTTACGTGGTACAAGAGACTGACTGCGATTTAATAATAGGTAGAGAAGCAGTAGAAGGCATGACGTTAAAAGTAACGGAAGATGGTGTTAGAATAATAAGCGGCAACAAAGTTCGAGTAGGATACATTAAAACTAACGAAGTACCAACAAAAATTTATGAAGCAAGTATAAACAACGATAACCGAGGTTGGGAAGATATGGTTAAAATCGACTGCATAAATGACGGGATGAATTTGACTCATGTTACAAATTTAGCAAACAGAGAGAAAATAAGAAAATTAATAAAACCATATAAGCCGAATAGGACAAAAGATACAGGATTATCCGATGAATGGAATGTTGACTATCCACCTCCAGAAGAAAATTATGAAAGTAGTAGTCCTGCACATGGTAGAAAAGACTATGTGAAAGATCGCAATAGGAATTTTGATCATAAGGGAAAGAACAGAAAATTTAATAGACCATTTGATAACGGAAGCAATAATAGATATGGCCAGAGATATTTTAAACAGTCATTTAACCATGGAAATTACAATAAATTTGGATATGGGAAACAGAGTTCCGAGAATTCTTACCAAAATAAATCTGAGATTTCTGAAAACTTTGAAACTGAAAATTCTTTGATACCTCAAGACATAGCAGAAAATACTTCACCTAATTCAAAAACAAGGTATAATCCAAAATTTTCTCCTAGATACATGAACAGAGGCTACTATCATGGTCGAAATAATTATAATTATGGTGGCCGACGATCGTGCAAGGCTAGTTATAATGAACAAAGATATTCACAACCTTCACATAAGAATAATTCTCATCATGGATTTAAAGGAGCTTATAGTGGACGAGATGCTTATTCAAATTCTTATCATAATAGAGAGCAATATCCGGAAATGAATCACAGAGGTATTAGATATGCTGATCCTAAAGACAGAGAGCAATACTCAGAAAGAAATAAAAATCTAAAAAAAAATAACTGTTAAGCATGAAAAAAACATAACAAATCAAGATGCTGATGTCGAGATGCCATCACGTCAGGATGACCAATTTGTAGGATTTCAGTTGAAACACTTCACGTAAATGATCATCAAATGAACTGGCACTGAACTGACACTCTATTATTATCCATGACTTTGATGCACGAGTTGTAAATAGTTGGAATCGCGAGATTTGGCTAAGAGCCAGTGTTCTGATTTTTATTATGAAGCGGGATATAAAAGGTAATATTAGATCTCGCCGGATTGTTGTAAGCTAAATTGTTGTTATATAGTTTTTGCTAAAAGTGTATTAGTTGAAATTAAAGTTAGTGTTCTGTTGTTCATTGATTATTTGTCATATTGGTTCAGTAAAGTGACTATTTATATATCATATACTTACATATATATATATATATATATGTCGTGTTTCCAAGTTCAAATCCGGGAAAAAGGCAGTCGTGCTCGTGATAAATAGGGTTAGCGATGTTATTGGTTTCCTTTTAGTTCGCATCAGGCGGCCGGGTGGTATCATCAACAACAAGAAATGTCAGTCCATATTTTTGTCGAAGAACCTTTTATTTCCAGTTTAAGACATCTCTTCAGGGAAAATGCTCATTAGCCAACGCTAAACGAAAAAAAATACAATGTTCCATTATTTTCTAGAATCCGTCCCGATTCTTTTAGCAAACACCAGCGTCGAAAAATCCTCTCCGAATCAGGAGGATCGTGTTTTTAAACTAGCTTGCGTAATAATACAGAATACGTCACGTGACCCACTTCTATCGAATCAAAAGGTCTCTTTTGGAACTTTATCAATATTTCCGGCGGATTTATTTTGTTGTAAAATGCAAAAACTTTCTACGCCCATCCAGAATATTCCATAATCTCGTACCAGATGCCTGTCATATCAACAAACCAGCTTATCTGTTTTTGAGGCTGTAGCTAAACTTCGAATTTAATACGTAATAAAAATAATAAGAAGAAAAGAAAATGAATCTTTATAAAAGGGAAAAAAAAAAGAAAGAATTAAAGTTTTTCGGAAATATTTTAATAGACATTTGATATTTAATAATAGGATAACTTTATGAAATAAGTTTTTTTGAGCGGAATATTTTAAGAGATACGATATTTTAGCATTTAAATAAAGAAGTTATAGCAATTTGACCACACGGGAATAATACTAATGAATTTTAATAATGGATTAAAATAAAGATGTTCTATTTAAAGAATAAATTAAAAAAGCTATCACCATTTTTAGAATAACTACATTCGAATAAATATTATTAAGTGGATTAGGAATAATTGGCTTTACATATGGATAGTAAAAGGCTATTTTAAGAATGAGAATTATTTTAATAAGCTGGGTTATATACCGAATATTATTGAATGGACAAATTTTATAGAATAATTGCGGAAAAAATTTAAATTTTGTAATATTATCCCCCCTCCCTAAAGATTTTGGATGAAGTTAATAGTTAAGTAACTATAAATTCAGACAATATAAATTTAATACTTTAGAAATTTGAATTTTGACTAGTATAAATTTAGAGACTGCCAGCAAGGAGATGGGGAATTTCTGAAGAACTGGAAGACAAAAACAAAAACAAAAATAAAATAATAGTAATCAATTAAAATTAATAGATAAATAAAAATAAAGCTACGAGCATTTCCCCTGTAAAATAATACAAGAAATGGTTACAATCTCACTTACCATTTGTAAGTGCACAAGAAAAATACAATAACAATAAATAATAAATATTAATAAACAAGAAAAACAGGATAATAATAGTAACAGAATTTTGCTTTTACCAAGTTCACAAGCTTTAGAATAAGTAGTCACTAGCAAATTGTTAAAACAAAGTTTTTTTTAAAAAAATTCGACTTAATTCAAATTTGAGTTCATTAGATCCAACAGTTTTATTTCAGTCTCTTTCTTGGATCGTGATAAGTCCTCATTTTGTTTTTAAAAAAAAATGGTTACTGCAGTCCCTTTCTTAAAAATACAGTTTTTATGTAAAGGCTGAAAATAAAGACATTACTCCATCAAAATTTTAAAACTGTAGTCATTCTTACCAATACTTTATAATGACTTTATAATGCTAGCACTTGTCACAACATCTTCTCTTAAGTATCACATTAATTTTCTCACATAATAAACAAGTCAAATTATCTCTTGGTCGTTTATTGTACTTGGAATATGTTATCTTTGTTATATTCCTGTGGGATTTGTTATATTTCTGTTGGGATCCCACCATCTTTAACTAATATTTGTCAAACATTTTTTCACTAATAAATAATATAACTCTTCAATAATATAAATAAATGCTATAATAAAATTCAATTCATAAACATAACAATAATAACTTTCAATATAACTAATACTTCTCAACATATGTAGTAATTCATAATATAATTCAATAGTAGAAATAATAATATAATAACATCAGTATAATTTAAGAAAATATCACAGTTTGTTTATTTATTGTTAGGAAAAATATTGGTTGAGGATAAAATAATTACATAGCAAATAAATAAATTTCTTATTTTTTTTAAATATATAAGAAAGTATTTTTGCCAGTCGAAAGTATACAAAAAAAAAATATATAATAATTTCAAAATCCAAATAAATTTAAATCTAAATATTTAGAAATTGAACTCTCAACCATTAGTTCCTTACAATAATTTTTTTCTCTGATACCCTTTTACAAAATTATACTGTTAAGTTATAAGTATTCATTATACCCTTGTTTACACAAATTCTACATGGCCTAGATGGGTACTGGTTCTGAAAATAATTGTTTTGTACTCCGTTTTGGAAATTTCTAGGTCTTTGAAAATTATAGTTTGGTCGAGGAACCCAGTTTCGAGGAGAATTAAATTGATTATTGGGCCGATTTGACTGAATCCAATGCCTAGGAGTATTAATTTGTTGAAAATTTGGTCTATTAGGCTGCACACTATATCGAGGAATGTCAAAATTAGTTGCATTAGGTTTACTTGGTAATGATGGACTTGTAACAGCAGGGGTGGAAACTTCCACAAATTGCTTAACAATTCTATACCATTCTGTTGTACTCTCAGGAGGGTTAACAATTAGATAATTTTGATATTCTGGTTTTAAACCATCGGTTAATCCTTGTAGTAATATAGTTTCACATAAATGCAATTTCCTACCAATTTCAATTTTCTTTCTAAAATAAGTTTCTAAGTTACTTAAACTATCCAATTTCAGAAAATTCAGAAAATTTCGGGATATTTACCCTAATAAAATTCTCAGTTAAGATATCAGCTATCTGTTCGTATTTAGTGCAATTAAGGCAATCATTAATGTAAATCTTAAGAGCTTCTCTCTTTAAATTTTGAGAAATATTTTTAAACTTCCAATCATCATCCTTCTTTTCTTTTTCACAAGCATCATCAAAGTATTTTAACCACGCTTGTATCTCAACTCCTAAATCTGGATCAAATGCTATAAATTTTGGTTCTGCCATAATATTTAATCTAACAAAAGAGTTAACTCGATCTTCTTTTAAATATCCGGATCTTAAAAACATTAAATTTTAAACTTATAACACTATATACCATACAAATAACGAAATAGATAGAATAGTAAATAAATATGTAATTTACGATCTCAGTAACATTTTAAAAATAATAGATTTTTTTTTTTTTTTTTTTTTTTTTTAAGAATATCTGTTCTTAAAACATGAAAATATAAATTATACCGCTGTCTATAATATTACAATGACGTATCACACGAAATCATCAAATAAATTAATTAACCTTAACAACACTTAAATATTTGCAACAGAAATAAATTTTAAAAACAAAAATTTAATCAGTATAACATAGTATATAAAACCTTTAAATTTCAAAGTAGACTATTAAATAAATAAAACATTTTAAATATAACATAAACTAATAAATATCAACATATAAAGATACCAATAAATAAAAATACCAACTTACAGTTACTCTTGAGCATATTTCACAGGAAAGTTTCACACAACTAAAAATCTTTAATTTCTTGATAACACAAAAGTTCTGCTTTTTCGCAATCCTTTAAAACCAACACCATGAAGACGCTTATGAAGATGAATAGTATATTCTCTAGCAACAACTTCACTTAGGCCAATTTTCCTCTTCTTTTCTCTTTTAGGCTTGACCATTTTTAATTTATTATAAAACTACAAAATAACAAAACACCAGACATAAACGTGCTGTAATGGCGTAGACGTCCTCGTAACATATTCTTCTAATCGGCAAATTTCACGTTTAACTACACAAACTTTTTGTTGATCACCAGCATCCTGTTCGACTTATTATATTAATGTCGTGTTTCCAAGTTCAAATCCGGGAAAAAGGCAGTCGTGCTCGTGATAAATAGGGTTAGCGATGTTATTGGTTTCCCTTTTAGTTCGCATCAGGCGGCCGGGTGGTATCATCAACAACAAGAAATGTCAGTCCATATTTTTGTCGAAGAACCTTTTATTTCCAGTTTAAGACATCTCTTCAGGGAAAATGCTCATTAGCCAACGCTAAACGAAAAAAAATACAACGTTCCATTATTTTCTAGAATCCGTCCCGATTCTTTTAGCAAACACCAGCGTCGAAAAATCCTCTCCGAATCAGGAGGATCGTGTTTTTAAACTAGCTTGCGTAATAATACAGAATACGTCACGTGACCCACTTCTATCGAATCAAAAGGTCTCTTTTGGAACTTTATCAATATTTCCGGCGGATTTATTTTGTTGTAAAATGCAAAAACTTTCTACGCCCATCCAGAATATTCCATAATCTCGTACCAGATGCCTGTCATATCAACAAACCAGCTTATCTGTTTTTGAGGCTGTAGCTAAACTTCGAATTTAATACGTAATAAAAATAATAAGAAGAAAAGAAAATGAATCTTTATAAAAGGGGAAAAAAAAAAAGAAAGAATTAAAGTTTTTCGGAAATATTTTAATAGACATTTGATATTTAATAATAGGATAACTTTATGAAATAAGGTTTTTTGAGCGGAATATTTTAAGAGATACGATATTTTAGCATTTAAATAAAGAAGTTATAGCAATTTGACCACACGGGAATAATACTAATGAATTTTAATAATGGATTAAAATAAAGATGTTCTATTTAAAGAATAAATTAAAAAAGCTATCGCCATTTTTAGAATAACTACATTCGAATAAATATTATTAAGTGGATTAGGAATAATTGGCTTTACATATGGATAGTAAAAGGCTATTTTAAGAATGAGAATTATTTTAATAAGCTGGGTTATATACCGAATATTATTGAATGGACAAATTTTATAGAATAATTGCGGAAAAAATTTAAATTTTGTAATATATATATATATATATATATATATATATATATATATATATATATATATATACACATATACACACACAGGGTGGTTACAATATAAGTATCTCTATTTGGAGCTGTCTGTAGCTCGAAGGAATAACCCGAATGAAACCAAAATCGGTACACATACTATTCGAGAAGGGGGAAAAAGAATGGAACAATAAAAAATAATTGCAATAATCACCAACAGATGGCGCTTCTGAGGTGCCACCCGGTGTGTATATATATAATCTATGTCATACCATGGCACTTGTATTTATGAACCAATATGGATGTAACTAAGTGTGTGTGTGTTAAGCACACCAATATCTTGACTGAGTTTGTTAGCCAGTGTTGTCCGCCATCTTGTTTCAAAATGGCGGCTATTAGAAGATTTAAAATTAAAAAATATATACAAAAAAATTAGAAATTAAAATTTATTTTTTGTTTAAGTGCCTTGATACGAGGATTCCGGAGCATTTTTTGTTTTCCCTCTATCATAAAAAATGGCTGAGATGCAGCAGTTCGGATTTCTGGCGTGACTGACATTTTCAAACAAGATAGCAGATTAAAGCAAATCTGGGATTAATTTATGAGTTTTAGTGAACATGATTTCTTGCAAATTATCTTTCATTGTTGTAATCATTTTCCCAGTCATACGCTTAAAATTATATACATATCCATCCATTAGCGTCAAATTCTCGCCAAGCTGGTGACACTTGGCGAAATATCGCCAGATTTTGCAACAAAAAATAAGTTGCCAGAAAAGAAGCCAACTTGGCTATAACTGACTAATTTGGCAAATTTCTTATTCAAATTCAGTATTAATGAATTTACTGTAATCTGGTTCTTTGTCTTTTAGCTTGTTGTTTTCGTGTAACATTAGCTAAAATTTTAAAACGAGATAAAGGGAAGCTACCCTTTCCTTCTAGTACAGGCGAGACTTTTAGATAGCTTTTATTACAAAAAGTAAAAAGATACCTATTGCAACCGTTTGGAGGAAAGCAATTCTGGAAAATTTCTGTATATTTTCACAGGTCATGACCCCCAGACCCTATAACTACCCCCGCTCAAATGTTGATATATATATATACTAGCATGCTACGCCCGCTGCGCTGGGCCATTTTTCTAAATGTACCTTAAATCAAACGAAATGGCTTTGTATTTTAAAGGAATGTGAAACTTCACCTACAGATGCTACCTTAGTAAATATTTTCAAACGAACCTTGAATCAAACGAATTATATCAATGAATTTGAGCATGTATTTTAAAGCAATAGGGACGTTCCTGGATTTTCGTTCAATATTGCTGTAAACGATGTGAACGACATTGCGTTATATTGAATCATACATTGTACAAAATTTGGGCTAAAAGAAGCAACTCATTTAGTTGATCATTTATAGCAAGAGTTTGGTAGGGAAATGAGGCCATTATGAGATTATGACAACAGGAACTATACTACTAAAAGAGAAAGCATTACAATGATTGCATAGATTGACCATTGAACTTAAATAATGTTCGGGTGATTCAATTTCGTCTGCAAGTTCTTGAACTCCGTCCCTCTTTCTTGTCTCCATGTGAGATTCTGGTAACGTAAGTACAATCTCACTTTATGTTACGTTATATTTCGCAATATATGTCCTCTTCTGGCAAGTCTACTACGGTTTTTCATCTTTCGATTCCACTAGAGTAAATACAGTGAAAATTGTAATAAATTTTGCACATAAAGAACAGTATTTAACTTTCATATTTAAAAAAAATGGTGAAACATAAAAAAGTGCATTTTTAAAGCTGAATATGAATAAAATTAAAATGATGCCATTTTCACTGTCTTTCCATTTTTTAGACCAGTTACATTCGTGTAACCGTTAATCATGTAAAAAACCCCAATGATTAACTCTGGTAGAAGAATAAACCTCTAGTTTCTATCCAATAAAATCTTCCTAATCTTCCATAATCTTGCCGATATCCAAGTTTGCGTCAAACATTAGAAATGCTTGAAACGAAATGGTTACAAATGTACCAGAGTTAGTTACAAAACGAAGTTATTTACGCGCCAAGCTATGTTCCATTAAATAATGTCAAATTACTGTTAATTCAATTACATATCTTTCATTAACAAAATTCCATACCTTAAATAAGACTGACAATGATAAGGTTAGTTATGCAAAATATTTAGTAATATTATTTTTGGTGAATACTTAAACCAAAGATTTTTTTTGCATTTCTCTAAAGAGCTTAATAACACGCAGAAATAAATTCATTTCTCACTATGTTTAGCTGCTAGGGATGTGTGTAGGTCGAAAAGGCTTTATAATGATCGAAAAATTATCTAATCAGAATTTCAGGTACTAGTTTTTTCTTATCCAGCCTGGAATGATAAATCTACAAATATCATTTATTCCATTCACCACCATTGACATTACAAAGTTTTCCCACACATTGAAAGTGCCAAAACAGTGGCTGAGATGTTTTTCTCTCGAATCTGGCATACGGGAAGTGCTGGGTTCAAACCCCTGTCGTGCTCGTTGACCTAACCGTTCGGAGTTTTCCATGATTTTCTTCGAACCTTGCCGTAAATACGGGTTAGGATCCCTTAGAAAGATCCCAACTGAGGGCACTTCCCCCAGGGTCTATATCCCTCGTGTAGATAATCGGCCGTCATAAAGTCAACCAACCGTACACTGGAAGCATTGCTTTTTTGTAAAACTTTGCTTCATAATGAAAAACCCCCATAAATTTAGCAATCGGTAATTTCAAAAGTCGTCTAATCTTCTGTAATCTGAATCGTCGTCCAGAGTAACCTTCAAACATAAACGAAACATCCAACAATATAGTAAAAATGCCAACTGGCAGGTGACCGGAATACGGACAATTAGTCCAATGTCTTTTAAAAACCTTCCTGAAAGAAGGGAAGATATGCAGAAAAAACTTAAAAGAAATGACGAATCAAAAAGAGCATCGAAAATTTATTTCAGCAAAACAATTTTTATTGAAAAATGTAGCCGTTTGTGATGGTAATAACGCATAAAAGCACATATCTCCTTAAGAATATTCTTTGGTTTCTAAAATTTGAAACAGTGAATATTTCTATAAGTGAAATTGGCGATACATTAAAAAAATAATAAAAATAAAAGAATAGACAATATTCGCTGATCTGAGTTCGAGGCTATAAAAATATGTTTGGTGAAAACAAACCGGCATGTTTCCGTAGTAAATTTTTGAATGCCTAAAATTTAATTATTTAACAATATGTGTTTGAGTGGCAGACATTCACTAAAATTTAAATATTTGATCCCATATTCATAACAATAACTGCTATTTGTATAATTTGCATTTGAATATAAAAATATACTCCAAAAAGGATCTTGTATACACGAAAAAACACTATTATTGCTAATATCGCTCAAGCTGATGTCACGCTTATGCATTTTTGGCTTAAAATCACATTGCTTGGCGACAAAAGTAAAATCAAAACCGTAAATAAACAAATAACATGTAACTCATAAATGCAGTCATTTTTACAATTACATCGGCTTGTTCCTCCTGTAAGACACATGATAGGGGAGTTATATAAAAAAAAATTCAGAGAAAGAAAAAAAAAAGGAAAATTACTCATATTTTATTAAAAATCAAATTATCAGATGCATCTTTGCAAATGATAAACTGCCAAATATTGACTTAAAATGAATTGCAATCTCATGCATTGCAAATATTTTTAAGCATTATGAACATTCCTTTGGGGTTTAAATTAAATATTATGCCTCATTAAAACAGTATTTTTTTCTTTATTTTTATTTTTTGCGGGGAGGGGGGGGGGGGGGAGATTTTAAATAAAATTAATAACAGAATTTTTCTTTTATTTTTCTACGTGTTTGCATTATTTTCTGATATAGCCGTTTCAAGTTTTTCGCAAACGATAATGGTCGCCAAAAAAATGACCTATGGTAACCTTATCGTCCAAAATAACAGAACTTTTCATCATAGTTCTATAACTAATATACGTAGAACTATGTGTTATATACTAAAACCTTCCCTGAAAAATTATCTATCCAACAGTGCAAGTTCCATCAAATTCCATTCAGCAGAACTGGAATTATAAAGGAACGGAACGAAATTTCCGTTTGTGTTTTATATATATAGTAGATATACATACAGTAAAGAGTAAACTTCTGACTATCCAGCCTAATGTGGCAGAAGGGTAGGCCAGATAACAAAAAAGCTGGAGTTTTCTAACTTTTGATACTTTTGTTAAATTCTGCATTAATTGGAGCCGTAGTTATAACTATCTTTTTTTTTTCTTTGGAAGGGAAACAGAGTATTATACCTTAATTTTTCATTAAAAATTACGGTTTGCTTTTATTCTTTGATGAACTAAATTGTTCATGACTGTTTACACATTGCTACAACTGTTCTTTCTCTTTCAGAATAAATTATACTGCCGAGAGCAAAATAAAGATAGTATGATTTTCAGAGGAAGAGTGAGATACCAATTTAGAAATGATGATGGAACTGTAGTAAATCCCAAATTTGAAACACGTAAGAGTTTAATTTTATTCATACATATGTATAATTAAGATACATCATTATATATATATTTTTTCAGGCATACAATTAACATTTTTAATACAGGTAAAATGTATTTTATTTTGATTTATTTTATTTGTCATAAACTATCTGATAGACAATTTATGGTGGATTATAATTGGCATAACTTTGGGTGCACCTTCTCACAATTTAAAATATAGTCTAACCAAAATAAGTCTATACTAATATAGTGTTTCCCCCAGAATAAAAAAGGGCAGGGTGCTGCTTCAAAAAAGGGCACTTTATAAAAAGTGATATTGAATTTTTTTGTTTTAATTGCAGTTTATTCTAGAGCTGTTGCGTGTATCTGAAGGACACAATGACTGTTTTGTTAAAATATTAAACTTTGCTTACTATTTGAAAAAAAAAATCATATAATAAAATATATCTTGCATCAAAATAAATTACAATTTCATTTCTTATTATTTATTATAATACAATTTAATAAAAACAACGTAATTCAGGGACGAGATTGACAAAAAAGCAAAAAAGCTGAAAATTGTGCGAACGATGTTTGAGCAATAAGTTATGAATTTCAAGCGCAACAAATGTAATTGCTATTAAAAAATATATATTTTAAAATAAAATATATAACACCAATTTAGCTTTGAGTACATTAAAAAGAAATGTACATTTATTAACAAAAATTAGGTAGAAATTATTTACTTTAATAAAAAGTCTATTTTACCAAGATACAGCACATTAATAAAACCTTTCAATGGCATGAACATTTTTTTAATTGAAATTTTGAATAATTGTAAGACACTATTCTTGAAAGAGCAAATCAAGTATATGCTAATAATTGCAACCACCTTAAATTAATGATAAAACACAGTTCCCACCCTTTTTTAAAATAAAAAATAAGTTTTTAAGGAATTACAGATTTTTTAAGGACATTATCAGTGAAACCAACTAGCCAGTGCCGTGGTTATTCCAGATTCCAGGTCATTTTTACCAGTCAGCTTGAAGCTAGTTTTTGGATTTTTTTAATAGATTTATTTTAATTTAATCTGTCTTTTTATCATAGCAAATTTTCTACATTACTAAAAGAAATTTGGTTAAAATTTTTTAACCCGCAGTAAATTCTGACGACATTCGCTTATTTTCAATGATCCTTTGACGAAATTCACTTATTTTCGGCAATCCTTTGACGAAATTCGCTTTTTTACGGCGATCTTTCGGCTAAATTCGCGTTTTTACGGCGATCTTTCGGCTAAATTCGCGTTTATACGGCGATCTTTTGGGATAAATTCGCGTTTTTACGGCGATCTTTTGGCTAAATTCGCGTTTTTACGGCGATCTTTCGGCTAAATTCGCGTTTTTACGGCGATCTTTCGGGCTAAATTCGCGTTTTTACGGCGATCTTTTTGGGCTAAATTCGCGTTTTTACGGCAATTTTTCGGCTAAATTCGCGTTTTCACGGCGATCTTTCGGCTAAATTCGGGTTTTTACGGCGATCTTTCGGCTAAATTCGCGTTTTTACGGCGATCTTTTGGGCTAAATTAGCGTTTTTACGGCGATCTTTTGGGCTAAATTAGCGTTTTTACGGCGATCTTTTGGGCTAAATTCGCGTTTTTACGGCTATCTTTTTGGGCTAAATTCGCGTTTTTACGGCGATCTTTCGGCTAAATTCGCGTTTATACGGCGATCTTTTGGGCTAAATTCGCGTTTTTACGGCGATCTTTTGGCTAAATTCTCACTTTTACCGCGATCTTTTGACTTAATTCTCGCTTTTACCGCGATCTTTTGGCTTAATTCTCGCTTTTACCGCGATCTTTTGGCTTAATTCTCGCTTTTACCGCGATCTTTTGGCTAATTTCCCGTTTTTTCAACAATCCTTTGACGAAAATCGAGTTTTTTCAGCGATAGTTTGGCTAAATTCGCGTTTTTCAACGATCCTTTGGCTAAATTCACGTTTTGTTAGCGATCCTTTGACGAGATTTGAGTTTCTTCAGCGATCTTTTGACGATTTTCACACGATCATTTGAAGAAATTCGCGTTTTTCAGCGATCCTTTGAAGAAATTCGTGGGTTTTTTTTTCGCGATCTTTATGCAAATTTCGCGTCTTTTCGGAAAATTCGAAAATGGCAGAAAATGGAAAATGACAAAAAAGCGGAAAACCGCGGATCCGCCGAAGAATCTCATGCCTGGTAATTTTAAAACAAAATCAGCATGGAGTCCAATATATGCCACACAACCTCCTGCGCGAAAGTTTTAGAGCTGAGACTGCTATAGGATTAATGTTTCTCGTTTCTCAATATCGGGAGGGAATCATACAATTAAGATAAAAATCATCATTTTCTCAAAAACATTTAAAGAAGTTTTGTTGAAGAATTGATATGTCAGGAGTAAAATTGGCACATTTCATTATCTCTGTAATAAAACGGAAAATTCTCAAACAATAATATTAAATCAAACATCGATGACAGGTTTATTACCCTATCACCGCCTCTTTTTTTTGTTGATGAACACAAAATCTTTGGAAAAGAAAAGCCAATCAGGATTTACGAGATTTTGTGGAGGATTTTTGAAAAAAACATATAAATGCAATTATATTAGTCTGTAGGGAGGTTCCGGAAATCGTACTCTAATGCGAGAAGTTCAAAGAGCTTCTTCTGGACAGAGAAATATGCCGATAGCAAACAAAAAACGGCAGCAGATATGGGGAAATACCTGTCGTTAATTTCGCGGAAGGAGGAGGGGGGGGGGCACCAAGAGATCGGAAACTGTAGTTCAAAGAACCTTTTTTGGACATAGAAATATGCTGCAAGCAAATGATGGCAAACAAAAAACGGCATGGGTGATTCTGAGTTTAAAAAAAAAATTCTGAAATTCATAGCAAATTTTCTGAAAAGTCACAACAGAGGGGGGGAGGGGATCCACTCCCGGCACTTTTTTTTTTTTTTTTTTACTCCCTTTAATGTAATTTGTGTTTTTTCGTGCTCTTTCGACGAAATTTGCTGGGTTTTTTTTCGAGATCTATTGATAAATTTTGTGTTTTTTTGACAAAATTTGCCGTTTTTTCGCGATCTTTTGACGAAATTTGCCGTTTTTCGCAATGTTTTTGACGAAATTTGATGTTTTTCACGATCTTTTGATGAAATTTGCAGTTTTTCGCAATGTTTTTGACGAAATTTGCCGTTTTTTCGCGATTTTTAGGTGCGTTCGTAATTATATAAATACGTAGCACCTATAGTCGTCGCTTGGTCCGTCCGTCTGTCTGTCTGTCCGCATATAACAACGCAAAAACTACCCAACCAAATGGTTTGCAATTTAAAATATATTATCTTTGCAGAATTTTGTCGAGACATTTCAAATTTTATTAAAATCGAATCAAAACTTTAGGAGATATTAATAAAAATATTTATTAAGAAATTTGAATTTTTTTTTTTAAATCTGTGCTTTTTTGTTATAGGAGCTTCCGAAGTTGAATCGTCAAGCGACCGAGATACTTATTTTATGACAGAAATGAATCTGCAGACGATATAATTCATTTCACAGAATTAAAAATCATCAAGATCTGAATATTTATATAACTAGCTGATACATATATATCTGAATATTTATATAACTAGTTAAGATATTTGTATGAACAGTGTCATAAAATATATACTTAACTAGCTGTTTAACCCGTTCTACGCACGGGATATCATGAATTTAATTCTAAAACGTGCGTACGAACGCACCTCGTTTGTAACGTTTGACGTACAATTTCCAACTTGTTTGAAGAAAGTCACGTTTTTCCTGCGATCCTTTGACAAAATTGACGACTTTTCTTCGAACGAATGACGAGATTGATTTTTTTTCAGCGATCATTTGCCGAAATACCGATACATTTTATGTTCGAATTTATGACAGATATATTTTTTAATTTTCGGAAATCATTGCCTTAATTTTTCGGAAAATTCGGACCAGAATTACCCCTGAAAAAACGGCAGCAGATATGGGGAAATACCTGTCGTTAATTCGCCGAAGAAGGAGATGAGGGGGGGCACCAAGAGATTGGAAACAGTAGTTCAAAGTTTTTTTGGACATAGAAATATGCTGATGGCAAACAAAAAACGGCAGCAGATATGGGGAAATATCTGTCGTTAATTCGCGGAAGAGGGGGGGGGGGGGTAGGGGTGCGGCACCAAGAGATCGGAAACCGTAGTTCAAGGACGTTTCTCCGGACGCTGAAATCTGCCTGCCGACGGCAAATTATTGAGTACTGAAAATGGGCAGGGCCCATTTCTAGATTCTAGATACATAAAAACGCCAAGAGATTGGAAACAGTAGTTCAAAGAACTTTTTCTGGGCATAGAAATATGCTGATGGCAAACAAAAAACGGCAGCAGAGGGGAAATACCTGTCGTTAATTCGCGGAAGGGGGAGGGGAGGGTGCGGCACCAAGGGATCGGAAACCGTAGTTCAAGGACGTTTTTTCGGACGCTGAAATCTGCCGGCGGCAAATTATTGAGTACTGAAAATGGGCAGGGCCCATTTCTAGATTCTAGATACATAAAACGGGCAGGGCGCATTTGTAACTATAAAAAAACGGGCAGGGCGCATTTACAGCTATAAAAAAACGGGCAGGGCGCTGCGCCCTCGCGAAAACGCCTAGGGGAAACACTACTAATATTATACAGAAGTAACATTTGTTTGTAGGGGGTAATCTCTGGAACAACTTAGCCAATTAAAAAAAATAATGGTAACAAAATGCTGGTGACCATCTCTGCTTCAACATATGCTAGATTTTATGTCAGTACAACAACCTCCAAGGAGCGTAGAAGCAAAAAATGCTCTAAAATTGCAATTTCTGTGACATTGTTGGGGCTAGAAACTTGAAATTTCATATGGTGCATTTTTTAAAAGGATACTTTTTGTTAATTTTTGAATTAATTAGAACTGTAGTTACAGCTCTTTTTTTTTTTGAAAGTGAAAGGGAGTTTTGTACCTTAATTTTTCATTAGAAATTATGGTTTTATTCTCCGATGAACTAAATTTTTTATGACTGTTTACACATTGCTACAACTGTTCTTTCTATTCCAAATTTCTATTATCACTGAAATTTATATAGTATTGGTGTCATATGCTCTTTCATTAACACACTTTTAAGATGTAAATACTCGTTATGAATTGTTTCTAAAAAATCTGAAATTTAAAAGGGTGAATCGAGCAGAAAACATTTTAAATCGCCAATATATTTAGAAATGTTAGAGCTAGAATTTTTATACAGTTTTTTCTTCATTCCATTGTGATTTTTTGATATTGAATAAAAGAATTCGTTGCAATGTTTCAGCTTATTATAGCAAATTTGGTCTGCAATTTTTGAATTTTTAGTGTTTATTTACGTTTTGAAGCGATTATTCCACATTAGTAAAAGAAATTCGGTGTCTTTAACCCAATATAGCAGATGTTCGCCTCTTTTCAATAAAGTTTATTCAGAATTCCTACAGTGATTTTTTTAATTTTCTGCAATTTTTAGTTTTTTTCTTTGCATTCTGCGGCTATTTTTTGCTATTTGGAAAAGGAATCCTGTTTTATTCGTTTAGCCTAACATAGAAAATTTTGCCCTCTGTGATTTTTGAAATTTGAGCAATTTTTTTAAAAAATGTTTTTCATTTTGCTGTGATTTTTTGACATTAGTAAAAGGAACCATCTTCTAGTCCAATATAATAAATTTTGTCTTTTTTAATAAAGTTTATACGAAATTCATGCAATATTTGAAATTTTTGGAGTTTTTTTTGTAAGCTCCGATAGCGATTTAGGTAAATGAGTTAGCAATGAATAAAGATTTAAGTCATAATACAGTTAAATAGTAAATCTGCAGATCAGGAGCTTCAACGTCAGCTCTGAAAGCCATTGTTTTTAATCTCATTTTTCATAATATTTAACATCTTACAATACGCAAATGAATTTTTTTTTTTTTATTACTACATATATATTTATATTCATATAAAATAATTTGAAGGTTTCAGAATTTAGAAATGGTGAATTAAACACGGTTTATGCAATAATATTCTGACATTCTTATGAACTACTACTACTTGTAATTTTTTTAGATAAAAAAATACATTTCTTCAGGGGGGGGGGGGGGAATCTGCCCCCCTGAACACCCCGTACTCTTGTTAAATTTATATTTGTGATTTCTTATTGATTGTGTGAATGATTCTAGTATATTTTGGATTTCGTTCTATACAGTAGTTTTATTAGGATAAGTAACAATTTCGAAAGTAATTTCATGTTATCCTAATATCCAAATAACAATATTTACTTACCTGCTAACCACGAAACACCTGCATCTGATAGATAAGTTGAATAATATCTCATGTACAAAAGCAACTTATGGAAATGCAAACTGAATCTACTATATTTCTCTTATATCTATTTTAGAAATCTAGTGTTATTAAAAAAAAAATTTCGGAAAAACAGTTTTGATGGTCTTTCTTTAATATTTATTTTATCTAACTCGATGTCAATACCATACTAAAGTTTCCCCAAATAGGCTTATTTGGAAACTTTTAAACATATTGGGTAATCATTCATAATTGTGTCCACTGCAATTCACTAAATAGCAATTGTGATTTTGCGCTATAAAGTATTTTTTGTGATAGCTTTTTATGTTCTCAATTTTCAGTAATTGTAATATTTCAAGATCGTTTTACTACTCTAATTTCTTTAGATTAACCACCTTGTTCTATGAGTGGTTTTATCCTATTTTTAAAATTATATTAACTTTTCACTGACGAAACATCCACATGTGTTCCAGAAAATGAATAATTTTTATTACAAATGTAAACACACACTACGACACTTTAATCCAAATTACACGTTCAATGTTTTTGTAATTTTCGTTTGGAAAAAAAAAATATTTCGGTAATAGATAGTAGTTATATATTAGTATAGTAGTTAAACTATAACTTGTATCAAAATAAATTCTCATTTATGTCACTAGAATACTAAAATCACTCAAAAATAATTTATTTTGCAAAGAAAAAAAAATAATAATAATAAAAAAAATAATAATAATGCAGCAAAATAGTGCACTTGAATTTCATTATTTTGATATTCTTTGAAATATGGTTGCTAAGCAACTAATAAATTAAAGAGCAAAGTAAAAAGAAATGCATTTTAAAATTTGTAAAAAATATGAAAATAAAATGTTTTATATTTCCTGAACATATGCAAAAATTTTTCCAATAATTTAAACCATTAATTTCTAAATTCCAATAAATGTATCGGCAAATTTTCAAAGCTATGGATATATTTAAAACCTCCATATCAAAAATTTAGCATTCATAATTTTATGTTTAAATCTATTATTCAAATATCTGATTTTCATTTCAGTTAAAAATGAAATTTGTAAATAGCCTGCATTCCCATAGGAAAGCATTATGACCTAAAAAGAAATGTTCTATATTTTTTGAACAAATGAACCAAATGTAACTAAAAACTATGCAGCTAATTCCAGGTACCTCACCAACATACCCACCAAAAATCAACCGATAGGACGATTTTTACAGCAGTTATCGCAGAAGACAGACAAACAGACGGAAACCAAAAACTTTTCGTGTATCCACAGTGAGCCTTCACTGACATTTTGGCAATAACACCAAATAATTACACATAAAAAAAGGGGGGGGGGGCATATTGATGTATTTTGTTTAAGATTTAGAAATAAATGACAAAATAGAGAAAATTTAGTTCACAAAATACCTTTTGGAAGCACATTTTAATAATAAAGGGTTGAATTTGCAAATTCTTATGAAAATACAGCTTTTTCAAATATTCTCACACTCCCTCTTTAATCTTTTTAACTTTCTGCATTGATGGGGTCTGCAGGTCATTAGTTACTGAGGGTAGATAGCTTATAGCATTTATAAAAATGCCCAGGTTGTTGTTAAAAAGTTTATAATGATGCAGTTGTAGGTAGTACCTAAAAATATTCCTTTACAGTATAACTTAAGGGAGAGGGGGGGGGGGGAACCAATGCAGAACATTGGAAATCAAAATGTTGAATATTTTGTTGTTAAAAAATATGCAAACTGTTATTTATAATTTTCCATAGAGTAAATTTGATATATTTGGAAATAGCTGTGAAGTAGCATAGCCAATTTTGCAAATTAATAAAAATTGCAAAAAGTTTAAGAAATAAGAACAGTTTCAAAAATAAATCATTTTTCACTTCTAAAATTCATATAAATGAATAGTATTTTATACGAGAGGAAAAGTGATGAATTGGATAAATAGTAACCATGATCCATTGTCTGCCATTTCAAAAAGTGTGATTTTCAGAAAAACATTATTTATAGTTTTAAATTACTAATTGTAAGTACCTAGAGTTATGATCCATGTTTGCAATATTATACTGTTATTTTCTTAGTATAATGAACTTATGTTTAATAAATAATTTTATCACTCAATTCAATACAGTCTTTTAAGAAAACTTACATTTTTCTAGTTGACTGCAAATAGCAATAACAGATGAAACATCAATGCTTATTGAAATTTCAAAGAAATATTTTAGATTACATTTTTATTACATCATGTAAAGCTAACTTTGAACATCATAACAGCTGCTAATAATTTACAATTAATAAGTCATTAATCCTTTCGCTTACAGCATAGATATATGCTCCATAGAGTTATTTCATCTGTGAGCGAAGGGGTTAATGGATTATTTGTATGTGGAAAATTCATGATGATGTCTTACTTTTTTGGCAGTGGTTGAAAAAAAGGCCATATGTGAAATATAAAATATTGACTGAATTATTATAAACAGGATAAAACAAATTTGCATGTATTTGTAATATGTACTGAGCCATAAGTTGTGATATGTAGATTTATCTTTACAATCAGAAGCAAATAATTTAAGATCTGAAAATTTTAATACACCAGTCAAACAATTTTGTTGCAGGAATTTTCATTTTATTTATTTGAAAAGGTGATGAATTGTTTTAAACGTTAATCATTTTGATTTATACTTGAATCTTTATTCTCCAACACCTATCTTCTAACTCTCAACATATAATTTCTTATTGAATAATAAATTAATATTAATATTTAAATTGTCTATTTCATATGTCCTAATATTTCTTCAACAGGGAAAGCTGTTTTGATATATGTTGCAGAGATGATACCAAAATTAAAAAGCAGAACACAGAACAAAGGCAGTAATGAACAGTCGCAGAATGTTCAAGCAGCCAAAAAAGGAAATAAGAAGAAAAGACGATAGTTTGATTTTCAGTTTATTCACATGTAATAAATAATTCTTATCAAATAAATATTTCTTTTTCAAATTTTCTGGTCTAAAATTTTTTATTAGCATATTCCTGAATATTAAAATTTCAAATTCAAGAGAATAATTACAGGGCTGACAGATTTTCAGCCGAACAATCCACTTTTTGTTACATATGTGTAGCACATTTTCATTTTTCATAGTAAAAAAAAGAAAAAAAAAACGAAACTTTAAAATTTATGCAAATAACAGAAAACAATGTATTATTATTTTAAAGAGATTCCCTAAAAGAATTTCTTTTAAGGAGATTCGGTACCCTTCATTTTTTGAAACTTTTTGCTAATAAATTTATACATCTGTAAGTCTATTCTCATAAAGTGTCATACAGATCTGATAATTAAAAATGTCAAATAGGTTTTTTACTGCATTCATTTCTCTTTAAATAATTCAGAATGGCAATCTTTGAATTAATTTTTCTTAATTTGTGTCTTTTCAATATATTGAAAGATCATAATTTCAAAACTTCTATGTATGCTTTTCAATTGATTTGCTGTTTTTTTATGGAGATTCTTAAGGTGCATTCAATAAAATTAAGAATAAGATTCTCAGTAACATTATATTTTTAAAATCAAATGTGAAGTAAATATTACTTTATTTTTACATATGCTGTAACATTTTATTTTTTTTTTTTTTTAACTTATTAAATTTTTTTAATCTAATCCTTACAGTTACAATGCACATTCGATTTCTACAACTTTTTCAACTTGCTGAATTAATGTAATAAATGTTAAATCTCAATACAATATCTTTCAGAGATGGGAGTTATCAGGATTTTATTTAGGAAAAAGAGAAAACTGGGACAAAAACTTATTGAAAATTTTAGTCTGACTAACAAGGGAAGGTTCACAATCTGTAGATTATGTAGGATATGTAGAATTCATGGATGTATGTAATACACAATTATTTTTTGTTGCCCAAATTTGTTATTAATGTTACTTTTTTGCAGTGCATAAGAAATATAGATATGTAACGTTGTTAAATATAAATCCTCATAGCAATTCTTTTCATATCTATTATTTTATGAGTTGTTATTATAATATGTGAAAAATTCTGGTGGATGCAATTTTTTATTCTAAAATACTTTTCAATTTCATTTTAAAATTGATGGTAAGAGTTAAAATTTTATGTAAAAAACTGCTTCTTTTTATTAGTTTAATAAAATATCAATCATTTATGACATTTACGTAATTTTTGAACAAACATTTTAAAAATTTTAATCTATAATTTGTAGCCTACCTGCCAATTCTTATTTTATTGTTGGTGAAAATATGATCTTTGGTGTCTTGTTTTAAAGAAATGGATATTATTGTGTGTTATACAGTAAAACTATTAAACCGGAATCATTAGGAACCTGAGGAAGCTCCATTTTAGACTTGTATGAGAAAGTACATCGTCCTTTCTAACTGGGGGCTTAATCTTTGAAATTAATCAAACTAAAAGTAAATAAAAATTTACATAATTTTGACACAACTATAGTAATTCCTTTCAACTTTATGAATGAAAGTGTATGATGTCATTTTTTAATGACAAAAGCATTCCATCATTCTGTGTTTATATCCCGTTCAGATTGGATATTTAATTACTGGGTTTAAGATATCTCAGACCACCGAACTCAGTGAGGGAGTTCAAACTTTCTATGGCTAGATACAGCCACTACCATTCACTGATTGACTGTGAAGGGCTCACTTTAACTTAATGCACATACTTTATATTAGTTCAGCTCAGATACAGGGACAGTCAATGAGTTATCTTAGATGAGTTTTGCAGTGCGAACAGGTTCTATAATTCTGGGGTGTACCACTTCTAAAATGGCAGTCTAAGATATCTTAAATATCCAATCTGAACAGGGTATAACCTTTTGGCTATTCGTTTTTCATGTGAAAATCATGCAAATAACAGAGTATGTCTGTTTCTCTTGGTACCTATTTATCCTTCATAATCTAGGTGATCTTCATGTAATTTCCTTTTTACATTTTATTTACTGTCACTAAAGTCTAGAGTTAAACCATCAGTTTTTGAATTGCGGGCAATTAAGACAAACATAATGGCTTTGTAATGCATTCTTTTCATCAGGAGCCATGAAAATTTTTGGTTAAAGACACAATTCCATCATACACAGGTTCTGTTTTCACAGTTTTTACTATAATAATTATAAAGAAAGCAACTCATATTTTTAGTCTTCATGCTATGAGTTGCCCTCTGTCATAAGGTAACAAATATTCCATAAATTAATCACACTATTTTTTTTCTTTATCAATTTTAAACAATATAAACTAACACCAATCATGATCGAAATAACTATTTTTTACATAAAGCAAAGATCTGCATGGCTGCCATTCATTGTAGCATAATATACATGAAGCTTCAGAAATACCTGAGGGAGTGTTTAAACTGTTTTTGAATGAAGAAGCGAAAAATCTATCTTCATTCTATAAGATTATCCCAATTTTTAAGACTCATTTTAAGGGTAAAAATGTGCATTTGTACGCATAAAAAAATGCAGTATGTGTATATATATATAAACCTTTGAAAATCAAAAAATTACTATATATATGGTCGCAATAGTTCTTCATCTGAGCTTTAAACTGCAAGGCACAGCACATATTTAACAGAGGCTTGTGATTTGGGATCTAAGTTCGATGATTCCCGCACAATAGAAATTTGATGATATGCATTTTCATCGTGAGAAGATAGCAGATGAGCAAGAGCTTTCGTTTCAGCAGACAGACTGAAGGATTGCCTCTCTTAATAATTTTTATGCCGGTCGGTGGATCATGCAATTAACTATTTTTTAAACTTGTCGGACAATATGCAATGTTATACCAGTTTAAATTATTATTGTAAATATTTTATATAGTTATATTCTAATCAAGACATTAAATCTCAACATAATTAACTTTGAAAACAGTCAACTATTAATTGTTGAAACTAGACACCAACCAATTTATTACATCTTAATATACTGTTATACTTTCGCATTCACACGAAGGAAGAACAACAAATTTTCCTACAAAATTGGAGGCCCGTCCGAGATTCTGAACAGAGGATTTTAGATAGATTACTGGAACTTCAGTACTGTATATTATAAGCTATTGAGACGATACTTTTGAAACTGATTGCTGAAAACAACTGTTTTCTTTCTGATGGACAAACGAAGTGTTCCTGGATGATGGTACTATAGACAGACTGAAAAAAAGAAAATCATCTGCCGCATGTGTGTTCCTGAGCGACGTGAATCCGCTTTCTATCGGAGCTAGAAAAAAAGAAGGGGGGAAAAAATCGTTTCACCTAGATATTGGATGCACTTATGATAAACTTTCGGCGTTTGATTGCTTGGAAAGGAAGCGAAATAAACAGTACTCCAGATACTCAATATTTTGACTATATTATTTGGTCCATTCTCGTCATTAGAGGAAGAAAGATTTGATAGATCGAAGTGTTTGTGATAATTAACGTGTAATTTTCTTTTTTCTTCAACGAATAAATGCGAAGTGCTATTTTTTTTTGTTCGCACGTGAAAAGAGAGAATATATTGAGGTGATTAAATATATATTTTATTTTTTTAATGGTCAGTAGATCTTATGTTTTTGAAAAATGTAAAAGTGATCCAAGCAATGCTGTGGCACCATTTATTGAGATTCAAAAGAACAATTTTCTTATTTTCGGAAGTACATTCCTACAAATTTTAAAATCCCAGTGAAAAACAGGACATCATGCTAAAAAGCGGAGGAGTTGGCATCTCTGCTGGTCCCAACACATTTGAATAATTTGCCTTTTGCTGTATTTCTCATGGTAGAAAAATGTATGAGGTTTTTTTTTTTTTATATTCTCAGCAAATTAAATGTTACTTAAAATATAAATGAACTTTTATATATTACTGTAAGATAAGTGTATCAGTAGTGGGTCATCTGCTTTTGACAGATGAAAAACAAGCTTTATATTACAAAACTAATAGGAAATTGATTAAATCATAAAATTTGGTAAGAATCACCATAAAATTAAAAACAGGATGCGTTTCAGGCTGGATATTTTAACAGCCCAAAACCTTTCCAGATACTTTTCGAATTTGTTTACATTTCCAGTCCGAAATGCACCCTGTGTGTTCTTGTTTTTATGGTGATTCTTGCAAAGTTTTATGATTTAATTGTGATTTATCGCCAGTTTTGTTGGTGCTGTTTCATCTGTAATAGGTGATTGGTTGAAACTGTCACATTTGTTGCTTGTGATACATAAACTTGTTTACATTTGTAAAAACAAGACTTTTTCTGATCCCGATCTTTCATGTTATTTTATTGTAAATGAATTAAAACAAATACTCAGCAAAAATTGTGACAGCCTGCTGCTTTTTGTAGCATTCTCCAAGTAATAATTAGATAAGACACATTTAACTCAATGTTCTTTTATGCCAATGATGTCCCTTAGCAAGAAATAGCATAATCAAATTTAAATAAAATTGCTTTATGTTATACTGTATGAAGCCGTACTCCAGGTTTAAAAAACATTGCATGGATTCAACAAAATTTATTTTTGTTTATAGCAACCTTTTGTGAGAAATAATTTAAAATTGGATTTTATATATTTTTTTAATGAAGTCTTCAGAATAAGTGTCTGCGAGGGTCAAAATTATGTTCGGATAAAAAATTTCACATGTTAGTTTTTATGCTAGTAGCGCCTGGTAGGAAATTCTACAACAAAATTAGAATAAGCTTCTGCTACGGTCAAATGTTTTCATGCTAGTTTTTATGCTAGTAGCGCCCCTGGTAGGAAATTCTACAACAAAATTAGAATAAGCTTCTGCTACGGTCAAATGTTTTCATGCTAGTTTTTATGCTAGTAGCGCCCCTGGTAGGAAATTCTACAACAAAATTAGAATAAGCTTCTGCTACGGTCAAATGTTTTCATAAAAACTTTTATGATATATATTTTTTAATACTGGTAGTGCCCCTGATGAGAAATTGCTTAACTAAAATTTTAAATTGTATTTTTTCATGTTTTCTCATATGGCAACAAGTTAAAATTAGGTTGAACAGAAAATTCTTTAATTTGTCCATTTCTGCCCAAAATGCAAAAATAATCATCAAAATGAATCGCTGGTTCAAAAACGTTGAGAAACATTGGAATACAATATGTTATTAGAAAAATGTTATACCATAATTACTTTTGTATATGTCACTGAGTATTTTTTGCATATCTTACTTTTTAAAGATGTTCAAAATAAGGCATAATACACCAGAATATTTTAGAATGACGGAATGAGATTTCATAATCCATCCACGATAGACCAATTTATTGGTATTTTAAAGTCTACTAAACGGAAATTAAAGTTTGTCTGTAATTCAAGGGTGTCCAACCTTTTGGCTTTTTCAGGTCATATTTGAGAACATTCTTTTTCTGTAACCTCAAATACATAGTTATAATAAGGACAATAATTGCTAAACAAAAACGTTAGAAAATGTATAATATCCAATATGATAACTATACAAAAGTGACAAAGAAACTAATGTTTTATTTACTTTCTTTTCGAAATTCTTTTACAATTATTGGGCACATCAGCCTGAAGTTTATGATCTAGCCACATAATATTGTGTTTTAACAAGTTAAATTTGCAATTTTTCTTGAAATAGAAGGTAAAAGTCCTTAATAAGCGGCCAAATGTAAACTTAAAATATACAAGCATAAGCTATTCACTTTTTGAAGGATTGCACTCCTGAAGCAGTTTACTAATTTAACATTAAAAAAACTACATTAAAAGATTAAATTTTAAAACAAATCCTCGTCTCCCGGCCGAACCACATTCACTACAGCAATATGCCATCAGCTGGTCAGCACTGCTGTAGTTGGCAATAAATTAATTTTCCAAGGTTTTTATTTTTCTATCTGCATCTGTCAAGAGGTATATAGCTTATTGCAAATATATGACTACATCGCAATATTGGTAGTGAAATGCAACAACATTATTTCTTCTGCAAAATTGAAATAGAAACTTTGAAAACTATTGATTGTCCCAAAATTTTTCATATTTTTAAAATTAAACCTCCTGGGCCACCCCCTGAATTCAACACTGTTTCAGGAATGAAGTTGAACTAGTTCATGCCACTATACTCTAGACAATCAATACAAGCAATAGGTCTACATGTGCCGAAATTTCCAGGCCTCAGCCAGTCCGACCATGCCGTATTGTAACCGAAATGCAATGGAATCAGGCGCATGACATTATCTTAAAATTAAAAGTATTTTAATAATATTGTTAAAAAAAAAAAAAAGTAGCATTTTTCAGAATATATGTTTCTAAGTTATGGAATACGGAATAATAATGCTAATCTTGAGAAATAAAGAAGAAACAAACACACCCCATGCTTTTTTACCAGATTCTTGCAGAGAGACCCTAGAGGTAACTGTTCGACTGAAATTGTGTCTACATGAAAATTTTTTATAGGGGTCATCTACATATTAAATATATACCAACTTTGATTTTTCAAATGTAACATTCACTTTTGATATTTTATTTCAGTTCCTTGGATGAAAGTTGCCTGCAAAAAGGTATAGTTTATGTACTTTTTCTTAGATTTTCATAGTTATGAAAAAAAAAGTATCAGGTTTTTTTTTTTTTTATAAATTTCCAAAAATTAAATTAAGCTATTACAAGGAAAAGTATTTAAAAATTCTAAACATAAAATAAACTTATTTTAATTAAAAGACAATTTTAGACTTTTTTCCCGGTTGCTGTGTGATTTTATTTTTTTGTGGATGACAACGAATGCAGGATACGGTTCAAACAGATCGTTGAAAAGTAAAATTTCTCCATATCTCAAAAACTAAATATAGGAAGGAGCTTTAAAAGCACATAGCCATGTTTTCAAATGACACTGATTCTTTTTGTGAAAAAAATTAATGCAAATTGTAATTCGTAAAATTTTTAAATATAGATATATTAATTTTCATAATTAAAAATGTTTTTGAATCGAAAAAAAAATGCCTGGAATTTTCTTGGGCCTGTTCACTGTATCTCACTAAAAGAGAAACATTCGAATTGGATGATTTTTTGGGAAATATATAAATTTAAGTTTTTCACACGCATTTAACATTAGCATCTTCAAATTTTGACTTCTTCTAACTCTTTGAAGGTTTAAAACAAGAACAAAAAATCATGCGTCAAGCATAGATTATGTAACACTTTCCAAAATAATTTTACAAATCATTACCGTTTAATAAGGTGAAAGATATCTATGTAAACTTTGTAAAATTTGTCAAAAATCTATGTAAAATTTGGAAAACGCATAACATATTTAAAAACCCAATTTCAGGAATTATTAACAATATTCGGAAAAATATCCGAATTCTTTTGTGCAGTCCTGTATAGGAAATATAGATTTGTATATATGTTACATAGAATGAGAAATTTTATTTCAGATAGGAAACGCGTAGCACAATTTAAAATTTCTCTTTTAGAATTTCCCCTCAATAAATGTAAATGTACTCCTGAATTTTTATGCTGCCCTGTATATGATTTATAGAATTTATAATACACACCAAGTATTATAAAAAAAAAATGAGTTAAATTTAAAAACGCGTTAAGCAACTGAAAAAGCACTTCCAGAAATTATTGTTAACAGACAGTACCAAATTCTTTTGTGCGTCCCTGTAAATGAATGATAAATGCTATACTCGAAATATTCTATAGTAAGCCTCTTGTAATGCACCTTAGTCACATATATAAATTTCAATTTGTTTGAAATATTTAAACATTCTTAAAATAAACCGCAAACGATTTTTCTCCATAGACCGTAATGCAGCGGAATTCTTTTGAGTGTCCCTGTAAAACAAATTTAAGTGCTATACACACCATATTCTATAGTAAGCCTCTTGTAGTGCACCTCAGTGATATATATCAATTTAAACATGTTTGAAATTGTATAATATCATTAAAATAAACCACAAATGATTTTTTCCCATAGACCGTAATGTAACGGAATTCTTTTGAGTGTTCCTGTAAAGAAACTATAAGCGCTACACATTTCATATTCAATACTGAACATGCCATAGTAAACCTCAATAACATATATCAATTGCATGACTATATATTTATGCGAGTTAGAGCACAGACAGACAAACCGAATTCATAAACTCTTTTCAACTATGTTGGAACGTGTTAAAGTATATAAATTAAACCTTTTTCTGGGCTGCTTTGATCCAAGGAATCCAAATAAAGTGTCAAAACTGAATGCTAACATATGAAAAATGAAAGTTGGTGCTACTTTTAATACGTAGACGACCCCTATTTCAAAAATTGCATTTGTATTTGAAATATAGACACGATTTCCAACTGCGCGGTACCTGTTATATTTCTCTGCGACAATTTGGTGATAAATGGGCTGATGCGATTTTTTTTTTTTTTCAACAACTGTAGGACAGCGGAAAAAAAGATTTTTAAAACTATTTCTCGGTAATTTATTCAGTCAAATTAAATTTTAAAGATTTCGTTAAACAAAAGTGCAATATCACTATTACTTAAAAATAAAACCCACCAAACAGACATGAGCTTGGGGCAGTTTTCTTTCCTGGAATGAATAAAATACAGTCCCTTACTCAGCACATATAAAATGAAGTCCATGCCCAACCCGGCCAGAGCCAGCAGAGAAAAGTGAGGCTAGAGATCGGGCCGACATGGAAAGAATGAAGTCCAAGTACTGTCCGGTCCGATCAGAGTCTGCAAAAAAAATGTAAGCCCGAGTTTGGCCAGGGTTTACGTGTCGGAAGTAGGTAAGGTACGTATTAACTAGTTTGGAAGGAAAGGGCCTCGCAAAAATTCTTGCACCGGGCCTCGCTTTCACTAAGGACGGCTCTGTGTGAAATGAATTATATCGTCTGCAGATTAATTTCTGTAATAAAATAAGTATCTCGGTCGCTTGACGATTAAACCTCGGAAGCTCCTATAACAAGAAAGCATCGATTTCTTTAAAAAAAAAAAAATTCAAATTTCTTAATGAATATTTTTTTAAATATTTTCTAAAGTTTTGATTCGATTTTCAAAAAATTTTAAATGTCCCGACAAAATTCTGCAAAGATAATATATCTTAAATTTCAAACCAATCAGTTGGGTAGTTTTTGTGTTGTTATATGCAGACGGACGGACAGACAAGATGACGACAATAGGTGCTACGTGTTCATATAGTTCCGAACACAAAAATCAAACTATCGATACTCCTCCTGAGAATGAGATGTTGCATATGTGCAAAAAAATACAAACATATGCGTTAAGGAACTGTCCAGAAATACTAACTTTGGTAAGAAATACTAAAAATATGACTAGGGATTATGAGAAAAAGACATGTAAAACAGAAAACATTCACTGATTTTTTTTAAATTTTGAAATGCCAAATTGTTATTATTTACTTTAAAGTGTAAAATGCATTTATTACTACATTAAAGTTTTGAAAGTTTTTATTATTACATTAAAGTTTGGATATGTGATTTTTTTTTTTCAAGTACATTCTAGTTGAAGAAAATAGAATCCATATGGAAATTACAGGTACGTCAAAAACATTATTCAAATCTTCCAATGTGTCTTTATTTTGATCTCATTTTGAATATATTAATATATTTCCTTATTTTACCTTAAAAAAAAAAAAAAAAAAAAAAAAAAAAATTACGCATGCTTTAAATGAGAAAAGGTAATTTTGTCCAAATGATCACTATCAGTCCCAAGGGTGGTCACATTAGGCAGGTTCCATTATACAAGGAAACACTACTTTGTATCTTCTTGTATTATAATCTAATTATGCTAAGATTTTGACATCTAAAATAAAATAACTGTTATACTACATATTTATGTTTATCTGTATGTATATATAATTTCTGCAAATTTGCTGTACATAAAAAAATTTTCACTGAGGATTCAGGATACTTTTAAGAAGCTAAATGAATACATTTTGTAAACTTTTTTTCATTTTTCTTAAGTGTAGTTTACTATTTTTTATTAAGGAAAATACCATTCATATTTTTCTTCTTCTTTATTGAAATTTCAACATTTTTTTTCAATGATACATGAAAAAAAGTATTATAAAAAAGTTTATTTTACATAAATAGTTAGCAGGATGACACACCAGACTTTATCTTTAAAATACCCTAAAATATAAAAAAATAACTATAAGTAATCCAAAAAATTCTATTAATATTTATAAATTCAACATTTAACTTTTATACATATCAATCCTTTATTAGAAGAACATCATAACTCAAAAAATTATTATTATTAAATAGCACATTCAAATAATAATAAAACACATTTTTATGTAGAGGTTATTTGCAGGACTGGGCCTCATCCGACTTTCATTCTTTCCGGGTCATGTAGAGCTGACAGCTCTTGTTTGTAAAAATAATAGCGATATCCAACATTCCTTAATAGATTCTTTAGAAATTTGTTTTGGTTTAATAAATTAAAAGAAAATTTTCTTCCCCTCTCTTTAAAGAGTCAAAGGTTTTTTTTTTTAACCATCTTGTTTTTTTCCTTCTAAACTAGATAAAAATTTTAATTGAGTCTTCATCTTAATGTAATTGTTTAAGCCAATTTTCCCACCATTTTTTTTTCTACCATACCCCTTGCTACCAGACTTTTCGTTAATGAATATCCCTCCTGTCATAAATCCACACATACACAAAAATAATTTTTGTTATTTAGTGATATGTTTATGCTGGTTGTTAATACTGGATACAACTGTTAAGAGTCTCAGTTTTCAAGAACTTATTCATTTTGTGAAATAAAATATCTACTGAAAATAACTCAAAACAATAAATAATAGCTAAACACATCAAACTAAGCACTCATGAAAAAAGAATGAATATACACTTAACAAAGGCTTTACAAATTTAATAAAATCTGGTAACCAGCAATAATTTCTAGTCACTATAAAATAAATATTTACACCCCCCCCCCCCTCATTTTTCTTCTAAAACATGTTCTCATTGAATTGAAAAAAGAATAACAAGCAGAGTTTAGGATTATTAGTCACATAGTTTAGAATAGTACATAATTATACTAACATATAAACCAAGTTTTCTAACAAAACTTAACAAAATTATAGATCTCTAAAAAGAAAAAAAATATACTGTAAAGGCTGAATTAATAAGAATATTCGACAAATGCTTTAAATGTCTCAATAGTCAGTGCTACAAAATCTGTATGTGCATTGATGAAATAGAGAAAAGGGAAAACAATTTTTTGCTTATTTTACGGTCGAAATCTGTCAATTCTGATTTTATTATTTTATTTTAAAATGTCATTTGATGAACTTATTTTTACCAAATTTGAAATAAAAGTTAAATATTTTTTGCTTGAATACAATTTCAATGTTTATTTCTTAATATTGTGGAACTTTGCAACATCTATAATGAAACATCTTATGAGAATTTTAAGTTAAGATTATGATTAAGATGAGTAACAGATGCCGCTCTTGATAGAAATTGTGGGCAAGTACAATTGTAAAAAAATAAGCTTTTTTATCAACATAAACCGGCCTGAATAATAAACTAGTTGGATGTGCGAACACCAAAACTTTTTTCTATCCCACACATGTTTTGCATACACAAAAAACGAATCAGCACCGATTTATATCAAGGGTCTAAATGAATCTTAAGTTTTATTAAATTCTATGCATAAGTTCTTAAGATATGACCATCGCTAAAATCATGTAAATGCTGAAAAATGCAGCACAGCACCACCGCTGTTGGGTTGTTTACACCAAAATCCAATCAGAAACAACTTATGTCAATGTCGAACTGAATCTGAAGTTTCATGAAAATTCGTGCATTAGTTCTTGAGATATAGTTATTGTGAAAATCATGAAAAAAGTAGTATAGCAGCGTCATTTGTTGGGCTATTTACACCAAAACGTAAGTCGCATCTATTTATTGTCATGGTCTAACAGAATCTGAAGTTTGATGAAATTCTGTGCATTAGTTCTTGAGATATAGCTATTGTGTAAATCATGAAAAAAGTAGCATAGCAGCACCACCTGTTGGGATACCCACACCAAAGCGTAATCAGCATCTATTTAAGGCAAGGTCGAAATGAATCTGAAGTTTGATGAAAATCAGTGCATTAGTTCTTGAGATAGAGCTGTTGTGGAAATCGCGAGAAATGCAGCACAGCAGTGCCACCTGTTGGGCGATTTACACCAAAAACTAATTGGCACCAATTTATATCAGGGATTAACTGAATCTAAAGTTTTATTAAATTCTATGCATTAGTTCTTGAGGTAGAGCGCCCACAAAATTTTCGTCACATGTATACAGACATTTTCTTTAAAAAACAGTCAAATCGTGTTCAGGACCTTCTAAAATGTATAAATCCATCAAAAACCAGAAGTCGAAAATTTTCATGAATACAATATTTTCTTCTTGTAAAGATAGAAGTAAAAATACTTCTCGTGACAACAGTATTGATAACAGAGTTGATTAGACAAGTCGTCTCCAAACCAGGGTGGTGCCTATTTATTGTGCAATGTGTGTGGTGTACAGATAGTAAAAGCGCCATGCCTATTGCAGGGTTCCCAGCAAAACATAACTGGCAAATTCCCGGACTTTCCCTGACCAAATCTCAAAAAATTCCCTGACTTTCCCTGACCAAATCTCAAAAAATTGCTGACCAAATGGGCATACAACGAAATTTATTACTTATTTTTGCAATCCTTTGTCAAAAATTAGCGATTTTTTTTTCTGTGGTCGCTCTTCAAAATTCTCTATTTTTTACTCCCGAGACTAAGATGAATTTCGCACCATTTTTCATTTTTTCTCCAAAATTTTTTCATGACTTTTGAGAAAATATTTGTAAATTTCCTGACTTTTTCTATATATTTTAAAATTTCCCTGACTACTTTGAAATTCCATGACTTTCCATGAAGCTGGGAACCCTGTATTGAAATATGCATGAAGTATTTGAAAATCTGTATTTAATTTTGTTAAAATTAGTTATTCTTGAAGTTTTAATTTACTTCAAATGAATTACTTATAATCACTTAACTTAGATGTTATTATTCTTTAAATGAATGTGATAAATAATCAGTTTTATTTCTGAAATACAAAAATTTTATTTGAAAAAAAAAAAAAAAAAAAAAAAAAAACCCTTAAACATTTTTTAGCTTTGTATCCAAGATTCTCGATTTCTTATTTTATTGAAACCTCCCCTTCTTCCGACATTCTAATCATGTGGCAAACTATAACGACGTTTTCTGTGCATGAGATGGGAAATAAATGAAACTTGGCTCTTCCATTAAAAGTATGATAGAAGAGGAAAATCACTACTTGCCGCGCACGAGTAAAGGTGGGGGTGAGTGGAAGGTTTGTGATAATTTCTTAGGTCAATTTTTGTTAAAAAAATAAATAAATATATAAGCAAAATAAATAAAAAGCCAGATTAAAAAATTTGGTCACCAGTGGTGAACTGCATTTGTTAAGCCCTGTTGCTGTGTGGTTGAACACTAAAATAAGCTGATTTGAGACAACGTAAAAAAATGATGAAGGCACATGTGAAATCACACAATATTATTGGGAATGGACTTGGCTAGTGACTGCGAACTATTAATTATTATGCCTAAGCCTTTTTGTGCCATTTAATGAGAAACTTATATTATTACACTTTCACATGTCTGTCTTTAAAAACCATAACTCTACACATTTGTTTGAGTGTTTCCAATTTAACCTTTTATTTTCTACATTTACCACTATTACCAGTAATATTTTCATGTACCCCAACTGGCTCGCTATGTACCCCATCATACGCATGCCCTGGGTTGGGAACCACTGGTCTAAGTTATCAAAAATGTTTTAATTCCATGACACATAATCTGAAGATATGCCGGCAATATTCTTTTTCAAAAATTTTATATGCAGAATACCATTAATTTAAAATTAACAATTTTTTATAGAAATTGTCTCAGGACTGATTTCATGAATTGTTGTTTGAGCCAAGCATTGAACTATGAAAAAATAAATAGGTCAGATAACATTTAGCTTTTACACTGGGCTGGACCAGGCAAGAACCTGAAAATTTCAGCCTTTGCAGGCTTCAAGTAAGTCATATTATACTAGATTTAAGTTGCCTTGCAGGAATGTTTGTGTTAAGTTTCTAAAAAATAAATAAAATTTGACAGACTTTCCTTTAAAAAAAAATCTTTCAGTCTTGTTGGGGCTAACTATAAATGCGAGGGCAGGGTGCATTTCCAGCTGTTATCTCCTATCTCTATTACAACTCGCTCTGAAACACTTTTAATGTGTTAATTCGAGCAAAAATTATTACATTATTTTTTATAATCTGCATGTGTTAAAATTTCATTTGTTATAAGAAGAAAATTAATTTTATCTACATAATGATTATGAAATTTAAATCTTTCATATGTCAGAGAAATTTTTGTATGTGCCACACGTGTTTAAACACGCATTCGATAAGTTTGCCATCCATGATCTGGATCATGCTGTGATGGAAAAATTTTCAAGGAAATTTTCAAGTTATTGCTATGTTAATTATTTAAAGGATGTTATTTTTGTGATCATTAAAGGATGTTATTTTTGTGATCATATATAATAAGTTTCTTTTTTTTTTTTAATGTAATGTTCTACCAACTTATCCTTAAAATATTAATTTTATTTTCTTACATGACCCTGTTTCGATTACATTTATTAGGTTAATATTTTGTTATTTGTATGTTATGAAATAGATATTAAAAGAGTGAATGTTTATAAAACAAAATGTGTATCTAAACATCTAAATAAATAATTTAATAAATTGTAATTCAGAAATTAATATTTCTATAGCAAGAGATAACATTTTAACTCCAAGTGAGAGATCTGGAAAGTCACTGATGTAAGTGATTATAGCAAATATAATAGTTACAAATATCCATAACCACAAGGAACTTAAAAGATGTGAAAATATCATTTCTGCCTGTAAGATATAATTGTAAAAAACTTTTCTTTCTAAAAATTTCTTTATAAGCTGAATTGCACTAATGAATAAATAAGAAAAATCCCTCTCGGCTCGGGCGACAGGCATAGATAGATTTTGAAGTTAAGTACTAATTTCACATGATGTGATGCGCTGGAAAAGTCTATTTTTATTGGGAGGGGGGTGTTCCATGTTATATCTTTTTTTTTGCTTTTGGTGTAAGAGTTGGTTCTATCAAAAACTTGTCAATATAAAAGTTTTAAATAATATTAAGAAGATTTATAATAAATCTAAGCGGATTTGATTCTTGTGAATTGATAAAGTAATGATTTTTCTTCTTCTTACAACCCTATTTTTTTCGCCCCTTGAGGCCTTTTTTAATTATATCAAAAATCTGTCATACATAAATTTTTGGCTCTTTTCCTAGAAATAATAACTTTAAATGGATTCGATATGTATCATAATTAAGAAATTATGGGTTTTTCTTTGTTTTCATAAAATTCCTTCCCATTTTCGCCCCCACAGTCTAATTTTGCCCATTAAGGAATTTGACAAAGATTTTCTGTCCCTTGATTTTATGTATCAGTTTGGAAAAGACCTGTGCCGAATTATGGAAATTATTGTATCCATAAAAATGTGGTATAGATCAATAGCAAAAGATAGATAAAGCTTTGAAATAGGAGTGTTTTTGGGTTCTAGGTGTCATGATTGGCATAGATCTGCAACCTTTTTTCAGAAATTCTAACATAGGGGAGAATGTAATAGGTAGTATTTCTTACAAAATCTACCTAAAAGTGTTTCTATGAACAACTAAACTTCTACCAGCAATTTGAGTATTAAACATCAAATTTATAAACTAGCTTTCTTTAATTAAATTGTGCAAATCTGGATATTCAAGGTATATTTACAACACAATCACTCTCCAGGTCTTGTTTCAGTCACTAACTTTACCAACTGCTATGTTATGTGGAAGATTGACAATGTTTAAGGGTAATTTTCAAATGAACTGTTTGTTTAATCATAGGCGTAACCAGCTTATTACGTGGGGGGGGTGCCCAGATTTTTATTTGAAACAGATAATGGAACTGAAAACAGACACATACATACATTAGAGATGAGTTCGGGCCCTCTTTTCGGAGTCCGCAATATTTTGTGTCCCTACAGCCCGAGCCCAATACTGAAAATATGCAATAGAAAAAAAAATGCATAATATTTAAAATTTATTTTAAAGTGATAGTATCTCATTTTTAAACATCTTACATGAAAATAACTGTTAATCTCAGGAACATAATTACTTTTTTGGAAATTTACATTCAATCTTATCAAAAGAGAAGTTTGGTACCAAATGAAATTTTACTTCCGTAAAAGGATTCTCATATCCCCCCCCCCCCCCCCCAACAAACAAATCTGAAGGACACATTAACGAAGTGCGTTTTATGAATAAATGCATGATATTTGTAGAAATTACCATTAATATGCCGAAGAATCGAACAGTGTTTTTCTATTTCCTATAAAATGTGTAGATTTTAAATTTTAATAGGTTCCTTCCTCAAAACAATCTTTTGTGATTCTAGCGCCCCCGAAAATCAGGTTAAATATTAACACTGTAATTGACAAGTTATCTGAATGATCCGATGCTTTTATACGAAAAGAGAAAACACTGCTCTATTGCTTTCTATCGGAATAACAATACATGTTAATAGTTATCTTATATCTACTTACGAATGAAAGTGACTTCGACAATGTGCATAGCAGAGCCGCAGCATGAACAGAGTTCATGATGAAAAATCGACGTAAGAATCACTAAAGTTATTTTCATATGAAGAGCGATTATGACTCGCCCACTATAAAAGACTAAAAAATTTGCAAACCTTAAACTAATGCTGGCTGACTAAAGACGAAATAAAATATTTATTTTGCAACAGATCTCCAAAAGAAAAAAAAATAATAAATAAACGTTTCAATTAAAACATTTCCTACTGTCATAAACGAAAATAAAAAAAAAAAAAAAAATTATTCCCGCTCTTCGGATTGGCATCATTTCAACAGCCGCTGTCAATGCCAGACAATATGAAAAATTTTCTTTTGAAATAGCATTCTAATGCTAAAAAACAAGATGTCTGTTTCCCTTGATTCTGATCAAAAGAGCATTAAAATGATTGCAACTGCAATAAGTAATTTTTAAAGTAAAAAAAATTAAAAGTTATTCTTTATATATACGAGAATAAATAATATTGTCAGTTTCAGAAACTGAGTCTGAACCCGAAGACTGGTTTAAAAATCAAGCCCGAGCCCGTGTCGGGCCCGGGATCGGACTGAGCCCATCTCATCTCTAACATACATGTGTGTGCGTATGTGTATGTTTGATAATCTTCAGCTTTTATTTCATAACTCCTGATCCCATTGAGATACCACTCTAAAGATTTCAAAGTTTTAAACTTATAATATTAAAAAAAAAAAAAAAATTTTGTTTTAAAAATGTAATTTTTTTTAAATTAAGCAACTTGCATATCAAATGAAACCTTGTGAAATTCTCTTTAAAATGAGTGGTCAAACAACACCCTACGCCTGATACAATCTGAGAAAATCAAAATTGAAAACGTTTATGCAAGCCAAAAGATGACGATTTTTCGAAATTTAAAAAATTGTTTGTAAATCTAATGAAATAAAAAATAATTAAAGATATATTCTCATTTATATTATCAGGGAGAATGATTCCTGACGGTAAAATTAAAATCCGAAATGGTCAGGTTGAATATTGAAATTTTTTGGTTGATTTGGCATAGTAAAAAAAAAAAAGTGCTTATTACATTCTACTAAGTAAAATTTTAAAATTAAATTTGATTAATTAGCTTTTCAGTTAAATAAAAAGATTTTATGCATTACTGAAATTACACTTTTAGTATTGGCCACATGGCGTGTCTATTATTGAAAAGAGACTAATTAAGCATTCCAGTAATGGACACCGGTCCTAAAGTCTTAACAATAAATGAAATTTTGTAAATGGCCATTGATAAATGAAAGTTTTATATTACTATCTAAACAAAAACATGCAATTTTTGCAAGAAAATAAGGAAGATATAAATTAAATGAAGTGAGCTCTTAGCATGTTCATCAAGATTTTCACAGAAAAACAGTGGAACTGTGAAACATTATTTTCTGCTTCTTGATAGGTTTGATTAAGAGTGTCAACAATAACCCAGATTATAAAACATACAAGGGGGAGTTATGAAAAAATAAAATAAAACAAATTTTTTATTGGTTATTTTTTATAATCCAAAAACATTCAGGGGTGTCCATTACTGGAAGGGCGTTCATTACTGGCACATCTACCCTACATCAATTTTAAATACGGCATACATTAGTTTTTAAAAATTAATTTTTTTAAATTTACATTTGGAAAGGATTTGAATATGTAGATTTTTAAAAAATAATAATGAAACATACCTATAAATAAAATATACATATGTAAAAATTTATCCCAGACCACATTAACAAAAAATTATTGAATTAAAAAAAAAATTCAATTTTTTTTTTCCAGAATTCATAGGTTATTTGTTCATAAATCCAAAATAAATCCAAAGGGACACTTTCTGACATATTTTTTAATTCTTTTTTATTGGAAAATGCATTGACACATTTTTTAATTCTTTTTTGTTCGAAAATGTATGAAACAGGCAGGTGTTGTTATTCAGAAACGCTGTAATCGAAAGTTTTTTTTCCATTGATTGGTAATCGCAATGTTCAGAAAATACTATTAAAGTTGGTGTTTTGAACCAAATTTCCAGACGTGACAACGAGAGAAAGGAGAAAAACCTGCCGTCACATGACTAAAGTCACTTATAACTCGAAAAGTGTTTTATTTATCAAAAAATGGAAAACGTAATTCGATTCCAAATCGCTTCAATAGACAGGCCTGCCAATTTTGTGCCTTTGCGTTTAAAAATAAGTCAGAAAATGTGTCAGAAAATTTCGCATTTGTTGAGCAGGGAATTTGACAACAGCTTTATAAACTATTCTTACTGTCTTTGGTGACTGTGGCTTCTGACAATGTTGGACAATTATTTTCTGTTTTAAAACATCCTCAATCGTCTTGCACTTTTTTGCAGATTTTTCTAACGTTTGTTTTCTCTTTTCAGGCCGCCCCATATTTTTTAAATACACATGATAAAGTGTGAAGTATTAAATAAATTAAATATAATTTTCATTTGGCCTATTTCGGAATGATACAAGCACAAGAGCATGAAAAACTAAAACTGAACAAAACAACAGAATTTTCTCTTCTCGAAAACCCTCAAGGGATTGGCTTTATAATTTACCACTTTGCTGCGTCTTTTTTTTCTTTTCTTTTACTTAAAAGATAAAAAAAATAATTAAGCATAGCTTCCATATGTAAATAGAAATGCTTCTGTTTTCCGCAAATACTTTCAGTGAAAAAAAAAAAAAGTCTATTGTTAGTGTGAACATCTAATGCGACTGACGCCTTGCAAACGTTACCAAAAGGACGCGCCAGTAGTGTCTGGCGCCTGCGTACGGAATATTTCGCATCTTAAAATATTTTACTTTATAAAACTGACTGCTGAATGAGCACAAATGTAAATGAAAAATATTAATTATCAGTTATTGTACTTGAGAAATGATTGTGTTCTACAGGAGTGATGATATATGAAAAATAAAAATAATATCTATTTCTTTTTTGTAACCTTGCTTTCATTGGTTTTTATGAATTTTGATTATTCAAATTCGATTTAAAAATCCTGCATGTATCTGCATGAGCGGGGGGGGGGGGGGGGGGGGGGGGGGGCACCCCCCAGGGGGGCACCCCCTGGGGGTAACCAGGGGGGCACCCCCCTGGTTACACCTATGTTAATGTCCTCAATCTTTAAATCCATATTTCACATTAAAGAAGTATCTTTTGATACTGTTAAAACATATGCAAGTACTTTAGTTATAGTTAATAAAATGTTATCAAACTACAGAAATCTAAATATCCCAAATTAAGACATTTAATTTAACAAAGTCCTTTTCAAAGCTTTTTATATGTGTTAATTGTAAACATTGTAATAGTAACATAACACGTAACAAGAATGAAAAATAATACATCAAGCATAGATTACAAAACACTTTCCAACACAACCAGAAAACTGCAACGAAACTTCACCGTTAAATAAGGTAAGAAGATATGTAAGTAAATAGATTAGAAAATATGACACATTTAAAAATGCAGTTTTAGCAATTACCTTCCCTAGTCACAAAAGTAGTCAAAATATTTTGTGTAGTCTTGTATATGATCTACAGATCTGGATATATATACTATATAATATAAAATTTAGTTTAGTTAGAAAATTCACATTTAGCATTTTTTGCTAATCAATGGAAATGTACTCTACATCTTTTGTGCAGTCCTATATATTATCTAAAGACTTGTACACACCACATATTAAGCTAAAATTCAATTGAGGTTAAAAAACACATAAGGCAACTTAAAACTCACTTCCAGCAATTACGAACCATAAACTACAATGTATCTTGTTCTTTGCATAGCCCTGTATATGAATTTATATTCCATAAACTTCTCTTAGTCTGCTAAATATAGTTCAGCAGGAAAATGCGTAACACAATTAAAAATTACCCTTAAGCAACTGACTCTCAGTCGGTAATACTTATGAATTCCTTAGTGTAGCCCTGTATATGACCAACAGAATTTATACACAACATGTACCATTTAAAAATGTAAACTTAAAAATGCAAACCAAAGTTTAAAATGCACTTATCGCACGTAGATCTTCAGAGTTGTATAATATAGGTGCACGCGCGCACGGTGTGCGCGGAAAATTTTCTGCAAAATTCAGAATTTTAAGATTTTTTTTTTTTAAATACAAAAAAATTTAAAATATTTCCCAATTTTATGTAAGATTTATTTACTGTTTTGCGCACAATTCAAAATTTAAAGATGCAAAATATTGTGACATTACAGACGCTTGCAAAGAGGTCAAATTATTAAGGATTGGGTTGTTTCTAAATGCATTGACAAAATAATTGATAAGAATTCAGCTCTTCCTATCCTTGATTTTTAGCTTTATTATTATTTTTAACCAAAATAATTATTCTTTAATTAATATTAATTTTAAATGGTAATTATTTTAAATTACTGTTTTTAATTATATCGTCAAAATAATAGAACATGTAATTTTATTAAACATTAAATTAATTTGCAGAAAGTTTTTGATTCAATATTTATGTGCGCAGAAAGTTTTTGGTTTTATACAAGTCTGGTAGACTGTAACAGAATTCTTTTGTGTCCCTGTGAATGCATGAAAAATGCAATGTGCACCATACTTTTCAGTGAGCAATTTGAAGTGTACCTCAGTAATGCATATAAATTTCTTTATGTTTGAAATAGTGAAACATCATTAAATTAAACTGCAAACAATTTCCCCGTGTAGAACAGTGTGTAACAGAATTCTTCTGTGTGACCCTCTAAATGAATAATAAATGCTTTGCACCCCATATTCTACAAAAAGCATGTTTTAGTATACTTCATAATTGTATATCAAGTTCATCATGTTTCAAATGGCATAACATCATGAAAATGCATTTGAAATGTTTATTCCCATTGGCTGTAATGTAACGGAATACTTTTGACTGTCCATGTAAACAAACTATAAATACTACACACTATATTTTCTATAGGGATCATGCTGTAGTACATATACAAAAATTTCAGGACAATCTGAGTATATTTACCAGAGTTAGAGCACAGACAAACGGACAAACTGAAGTCAAACACTTTGCAGGTTAGAAAATGTTAAAAAAGACAAGTTTTGTGCTATTATTAATTTTTTAATAAAATACTTGATATGTCTGTCATAAAATTTTCTAACATCAAAACACAACATTAAAATATACAAAAACTTTTTTTTTTTTTTTTAAATTAGAGAATGATACAAGTAAGACTTTCACATAAAATTACAAATAAAAATCATGTTAGCAATTATGTAGAATATATTATGTGTTAAAACATTAGTTCTAAGTAAACAGGTAAAATAACAAAATATTAGAACTTCAATACTAAAAACTACGAAATTTTGGGTACTTTTCGGTCAGCCGGGCACCAGTGGTATATGTACATATATATATATATTTCATACATATAAGTGTATATATATGTATAAGAGTAGATATATGTGTATATATATATATGTGTGTGTATATATACATGTATGTATATCACTGGTGCCCGGCTAACAGAAAAGTACCAAATTTTGAAATGTAAATAAAGGATCAATATGATAACTGATACTAATTTAATATTATTACATAATGATATAATTTATGATAGACAATCATATCATTATATAATTTATGACTTTCCAACTCATTGAAAGAATGATTTTACTTTGTATAATAAGCAGTACTCCAATCAACTGTAATGGGTATGGGATCTGACACTTGGACACCATCCTTATCTGCTACACCCAAGATGTACTAAAAAAAGAAACTTTATATTACACAATTATCTTTATACACAAATTTAGAATTTTGTAATAAATTGTATTAAAAGTGTATAATTCTCTCAAAAAAAATAATGAATTTTATAGATAACAGGCTTTTTACAATTTCTGCAATATTTCAAAAAAAAAAAAAAAATCCTACTAAATGTATGCTTTTTTCAAACAGGATTTTTCAAACTGTTCACTATCTCCATCCGCAACACAAAAATCCGTATTTATGTTACTTATTTTATTAAAATATAAAGCCAAGAAGGGGGGGGGGGGAAAAACCCTACCTCTTTCTTTCATATGTTTTATTTTCATACTAGCAGATCTGCCCGGCATTGCCAGGGCATAACTAGGAAAAATTAAACCCAGGCCCAATCTAATGAGAGAAAATTGGCCTGAGACAGGCCCTTGGGCCGCTCATAATTTAGGCTTTGAGTCAGGTACAGGCTTGTGCAAACACTTTAGCTAACATATAAACAAAATTTTATTTAATTTTAAAAATGCAAGCTACGACAAAATCACTTATCTTTGTTGATAAAAGATTACTGTAGCAAACCAAAAGGGGGAAAATCCACTCTCTGTATACTCTTTTCCAAAGTTGGAAATTTCTGGTTTTCTTAATGCCTTTAAAAAATTATATAAATTCAAATTAATATTTTAAAATGATTCCTGGATGTTTCCTCATATAGGTATATTCAATATAACATTCGATAGTTAAGGTACCAAATAGAAATTGGTTAATAAAAAACAAAGTCTTTATTTTTGCTGAAATACCTTATTTCTGCTAAAACACTTTGAAAAAGAAAAAAAATTCAAAAATTGCTGCATGAATTTTGAATAAACTATTTAAAAGAAGACAAATTTAACTATACTGGACTAAAAGATTAAATTTTAATTGCTTTTAGAAGTGGGTCAAAATCATCGACGAACTTGGAAAATATGGAGGAGGATACAATTTTTTTTTTCCATTCTACATAAAATAACAAAAGTAAGAAATTTGAGAGCCAAGTGCATTCAAACATGTCTTAGTCTATTCCATAACCAAATTTGCAAGCCTCTATATGCAATAGATTTCGCTACCTATCACCCACACAGACAAACATCTTTTATTAATACAGATGTTATTTTCATCATGATAAATATATGTTTAAATTCATCATTGTTCACAAATGTTTAAATTCACTGAATCTGCTGAAGATTTACCTCAATTAAAAATATTGTGTCACTAAACAAGGGTCAATCCAGGCAACATTTGGGACTTATTTAGAGACCCTTCACAAAATTCCTTTTAATAAACTAGGCCCTTTCACAAAATTCTATTCCATAAAAACTTACTGTTTATTAATTAATTTATTATTTTGTGATGTTTTAAAATGTGTAATTTGTAAACAAACAAGTTCACCAGAAAGGAAATCTTCATCAAAATAATTTTAAAAAGTTTTTGTTAATATAAATGCTTGGTTCAAATTTAAATAACTGGATTTCAACTTTTGTTACAAATTGTTATTTTTCACAAAAATATTATACATTTCACAAAATGGGCCAGCCCCAAGAAAAAAAAAAAAAAAAAAAAACTTTATCGACCCCTGCTAAAGAAAAAAGTTTATGTACTAAATAATGTCTCATACATCAAGTATAATGTAAAGTATAAAAAAAAAAAATAGACAGAAAGGTAAAAGTAAAAAATGCTACCAACGCATGAAAAATTTTAGTAAAAAATGTTCTAATGGTAAAATTTAGTTTACACAACAGAAGTAAAAGTGTAATTTTGTTTATACATTTTCCCGTTGAAAATTTTGACATTAGTCATTCCTGAGTAAAATTTTATTTACATTCCGATTACTTTTTTTAAATTTCCTAAAAGAAATCTCACGGGAAAAGGATCAGAATAACTTTTATGAGAAACTGGACGATATTGCCGATTATGGTTTTACTTAAATTGCTTATAACTTAAATTACTTATTAAAAATACCTTAATCATATGGATATTTGTAGTTATTTAATACAGGGTCATTCATAATTCCCTCCGGGGTTTCGAAACGTTATAGTAAAAAAACGAAGACGAATATGAAAAAAAGAAACATATGAAATTATTCCGAAACTATTCAAGTTTTACTTACATACATTACAGGTGTTCTATGTGTGAACCCTTGGTCACACGGCATACATCCATGCGATAGTCCAGTTCCTGCCATACTCCGTTTCTTTAAATTTCCGGTACCACACATGAATTGTTTTGTCAGTTGGTCCTTGTTTTCGATATTTATTACGAAAGGCCCGTTGAACTGACACCACTGATTCAGATTTAAAGAAACGGAGTATGGCAGGAACTGGACTATCGCATGGATGTATGCCGTGTGACCAAGGGTTCACACATAGAACACCTGTAATGTATGTAAGTAAAACTTGAATAGTTTCGGAATAATTTCATATGTTTCTTTTTTTCATATTCGTCTTCGTTTTTTTACTATAACGTTTCGAAACCCCGGAGGGAATTATGAATGACCCTGTATTATGGAAATATATTTTTAATAGGACTATGCATGGTATTCATATTCATTTTCAGTTCACCATTTATTTTAATTAATTTATTATATATATATATTGGGGGGGGGGGGGGTAGTTATAAATGGTATATTATTATGATACAACTTAATTTTGAACATAAAAAATAAATGAAAAATATTAAAAAAATCAAAAATTTTATACTTAATATTGAAATAGTTGAGTCTATCACCATCAATAATAAAAACAAACATTAATAAAAATATTTGAAACATTTTTATTACTATTGGTTTTACAATGCAATGAATTTTTTCGAATTTCAGAAATATGTAATATATATATATGTACATTTACAAAATAAGAGTTTAGCATAGGACCTTTATAGATCTATTGTCTAACTTATAAAATCAGTAAGAATGTCAGATTTTTCAGAAAGAAATACAGAAGAGCTGGCATGGTAGACTTGAAGCACAAAATTTTATTAAAAACTGAATGCTATTCAAATTATAGCGAGATAAAACCTTTTCGCACTTTTAGTTGAAATTTCAGATACATTTCATGTTTTTAATTATTAATGAAATATATAAGCTTAATAGTTTATATATTTTGTTAATAATTCCTTAATAATTTTTTGTTAATCTTAACTTACTCGAGGTAATGATCTAGCATCTCTCTTATACAAAACCTTCATACATTCATGGATTAACCTTTGGGCATCATGACGAGATATATCAGGCTTCTTTTCAACTGCATCTCTTAATAATGGCTAAATAAATAAAAATAAGTTACTTTTTCTTTATATATATTAATGAAAAAGTATTATATATTTTAATAACAGTTTACATATTTTTTTTAAAAATAAAAGAACATTTTATACACAGTCTTTAAATAATTTTCAATTTGCTTTTCATACATATTTTGATTATCTAGTAGAGAAAGATGACATCTAATATTTTAACTAGAAAATAACTTTTTTCCCCTTAAAAAGAGAGAAAAAATAAGAGCCTTTTTACATTGAATTAAGCATGTTATGAGATTACAATCAGTTTCTATTATTTGTCAACTAGTAAAAATAGTACATGTATAAAAAAATCACTATAAATTGTTTTGACATTATTTTCCAGACGGTATTTGTAAATTAGAAAATGACTACATAATGTAACCTGTACATGTACAATTAAACAGATGATGGGTAGATCTACTTGTAATTTTAAAGAAAGGATAGAATAAAGTGTAGCCTGAAGAAAAAAGTAAAAAGCCTAACATAGGTTAAATGTATCCATAATGATGAAAACTTTTTAATGGATGGAAATGAACAAAAATAATAGGGGACTTGAGATGCTAAATGACAATGAACTTATAAATTATGACCGGACCATGAATGATTAAGTAAAATGAAGTTCAAGAGTAAATTAATATCGAAACATCAAAACAAAAAATTACCCACAATAAAACTAAAGCTATGTTGTTTTAAGTGAATTGAATGTTTCAAGCAGAAATATATTGCTAGATATTTTCAGGTATATTGATCAAATATTACTTCTACACAACATCGGCAAAAAGAAAAAAATATATATACAGAATAATAAAAAAAAAAATAAAAAAAAAATTAGACTTTTACAAGTCATAATGTGAGTACAACTAAAAGGTAATGTATTATTTCATAAATTTGTTTCTGTCTTTTTATTTTGAATAAATGTTGAAAGTTAAAGAACTGTGAAAAGAAAATGCAATAATGTTCTGGCTAGTTTTTAATTTACATTTTAATATATTTTTCACAGTTTATAATGTAGCAGTTAGAGAGCTAAGAAGCCATAATAGTATAATGAATTTCCAATTTAAATTTTGATTTGCATCTATACAATACAGTCTTGTGCTATGCTAAAATTTAATCTTTGCCCTTGATCACTGACATATGTTATCCATCAATTCTTTTATCAGTCACAGCAATACTCTCATGATTGATGGATAATAAAAGTTTTACCATACTTATAATTAAATTCATTAACGTAAAATCATTCATTTCTTGAATATTTATTTATTTGATGGGTTGCAACAAGATTGCCTCTAAATATTTCAGTAGTTTTGTATTATCTTAATGCTATTGGCAAACTTTGAAGCTCTTTATTATTAGCAAATACTTTGTTCAGACAGAAAATGTTTAACAATTATCATAGGATGACGTCACAAACATAATGAAAATAATAATGCATACACACATGAAATATACATAGGCTAAAATTCTATAATTAGGTTTGTAGTGAAGGTTGGCATCAAACACAAATGATGTTGGCAGCAATGTGCTTTCAGTGTATAAAAAGTTATATAAACATGGAGGCAAGTGTTTATATTTAAATGGGAATTATATAAACATGGTTTATATAATTAACTAGTAATCTTCGCCTGCTGTGCTGGTCGATTTCTCCAAACAAACTTTGAATCAAACAAAAAACATTGGTGAATTTGATCTTTTATTTTAATTATCTAAGCGTTTTGCCCGCATTTTTCAGTTTCCCCAAAACAACTTAAATCGGCTCTAGACAAAATTTTTTTTTTAACAAAATTGTATTTTAAAATATATGTAAAATAAAGAGATATGAAGTGTATTTTAGAAACAAACGGAGAAAGAAAATTTAAATTATTTTAAGTTTTACAAATATTTTTATGAAAATGCAGGAAAGCCCTCAGATGCTCAGAGGGTCAAAGCAGTATGAACCTTTACCTGGAATGTTCTTTCTAACTACTAAAAACGATATGAACGCCATTACACTATTATATTTTCTAATGTGTCAGACAAAATTTGTGTTGTTAAGAACAAACTCTTTTCAGGGTGTCTATTCCAGATCAGCAACAAATTTCCCTGACATTTTCAGGTTTTCCATACCAATAAAGAAAAAAATCCAGGTATCAAGATTTTGTAATGTTACACACAAAAAATCTTAAAAGTTGTGAATTTGAGAGTGGAACTTTCAGAACTGATTCTAAAGCACACATTACTGAAGTGTTAAACCAATTTTTGCAAAATCTAGAAATTGGTGAACATTTTAGAGATACACACTTTTAGCAACAGATTCTATCCATTTTTTCAAATCAGGATGAAATTCTTTATCACATCAGTCACAGTTAAATACAGAATGCTTAGACATACAAATAATAAATCTTCAATAAATTAAGGCAACAAACATTCAGTTCCCAAACAAAGATAAGTAAGCAGAGTGAAACACCTTATCAATTCTACAACATTCAGTAGAAAGTTTCAGTGAAAGTGGAACTGGAAAATCTCCGAGATACAATAGAGGACTGAAAGGGGGTAGACAAAATGATTTGTACGAGAGGTTGAAATACTCTTTACAGTACTTATGAAGAGCAAAGTTTGATTTTAATGGCACTGCAATTTCAAATCCTTAGTTTTATAAGAAACATTTTTCTATTTTTTTCTTGAAAGTTTCAAAATTTTCTAACTTTTTCTCAGAATTTTCAAATTTTCCTGACTTTTCATCCAAAATGGTAAATTTCCCTGCTTTCCCAGGTAGATAGACACCCTGTCTTTTAGTGGATCATTTACTTTCTTCTTTAGTGATGCCAAGATGCAGGAAACGATTTTCAATGAAAGATTTTGGGATGTTTGACTTTTTACTTGAACAAATTTCAGATATCATTACTTTATGTTGGGATATCACTCTTTTTTGTAGGTTTTTAAAAATGTATTTTCTAAAGGATATTAATATAAAAAAATAATTTTTTTATTGTGCTTTACAAATTTATATTTTATTTATATTAAAATACTAGCTGCTTTTGGCAAGTAGTTTGGTATCTCTTAAATGTATGCTAAGCATTACATCATATTACTTTTATTCATAATTTACTTGTTCAATCCTTCGCCAAATCAGAAGTTTCTATTAGAGAAATCAAGAACTCTTTGAGATCATCACAGCATATTGTATACTTTGTTTTGTTATGTATTTTATCTATATTGATAATTACTGCTTAACTCACTTATGCATTTATGCTTCATGTCCGTTTGCTTATCAGTTACAATATGTTCGCAATGCAGAGATTTTTAATCCTACTAAGTTATCTTTGGTAATTTGGTCCACTGACAATTTTTGTATTTTAGCTAATACGATTTGGTGCAAGTGAAGTGGTTCTTGTGAAAAACTTTTAATGATATCCACAGTTACATTCAACCATATTGATGTTAATATATTTGGTACTTCTCCATTATCCTGTCTACCACTTTCCATTAAAAAAAAGATAAACTATCGCCAAGCCAAATTATCCCCAAATAAAAAATAAAAAAATGGAAGAATGTTGCCATTCTAAATTTTAACTATTCATCACAATATTTTTTCAATGCTTTTTCTCTTTTAATATCATGGCGTCTCTGTTTAAGACATAATTGTTATTTTAATAATTAATAAATCAGTAAAACATCATTAAAAGTGCAGATAAACGTCGAATTAAAAAACACTCGATGACATAACAAACACGTGTACCGCATCTCATGTGAAGCGAATGTGATGCCACAACCATGCATTTTTGGCGTTAAATCATATAGTCTGGCAATAATTTTTTTGTCTGAAAGTGGTCGACGGGATAATCGAGAAGTACCATATATTTTTTGTTTCATGCTAACCTTGCAGTAGACTCGATTATTGAAGATTAGAAAACCTACGAATGCACTGACTAGAGATCTGCACGGGCCGGGCCAAGGCCCGAAGCCCGTACTCGGCCCGGCCCGCGGGCCTATTTTTCTTCACGTCACTCGGGCCGGGCCATATTTCTTTCTGAAGGCTCGGGCCAGGCCGGGCCTAGTGATTACTCTTTACGGGCCGGGCCGGGCCTTACTTTTTTCCTGAAGGATAAGGCTGTGCCTTAAATTATTTTTTCCATACAGAGCCGGGACTGGTTTGATTCTTCCTAGTCTTCACGCCTCAAAATTTTTAGTCCTGGTTTTGAACCGTATGAAAATCATTGTCTCGGCATGCCTGGTCCGTTCGAAGGTCAGTAAAATAAGATCTGGCATAAAAATCTTTGCAAAACATGCATACATTTTTAAATCGCCGTTATTTTATAATTAAACATTAAAATTTATTCTTTTTAAGAATAGTAGATTTATACACTTATTAAAATATGGCTAAATTAAAATATAGTAAAACGTGTGAAAAAGAACCTGCTTATGACGGAATCCTGTCTTAAATAGAAAAATGTGTTGATCTATTAAAAATGAATGTACTAATACGTAAGAAAATAATATATAATACATTTACACCTGATAAGAAGGCAAATTGTCTATAACTAATTTTTTTTCTTCCCTATGCAATTCCATCTTAGAAGATTTAACTGTATAGCATTTTTTTGATTTTTAACACTTCAATAAATGGAATATGGATTAACAATACTGATGATAACTTAAACACATACATACAACAAATAGAGATGAGATTTATTAAAAAAATAAACATTCCAGCTTGCGGCACCTCTATAAAAATGAAGATTATAAACATGAAAAACAAAAAGGCTAAGATAGGAATTTTTGGTTAGATCTCCTCCTACGAGGCAAATTTTAACCAAATCGACGTAAAAATTATGTTTTGTAGAAATTCACTCGGGCCGAGATTTTAACTTTTTTCTGGGCCGGGCCGAACTTTTAACTTTTAAATCGGGCCGGGCCAAACCTTTAATTTCTGTATCGGGCCGGGCCAAATTTTTTTTTTTGTATGGGTCGGGCCGCGCCCGGGCCTGGAAATTTCGGCCCGTGCAGACCTCTAGCACTGACATGCTTTCATTAGAAAATTTATCATTATTCTCATCTAATCATCTTGGATAATGTGTCAATGTGTCTTGGTTTTAAGATTTTAGCTAATTTCACTTGAAAACTTATAGCTAAAATGTGAGGAACCTGATTATAGAATATTCATTCTAACATCCATATCAATGAACAGGATACATGTTATAAAATTATAATAATCATAAAGCGAACTGTCAGTTTCAGTACTTTAATAGTTTCTGCAAATTCTCTTTCTATAATACATAAGTTTTAACAGAGTAAAGACTAACAAACACAATATAGTAACAGTTGAAATAACAGTACAATATAATAACAATAAGACATCATTAAAACAAATCGTTCACTGTACACTTTAACTATCAGCATATCAAGCTAGCATTGCCTTGTCACACATAACTAAAATAAAATGTCGAAGCTAATGAATCTACCATGAGCGGCAGTATAAATGCATTTTCTCTAGAGTAGGGGTGCACAACCTTTTTCAGCGAAGGGCCACTTACAAAAATGACTGGGTTGTCGAGGGACACCATCAGTAGCACAGAGAGAATTTTGTTTCGAGGAAGTGTGGCGGAGAAGGGGATCTAAGTCTACAATCAGATTTTAAAAAACATTTTCGGAAGGGTAGTTTTAGCCCCCTAGGTTCCTTCCTTCCCAGTCAACATATTCAGTTCTGTTGGCAAGGATATATCAACAGTTTACGTTTGTATTTATACAAGAGATATAGTTAGGATTATTTTCAAAGAGTGAAAATACTCCTTGACTTTATTTGAAGGAGTAAATTTAGCTTTAAAGGTTGCCAGTGCCGAAAAAAAATTGTGCTTTCATGAATGAAGGTGGAGAGGAGGAGAAACATATATTATTCTAAATTGTACTTCTTAACATATTCAGTCATAAAATGTGGATATCAAGTAGAGGTGCACAACCTTTATAAGAGGAAGGCCAGTCACAAAAATGACTGGATTGTCGAGAGCCAACATCCGTAGTGTGGACAAAATTTGGTTTCGGAGAAGGAGGGGGAAGATCGGCCTAAAAGTTCATAAAAATGCTAATTTTAAAAGGAGGGTTCGCCCCCTATACTCAACCACCTCTTTAGTCAGCAAAACCCAATTCAGTTAGCAAGGATGGAAAAAACTTTTTTTTGCCAATATTGACAATATTCACAGTTTTTTTCCTAGTGATTAACGAATTTCACGATTTTTACGCGCCCGTTCGGCGAAAATTTACGATTTTTATGTTCCCGTTTGACAAAATTTGTGATTTATACGCACCTGATGGACAAAATTTGCTATTTTTTCACGCTCAATCAGCAAAACTTGCGATTTTTCACACTTGATTGGTGATATTTGTCAGGAAAATCACATGCCTCCAGAATATTTGTTGGTCTTATTGACTCAAGCAACACATAAAAACTACCATTCATTATCACTCATACACTCTTAGTATTCTTCATATTAAGTAATAAACATTAAAGTTTTACCTTTATTAAATATAAAATACACTTCATAAATATAATTTACTTTTGTAAATACATCGTTTTTACTTACCTTTTGCACTTTATTCTTTCCATAATTTGAGCTGCTTTCAGGAACAAATACTTTTTATTTAGTCCATCATTAAAAACTTAACTACAGAAACACAAACACATTTTTACTTCTAACGAGAACCGCACTACATCGTAAACATCGTAAGTACTTCTGAGGTAGTGCCTTTGCCACTCACTAGATGGCGGCACACGTAGGCCGTTCGGATTGGAAGACCGAACGTCGAATCAACAATGGCACGTGTATGCAAATTTCGGTGGATCGTTCTAGTAAAGTGGGTGTTTCTAGTGATTAGCCGACATTCTACCAGTATAAATAGTTGCTATATCTCTGCATAGGTGGTATATTGGAAATCGATTGATCAAGTTATCGGCGGTGTTCTTTCAATAGACATCGTCGTAGTATTAGAATATCTGGCTTGTTAATGTTATATAAAAGTAAACGATGATCGTTGTGGTTGATGGCGATAGTATTTAAAGTTCGAGCAGCTTGGTATAGTAAAGTATAAATATATTTTGTGTTTAATAAGTTTATCTTGTTCTGTTTACGTCTATCTGCTAAATATCCGTGTTCTGTGAAAAGTGAAAACGTTACTGTCTTCAAAACGAAACTGTTTAATATCAAGTTATTAGAATCAAGATGCTGTATTATAATATGTGAGTACTTTGAATAAATCTCCTGTGTTTGAATAACTTTTTGTCTTCATTGAATTCTATATATATTCTGCATTTCACTATTTAACTTTTATATGATAATCTATCTAAAACCAGCAAAAGCTTCTCACTACGCTATAACTAAAAGTTATACTCTGCTTACTTCGAAATAGACTGCCTACATTATTTAAACAATATTTGTGTTTTTTTGCACTTGTTTGGGGCAATTTGTGATTTTTCGCACCCGATCGATGAAATTTGCAAATTTTTCGCACCTGATTGCCGAAATTCGTGACTTTTACGCACCCGATCGACAAAATTCGCAATTTATACGTACCTGGTCGGTGAAATTTGTGATTTTTTACGCAGATCAACGAAATATACGATTTATACGCAACCGATTGACAAAATTTGTGATTTTATACGCACCTAATCGGAAAAATTCGCAATTTAGACACACTCGATCGACAAAATTTGTGATATTTACCGCCTAATCGGGAAAATTTGGCAAAATTCGGGATTTTTACGCAACCGATTGGCAAAATTGATCCACGGGCCACCAGTAATCCGATTGCGGGCCACTGGTTGTGCATCCCTACTCTAGAGAAAACAACCTATCTCACAGCTCCCCATCTCAAATGATCAAAGGTCACCTCTGGCATCTCGAAAGATCCAGGAACATAAAAACAGTGACAATCTGACAAAAACAGTGAGAACGCAGGTGAAGACAGATAAGCAGCACCATCTGTTTTCAGCCGCTGTAATCCCCTAGACTCACTAGACCGTACATAGAGATCCGTTGCCGTGAATTAAAAAATTTTGGTGCAAAAGAGAAAGTAAATATGCTTTGATGATTAATACAGCTGTGACTGTAAGTAAAAATAATGATATAATAAATAAGAAAAATTATATTCAAATACCAAAATGAAAGATAACCATAATATATAAGCAGGAATTTAATAGTACATAAACTGGAACATTAATAACTCAAAAATGGATAAACTGCAAAACTAAAAGTACTTAAGGAATTTAGGATAAGGATTAAATGGTTGAATTGAAGTGATAAGAGAACATTAGGTACTCATGTCAGGAGTATTTCCTAATATTTGTGCTTGTCATCTTAGTTAACTTTGGTGCAAAGTGATGTTTGCCTAATGGAAAAGTACCAAATAAACGTTTATTTAATCAATTAATGGTAGTATAAACTGCAAATATTTTGCCAAATCAAAATGCAAGCATATTCTGTGGTTTTAGTCAGGAATCTAGCAATTAGTGGTGATATAACTAGAAGATATGATAAAATTAGTGGAAGGAAATGTAAAAAAAAAAATTTAATGCACAATATCAAACACTTAAAAGGAAATTTCAACAAAAGAGGTCAAAACACTTTTCAATAGTTCATGAAAAGTGTTTTGACCTCTTCTTAATCTGTGATATAAGTTTTAAATGTTCTACTGCATTAAAGTTTTTAAATAACTGACTAGGATGAAATATAAAATAAAGCAAATAATTTTATTATAAGCAACTAATGTAACTAAAAAACAGAAAATCTACTGGCATTCAACAATACTAACCTGAGCTAAATATGATCCAAATCCAGAAGCAATTGTTTTAGCTTCAAAGGCAGTTCCAATTTTATCAACATATCCCAAGAAACTGTAAAAAATAGAATTTTAACATATGATTTTATCAAGACATATAATCCAAAAATAACTCTAGTAGAGTAAAAAATTATTGTAAGACATTAATTATATTCTTATGTATTTTAATATTTGTTATTTATTAAAGAAATATATTCAAAACACATTCTAAATAAATGGTTTCCTTGAAAATTACAGAAAACAAATTCATATAAGGTTTAGAACACTCACAGCTGAATGTGAGAAGAGGTTTATTCAAATTTAATTAAAAAATACAGACAACTTTGCTATTTCGTTCAGTCATTGATTTGTTATTTGTCAAGCTCAATGGATCGGGCTTGACTAATTATAATATGAAGTCTGCAATTGATTTAAAATGCAAAAATGTAGAATACAATAAAACAAAGCACACTTAAAAAAAAAAAAATATATATATATATATATATATATTCAAAAACATATCAGGGTGTCTATTCCAGATCAACAGTGAATTTCCCTGACTTTTCCATACCAATAAAAGAAAAATTCCAGGTATCGAGATTTTGTGATGTTGCACACAAAAAATCTTAAAAGTTGTCAATTTGAGAGAAACTTTCACAACCGATTCTGAGGCCCAAAATTACTGATTTGTTACATAATATTTTGCAAAATTTACAAATTGTTGAACATTTTACATGCTAAACATTTTGCAGATACACACTTTTAGCACCAGGTTCTATCCATTTTGTCAAATCAGGATGAAATTCTTTATCACATCAGTCCAATTAAATACAGATTGCTTTCAATGTTCAATAAATTAAGCTAACAAATGTTCAGTTCCAAAACAAAAATAAGCAAGCAGAGTGAAATACCTAATCAAAAATCAATCCTACAACATTCAGTAGAAAGTTTCAGTGAAACTAGAACTGAAAATCTCCGAGTTACAAAGAAGGACTGAAAGGGGGTAAACCAAATGGTTTGCAAGCAAGAGAGGTTGAAATACTCTTTACAGTACTTATGAAGAGCAAAGTTTGATTTTAATGACGTTGTAATTTCAAATCCTTAGTTTTATAAAGAACATTTCCCTTTCCCCCCACTCCCTCTCAGAATTTTCAAATTTCCCTGACTTTCCCCTGACATTTCCAGTCCATATAAATTTCTCTGACTTTTCCAGGTGGCTAGACACCCTGACATATGTAGTAAAATTTATGCAATTGAAAAAATAATTCATTACTACAATTGCGTTGCCTTTTTAACATTTGTATAAAATGAAGAAAGATATGTAACAGAGGAAAGTTTAGTGTAAGTTAGAACTTAGTGCCATGTTTACATTGCAAAAATCAGGAAAAACACGGAATATGTCCAACGAATAAAAATATGTAAAAGTTTTTTTTTTTTTAAATTTTTTTATACTACAGTGTTTAAAAGACTATCTGGCGAGTAGATTTATATAATTCAGTACAACTGTTAGGTGCCATTGATGTCTGATTTCCTCCTAGTTTCTAACCCTGGTAGGCAGAGTTGTATAATATAGATTGCACACGGAATATAGATTGCACACGGAAAATTTTCTGCAAAATTCAAAACTTTGCAAAACTTTTTTTTTTTTTTTTTTTTTTTTTTAAGATACTAAAAAATAAAAAAACATTCCCCAATTTTATGTACGATTTATTTATTGTTTGCACACAATTCAAAATTTAAAGATGCAAAACTTTGCTGTGACATTACAGACGCTTGTGAAAACATTAAGGATTGGGCTGTTTCTAAATGTATAGACAAAATATTTTATAAGAATTCAGCTCTTGCTATCATGGATTTTTAGCTTTATTATTTTTTTAACCAAAATATTTATTCTTTAATTAATATTAATTAATTTTAAATGGTAATTATCTTAATACTGTTTTTAATTAATATCATCAAAATAATATAAGACATAATTTTATTAAAAATTAATTTAATTTGCAGAAAGTTTTGACCCTATATTTATGTGTGCAGAAAGTTTTTGGTTTTATACAAGTCTGCTGGTAAGTGTAGTCTAAACCAAAATACTGAAAGTAGACCATAATGGTTGAAATTGGTAATTATTGGCAATAACTCTTAATACGTTAAGAAGCAAAATTTAGAATACTAATCAATTCTCCCCCTCCTCCGTGCATGAAAGCTAACTTTATTTTTATTTTCTTTGTCACACCAGCTCATTGACTGTTTTAAAAGAAGGGTAAAGTGGGAGAGAGATTAATTTTTCCTCAAGAATTTCTATATTATCTCTCTGGAACCACCCATAGGCACTACCATGCTGGTGTTTTTGTACTTTATAACACTATATTCATGCCTCCAAAATAAGTTGAGTATTTTCATATCTTAAAAATACAAACAAAATCTGATTTACACGTTTTTATCATAGGGAAATTGAATGTTTCTGGTACCTTTCAATGCAAAAATTTTTGAGATGGTCCCCTCATAGAAAAATGTATGAGGGTAATTTTTTTTCAAGCTCTGTTAGAGCTGCTAAATAGCCAGAGAATAACTAGAGGTAAAGGATAAGCGGTGGGCGACTGCTCAGCTCCCTAACTATAACCTCTGCTACTACCGACGCCAGCTCGCCGTTTTTGAGCTGAGCTGTAGGCCCCAAAGCAGAATATGCTTAAAAGTGCGACACACGTCACAGATCAACGGGCTTGTCTGCAGAACATGTCAAATTCTCAATTTCAACGAAATTTGTCATTCAGTTGTCAGAAAAAAAGTTTGTCAGTCGATCACCAGAAAGAGTACGAAATTCATCAGTCAAACATTAAAAAAAAAATCATGAAATTCTTCAATCGTTCATGTAAAAAGATTGGAAAATTCATCAGGCAATTGTGAAATTCTTCACCCAGTTGCAGAAAAAAATGCAAAATTCATCAATCAGTCGCTAATTACTGGCAAGAAAAAGCAGAAAATTTTGCCAATCGGTTGATAGAAAATATCTCAAAATTCGCCAATCGGTCGCGGGCAAAAAGCAAAATTCGGCAGGGAAATCTGGTAGTGAATCGCTAGGGAAGAAAATCTCAAAATTCTTCAATCAGTCATTGAAAAAACACAAAATTTGCCGATTGGTTGCGAGAAAAACTCGCAAAATTCATCGATCGGCTGTGAATTCATCAGTAGATTATGGAAAATAATCATGAAATTCTTCAGCCTATTGCGGAAAAAAAAAGGGAAATTCGTCAATCAGTCTCTGAAAAAACCTCGTGATTTTCGTCAATCAATCATGAGAAAAAGCCACAAAATTTGCCAATCGGTAGAAAAAAAGTCTCGAAATTCACCGATCAGTCTCGGATAAAAACATGCGAAATTAGACAGTGGATCGTCAGAAAAAATCCAGAATTCAGACATTCTCCAGGAGGGATTTCTACAGCTCTAGGGAAAGGAATTTGCAGGTCTAGGCCATCAATTAATAAGTATAAAATCCCAAATCATCAGTCAGGAAGGGAGGGAGTTACGTTTTTGATGCTCCAGAAGGGGCCTGCACCAGATTACATCCTGAATTCATTACAGATTTAAAAATCACTAGTGAATTTTAGATATAATTTTAGAAATAATACAAAGGCATTACAATTTTACAAATTATGTGAATGTGATGCCTGGAACCAAACAAGAGCCCTACATTAGGAACAGGGATAAGAAAATCAAAATCAGAAGAAATATTTTTTATTTGTTTTGTTTTTCCCTTTATGACTACAATTTCTGTTGTTTTTTGCTCAGGAAGAAGGGAGGTAGAAATTTCAGAGCATGCGGGATTTGTATGATTGATTTATTGACGCTACAAAGTAACAAAATGGGCAGAAAATGTCTTTAAAAATTAATTTTACAGATTTTAAACTTTGTGTGTTTGAAAGGGTGAGTGGAAATATTTGAAGGAGGGGTTACACAGAAAATTAGATGATTGTTTATTCAGTTTCCCCTAGGTTTAAAAAAAAGGCAGAGTGCTGCTGGTGAGAAAAGGGCACTTTTTTTATTCTTTTCAGATTTTTAAGGGCACTTTTTTTTTAATTGTTAGAGGTATTCTTTTGGTTTTTAAAGCCACTTTTGATATTTAAAAGTCAAAACACTCTTTTTAAGACAACATTGAGTCAGTTTTTTACTATGAAAGCAAATTTTTTAATGCAAGAAGGAAAAAGGGCACTTTTTTTACTGAGGGCAAAAAGGGTGCTAATTATTTTACTGGAGGGTCAAGAAAGGTGCTAATTATTTTATGAGGGGCAAGAAGGGTGCTATTTTGTAAACCAAAAGGCAGGCAGGATGCAGCACCCTTCTGAAACTGTCTGGGGGGAAACTCTGGTTTATTATTATAAAAAAGTAATAAATAGAGAAAATATTTAATAAAATGTAAAATATTTTAAACTTTGTGGGTTGGAAGGCAGGGAAAGGGGGAGAAACATTTTATTGGAGGAGGAGGGCGAGTATGAAGGTTCAATTAGATTATTTATCATGACTACAGAATTATGAATAGAGCAAGTAAAAATTTTAAAAAAAAGTTTCAAAGATTTTTAACTTTGTGTGTTTTATATTGGGGATAAAGGGGAAAGCAAAAACTTTGAGGAAGGGGAAGAATTTAGATGAGTAGTTATTTATTGTTATAATAAAGCAACAAATCAGACAAAGTTTTAAAATTTTTAAACTTTGTGAGCTAAGGGGTGGGTGTGAAGCAGATTTTTTTTTCAAGGTAAGGGGAGTTGATGTGATGATTGATCAACTATTTATCATTTTTAAAAATTAAAAGAATTTTAACAACTTTAAAATTTTGTGTGCCAGGAAAGTGGAGAGGGGGGGGGGACAAAGGGAGAAGCAGCAATTTTAGGTGGGAGGAGGATTTTAGATAATTGATCATTTATTGTTACAATGCAGTAACAAATAGTGCAAAAAAGTTTTAAAAAATTAAATATTTTGTACTTTGTGTACTGTGAGGAGGGGAATTTAGGTGGAATTTCTAAAACAGAAATCAGCTGAAATGCAAAAAAAAAAAAAATTCATTTTTGATTAAGAAATAATCAAATTAAAATTAAGGACTTTTTACAGATTTAGCATAAAAATAAGAACTTTTAAAGACCAAAAATTATTTTTGAAAAATTAAAGACCAAAAATTATTTTTGAAAAATTAAAGACCAAAAATTATTTTTGAAAAATTAAAGACTTTTAAAGATTGTACAAACCCTGGTTGAGTCACACATGAATTTTGAAAAACCGAGTAATTTTTTTTGGCAGTAAACATGTTAATATAAATGAATATGAAAATAAAACACTGGTGAAAAAAGAAAAAACAGAAAACTTACGGATCACCATCTTGCATACCAGCAATAGCAAAAACATTCCAGAGAGGATCACCCTGAGAACGCCTATATATATAGAAAATTTTGATAAAACAAACATGTATAGAAAAAAAAATTAAATTAAAATGTATGAAAGTTTTTATTTTTTTTACGGGGAAAAAAATTATTTAATTTACCTGTTATACAAAGTTCGAGTTAACCAGGAATGAAGAGATTTTGGCTTCAAACTAAATCCATCATTCAAGCTTTCATCATCAATCCTAAAATAGAGAAAAGATCAATTTAAAAAATTGAAAACTTTGTTTTATTTAATTTAAAAGTATATTAATTGAATGATTGTTAATCAGTCATGAGAGAGGTTTAAGTTAAGAGCCAATTTTCCAAATAAACTATTGGTCTTCTTTGTTATAGAAGATGCAATTGTAATAATTTTACAAAGTACATATATATGTACAAAAAAAGAACTTTATCTCTAATTTATTGTTTATACTATTAACCAATGAATTTACTTATTTGCAGTTTTTATCATTTTTTTGCTACTAATTATAATTTTATTATTTAAAACATAAGAAATGTAGATTAAGTTACTTATTATCATCTAATTAGAGGCTTGATAGTTTTGGAAATCTACAATTCTTAGTAGCGATTCAATATCTTAACACAAGAAAAAAAATAATAAATTTTTTATTTTAATTAAAAAAAGAATAATCATATTTTCTTAATATTTTTAATTATGATTTATTTATTGATCCTAATCTCTGCCCTTCAAGTCATGTACTATTAAACCTAAATTACTTATTTTTTTTTTTTTTTTTTTTACAATTAGATCTTCTTTGAATATATTTTCAAATTTATTATTTCATAATGTTTTCAAATTCTCATTTTACAAAATCTTAAATAAATAACATTGCTTTCTATGTTGTAGTTATAACACATCACTTAAGCAAAAAATTTGGAGACGGTATGAATAAAAAATTGTAATGGGTCATTAACGTTTGGTTTTCAGGGAGTCAGAATTTGAAAGGTCTAGCAGCTTTACCGGTGTTGCATTTATAAGAAAATAAATAAGAGATCATAATCTTAATAATTGTTAGAGTTCTTAGACATGATATAAGCACTACAATCAATATCTCTCTCCCCCTAATACATATATTTATGTCAGTAAGTAGTCAATGCAAAAGAAGTATTTTCTGTTGTATTTTGACGAGGTATGTTGAAAAGATATTATTTTAACCAAACTACAAAAGTTCAGTTACTTATATAATGTTAATACAATGATATATACAACACTTGCAGAAAAACACATAACTGAAATTCAGAAGACTTTAAAAAAAAAAGAATAACAATCAAAATAATGTGAACAAAAACTAATTTAACAGAAACAAATTGATGACTTTGAAAATACTTGAAACAAAAAATCCACAAATTTATTTAAACAAGTAGATTTACACAGTGTTGGCAAAAAACCAAAAAAACCGGTTTTTTTGGTTTAAACCAGGTTTTTTTTGTTTAAACCGGGTTTTTTTGTATCTTTTTTAATTATATATATGCACATCAGTAAATAAAATTTAACATTGACAAGAATGATTAATATTACAATAACAAAATATATATATATTCTGAAAACAGTTTAAACAAAATAAATAAACAATTGTTATTAATTATGTACAAATTCAAATCATTAAATTTTATTTAGAGCTGAGCTAACATCATTTACATTCAAATTCAAATTCAAAACAGTTATATATATACAAAAGTTTCCTATGTAATACATAGAACATGATCACTTGTGCCGTCAGGTTCTACAGTAATGGTGATAAGTTTTAAATAATTTTTAAAGATTACTTTTTAAAAAAGTTGAAGAAATAATTGCTGTTTTATATATACATATTTCCAAATGCAACCTGTAATTCATGTTTACCAAATGATTTAGCACACTTATAAAACATATTAATATGTTTATGTATTTCATATTGCATTCATAGAATGGATTCTGTATCTTAATGTTGATACTTAAAAGTTTTTAATAGTATTTAATTGCAAGATTTATATTAAATTCTTTAAAGACTTAATCTATTGCCTTCCTATATTTTTTCATTTTAATAAGCAACACTTAGTTGTGTTACATAAGAATATAAAGATATAATGTAGAATTTTACCTTGGTATGCTATACTAATTTTTTTTTAAATAAAAATAATGCAAAGAAAAGAAAGTGAGACTTACTTTTTTATTCAATTTAAAAAAAACAAATTGAATTTCAGTAAGAAAATTAAATTGAAATATATTTAAAAAATATATATAAAAGAAACATTTTAAAAACATGGAAATTGAATAAATTTTCAAAATTTTAAGAAAATGGAAGTACGACACATGCCTATAAAGATTCTATGTTAATAAACAGGATTATTAGGGTTTAATGTTTTAAACAAAAAAACAAGTTTTGCCGCTTTTTGTAAACCCAGTCTGTTGCGTAACTTTGATTGTACAACACCAAATGAAGAAAAAATTCTCTCTACATTTGCAGTAGTCGCTTTTGCAGTAAGAATCGTTTCAACTTCTTTCAACACACCATCATTGAACTTTTTGATTTCATTTTCTTGAATATGCCACCATTCTATAGCTGATACATCTTTACTAAAATCATTCTCAAAAAGATATCTTTGAAATGGAGAACTTTTGGCACAAAATTTTAGTATCAGAGATAATAAATTGTTTTTGGGAAATTTTGTTTTAGCATATTCCAATGCTTCTTTTTTTTCCTCCGATGACAATTCGAGATCAGCATCCTTGGCTCTTGGATATAACAGATAAGCAAGAAGATGGGCTGGTGTTATTGCCATTTTATAACGAGTATCTAGTTTTTTCTAGGGATGAACCGGATATTGATTTTGCCGGATATCGAATTTCGGATATCCGAAGCTGTTTGCCTTCCGGATATCGGATATCCGGCACTAGATATGCTGCTTTTAGTTATGGTGTATGCTTAATTATTTCTTTATATAATGCCATCTCAAAACAATAAATTACAAACATGTTTCACACATCATTAAAACATTTTAAATATATTGAAATATAATTTATAAAAACTATATCTCTTTAAATATATGTATATTAATAATGTTTCATAAAAAATGTAATTTAAACATTAAAATATTCTGTTTATTTGTACAATGCTGTCAGAAGTAAACAAATTTTAACCATAACACATTTATTAATATACCTATAATTGTAGAGTATTTTCTCAAATAAATACACTCTTTTAATTTAAGCATGAAATCTCTACTAATATGGTTGAAGAGTTATTTTCTTCAAATATAGGTTTAGCTGATGCTTTTTTTCTGTTTTAATTATTTAATAGTGTTTTACTTTAAGTCACATTTAGTTTTATTTTAAGGGTCTGGGTTTATTTTAAGGCTCTAAAAGTTGAATTACTTTTAGAGATTTATCAATAAAAAGAAAATTACTTTTAATTTTAAATATTTATAATGAAGTTATATTTTCCCTTGTAGTTTTATACAGGTATGAAACAGAATTTCAAGTTATGCATTAAAATTCCTTTATTAAAAACTAGCTGACCCACCCGGCATTGTCCGGGCTCATGATAATAACCTTAAACAGAACTCAAGTTTGAATGATTTTTTTTAAAGAAGCTGTACCAAGGGCCCCAAGAAGGAGATTAATATTCAAAATTAGTTGTAGCTGAGATAGGAGAAAATTTTTTGTCTTTCAAGGCACAAAAAAGTCAAGGGCTCCAGACCGGGAAGCAGGGTCCTAAGTAAGTGGAATGTAGAAATGAGGGAATAACTAAATAAACAAAAGGACCCCCCAAAATGAAGAAGATCGAATTAAAAAGGGGCACGTTATTAGCAATTTAGCGATAAAAACTTCAAGGGGCCTTGTACTTGGCCCCAGGAAGCTACGGTCATAACTGGAATGTAGAAATGGGAGAATAACTAAATGGAGAATTGAACCCTAGAAATAAAGAAGATCCGATAAACAAGGGGCAACTTATTAACAGTTTATGGCACAAAAACTTAAAGGGTGCCTGGGTCTTGTCTGGGAATTTTTTTTGTTGTTCATGTAGTCATAGTAGCTGGAAGTCCTAAGAAGTTGTTAGAAAAAAAAAAAGCTGGAAATCATGTGTCAAACATGACAAAATAAAATTTTAGAGAAATTCTTCGAAAATTGGGCCCTAGGAACCAATAAAATTATGAGGGTAGTGGGCCTAGAAAGAGGTGTCCAAGACTCACCTTTAAAGTTATCGTACATACTCGCGTATAAGCCGACTCCCAAATTCAAGATGAAAACCTGTTTAATTCAGGGTGGTTTTCTATGCCTTATTTCACCTCATTTATTTCTAAATAATTTAAGGCGTGAAGAAAACTACTGCAAAATATTGGTATTAAACCTGTTTTAATGTCGAATTTGGGGGTTGGCTTATACGCGACTATATACGGTATGCATTGAGAGGGTAACACAATTGGGGGGAGGGGTAAAAACGCATGGCATATAAGTTCAAGGGACCCCGGGTTCTAACTGGAATGTATAAATGGGGAATAACTAAATGAGAAAAAGCCCCAAAAACGAAGAAGATCGAATTCAAAGGAGGCAAGTTAGGGAACAAAAACTTCAACAGGACCCCCCCCCCCCCCATACCGGGCTCCAGCAGGCCAGGGTCTTAACTAGAATGTAGAAATGGGGGAATACAAAAATGGAGATAGGACCCCAAAAACGAAAAAGATTGGATAAAAAGGGGGCAAGTTATTAACAATTAAAGGCACAAAAACGTAAAGGGACTCAGGTCACAAAAAATTAAGTCTGATCCTCAGGTGCATCAGGACCTGCCGTAGACTATCCTCACCCAAATTTTCAAACTCCTATGTGCGGTAGATTTTGGTAGCCGTCACACACACAGAGAGCAAAACTTTCTTTTATTAGTAGATAATAAGTATAAAGTTTTTTTAAAATACAGGTTAAAAAATAAAAATAGGTCTGTTTAATTGTTTAATCTAAAAGTAAGAAAGAAAATTAATTAAGTCATACTTTAATAAACGACTTCATTATTTTATTTTACAATCTGACAGTAAAGGAACAATTTTCTAAAAGATGTAAACGTAAATTCTTAAATTTATTATAAAGAGTTCAAATATCTATATTAGGAAAGCTGACTATTCTCTAAACTTTTGAAAGTTAGAACCTTTTACTCGTGGATAAGGAACTTACAATTATATTTCATATTTTGCATTATAAACAAAAGTCACTTTTATCAAGGATGTTTGAATACAATTTGCCATCATATCCTATGCATATTATTGATAGAACTTATGTAATAGAGAACCGGATATCCGGCAGAGAAGTCGGATATCCGGTGATTGTGATTCGGATATCCGATAATATTTCGGATATTGAAAAATCAGCCGGATATCGGATATTTACCGGATATCCGTTGCATCCCTAGTTTTTTCATAATGTCTTTATTCAGTTTCAAATCTTCCATCTGTTTTTTTAAATTTTTAAAAAGAAAAACAGTTTCTCCAATTGTACAATTTTGGCTTTGTACTTTATCTAAAGCTACACTAATTGGCTTTAATTGTTGAAAATAGTCTTCAGCATTTCTTTTCAATGAAATGTTTGAAACTAGACTTTGGATATTTTTATCAATTTTGTCTTTATTATTTTCGCATATAGTTACAAGAACTGACCATGATTTCAGATAGCTGTCTAAAGCGTCAGCAAATGAGTTCCAGCGAACTTCACAAGGCATTATTAGTTTTGATGTACTTGCATCTTTTCTGAAGCACGCATTTGCATATTGGTTGTTTCTGAAGTATTTGATTACATGCAAAATTTGTTCTTTTACATTTGGATAACTTATATCATTTGCCAGTAAATTTAAAATATGGGCTGCACATCCATAAGTAATAATATTAAACTCTTCTTTTTCATCAAACATATCCCTCATTTTTCGGACATTTCCAGTATTGTCTGTCACTAATGCTTGTATTAAACATTGAAATTCCGATTGGCATTTATTAATGGTTGTAGTCGCAATATCATACAGATTTTCACTTGTATGAGCAATTCCCGATGTATCAATAGTGCCTGCTAAGTATGTATTCCCGTCTTTTGTTGTTAAAGTAACACAGATCACAGGTTCGTTGTGAATGTTTGACCATCCATCTAATCCTAATGTGACAACTTCATTTTTTAATATATTTGCACATTTTTCTTTTTCTTTGCTGTAAGTATGATCTAATAAATCCCCAGCAATTTGTTTTCTTGATGGTGGAGAATATTCTGGGCGGAAACTCTGAACCATTTTAATAAACTCAGGATGCTCTACAGTGCTAAATGCCGTATTTTTAGCATATATAAACCTAGCAACTTGTTCATCAAACATTTGCTTTTGAGATGGTGTTGATTTACTGACAAAAAAGTCCATAGTATCTCTTTTCCTTTTTAAAGAACCAATTTCACTTGTTGCTCTTTGTGTTATTGCTGAATCCAAAGAACTTGAAATACTGGATAGTGACACTGACACATCATCTACACAAAAATAAAAATAAGAATTGCTTAATGATACAGAACATATTACTTCAAAAATCATAATCATATAATTAACAATAATTCAATACAAAGACTTTTTAGGTGCGTTCGTAATTATATAAATACGTAGCACCTATAGTCGTCGTTTGGTCCGACCGTCCGCCTATCTGTCTGTCCGCATATAACAACGCAAAAACTACCCAACCAAATGGTTTGCAATTTAAAATATATTATCTTTGCAGAATTTTGTCGAGACATTTCAAATTTTATTAAAATCGATTCAAAACTTTAGGAGATATTAATAAAAATATTTATTAAGAAATTTGATTTTTTTTTTTTAAATCGGTGCTTTTTTGTTATAGGAGCTTCCGATGGATGTTAAATCGTCAAGCGACCGAGATACTTATTTTATGACAGAAATTAATTTGCAGACGATATAATTCATTTCACAGAATTAAAAATCATCAAGATCTGAATATTTATATAAGTAGCTGATACATATATATCTGAATATTTATATAACTAGTTAAGATATTTGTATGAACAGTGTCATAAAATATATACTTAACTAGCTGTTTAACCCGTTCTACGCACGGGATATCATGAATTTAATTCTAAAACGTGCATACGAACGCACCTCGTTTGTAACGTTTGACGTACAATTTCCAACTTGTTTTCTTTGTTTTACTGCAAAGTAAACATCTCTATCATATTGATATATTTATTTTTGATAATTTATTTAATACTCGAGATAAAATTACCATCTCTTTTATAATTTTGGATATTTATGATTGGTGAAAACTTAGTTAATCTCTAAGAGCCATGCATAAATTAAAAATTAACAATTTCATTTAATAACAGTTCTGATCACATAATTTGTTCTTAATAATATGATTAATTTGTAAAACTTTCAAACTTTTATCAAATGTAATTTTAAGATTATCAAAATAAAGTTCTCTAACAAAAAAATGTCTATTTAAAATTTTCTTGTTTTTTCCAAAATTTCATTACTTAGAATTACATAAATATTTTTTTTTCATAGAATATAACTTTCTAAAATCAAATAGCATATGCAAATTAAATAATAATATATGTGATTTTTATAATTTATCTTCTCAATCAAATAGCATTTCAAATAATAATGTAATTTTTTATAAGAGTTTAGAATCATCTGAATGAAGATATACATAATGTGTTCTCAATATGCATTACTTGTAATTTTACAGATAAATTAAAAATTTTGAATTTAACAAATATTTAACTTATTAACAAATTTTTAACAATTTTCTTTCAAAATTAAAAATAATAGCAGCAATAATAATGATAAAATAAGTACTTACCATTATCAACAGAATCAGAATGATGATGAGAATTATTACAAGTTTCAATGTGTTTCTTCATCCTAGCTTCATCCATACCTTCCATTTCTTTATTACAATTTTTGCATCTAGCTCTACAACCTTTCCTTTTATCATTTTTTACTTCATTAAAATATAACCAAACTAAATCTTTTCTTCTACCAAAATTAGACATTTTTTGTTCTCAAATGCTAACTCTTGGACCATTCATACACAGGTGCAACTATGATGCAACTGTGACTTATGCAGGTTGACTGCTGAAATGAGTTGAGCTGTTCAGTTAGAAGTAGAAGTTATTTGTACATCAAATAATTTGAAAACTTAATTATATAAGAAAAAATTCTAAAAAAAAATTAACAAAAAAACCAATTGGTTTTTTTCAGAAAAAAACCATTTGGTTTAAACCGTGCCAACCCTGGATTTACAACCCACAAACTTAGGTAGGTCTTTTTCTTAAAAGTGTGAGACATGAAATTAGACTATCCCTATCTACTTTTTGCAGTTGTTTAATGAAATGTATAACTAATAAACTTTCCACAATAGGCCAAATCTAATTGGTCCATATCTCTAGATGAGTTAAGATAAAATAACAATGAAATTTCACTCTACACCCCATCTCTGCCTATCATCTAATTAGAGGCTTGATAGTTAGCATTTATAGAGAAAATTGATAGTTAGCATTTACAAAGAAAACATAATAAAAAGATACAATAAATTTAGAAACAAAGTATTTTTTTTAGCAATTTTGTTAAGCTTCTCATGTCTTTTCAAGCTGTTAGATTAATCTGCAATGGCTAAAATAATCTCCAGTGCTGCTGCCATGCTGCACTGTTTCTGCTACTGGGTTTATGTAGTTTAAGTTTATACATAATAATTTTTACTCATTTCGTCAAACTCTTCATTTAAAGTTGATTATTATTTTTTAGGGAGGATAAGTTTAAATAGTTAAAAACGACTATCTTAAAAGGCAAAAACCTTATGGACAAATTGGAAGTTCCCAAATACATTGTTGTGGTTCATTTTTGGCTAGTTTTAATCTAATTTCAGTAGTTTTTTTTTTTTTTTTTTTGGGGCGGGGGGGGGGGGGGGGGGCGGCATTGCATGACAAGTCCTGCTAGTGAAATTACCAGAAAGAGTTAATATTAAAATACCTAAAATAATAAATAATTGGTGCTAAAATACTAGTTACCAACCACTGACAAATTTTACAGCGCATAGCATACTTACACAGACTGAGTGATGACAGATTGCAAATATTGGAAATCTGCAATATCCCCACCAGCACCAAGGAGAGTCTGATCATTAACCTTCATGACTCTTGGACAGTTTAAATAACGTGCCATAGATCCATAGGATCCTAAAGTGTCTGCAGCAACCATAACTCCATCGTTGTAAACTATTCCAAGTACAGATGCACCTGTAACTGTGGGATTCCTGGATCAAACAAAAAATAAATTACATTAATTAAACAATAAATTTTACTTATTACAGCAGAAACAAAAAATAAAACATGCATAGTGACTACATCCTGGACTACTGGATAAAGGAATTAAGGGTTAAATCTTAGAACAAGCGAGGCACTTGGCGGCGGCTAATTTCGCGAAGTGATAAATGAGTTTTTCTTGCTACTGGTTTGTTTCTTACGTTTCTTCCATGCCTACTGTGCTTTGTTTGGCACGGCTGGACTGCATGCGCTCTGGCTTAGGATGCAGTCTGGCCATGGGTCTGGAAATTGAGTTGGTTTTTGAGAGAATTAAATTGGATTGATTGGTTGGTTTATTGTAGTTTATTCTGGAAATTGGATTGGGTTTTGAGGAAATTAGATTGGATTAGTTGGTTTATTGTGTGTCGTATAGTTGGATTTGTTGAATTACGTTTGTGGAATGTGTTTTGTGAAGTTTAATGGTTTGACGTTTTGTCATATGCAGGTATCACATTCACTCAGGAAGAATTGAAGCAGGTTTTGGAGCAGGAAAGTGAGTTTTTGGAGCAACAAAAAACAACTTGTGGAGCAGGAAATAGAGTTTTTGGAGCAAGAAAATGAGTTTTTGGAGCAGCAAAAGCTCTTCTTTTGAAAATAAATTCAGTATCACCATTGTACCCAACACATATGTTGAAATCTCATACAGTACAAAATCTATACTCCGGACCTCAGCGATTCCAAATTTCGGATCATTTGCCATAAAAAACAAAGAAATGAACTAATTTAACCCCTCCCTTACTCCATGAAATATTTATATCAGGGATGCATTAGCAATACTAACTAGTATGGTGTGGCCATCACAAAATATTCTTCTATATAAATCAAATCGTCTGCAACAAAAATTAATTAAATGCCAATGTATTCGAGCTTGAGATATAGCTATCACAGAAATCATGAAAACAAAACATAGCAGCGACACTTGTCTGGCAGTATGCACCCAAAATTAATAAGGATCTATTTAAGTCAAGGTCAAACAGAGTCTAAAATTTCATGAAATTCTGTGCATTAGTTCTTGAGATATAGTTATTGCACTAATCGTGAAAAATGCAGCATAGCAATGCCCCCTGTCAGACAATTTAAACCAAAACCTAATCAGCATTTATTTATGTCAAAGTGTAAATCTGAATTTTGAAGAAATTCTCTGCATTAGTTCTTGAGTTATCAAGGAAATCATGAAAAATGCAGCATAGCAGCTCCACTTGTTGGACAGTTTACACCAAAACTTAATTAGCACAATTTATGTCAAAGTCTAACTGAATCTGAAGTTTGTTTAAATTACGTTGGCATTAAATCAAAAATTATTTTTTTCCATAACGACCAATTTTTTAAAAATACGACTGGTTAACAAAATTTGCAATTTTTTTCAGTCACTGATTGGCGAAATTCACAATTTTTTCTGTGATCGATTCACGAAATTCGCAGTTTACTTTCGTTACCGTTGGACAGAAATTGCAGTTTTATTTCAAGATCGAAAATCGCACTTTTATTTCGCAATCACCTTACAAAAATTGCAGTTTTATTTTGCGATCGTCTGATGAAAATCACAGGTTTTTTTCGAGGTCACTTGCTGATAATCGTAGTTTTATTTCTCCAATTTATGACAAAAATCTTGATTTTATTTTGCGACCCTCTCACGACAATCACGGTTTTATTTCTCGATCGTCTGATGAAAATTGCAGTTTTATTTCGCAGTCGTTTGACGGAAATCACGGTTTTATTTCACGATTGTTTGACGAAAATTACAGTTTTATTTCAAACTTGTTTGATGAAAATTACGGTTTTATTTCACGATTGCTTGATGAAAATTAAGGCTTTATTTCGTGAATGTTTGACGAAAATTGCGGTCTTATTTCGCGGTCACTTGTCGAAAATAGTTTTAAATCGAGGTCACTTGCCGAAAATCGAGGTTTTATTTTGCGGTCGTCAGATGAAAATTGCAGTTTTATTTAGCGATCATTTCACGAAAATCGTGGTATTATTTCTTGGTATGGTCACTTGCCGAAAATCATGGTTTTTACTTCGAGGTCGCTTGATGAAAATCGAGGTTTTACTTCAAGGTCATCTGACGAAAATTGCAGCTTATTTCGCAGAAATCACGGTTTTATTAAAGGATCGTTTGACGAAAATCGTGGTATTATTTCTGTCACTTGCCGAAAATAATGGTTTTACTTCGAGGTTGCTTGCCGAAAATCGAGGTTTTATTTCACGATCATTGACAAAAACTGCAGTTTTATTTCGCAGTTGTTTAACGAAAATCACGGTTTTATTTCGTGATCGTTTGACAAAAATAGCAGTCTTATTTCGCAGTCAATCACTGAAAATCGCAATCATATATCGTGGTTACTTGCCAAAAATCGAGGTTTTATTTCGTGATCATCTGACGAAAATTGCAGTTTCAATTTGCGATCGTTTGATGAAAATCGCAATATTATTTCTTGGTCATTTGCCAAAAATCATGATTTTACTTCAAGTTCGCTTGCCGAAAATTGAGGTTTTATTTTGTGAGAGTCCGATGAAAAATCGCCGTTTTTTTCTGTGATCACTTGACGAAAATCGTGATTTCAGATCGTGGATTTGATTTTTAAAGATTAAAAAAGGGGAAATCTGCCATTCGGCAGAAAAATGACATTTCTGGGAAGAAAATGGCGCAAAGAAATCCGATTTCACCGTAAAAAAGAAAAAACAAAATGCTCGTTTTGGAGCAAAAATAGTAAAAAAAAAATGCATTAGTAGCAGATATTTTCATTTGGAGCAGTTTGGTGCAATTGGAGCAGGTCTGTGACCCCTGCGTATGTCATAGAAGGGCAATTCCTGTGAAATATTAAATAAAAACGAAAGATGAGAAATAAAGGTAAGTGAATTTTTGTTGATTTTATTTAATAAGATTTATTTTATGCATTTTAGAGATTGCTGTAAACCGATTTTTGTGTGCACATATATAAAATACTGACCGCTGCTTGAATAAATTTCATGCATTCTAGAGATTGCTGCACAGCAAATTTCATGCATCCAGAGCCGTTTTTTCTTTTTTTTTTTGTTAATGAACGCGAAGCGTATATATATATAAATTACTAACCGCTGTTTGGATTAATTTCAATTTCTTGCATTCTAGAAATTGCTGCACAGCGAATGTTATGCATCCAGAGGGTTTTTTTTTTCGGTTAATGTATGCAGTAATGTATGTTCGGTAATGACTTCATTAAATTATGTGGGAATATTGAATGAAGCATTCCATCCTAGACTATTTTCTCACGCCTGGGAAAGGGATTTTCCCACGACCAAGTCAACGCCGCGGTGTCTGGGGGCTTAAAGGAAAATTGACGTGCAGAATTCGCACGGCGGGAAGTTGATGGATATGATTTTTCTGCAGAGACAAAGTACGAGGGTATTTCCCTGATTTTATGAGAAAACAGAAATTGGCAACAAGGCGCCAGGTAAGAACTGTGATTTCCCAATCAGAGAGGGTGAACGGACTGTATTGGGCTTTGAGAAACCGGTAAACGCCCAAACCCCCCTCCCCCTTTCCCTTCGGGGAGCTCCGAAGAAGAAGAGTTGGGAGTGAGGAGTTGGATGTTGGAGATCAACTGAGGAGGTCGGAGATTATCAGACCTGCCAAAGGTGGAGGGAGAATCATCTCCCGGAAAAGAGATAGGATTTTATCGGCCGGACACCTCGTCCGGAGATTTGAACATTGCTGAACACCAGCAAAAAGGAAGAAGAGACCCGAGACATCACGTCTCGTTTCTGAAATAGTTGTAGTTCACCGTCAGCGTGTTTGCAACTGGTGGGACACCCTGTCACCACTAAATTATCGAACTTTTCTTCGGAACTGGGACTTGCATTCCTGGAGCGGTATTTGGCAATTAGTTAATGAAATAGACGACGAATCAACTATATATTTTCTGTAAAACAAAAATGATTTCAGTGTAAATAATCAAAAGAAATAAATATATTTCTCTGGATTAAATATTCCACTTGCGTGTTTTGCTACCATTAGAGATTTTATAACACCAAGTAGGAATTCTTTATAGTGGTGGCAGCGGTAGATTTTGTCTAAAGATTAACTGGCCGTAACCAGGCTGAATTAGAAGCAAGTGCAACGAGAGTGGAATTAGCCGCAACCAGGCTAGATAAGAAGCAAGTGCAAGGAGAGTGGACTAGCCGTAACCAGGCTGAGTTAGAAGCAAGAGTGAAAGAGAGTTCCAATCACAGTTGATCCGGACGCCAGAGACGTACTCCAGTGACGGAAGTGGAATTTAAGAGCAGCAACCAGGCTGAATGAGGAGCAAGAGTGAAAGAGTGCTCGAAGCACCAGTTGAACTGGACGCCAGTGACAGACTCCAGTGACAAGAGTGCCGGATTTTTAGAACCCTACAGAGGTCGAAGTCAGACAGAAACAGAGTGCCGGATCTCAGACCCTGACAGAGTGTGACAGTAACCAAGGAGGTGATCTGAACTCAGGAGATTCCAGGTTAGAATTTTTATTTTGTTCATTTCAGAGGTCTTTTTGGTTTAAAAAAAAAAAAAAAAAAAAAAATCTTGGTCGGTAGTATATTATTGTTTATGTAAAATTGGTAATAATTTTGTTTAGTATTTGGATTGAGGCTATGAAACATATTTTTTTCTTTAGTTTCTCAAAATGAAAAAAATAATTAACATTAATTATTATGCAAATTAAGTGTAGGGGTATAATTCTGTAGAATTTTACAAATAATTCGTTTTGGAGTAATTGAAATTCTGGGTGAGTTAATATTACTAAATGCAAAAGGAATTTTGGCAGTGTATTAAGTGGAGCAGCTGTGTTAATGAAGTTAACGGAAAAAAAAAAAAGTTTACCTTCAGGTATATTTTATCGATAATTTATTTCTAATTTAGAGTGTTTAATTTGAAATAGTTCTGGGAATGTATATGAGAAAATACATTTGCATTTGGTTGAATAATGATAAAGGTATTTTATGTTATTATTGATATTGTATTTTTTGTAATGCTATTGTGAAATGATATATTGATTAAAATTGCTATATGGGAAAGTTTTTAAACGTTAGAGTTTAAGTTAAGAATTATTTTGTAGAATAATTGTAGATTGATCTATCAGTGAATATGTCTGTGTGGTCAGGGAAAAAAAAGTGCGATTTGAAAGAATTAGCAATTGAATTTGGCGCAACGATTGAAGAATCAGATAAAGTTTTCCAGATCATTCATAAACTGACTGAATCTCCAGGTTACGAAGAATCGCTAGCACTGGGACAGTTCGCGATCATAGAAAAAGAGAGATTGCAAAATGAAGCTGATGAAAAAGCGGAACGAGAAAAATTGAGAGCATTTGAGAGGGATGAAAAATCGAAAGCTCTGGAACGAGAACATGAATTGGCTAAATTAAAGATAGAAAGAGGATTAGATGAAGCTAGTTTAGCTTCGAGTCAAAGCGAGGGCGAATCAAAAATTGCGTTGAAATCAATTCTTCCAAAATTCGACCTGGAAAAATCCGAAATTTCTATTTATCTCAATTTATTTGAAAGGCAGGTACAAAAGGCCCAGATAAGCAAAAATCATTGGGTGACACAATTATTGGGACTGCTTCCTGCGGAATTAATTTTGAAAGAAAACGCAGAGCAAACGGACGATTTCGAATATGTGAAAAAGATATTGCTGGAAAGGTATCAGTTATCGCCCGAGGATTTCAGGCTTAAATTTGTTATGTCGAAAAAACCTGAAAATAAAAATTGGCGAGATTTTGTTTTCGATATTTCTAATTATTTTGACCAATGGCTAAGTGGGCTAGAAATAACGTCTTATGATCAACTCAGAGACCTTATTATTACGGATCAATTGAAACGTAAAGTGAATCCTGAAATTAAACATTTTATCGATTCGTGGAGTTCGATGAACACTCCTTTTGAGTTAACTAAGAAATTAGACGCTTGACTCAGCTAGAAAAAATTTGAGATCGCCAGGGTTTCCAAAATTCCAAAATGATGACAAATCGTTTGAGCGAAATAACGCGCCAGGAAAACCGAAACCTGATGGTAGGGCGGCAGAAATTAATTCGAATTGGAGGAATAAAGAGGTTGTTAAAAATAAAAATGAAGTATTCGATAAAAGAAGAGAGATTACCTGTTTTCTTTGCAAAAAAACAGGCCACTGCAGGTATTTATGTCCCGAATTAAAAGAGTTAGAGAGAACTGAGTCAGTTCATCATATGGCAGGCTTAGACAATTTAGAAGAGTCTTTCAAACCTTATATAAGTCAAGGGTTGATTAATGGGAAGGAAATGACTGTGTTACGCGATACAGGATCGAATATAGATGTTTGTAGTGCACATGATGTAACAGCGGATCAATATACAGGAGAAAATGTTTGGGTTAAACAAATAATAGATAATAGGTGTCGCCGATTACCTATTGCGGAAGTTGAAATAATATTAAATTCCGGTGAGAGAATGAGGGCGAAGGCAGCAGTGGTCGACAAAGATATAGATATGGATTATTACTTGTTAGGGAACAAAACCCATGAATTAATTCAGAAACAGAAATCTAAACCCCATTCTTTTAGAGCAATGCTCACAAGACAAAGCGCGCGTCTGAAAACCGAAACTAAAGGTATGCCGTTAGCGAGAGAGAGGGGAGATATTTCAAAAGGTCATTTGACAAGCAAGAAACGGGCGACGCAGATAGAAGTAACGGAGAATTTCGGACTTCAACCCAGCGGGACAAAAATAAGGGAATCGGGAGGTGAGGAAGATAAAGAAATTCTTCCACCCCCATTTGAAAAGGAAGATTCAGGGGTGAATTTAGCTCAGATTAGTAAGCTAGACTTGCAAACAGCTGTAGAGGCTAAAGTCACGGTGGACCTTATTAGCGAAAGCGTTGAGGATAAGACTTCCCATGTTGACAGGAAAAAAGGGTCAGTAGTCAGAACAATAACGGATAATGTTTGTTTAGGAAGAGATAAATTTGTTGTTCCGTTAAGTTCGAAGAGGGGAATTTTATCGTTGGGTCAGGACAGTGTAGTGGGGCAGTTAGGCATGAAAAGGTCTAGAGACGAAATATATAAGGATTATTTTTGGCTGAATGTTTTGGAGGGAAATGAAACATGCACCGAATCTAGCGACCCCTGCTTATGGTTAAGAAAGGGAAATGTTGAAGGGAAAGGAATTCTTTTGTCCAGTGGATATGTTGCGAGTATTATGACGCGTTGGTACACGGACACGGAGAGAACCGTACCCATTTTTGAAAGCCGAAATAAATATTTAGTGACAGCTCTCAGAATAGTATTTGAAAAATGGAAAAGAAACGAATATTCAGAAAGACTAGTGACGGATTACGGGTTGTATTTAACCGCCCATGATATGGAGTTAGCAAGCGAGTTACCTGTGAAGATTCTCTTCTATAGAACTTCACCGAAGCAAGCCGAAATTCTTATTGGCGAGATAAAAGGAGGATCAGATTTAGGCGAGGTAGTTGAAGGCGTGTTCAATGCTTATTCTCCGTTATGTTTGATAGAAACTGCGGGATGGGATCCCTTCTGTTGTTTAAAATACTCGAGGCCCGTCCAAAAAGGGAAAATAAATAGTGAAGGGCACCAGGCAAAATTTTCGAGCCGGATATTTACTCTACCTGAGTTAAAAATTGTTACGAGTGAAAAGAAATGTGCCGCGATAATTTATGTTATAATGAAATTAAGGCATCATTTGGATGACCACGATCCTTTAAGTTGGCTAAAAAATAATGATGGGTATAATCCCCGGTTGTTACGTTGGAATTTGATTTTGCAAAATTATCATTATTCAATCAAATACAAACCAGGGACCCAAATACCTCATGTTGATTGTTTAAGTAGAATTGACTAAGGAAGTTAAGGAGAAGAAGTGTATATATATTTTAAAATTCTTAACATTGTAATTTGAGTATAATCTAGTTTTAAATTTGAATTTGTTTTAGTAAATGTATTTATATATAAAATGTGCGACCAGGGTTAAGACCTCTGATTTGAATGAAGTAAGAGTCTGACTGGATCGCGACTAAGATTTTTCAGCCATGTGAAAAATCCCATCTGTGTGAGAGGGTGCTGTAATGACTTCATTAAATTATGTGGGAATATTGAATGAAGCATTCCATCCTAGACTATTTTCTCATGCCTGGGAAAGGGATTTTCCCACGACCAAGTCAACGCCGCGGTGTCTGGGGGCTTAAAGGAAAATTGACGTGCAGAATTCGGACGGCGGGAAGTTGATGGATATGATTTTTCTGCAGAGACAAAGTACGAGGGTATTTCCCTGATTTTATGAGAAGACAGAAATTGGCAACAAGGCGCCAGGTAAGAACTGTGATTTCCCAACCAGAGAGGGTGAACGGACTGTATTGGGCTTTGAGAAACCGGTAAACGCCCAAACCCCCCTCCCCCTTTCCCTTCGGGGAGCTCCGAAGAAGAAGAGTTGGGAGCGAGGAGTTGGATGTTGGAGATCAACTGAGGAGGTCGGAGATTATCAGACCTGCCAAAGGTGGAGAATCATCTCCCGGAAAAGAGATAGGATTTTATCGTCCGGAGATTTGAACATTGCTGAACACCAGCAAAAAGGAAGAAGAGACCCGAGACATCACGTCTCGTTTCTGAAATAGTTGTAGTTCACCGTCAGCGTGTTTGCAACTGGTGGGACACCCTGTCACCACTAAATTATCGAACTTTTCTTCGGAACTGGGACTTGCATTCCTGGAGCGGTATTTGGCAATTAGTTAATGAAATAGACGACGAATCAACTATATATTTTCTGTAAAACAAAAATGATTTCAGTGTAAATAATCAAAAGAAATAAATATATTTCTCTGGATTAAATATTCCACTTGCGTGTTTTGCTACCATTAGAAATTTTATAACACCAAGTAGGAATTCTTTATAATACATATATATAAGTTACCAACCGCTGCTTGAATGAGTTTTGTGAATTTGAACAATCAGAAATCTCGAGATGCTCCCCAATCATAATTTGGGCTTAGATGCTTTACATTGACACTAAAAAAAAAAAAAAAAAAAAAAATTTAATCGGTTAAAAAAAGAAAAAAAGTCGCCAAACTTTGGAGACTGTTTTTTCTTTTATGGCAACCCGGCTATTAAGCTTGTATTTAGTTACTGGTGTTGAAATTTGTTATTGTAATCCGTATTTGCGTGGATGTTAAGGGAAATGTTTGCACATGTCTGTATTACGTCATTGATGATGAAAAGTAGAGAAAACGTGATTGGTTGTAGAAGAATGTTCTATTGCATGTTATTGGTTGCAGAGTCGCGTATTATAGAACCATGTATGGAAGGGAAATAAATTTGCATAACTGTTAATGATTGGTTTTTAATTGTCATGTGAATTATTACGTATTGGTGGTTACAGTGGCAGTTAGAGAGAGCGATAGAATTTAATTTATCATTCTATTTTGTTTATCGAAATTGTTTTGACGTTTGTAGTTGCTGGTAGAAGTTGGAAAATGTCCGTGGCTATGGATACCATTTTTCGAGAGTACCAGGTAAGTTCTTATGAGGAAGCAGAAAGGCAAGTTCAGCACTTCAAAACTGAAAAAACGCGATGATTTTATCTAACAGTTTGTGTTAAATTAGAATTTGAATTACCGAATGGTTACTCTGATATAGTAGTGCTCTTTAAAAGATTGAAATGAGGTAATTTTATCTAAAGGTTTGTGCGAAATTACAAAACCAGTTATCGAACGATTATTCTGATTGTAGCAGTCCACTTTAGAGGAATGACGTAGGTAATGTATTTTCTGTTAAATTTCTGTTAAAAAATTTTTTTTTCGTTTATTTTGATATTTACTTTCTGATTTATTTAATACGTCATTATTTATAAATGTTGTGTTCGTCATGAAATTAGAAACTAAATAATCGAATGTTTACACTGATATAGTAGGGCACTTTAAAAGATTGAAATGACGTAATGATTTTAACTAAAAGCTTGTGTGAAATTAAAATTAGCATCAGCGAAGGATTACTGTAATATAGTAGTGCACTTTAAAAGATTGAAATGACGTAATTAACATTTTCCATTAAATTTATGTTGTAAAAAATGTATTTTTAGTTTATTTTAATTGTTGTGTAGAAATACGATTTTCGGTGTTTTCGAATACGTTATTTAATTTTTTCTGTTTCCAAAATAGCAACGGATAATAGTAGCTTGGCGCAGTCTTGGAAATCGCGCCATCCAAACAGTCGCCAATCTTTTGTTTACATTTTAGCGTCAGTGTAACACATCTGTTCCATAATTTGTGTGCTTTGTGACAGAGAATTTACTACTTACACAGTTCCTATGAGAATTTCTTTCACGAAGTAAACATTGATTTTATTCCATTTTGTGACAATTTACAAAGTTTAAGCAAGGAGGAAACAATGGCTAAAAATTTGTAAAAATAGAAAAATACAGAGGAAAATATTGCTAAAAATTTGTAAAAATCGAAAAATTGTTAAGAAAAACGGTACTTTTCGGTTAGCCGGGCGCCAGTGATATATGTACACATATAAATACATGGCTTAGATGCTTTACACTCACGCTAAAAAAAAAAAAAAAAATTATCGGTTAAAAAAAAGAAAAAAGTCGCCAAATTTAGGGGATTTTTTTCTTTAATGGCAACCTAGCCATTGTATTAAGTTATTCGTTTGGCGCAGTCTTGGAAATCGCGCCAAACAAACAGTCGCCAATCTTTTGTTTACATTTTAGCGTGATAGTAACACATCTGTTCCAAATACATATGTATATACATATATATGTATATATGTTCATACATATATGTATATTTATGGGTACGTATATATATGTATACGTAGATATGTGTATATATATACATGTATATATATCACTGGCGCCCGGCTAACCGAAAAGTACCAGAAAAACTTTGTAAATAGTCGTAAAACGAAATAAAATCGATGTTTACTTTGTGAAAAAGTTTGCTGTGAGAAGTGTGTACCTCCTAGTCTGCTGAAAGCATGCGTTTTGATTGGGTAGAATTTGTAGGTTGCCGATTTTTCGGTTGATGCGAGTAAAAAAAATAAAATAAATAATAATTGACAAATTAGGTGTCTCGCTTGTTCTAGGATTTTGCTGAATTAAGTCTCAACCTTGAGCTGTTTAAAATGATAGAATTGAACAGTATTACCATTAACAATGTTCACAATTCTCATGTAGAGAAAAATTTTACTCGCTTAGAATCATTTTCACTCATTGAGAAAATGTCAAGGGCAGAGTTGTATAATGTAGACGCATGCACGCACGGAAAATTTTCTGCAAAATTCGGAACTTTGCAAAAAAAATTTTCAGGAAAAAAAAAAATAAATACCAAAAAATTAAAAAAATTCCCCAATTTTATGTACGATTTAGTTACTGTTTGCACACAATTAAAAATTTAAAGATGCAAAACATTGTTGTGACATTACAGACGCTTGCGAAGAGGTTAAAATGTTAAGAATTGGGTTGTTTCTAAATGCATTGACAAAATAATTGATAAGAATTCAGCTCTTCCTATCATGGATTTTTAGCTTTATTATTTTTAACCAAAATAATTATTCTTTAATTAATATTAATTAATTAATTTTAAGTGGTTGTTATTTTAAACTACTGTTTTTAATTTATATCGTCAAAATACTACAACACGTAAATTTAATTAAACATTAAATTAATTTGCAGAAAGTTTTTGACTCAATATTTGTGCGCAGAGAGTTTTTGGTCTTATACAAGTCTGGTCAAGGGGTTGAAATTACTTATTAATATTTTTGAAGTATTTCACTATGATAAGAGATTTTACATTATGATGACAAAAAGTAGAATTTTTTTTTCTCAATGAAGGATCAATAAAATGAAAGATTTTTTCTCCCCGCTAAGCAAATATATTTTTGTCTATTTCGACAATTTTTTGTGTGTAAAAAAAAAAAATTAAACTATTGGCAGTATCCTAATTTTAAAACGCATGTGCACAGCTTGCACAGGGCAGGATTGTGCCTTGTAGAGTCATCTGAAACACATTGACAGAGTCCAATCTGCGATTTTTTTCTATAAATTCAAATGCTCTTAACTCTATCCAATGGTTGGAGTATCATAGTTGAGATTTTTCCAACAGAGCGAAAATATGCCGGGACCAGGACTCGAACCTGGGTACTTTGGTTTGCCGTACCAACGCTCTCCCTACTGAGCTATCCCGACGATATCCTGGATTGGCATATTTCACGAGTGAAATATGCCAGTCCAGGATATCGTCGGGATAGCTCAGTAAGGAGAGCGTTGTGGTCCCGGCATATTTTCGCTCTGTTGGAAAAATCTCAACTATGATACTCCAACCATTGGATATAATTTACCTAGTTGAATAATCTTTCCTCTATTCATTATGCTCTTAACTCATTATTTCAATTTCTATCACATTCCAAGAATTGAAAAAAAGCAAAAAAAAAGGTAGTACTTTTATGTTAGCCGGGTGCAGGTGATAAATCGCTAAATATTGTTCCGATCACCATCATTTGTATTGGTTTCATTTCATTGCCTTTCACTCATTTTAGTTAAAATACGAATAAATAAAAATAAATAAGAAGACAAGAAATAATATCATGAACCAAAACATTTTATTTCAACAGCATAGCCAATTATTCTTTCTCATTTACAGATGCTAACAATAACAGGTGTTTTTGGAAAGGAGAAAAAATGCTATTGGCGAGATTTGCAACTTGGCTAACATTAAAGAACCCCCCATTTTAAAAGAAAGGTTTTATATTTTAATAGTGTTGCAATGAAGGAAAGGAAAAAAAAAACCCTTTAACACAAATAGGGAAAGAATTGGCATTTTTAAGCATCTAGAAATATCTATGGAAATCCTGCGGTACAATATATGACATAAATTCACCAAAATTTAAACTTTATTTCCTGGGTAAAAGAATAATATAAAACTGCCATTTTAACACAACGCTATTTTAATTTAAACAAAAATGGAAGCATTATTTTCGGAGAAGACAGAAAAATATCTAAGTAGTGATTTCAACAGATTGTATTACACCGGATGGAATATGAAACAGGAACCGAACAGTATAATAATTACCATTTTACTAATATTTCTCCGATATATTAAGTTTGGTCGATAAGTTTATTGTTTTGAGGTATAAAAGTGATAAATTGTGTTTTAAACAAAGTATTAATTTAAAATGCAGAATTACACCAGCAGAAAATAAAAAAATAATATGAAAAGCCTAAAGCTTTAACTGCAGATCTGTATTTAAAAGGAACTTTTGAATAAACATATATATATATTTTTAGAATGATTTAAAAAGCTTACGCTGATCTTTTTCTTATAGGATCATTACAAGCAAAATTCCAGACAGAATAAGGGTTAAATGGTAGCATATTATCGACATCTTTGCAAAATAAATTAGAAGAGCAGCCTCCTTGAAATTCACGCGCCATGATGATGATGACAGAAAATATAAAATCCTGAAATGTAAACTAAAAACCACTATAAACTCGCTAATTTGAGTTGTATTATTACTTGACACTACTTGAGTCACAGTCATTATTGTGTGATTGTAAACATTACTATAAAGTACCTTTATTTAGCAGAGGTAGGTAGTTTCAAATGACGTCATAATTCAATCATTGGAGGTCAAATAACTATTCTATAACATTGATTCTGATTGGTAGATGAGACGATTGTAGGCGTGACTGGAGGTCAACAGGCCTGTTCTGATTGGCGGATGGAAAGGTTTTGATTTCAACTACCCTAGTTACAGCGCGCTGTACCCTAGTGATACAGTATTCAAGCTAGCCTGAAACTATCGTAAGCTAATACCTCGTTCAGATTGAATATTTAATATAACTTAGACCGCCATTTTTGTGGTGGTACACTCCGGAATTATAGAACCTGTTCTCAACGCTTTGTGGAACTCCCTTAAGCTGCGTTTTCACTGGTCAACCCAAGGTCTAACAGACCCAACTTTCGACCTAAACCAACATTTTAGGTCGTTAAGCTGCATTTTCTCTGGTCGAACCAAGGCCTAACCGACCCAAACCCAAGATTTTAGGTTGTTAGGAAGCGATTTTGAAGGTTTGATCTGTGCTCAATCCTAAGCCCATCTAATCCACCAAGCCCAGCCAATTAGAGAAAAGCTTTCTGATATACAGGGTGTTCTAGAAAGGACTCCCCAACTTTGAAATGACATAACTTCGAAACAGTGAGAGATAGAAATGTGAAACAAGTTGAATGTTAAACAGATAGGTCTAGAATTTGTTATACACGAATTTGAAAAAATAGTTCCAATATCGGATAATAGGTGGCAGCACAAGCAAATGGAACTTTAAATGGTACTCAGAAGTACAGAAATATCATTCGTGCGTCTGTTTCATTGCTGACAAGTGTAAAAAAGATGTATAGAATTAGAGAATAATTCGGAATTCAAGAATATCATGCTGTATTCCTTGGAACAACGAATTTTTATTGTATTTGAATACCATCGATTAAATTGAAGTCCGACGATGACAAAGCGAAGTTTTCAAAAACAATTTAATGTTAAATTACAATACTTTCTTCTATTATAGATAGAAGAAAGTAAAAAGGTCCAGACTTGAAAACAATTCGCAATTTATTCAACAAGTTTGAACGGACGGGCAGTGTGGCCGATGATTTAGGCGGAAATGTGGGATGCAGTCGATCAGTCATGACACCTGAAAATGTGCAAGTAGTCGAAGAAATTGTTAGACGTTGTCCTCGAAAATCCATAAGGCGAGTCACTGTTGAAGCAGGATTGTCAAACACCACTACGTACAGTATAATGCGAAAAGGCCTGAAGCTGTTTCCTTATAAAATTCAGTGCCATCAAGCGATCACAAATACAGCTCTACAACAAAGAGAAGTTTTTGAAAATGAGTTACTGCAGAAAATAAAATTGATGTAGGTCATGTATGGTTCACCGATGAGGCCCATTTTCATTTACAGGGATATGTGAACAAACAAAACGGGCGAATATGGGGCACTGAAAACCCGTTTGTGTGTCTTTCAAAACCACTGCACTCAGCAAAAATTACAGTGTGGGCAGGACTGTCCAGTAAAGGAATCATTGGGCTCTTTTTCAGGAGGGAAACGATAAACGCATCTCGATATATGGAAATTTTACAGCAGTTTATTGGAACATTTCAAGCTCTAGAGGATGCACCAGAGATTTCATGCTTTATGCAGGATGGGGCCCGACCGCACCGTACTACTGCAGTGTTTGAGTTCCTCTAGGAATACTTCAGTGAGAGAGTCATTGCTTTAAATTATCTCAAAGTGATAGGTATTGGTATGGATTGGCCACCATATTCCCCGGATCTGAATCCATGCGACTTCTTTTTGTGGGGTTACTTGAAGGACACCGTTTATTCTAAGAATCCCCAAACGTTGTAACAGCTTGAACAATTCATCTGTGAGGCTTGTGCATCCATTTGAATAGAAGTATTGCAACAAGTGATTTCGAACTTTACCTTTAGGTTGCGTCATGTTGTTGCTGAAAAAGGTAACCATATCGAAACCATTGTAATGTGATTTTTATCTCAGTTCAAACAGCTCACTTTCAGAAACTATTTCAAAGACACAGCTTTGTGATTGCAGCGCCCTCTCGTGTCCAATATTGGAACTATTTTTTTTAATTGATGTATAAAAAATTCCAGACCTATCTGTCTAACATTCAACTTGTTTCACATTTCTATCTCTCACTGTTTCGAAGTTATGTCATTTCAAATTTGGGGAGTCCTTTCTAGAACACCCTGTATAATGGCGGTGGATAAATGATATTTATTTTGGAAGTACTCTGATTTTCAAGAAGAAATTCAATTTTTTTGTGATTGAAGCAAAATGACAATAAAGAACTCCGGTCTAGTTTCTTTAAATAACTCATAAAAAAGAACTTTGTTCAAGAATAAGTTTAAATTCGATATATTTTTAAACTTTATTACGCTTTCTTACGTAATGCAGCTACTTTCAGTGCCTGATTTATGGCAGGGCATTCGGGGCATGGTCCCAGGGCCCCCGATTTTCCAGGACCTGTAAATGCTATGGAAGATTTTTAAATTATTAGCCAAAATCTGAAGTTTTAAACTATTAAAAAACAAAATTAATATGGATTTTTTTTTTTTTTCATGTAAAAATAACTTTTAAGGGCTACATCATTCACGCGAAAACGCCTGCTCGCTAATGTTAATCCTATGGGAGAAATTTTAAAAAATATCTCATTTGCATTTCAATATTTAAAAATAAATTTTACCATTGGATATTTAAAATTGACGAAAGATTGAAAAATCGTCAGCGAGATAGAACACTTAAGATTATGAGGATCTTATAAAAACTTTTACTGCTAAAAAATTGAGAAGAAACATCATTAAATATCACAAAATTATTAAAGCATCTGTGCCCAGGGCCCCCAAATTTGTAAATCAGTCGCTAGCTACTTATAAAATAAACACATACATTTACCCCCCCCCCCCCCCCCCAACTTCATAATATCAACTAAGAATTGGTTGTATTCACCTGATTTTAAAATTTAAAACCAAACCCTTATTTAAATTTAACTAAAATCCCTTTTCTTCTGATGATTTTGATGAAAAAAAAAAAAAAAAAAAAAAAAAGTAAAATTTATTCTTTATAAAGAACTGAATAATTAAAGAATTTTTTTTTTTTTTTTTTTTTTTTTTTTTTTTTTAGTTAAAAGGATTTAAAGTAATCGTTTCATTTTATGAAATTAGGAAATAACTAATAAAATGTATCATATTTATTATTTCTGATGTCAAAATCCCTTTTTCTAAGCAAATAAAAAACGATAAATGAGATACCATATGAAAAAAATTTGAACAGGTTTCTGACATATTATACTCACATTTCGTTAAAACATGTTTGATGAAAATTACATTTAATTAAAAATTAAATCAGCATTGTTTTCATAAATGAAATGAAAGGTTTTTCTCAAATAAGCGTTGCCACAAAAAAAACCGATTAAAATAAAAAATATATGTTCCAGTAAAGTTAAAGTGGGACAAAGTTGTTGCACACGTTTATATTATATTTATGATTACAAAGCAAAATTTAAATTCAAATGCTCAATTTATTTTTTTCTCCCATGTTTTTTCCAAGACAGATGATTTAACCTCTAATGCAGTTAAAATACAATTAATTACTTTTTTTTATTTTAATATACAGAAAATAATTCTTCGAACTAAGCTAATCAACTTTAGTTCCTTTTCTATATTTACAAAATATTCATATAAAAAAATGAACAAACAGTGTGCTGAAAAATTCAGTTTCACAATTTCACAGCAATAAAAAAAAAAAGAGAAGATTTCATATATTTTTATATAAATAAAATGAGCTAATCAACTTTAGTTCTTCTTCTATATTTAGACATAATTCATATAAAATAAATTCAACATTGTGCAGAAAAATTCAGTTTTGCTATTTCACATCAACAATTACTTAAAACAAATGATTAGATTATTTAAATATATTCCTTCTTCTATGGTCCAGACACGATATGAGAATGACAAAAGCGGAAATACCGGCAACCCATCATGTGGGGCGACGGTTAGTAGGAACGTCTATGCCAAGATAAAAGCCAAGTTTTCGCCAATATCAGGAGGGTTGAGAGCCATTCTGTTTGAACACTTTCCCATAACCCCCTTAACAATTGACAGGCGAAAACACCCTACATCTTCCTTCTAGTATATATTCCTTCTTCTATGGTGCCATATACACAGTCGTCAGTCGCGTCGCAAATATCGTAAATTTTCTTTTAAAGTAACATTCTAATACTAGAAAATAAAAATAAAATTCCTGTTTCCTCTTCTATTCATTCTCATCAAAATAACATTGAAATTACGTGAAATAGAATATGTAATTTTTTAGGGAAAAAGTTATATTTTTTCTATATGAGAATAACTAAAATTGACAGTTTCAGAAAAAATGAGCCCGAGACCGCCCGGGCCCGAAGGCTTGTATAAAAATCGAGCCCGAGCCCGTCTCATCTCTACTCCCTTCATGTTAAAATTATTCTGTATTCTCTAAGTGAGGACCAATGAATCTGAGAGTTATCAAATTTGTAATTAATATGTACTTGATCAACAAGAAAGCAACAGGTTTAAAATTATAAACATGATATATTAGATTTTGATTCTTTGATTGCTCTTCAGTCTCCCTTTTTTTTTTTTTTTGCTGTTATTAATTATGAATGTAGAAAAAAGAAGAAATTTAGTTCAAAGTTTTTGTTTATCTTTAGAAAAATTTAAAGAATTATATTGGAAATAAACATTTATAAAGCATGTAACTTGAAAAAAAAAAAAAAATGTTTAATAGCATGCCAAGCCTAAATAAACAAACTGGCACATTGGAAATAATGATTAAATTTTGTTTTAATGTTAAGGTATTCCAAATAATAATTTCCATTTTGACTAATTTAAGCACCTGCTTACATTGGACATGTGATCTCGTGATTTGTGTTTATAATTTTCAAAAAACTTTGCGAAAAACATTTTATTTATCATTTTGATCTTGAAGAAGTCGCTGTTAGAGAGCATGAAACATATGTATGCCAACTATATATTAAAGGTATTTTTAAGCCTTTTTGTGTGTTTTTATCACTTTAAGCAGCAATTACATTTTATATGTACAATAAACTTTGTATAATGCAGAAAGATTTTAAAGTCTTTCGGAACCAATTGAAATAGTTATACAGTTTCTAAGATAAAATATTCTCTATGATGGAACATTTTCTCGGTCCTGGTCGATTCAGTTTCAGACATAGTTTGCTGTATTTCATTTAGGTGGTAAAACATTTTCTACTTCATTTTACAAATAGTTCTATTTTATCAGTTATAAGATGATTGTTATATCCTGATAATTTATGTTATTCAGTCAGTTTAGGTTTCTACTATATTTTAGTTAAGAAAACAAAATTTAGTCAATATTTGAGCGATAATTTTTTTAAACTCATCTAGGTGGTAAAATTCATCAGTAGAGTAGTGCTGTGAACTTTCCAGTGTGAAAAAACAAATCCACTAATTTATCAATTTTTAATGATAATTAAATACCAGAGGGCCCGTGCGAAGATTTCGCACTTGAAATCTAATATTTTTTAGGTACTTCTCTATTATCCCGTCGACCACTTTTCATAACAAAAAACTATCGCCAAACTGTAAGATTAAACGCCAAAAATGCAGTCCCATTTACTTGATGTCAGAATCATTATGCGTGTTTGTTACGTCATCTAGTGGTTTTACATTCAACATTTGCGTGTATTTTTCATTATGTTTTACTGATTTAGTAGTTATTTTATTAATTAAAATAACAATTGTGTCCTTAAATTCTTATATTTTATTTATTTTTTTATATTCCAATGGCAACGTTCTCCCGTTTATTTGGCGATAGTTTTTTGTTATGAAAAGTGGTCGACGGGATAATAGAAAAGTATCATTTTTTATCAATATGTAATATTTATTAGATGCAGGTTTAAACTTCTAAAGAAAAAGCAAGGATAAAAATATCTGCAAACAACATTTAGTTGTTAGTCAAGCCAGAATATCATCTCATTTATTCCATCAAAGTTAGACTAAAAAACTGATCCAAGATTGCTAAAGGCACGCGCGCGAAAAAAAAAAATTAACAATCGTATTTTTATTTTGACTGTATTAGAGGATGACGTCATCCGCTTCGGGAAAACCATGGGACTTAGAAATATAAATCTAAACATTTCAATTTCAATTTCGCTTTTTAATCATAAGTATAAAATAAACCCGTGCGGTGTTTTTCATAATAATTGCTATGAGCATCATATAATGTGGTATTTTATTTTTTTGGCAACAATAATTTCAGGAAAATCATTCATTTCCTTTATGAAAGCAATGCCGATTTAATTTTTATTTTTCAGCAAATTTTAATCAAAAACATGTTTTAACGAATTGTTAAGTGGGCTATGTCAGAAGCCGGTTCTAAAACCTTTCATATGGTATCTCATTCATTGTTCTGCGTTTCATATTTTCTTAGAAAAAGGGATGTTGACAGGAGAAATAATATATAAGGATTGTTTTAATAATAGATTAAGAAACCATTTTATGATTTACTCATCAATATTTAAAAATTAAATTTTTTTGAGTGAGTCAATTTTAAATAAATATGTAACATATAAATATATTTTTTATGACATTTTTAATTTAATGAACAATATTTTGGAAAAGCCTGGAAATTATCATTATCTACTTCATATTGTCTATATTTTTGTAGTTATTAAACTGAATATTTTATAAAATATTTTTATCGTAATTTTTACTCCAACCAAACTTTTAAAATTTGAAATCTTCTCTCTTTTTAGAGCCAATTTTGTTGTTGTATCCTGGACAACTGTAGATATCAGTGTGATTGAATGAACTGGGTTCACCCAAATATTTCACGAGATACCACATGGGCAGAATCTCTGACTTAGATTGGCATCTCTCTCTCATTTACTGACCTCCAAGTGAGAGGACTCTTCACACCACTAATTTTTTGTGCAAGTCTGTAGCATTGACGTGACATTCGCAGGAGCCATCCTCTGAAGAATTCACCACATCTGATGCTGCGTAATTGCTGTGTTTTGGTGGAAACTACTGCTGCATTGTGGTATAGTTGAATAAATATTGCTTGCTGTGTATTGATGCATAATTTTAAACTGTATACACAAGCAATGTTTTTTCGACTGTAAAATGGAAAAAGCTGTGTTCACCAGCAACTAATCAAGCAGGGAGAAAGCTTTATCAAAAGTATGTGTTTATTGTTATTAAGTATGATTTACCACATTTTTGTTAATATTGCTTAAGATATTTATGATACTTAATAAAAAATGTTGCATTAAAATTTGTGGCATAACTCATGGAACTTCAGTCCGTGTTGTCCTTTGTTAAATCTGTTTAGGGGAATACTCAGAAAATCGCCATTCTGGCAGTCTGTAACTTCTATCCAGTGTATTTTATAATTTTCAAAAAATTAAATAAAATGTAACCAAACTTTTAATATGGTATTTCCTTGATATAGATAGTGGCAACCAAGATGTATCGCCAAGTTATATAACCTATATGACATTAAAATCATATTCAGATTTTATGATGTATATATAGTCATAAATACTATGTATATATATAGGATGTATTTAGGGATACATATATATAAGCTTGGCAAAATCATAACTACAACATGGTGTAATTGTAATTGAGAAAGCCACTGAAGTACCTTTTTAAAATTTTTGTCTTCTTAGATTTACACAATGTTTAGGAGAATGCACCCTCCCCCACAGAAAAAAAAAAATATACATAATTTTTTTAATGCCTAATATCTATTGTAATAATAAATCATGTACAGTGATTTATCATTAACAATATATTTAGTTAGATTATGTTAATATTTGAAATATATATTGATATGGCACACTTATCGTACAAAGCTAAAAAAATAATCAATTTAAGCTTGAAATTAAATAGGTGCTTTTGTCTGCAGAAAAAGAGAAAATTTTACTGCTAAGAAAAATTGCAAAGTCGCCAAATTTTGGCAATAAATGCATTTTCTGGTAAATTCTAGCAACCTTTTCCCCTCTGCTGGAGAAAAGATATTTTTCGTCGAGCTTGAATGAAACAAAAGTTGTACAGTGATGCCATCTGTCAAGTGACCTTAGCGTTATTTTGAATTTTATGAATTGTACCCTCAAGCATTCAAAGACGCTTGTTTATAATTTGAAATCATTAGATAATTTTGTTTTGGTGGATTTGAATTGCACCAGGTGGTCAAGATTCTTGAATATTTATTTTACATGAATTTTATAAGTGAATACCAGATATCTAGCAATCAAAACTTTTTCTCCACCAGACTGCCTTTTTAAAAGTTATTTGAGAGTATGTAAATATATATTATTTTTATAATTAACATAGTATTAGTAGTGCTTAATTTGTGACGAATCTCAGCTTCGGTGCTTCTTTATTTTCAGTGAATACTTAAATATTAGCCAGAGCTTATAAATATTGTGCACCAGAGCCTACCAGAACATTCGTGTATGTTGTATATTTTTGGTTGATAAAAAAAATTCTTAACGAGTAAGATTTTCTGAACATTTTCTTATATAAATGTTTTTACTATTTGTTCATTCATTAGAGTTTACCATATATATATATGCATAGCTGCCAACTAATCCTTATTTGTGTTACCTCTAAATCTGGATAGTAATATTGACCTTATTTAATTGCAAAATTCTGGGATTAAACCATGTCACGATTAGGCAAAGACTTCTATTTGAAAGCAGCGGTAACAAAAAAGTGAAATAGTTGACAGCTATTTATATGCATAGATATATTTAAAAAAAAAATTCTTTTACTAAAGAAAAAATGGGCTTTAAATTTTGCAAAAAAATGTGTGAAATACAAATATGCGGAAGGAGGGAGAGCTATGTAGGTTATTAGTGCTGCAGAATATTACGGCCCCAGTACTTTTTCTTTTAAATTAAGCCCTGTGTATTAGCATAGGGAGGGCAGAGCCCCTCTAACAAGGATATATTTTTTTAAATAAAAAATATAATCATACTAAACTTTTAAAACTTGATATATATATATATATATATATATTGTCCACCTTACTTATAAAATAATATATGATTTTTAAGGTATTTTTCCATTAGCCGCAGGTAATAAATCACCAAACATTATTTATAGTTACAACAACACAGAGTTCACTATGCACCAAACCACACTCACTAAAATATGCCAACAGGCTGTAAAACTGCAGCATAGAAATATTTTAAACACTAAAAGGTAGAAAATAAAATATAAAGAGAATAATTTTTTTAAATACGCTTTTATCAAATAATAGGTTAATGTTCAGTAAATTATAATTATATATTGAGAAAATAATTTAGAAATCCTGGATGCATAGTTTAAGAAAATGCTTTTATTACCTTTTCTGTTTTCTCAAAAAAGAAAGCAAAAATACTTTTTTAAAATAAATCCAGTAATTTGCACTTCTATCAAGTGCGGTCTTGTCAAAGTGGTGAATTTTCCATAGTTGGAGCCATGGCAAATTTATGTATTGTAACAGAAGTTTTTTGAAACAACATAAATATCAGTCCTAAAATTAAGCATGATTTTAATGATAAATATTGAATGCTTTTAAAAGAGTGGTTTTAGTTTAGTTAGGAAACGCGTAGCACAGTTTAAAATTCTCCTTCTGGAGTTTCTGTCAATAAACGGAAATGTGTTCGCAAACTTTTGAGCTGCTTTGTATGTGATCTACCGAATTTATACACACCAAGTAATAGACAAAAAGTGAGTTAAATTTAAAATCGCGTTCAGCAACTTAAAACGCACTTCCAGGAATTATTGTTAACAGACAGTAGAGAATTCTTTTGTATGTCCCTGTAAATGAACAATGACTGCTATACAGACAATATTCTGTAGTAAGCCTCTTGTAATGCACCTTAGTGATATATGTAAATTTCAATGCGTTTAAAATAGTGAAACATTATTTAATTAAACCGCAAACGATTTTTCTCCATAGACGTAATGTTACGGAATTCTTTTGAATGTCCCTGTAAAGTAACTATAAGTGCTATGCACACCCTATTCCATATTAAGCTTCTTGTAATGCACCTTCGTGATATATATCAATTACAATGTGTTTGAAATTGTGTAACATCATTAAAATAAACCACAAATGATTTTTCCTCATAGACTGTAATGTAACGGAATTCTTTTGAGTGTCCCTGTAAAAAAACTATAAGTGCTACATACTTCAGTTGAAATAGGGAACATGCTATAGATAACGACAATAACATATAAAAATTGCAAGGCAATCCGAGCATATTTACAGAAGTTAGAGCACGGGCAGACGACCATGGAGCCAGACAAACCGAAGTCATAAACACTTTTCAACTAGGTTAGAAAGTGTTAAAAAAGATGTACATTATTTAAGTGGACAATGCAATGGACAATCCCTGGGATCATTGCAATGCTTTCCATTTCAGTAGTGAGGTGACTAGAGAACATTTTAATTCCTGATGTCATAATGACCTCATTTCCCTACCAAATAATACTGTAAATGATGAACTGAGTTGTTTCTTAGTAGCCAAAATTTTGTCCAACTCATTAGAATATGTAATAGGATAATGGCATTCACATTGCTTTCAGCAATGGTAAAGGTCCATATTGTTTTAAAATATGTCAAATTCCCCCAATACATTTCGTCTGATTCGAGGTTCACCTGGAAAAGTTGACCAGCAGAGCAGCAAAGACTGCTAGTCTAATATTAATAACAAAGCAATAATAAACTATTTTAAAAGCACTGCGAAGTTTTTCCCCACCAAGCATACTTTTGCCATACTATGATCATACTTTTCTTTAAGCTTTCATATATATCTGTTGTTAATGTTATGTCATGATGGCTAGTTATTTATAATAAGATTAAAATGTGCTTTAAATTATTTCTTTACAAGATATACCTTTTGTTTTACATCCCCAAGTCTAAGGCAACATACGATATCAAAAATGACATTGCTTTGTGCGTTTCTTCGGTAAATAAATTACTGACTAGCATTTCAGAACTGGTTAAGAACAAATCACTGGTTAGTCGTCGTTCACAGCAGTTGCTCATGATAGTAATGTCATCATTCTTTAACAAATGGAATTTTGCATAAAGTTTTTTGTTTCTAGAAGTGGCAGCACACAGCATGTAGATTTGTTCACACTGCCAGTATAAAGATGAAACGAACATTTTGTTATTCGCTTTGCCTCTTGCTATGTATTCTTATTTGGTATCGTAGTCTTTGCTACACTTTTATATAGCTGCTTGCAGTTATGTATTTTTCATCATGCAGTTATGTGTTAGTTAAATTTTAGTTTACTTTTAAGTTGACCAGCAAAGTTCTGCTGGTATATTATTTCATCTGTGCAAATGTCTTTATTGTCATTAAAGATTATTCAGTGTGAATCTTCTGCCTATTTTATCAAGTCTTCCACATACTAGTGCATTCTTGTTTTTGTCTTAGTCTTCAACTGCATTTGACTTAGCTACATATTATGAAGTTCAGATTCAGAAAACAGAACAATCAGTGTTGAACTCTGACTTTTCTCTGGGATGGACTTCTGTGGCTACGGGGGAGGAGAGATGTACTTTTTAACAATAATTTATAAAATCTCAAATCTTCCGAGAGGAATGTCCCAGCCCCCAGGCCACCCCCTGAATTCAACACTGAGAACAATTAAACATCCCTTTTTGTATGCACATACAAAACGCACAATGATGAATGAGACTTCATTCAGGTTTTTGAACAGTCTTCTGTTGCTAAAGCTGCTATCAGACGTACTCTCCTATCATAGTCAATATCAGATATTTCCTCCGAAACACGTTTTTCAAGAGTAAAACTCTCGAAAACGGTCCGTGTGATAGACTGCCTTTCGTAACTTCATCAAGCGCTACCTCATGGCTGTTTGTATCCTCTACGATAGATATCAGCTCGAAATCCACCAATCAGAGCTCTCTAAAAATTCCAAGATGATTACCGTCAGTAAGTGAACATGTTATGTTTAGCGTGGTCGCAGATATTGAAACCAAAAATACAGAAGAATTAAGAAAAAAGCAATATCTTTGGTAACACAGGGACCAATTATACACGAAAAGAACTTAAAAATGTGCAGTTATTTTGAAATTAAAGAATTACGTATGCGCCGATTGTACCTTCGGAGTTCGTTATTTACCACTACCGATAAGAACTTTATTTACTAATTTAAAGTTATTTATTGCAATTATTTTATTTAAATTCCTTATATTATTTGTTATATGTTTTAATTTCACTGTCGTAGTCGCTTATGAATTTCTCAAATTTTATTTGTGTAACTACTTCTGCCACTGCATTTGGCGTTATTTAGTTCTTGTTACCAAATTATGTCACCAAAGATAAAAATGCAGAAAACATGTAAAAGTATTTTATTGCAATACAAATTATTCTAGCCTCTTTTTAGCCTGCAGCGTTCAGAGTCTAAATTTTGTAGGAGAGGGGACAGAAAATTTTCTTATACTTTTAGAAAAATAAAATTTAACAACTGAAAATTAAATCTAGCAGCTATTTATAGTAATAATTATAATATTTTCCCTTTTAATAACTTTCTTTTAAAACAATCTTTATAATCCGTTATAAATTTTAAAAAGATGCTTAATATACATATACTTTTTGTAATTGTAAACTTTTGAAAAAATAAATATCTGGTGTATTGCAGACCGTGCTAATGATATTAAAGAAAAAAAATAAGCTTCTTTGTTTAAAGGTAGTGTTTCTCAAACTTTTTAAACTCACAGGACAATTAAAGCGATAATTAAACCTGTGTGCCACACTTAAATCTAGAATTAAACATCCTTAGCATATTTAAATTAAGATGATGGAAAACCGAATGAAAGAAATATACATCTAATAGATCTCATCATACAAAAATTTCTTGAGAAACATTTTTACACTTGTTCAAATATTTCTATTTGGTTTTTTATTAACTACTGTCCAAGAAACTGTTGCAAAACTATTGTGAGCGGTCTCTGAAACAGCTTAATTGAAACATGAATAAAAGGCAAAATTAACTCAGAAGATACTATTTTTGTACTAAACATTATGTACAAAATATTTATAATCAAAATTCACCTATTCAGAAGTCTCTTGCGATAGTGCATGGGTTCCAAATAAAACAAAAATTCACTAGTGTCTGTAATTAAACTTAAAATTATAAGTTAAACTGTGAAAATTGAAAATAGCAGTGGTAAGAGACCGTTAACAGCAGTTAAAAATTGAACACATTTTATTAACCTTTCAAAGAAACGACTATTCACTAAAAATTTCCAGTTTAACTATAGATACTAGTGACACTTTGTTTCGTTTGGAGCTTTCGAAGTACCGCTAGAATCAGTTGAATGGTACATTTTAATTATAATAGGCCTGTATAAAAAGTTTAGTACATTAACAGTATCCTACAAGTTAATCGAGACTTTCATTCATATTTCAATAAAGCGATCGCATAGACCACTCACAGTAGTTAAGCGACAATTTTTGTCACAGCAGTTGAGGGTTAAGGGCCCTCAGACTCAGGGGTGAGAATGTCCTTTTCAGTCTATTTTTCCTTTTTAATTGTTGAATTTCAACCACCCTAAAATTTTGTCACCCCCCTCCTAGCGGTGTATAAATTTTAAACCTTTATATGTTTTTCAATATGTTAAGCAAATTGTGCTCTTTTTTAAAAATTTTGTATTAATAATAAATAACGCATATACCCCCCCCTCCCCTCACCCAGCTAAAATATTTCGCTTCCCTTAAAAAAAATTTTAAATTTATATATTTTTGAAAACAAAAATGAATTGTAACGTAAAACTTTCTTAACAGAAATAGATTTCTGGAAATTTCAAATATGCGAACCCAAATTTAAAGCTCATTCTGCCAAATAGTTTTTAAGTTATGATTAAAAAAACACTTGTCTTGTAATCTGTTTTGCAATGATCGAACATTTATTTAACATTAGGAGGTGCAAACATAAAACCTGCGTAATTTCTAAACTACTTTAACGAATGATTTTCAGTTTGATACACCGAAATTATAAAACCGAAACAGTAAAATTTACCAAAAAAATATGATGTCGAAATTAGGGTTTAGTGCTAAAAGTTTTAGAATATGTTACAATTGCTATACCTAACTCCCCCCCCCCCCCCCCCAAGCAAAATTTATGGACAGCATTATTATTAGATGTTATTACTAATCTATTGTTACTTGTGACATTTTTATACAGTGATTTGCGGCAGCGTTAGTAGAGGGTATAACTTTCCCCTCCAGGACTGTACACAATATGTATAAAAATAAGGATTGTGTTTTTGAAACGAAAAATATCAAAAACTCATTTAAACTTTCGAAAAATGATTAAAATCATCAAAACCAAGGAAGAAAACACTGCAAAAGAGAGGGAACTATGTCTAAATTCTATTACGTATTTCAATTTTACATTACATTCAATATGTAACATGAATTAAATTTAAAATATGTAAAATATATTCACTAAAAATGTCATAATAGTGATTTTGGCAAAAGGACCAAAACTTAATTTAAAATCTTTCTTTACGTTACAGATTTCGGCTCAGCGATAAAGTGCGGTTCCAATACATGTGACAAAAAAACTAGTTTTAATATACTATTTTTTTTCTAAATCACTTAAAACTAATAGTTGAGAATGCTTAATATTTACAGGTAATGAAAGGCGTAAAATGAAGATTCAATTTCTATGGACTCTATAATTTAGAATTATAATGTTATATTAGCAAGTGTATTGTTTTTATAATCTTGGAATTTTAAGTAAAATGATCATATTATTATATATATATAGAACAGACACGAAAAGAAACTGCAATGTATAAAATGTTAGTACACAATAATGCTTACTGTTTATCAATCGAGCTCTACATTAAATATTAAAACACCTGCTGCAATTACTCGCCAAATGTTACGCCCTCTCCTTACATTAGCAGATAACTTTCAGTATGGAAAATAACCCTAGTTGCAGCGTGAAAGTGTAGCTCCAAGCAAGCGAGAGGCAATAGCATATACTTCACATCGTATGGTAATCCGTGTGATATCAGCTTTATTGGTTTCATAAGCTTGAATACAAAATTGCCAGCCAACTATTTTATGCAGTGACCTATGGTCATACATACAGAGGAGAGTGTCACATGCACCTAGATTTTTAAATGAATTTGAAAGGGGAAAAAATCATGTGGTATATATGAAAAATACAGTAGTTTAACTTCTTATTTTTAATATTATTATTAGAATGACAGCAATCACTTGAACATTACCTTCATAAATAGGTGAAGATTTTTATTTTACTTCCTTTAAAAGTGAATCTCATGCTATACAAGCTAAAAAAAAAGATGATCATACATGCAGTATTATTATTGTGCAAGATACAAGTCTCGCATTTTTACTCTTGTATTAAATCATTGAAACCACTAAATTTGACTTACAATAATTTAAGGAGTATTTTGTTTATTTAAGGAGTTCTAAGTACTCCTTGGAAATTTTTTCATTACTAAAGAGTTTTTAAAGAGTCTGTATGCACTTTGTCAACTAAAATCATCACACTGGTTGAATTAATTACTTTTAAACTTTCTATATAAATGGATTATAACTGAAAAAATGACACAGGCTGCTTTTTATCTTATTTAAGCATGTAGATTTGCATTAAATTCAAAATTCTGTTATTTAAATGCAATATATATATATATATATATATATATATATATATATATATATATATATATTGCATTTAAATAACAGAATTTTGACAGAATATTAGAATATAGAGACAGAATATTAACAGAATATATATATATATATATTAATATGCTGTTGCCACATATTAGAAAGAAAGTGTTGAGTTTAATGTTATTATGGTGGCATTCAATTGATGTAATTTCCACTCATTTTTCTTTTTACAAGTACAAAATTATTCCACTATATGTTGAATAGAGTATTCACCGGAAAAATATATTTTTTTAAATGCTATTTCAATCTCTGTTAAAATAAAATAACAAGAACTTTAGTCTTAATGCGTACAAAATAAAAATGAGAGAAATACACTTTTGATGCAATTATTATAAAATACATTTTTGATGCAATTATCATATATATTATTTCTGATGCCAACACCTCTTTTTATATGCACATTGAATCAGGTATCATTCGAAACATTTTTTAATAGGCTTTTGACATAGTATACTCACATTTCGTTAAAACATGTTTGACAAAAAAAAAAAAAAAAAAAAAAAAAAAACGCAATTAATTAAAAATTAATAAATAAAAAAAAAAAAGTATCAGGAAATAATCTCAAATATTGCAGTTCAAAAGTCTAACATGGGTCTACTGGTTTTAGTACTTTAAAAATCAAATGTATGTTAAACCCTGATTGAAGATATCCTGTATACTACAAAAAATAGAATTTATTTACAATAATAATCCAACCATTACAATAAATATTGAAAATGATCCAGTTATAAAAAAGTCCTGTTAAAAATGATTTTCTCTTTTTCTATTAATTGGCTGAAGAGGCAATTTATACAAAGTGAATATAAAAATTTATACAATATTAAAAGAGCACATGAAATGAAAGAATGTCATCAGTTTTGAATAGATTATGAAACACGCAACTTGGATTTTACACGATTTTTAAGCTTGATAAGCTCTGCATGGCAATGATGCTGGAATCTGCAAAATATATAATGAAATCAATAAGTAAAATTGAAAGTAAAAAACATTAGATTATTAATTACTAAACTGTATAAAAATAAAATAAATATATTATAATTTGACCACACAGTACATCCATATCACTTAATTAAGAAGTTGGCCAGTTAATAGCCACGAAAATTAAAATATCAGATTGCACGAAACAATTGTGTAGATTATATGTTTATATGTGAACATTTTGCAACAGGCCAAATTCTGTTATAACCAACTTTTCTGATTTCCTAAGAGCAGGGATGAAAATAAATTGTTTTAAACATGATATATTTGTAAATGCAGAAACTTTCTATAAAAATAAATAAATAAAGTTTATATTTGAAAATAATAAATAAGGTTTTGGCCAAACAAAGTATATGAGACTGAGAATACAATTAGTATGCTATTCTATACAAATAAATTTATCAATATAGATATGTTCAAAACTGTTAATAAGATAGAAGACAAAATTCATTTTAAATATATTAGTAGCATAATATTGAATAACTTAGACATAAATATTTCTGGCTGTGAAGCATAATTCTTTAACCAGGTCTGAAATAGCATGAATGATTGCACAAATCAAATACAAAATAGGACAATCCAGCATAATGAAAAATGCTGAGTGAGATCCTTCCCCCTTAAATTTTATCCTAGGCATGTGATTTTTCGGCGAATTATTTATTTTTACCAGAATTTCGCAAAATCAAATCGTTTAATGAATTTCACAATTTTTTTATTTATATTTTTATTTTATTTGGGTCATAAAAATTTTGAGAATGTAAAACAACCATTCATGAGGAAAAAAAAAACAAAAAAACCCTCAAATTTTGAGAAAGGGTTGCAAGGGAAAAAAGTCAACTCAGTTATAGGAAAAAATCGTAAATTTCACCCATTGGTTTAAAAAAAAAAAAAAAAAAAGTCGTCAAATGATTACAGAAAAGAATTGTGATTTTTATCAAAAAATCACAGAATTAAATAGAGAATTTCATCAATTGGTCGCAGAAAAAAAATTGTGAATTTTGTGAATAAATTGTGAAAAAAATAAAATAAAAAATTGCTAAATTCATTCAACGGTTGTGGTAAGAAAAAAAAAAAAAAATCAATCTTGAATTTCATCAAATGATTGTGCAAAAAAAAAAAAAAAAAAAAAAAAAAACTTGGAACCTGGAAAAAATTGTGAAATTCAATCAGTCATGAAATTTGCAAATATTTTGTTCCATAGGTATAAGAAAATTTTCATTAATGATTTTCAGAATTCACTGTCACAGATGATCTAAAATTTGTACAACTCAGAAATCTGTGAAATTCTTGGTCACAGGGTGTGCAGATTTTTGCGAGTGTACTGTATAGTATGATTTAATATCATTGTATACATTACAATAAATATAATCAGTGCTGAATTCCGGAGGTGGCCCGAGGGGGGGGGGGGGAAGTAAAAAGTGCAATTTCCCCCCAGAGTCAAAGAAATCTCTCTCGGTAAAAAGTGTCTGAATTCAACACTGAATATAATGCAGAAAAAAAAAAAAAAAAAGAATTAAGAGCTATAATCCTAAATTGCCTCCTAAAATTTCAATTGCCCCCCCCCTCCCCCTTAAAATTCAGTCACCATTTCAAATCCTGGTTGAACATTTGATCTTCAGCCACTCAAACACTTGAAAGAAACTGAAATCCCCTAAAATCTGAACTAAAAGGGAGAATTCCCCAACATCCTTTTTAAAATTCAATCTCCATTTAAAATCCAAAGGTAAAAAGTGCAATTTCCCCCCCTGGAGTCAAAGAAATTTCTCCCGGTAAAAAGTGTCTGAATTCAACACTGAATATAATGTAGAAAAAAAAAAGAAAGAATTAAGAGCTATAATCCTAAATCGCCTCCTAAAATTTCAATTGAAAACTCTAACAGATGTTTTATATTTAATATAGTTTCTTAAACTGCCAATTAACTACACCCAAAAGCATTTTTGGTACCTTTGTATTGGTCACATATCAGTGGCCAATCGTGAAACATTTCACCATTTATAACAATTTATGTGATAATGATTCTTTAAGTATTTAAACACGTTGTTCGGTTACAAAGCTGTTAAATTCATGCTTTATTTGTTTTCTTGTAAAGTTTTAATTTCATTTAGAAATTTAGTTATGGAATATTACATGGTAAAAAACGAATGCTAAATTATTCATATTGTTTTAAGTACAAACATGTTAATATTCTGTAATTGGGCTGCACACAGATTTAAAAATATTGATGCTTGGAAATTATTTTAAAAGCCATAAAAAATCAGTATATATCTCAATTTACTCAACAAAATACATTTGAAAGTATATTTTTTTCCCTATTCAACAGTGAAAAATTGAAATTGTGCAATGTTTATAAGTTAAAAATATTGCAGTAATAGCAAAATTTATCGTTCAGGTTGTTGCCATCGTCAATATGACATAAGCATTACTCATGGATAGGTTTTTACTTTGTAATACAGATTTCAGTAACCTGTTTTTTATTATAACAGACTTAAATACAGTAGAGGACCTATTATCCGGAATTCCGAAATCCGGAAAAGAAAAATAATCAAAAATTTTCAAAATTTGTAGATTTTTACTAAAATTTTGTAATTTCTGAAATTTTTCAAAAAATTTATAATTTTTATTTTTCTATTTATTTTTTTCTTCAGTCCATTGTTTCAATGTGCAACCACTAAAATATGTTATTTAAATTTCGGGCGACCCCCCCCCCCCCCCCCCCCAAAAAAAAAATTAATTTATATTATGATTCGTTTTTTAAAAAATCGTTAGATATTTCGCCCCCTCCCCTTCACTCTGAAAGAATATTATGGCTACACAATTGTGCTTATATAAATACACATATGATAGGAGAGTCCCTGTTTATTCTCTTGTATCCTCCCTCAACTTCTCAGCCATTCCAGAATGGTCTATCTGCTCACGGTTTCTAAATTTTTCTGACAGAATTCGCGAAAACGGTTAAAAATCGTCGTGTAAAAAGTTTTCCTGCATAGTCAACAAAACCAGAACTCTTTGTTAACGTTCAAGAACTCTTTGTTAAAGAAAAGCAAAAGAAGTTAAAACAAACAAAATTGACTGATTTGTTTAAAAAGTAAGATATATTAAAAATATTGATCATTTTTAATGTAAATTATGTTATTAAAAAAAGCGTAAAAATTGTTGATTAAATAATACAAGTTGGCCGATTTTATTTTGTTGTTTATTCATTGTTACCATTGACTAGTGCAAGAATTTGTTTGATTAAAACAACGGGCAAATTTTTATTCATATCTTACATATGATTGTTTCAATTTTGATATTTTTGAAAAATACCGGTGGAATTTCGGTGAGGGGGGGGGGGGGGGGGGAGGGGCGAAATTATTTAGAGGAAATAAGAGTTATTAAAAATAATCTATCAAATTTTTTTATGTAAATTAGATAGCTGTAAAGAAAAAAAAAAGGGGAGAGCTTGTAGATAGAATATTAGATATACTATAGAATATTACACATTTTATTATTTTATTTATTCAATATTATTATTGAATAATGCAGGAATTTTCGTTTACACAATTTAAAAACATTTAAAACATAAGTCTTATTAACATTCTACATGGGATTGCTTTAATTTTGTTATTTTTATGTTTTTTAAAAATTCTGGATTTTTTTTTTTTTTTTTTTTTTTTTGGGTACGATTTTCAAAAGGATCCGAAATCCGGAAAATTCCAAAATCCGGAAAGCCCTTGGTCCCGAGGATTCCGGATAATAGGTCCTCTACTGTACATGCATTAGGTAAATTGTTAAGACAAGACCACAAAGTATAAATACAAGGAAAGCAAAAGAAAATATTAAATAAGGATGGAAATACCGAAAGCGATAGAAGAAAGTGGGTGGGTGTGGGTGTGTGTGTGTGTGTGTGGGGGGACATGTAAAGCCGGGGCCTCCGAGATGTCGCTGTGTGTCCTTCACCGGGCCTGCTACAAGTATTAGTGACGTCACAGTAGTGATCCACTTTGGTCAATGTATCGCAGCAGAAAGATGTAATAAAAAGAGCATTTCCGCTCTTATAATTTGTGATTACATAAATAATATTAAATTTCATAATCGTGAAATAAAAGGGAATCAATACACTTGTTTTATTAAAGGAAATTAAAAGTTTTAAATTAAAAAAAATGCTAAGATTAATAAATCAGATTGAACCCATTGACTTACCTTTTCCTAAACACATTATTTTACAATAAATATACGTACAAAAAATATAATAAATCTAACAAAAACTTTACAAAATCAATCCCATTCCTCCCTTTTACAACTACATACCATAATTTAACCACCAAAACACAATAAATGTCAATTTAAATAGAGAAATCGACATTTTTTAGCTATAGAGACCTTGGCACTTTTTTTTTAACGCTTTGGCGTAATCCGGGCTTCAGAAAGTTAGATATGTTTTTAAATTATATACACAATTATGAAAACAAATCTAATGAACTTTTATGTTTATTTATATATATAAAATTATTTATATATACAATTCTGTTCTACCTGCATATAAAAAGAGATATATGGCTTCTTTATATTAAATAAATTATATAAATATTGAAAAAAAAAAAAAATACTTATTTATATGAAACTACGAATAGGTTGCCAGAAAATACGTTGCCAACTTTCCTTCTCTCGCCATAAGCCTTTTTCGGTACTTTTCGGTTAGCCGGGCGCCAGTGATACATGTACATATATAAATATATATATATTAATTCATACATATATGTGTGTGTAGATATGTGTATATATATATATATATGTGTGTGTGTGTGTGTATATATATATATATCACTGGCGCCCGGCTAACCGAAAAGTACCCAATTTTCTATCTTAACTTTGTAACTGACTTGTAATATTTTAATAATTGTCTATTTATTGTACTTGGGTCTAGGACCTAATAACCACTCAAATTAACTTATCAAAAGTTTTATTTTCATAATATATTTGTACACTTAAGTTAGCTAAAATGTTAAATGGAACTACTTAGAACAACTAAGTTGTGTAAATCAGTTACTTTTAATTTTATAAACAAAGCACACTCACTTCTAACTAAATGTATCCAGATTTCATTCAATTTATTACAGTATTTCTTTCAAAATAATTTTTTAAACTGTTTGTCGTCTGCTTCTTTTTTTTTTCTAAAGATCATTTGACTCTTTTTGATTTGGAAGTACAAATTCATTCAAATATGCCGGAATATTTCCATTACAGTAGGATGGACATTCGTTGTTAGGGTTATTTTTTTTTTCTCAGCACAGCAAGTTCAATACCATCATATTAATTCTAGCTTCACGAATTATGAAACGTATATCAAAACATTTAATGCAGACCACTTCTGTTGAAATGTAAATAAAATTATCACAAGGTAATTTTCGTAGCTAAAATTTCTTCTTTTCATTATCAGTAGCGAATTTGAAGACTTAGATTAGAAACTAGGAGCACAACATTTTCTTCTCATTATTTTATAGATATAATCTACACTTTCTTTAATAATTATAATCAATAACTATTGATAGCATTATAATCTAAATACACTGAAAAATATTATTAATTACTATATAAAGCAATAAATAAAATCAAAATATTATCGTAAACAATCCGTACAAACGAACAAAGTACATGAAAAATTTTAAATTATTATGGATCACTGTTTTGACGTCAGCAGGTTGTGACGTCACTTGTAGCAGGCCCGGTGAAGGACACACAGCGACATCTCGGAGGCCCCGGTAAAGCCCCCCTTCCTCCAATGAAAAACCCTTAGTCCCTTTTTCATTTAGTATTTAATTATTTTAAATCATTTGAGAAGAATAAATTTTTTTTTTCTTTTTTCAAAATCTTGAGGGAAGAACAGTTAATTAAATTTGAAAATCCAGGGAGTGGCAATTGCCTTCCCCTCTCGCCCTTGTGGGTTCCCATGCTCTTCTTATAAAAGTTATAAAACAAAAATAATAATACTTACAGTTGTAATGGAACAGGTGAGGTGTTATCTTGTGAATTATTTTGTTCAGAATCTTTCACTCGAGGGTATAAATTGTGAATAAATGTCTCTAGATGTAAAACCAAGCTATGTATCTCCTTTGCAACAATTTGTGATATAGCTAAAAAACAAAAACAAAAAAAAAAAAAAAAAAAACATGAAAATAAAGTTTTAGCAAGATGATAACATAGCAAACACAAATTATGAGGGTAAAATACTGACAATCATGACTAAAGAACATTTTTATACAATTCTTGTTTTTTTTCCCCCAAAAGAGGTAAAAAAAAAAAATTAATTATTTTGGAAATAAAATTACAAACAAAACACAAAATAATCAACTTTTAACTGTTCATAAAGGCAAAACATAAAATAGTCTTTAATCATATATTTGTGAGTATTTTTATACTTACTTCTGTTTCTTGGTATGTGTTTGAAGAAACTCTTATACATTTAGTCAAGTTTGCAATAAAATAAAAAAGATTTTTATATAAATACTAGCGACCTGCTCCCGCTTCACATGGGGGCCCATTATGTTTTAAAATAACATATATGTTTTTGACCATGTGAAACTGTAAGCGACAAGATATTTTAATTTTTATAAATTTTTCTGATCCTGTTAGAAAGGTACATGGTACATTATCACCTAGAATCTGCAATGGTCACTAATTGCCGAAACACGAGTTGAGGCTTACTGTGTAGACTCAAAAAGTTTTTGGTGTCTGTTTGTTAGTCTGTCTGTTCCGCGATAATTGCCACAAAAAACATCCGATTAGCTTGTAATTAAGTAGGTATGTTGGTGAGTTACCCGGATTTAGCTCTATAGTTTTGGTTAAATTAGATTTATTTGTTTAGAAAATACAGAACATTTCCTATCATGTCATAATACTTTTCTATGAGAATTCAGCAGATTTTAAAATTTTATTTTTCACTGAAAGGAAAATGGCACACTTGAACAACTGATTTAAACGTAAAATTATGGATGCTAAATTTTCGTTACTTTATAAATTGATCCAATCTGTTTGAAAATTTGCCAATATTTTTATTAGAATTTTGAAATTAATTATTAAAATTATAGGTAAATTTTACGCAACAGTTCGAGAAATGTAAAACATTTTACTTTTTCATTTTTTACAAGATTTCTAATGTCCCCTGCATTCCAATGTGAATGAAGGTTGAAACAGTTGTTAAGATGTTGAACAGTTGACAGTAAAGGAAGTTACAAAGTTGGCGAAATTTGGTGGGAGAATTGACTTTCAATGTTACCAAAGCCAAAACATATGCTTTGTGCCAAATGAACTAATGTTGCCTATTTTGGCGATATTTGTGAAAATTTTGATGACTTTTGGTAACAAAAATTTTTTTTAAGAGGAATTGTCAAGAAATTCCCAATAGGAGCCTAGATAGATGGTTCAACCAATAACTCACAATACAACAGAAAGTTTGATTCTGGTAGTTCAGAGCAGTCTGCACTACATTTATTGTTACATTGAACACAAAGCTAATTTTAACAGAGCTGAGATGGTGCTGTTTGCTTTTTTTACCGGGCCTGCCACAAAAACCAAATTCACTTGTGTGACGTCACAAGCGAGATCCATACACTACTTAAAATTTTACACGTACTTTGTTCTGTCATATGGGATTGTTTACAATGGTATTTTCATATTATTTATTGTTTTATTTTGCAATTAATAATATTTTTCAGTGTATTTAGATTATAAGGCTATAAATAACTACAGATTATAACTGTTAAGGAAAGTGTATAGATTATATCTATAAAATAATGGAGATAAAATTTTGTGCTTCTGTTTTCAAATCTAACTACGATACTAAAAAGCAATATGCTACAGTCTTCATATTCCCAGCAGATAGTGAAAAGAGGAAATTGTAGATAAGAAAATTACATCGTAATTATTTTACTCCTATTTTAACAACACTGACCTGCATTAAACCAGGGATGCAGAAAATGTTTTTACTCCCAACATTTCCCCCAATCCATATGAAAATTTCCCCAAAATAAATTCTGTATTACCATAGGTATAGAAAATTTTGCAATATACAAGTTGCCTCTTTAAAAACCTATAGACTGAACTTGTAACATGTCTAGTTATTGAAGAGATGCTCATGATAAAGAAATTACAGCAGTGAATGCACCAATACATATATTTGAAGACTTAAATAACACAATTATTTGAAATTGAGAACATAAAATTGAAGTAAAAATGTCAGATTCAAGGAGCAGAGACTAGAGATGAGACGAGCTCAGCCCGAGCTCGATACAGGCTCGGGCTCAATTTTTATACCCGCCTTCGAGCCCGGGCAGGCTCGGGCTCAATCTTTTGGAAACTGACATTTTTATTTATTCTTATATAGGAAAAGTAAAAATAACTTTTTTTACCCTAAAATAATTACATATTCCATTTCCAGTCATTTTAATGTTATTTTGATAATAATAAATAGAAGAAGAAACAGATTTTTTTTTTTTTCTAGTGTTAGAATGCTATTTTAAAAAGAAAAGTTACGGTATTTGTGACGCGACTGACGACTGGGCTATATGGCGCCATTGAAAAAGGCTCAAATAATATTTGTTGCTAGATTTTCGTTTCTGACAGTAGGATATTTTTTAATTTGAACGTTTATTTTATTTATTTATTTATATATTTTTTTTAGATCTAAAGTGAAATTATTTTTTTTTCTTTAAGTCAATCAGCAATAGTTTAGGTTTGCAAATTTTTAGTCTTCTATTGTGTGTGAGTCATAATCGCTCGTTATATGAAAATAATGTTAATGATTTTATTTTTAATTATGAAATCTGTTCATGCTAAAGCTCTGCTCTGCACATTTACGAAGTCACTTTCATTAGTAAGTAGGTATAATTGTCATGTATTGTTATTCCAATAGAAAGCAATTGAACAGTGTTTTCACTTTTCCTACAAAAGCACAGGATCTTCCAGATAACGGTGTCAAATTTTTAATTTAAACTACTTTTCAGGAATACGAAATATTGCTTTAATTAAGGGATCAATTATAATTTACTTAAAAAAATCTTTTATAGGAAATAGAAAACGTTGTTCGATTCTTCGGCGTAGAAATAGTAATTTCTGCAACTTTCATGCATTTATTCATAAAAACGCACTTTGTTAATGTGTCCATCAGATTTGCTTGTTCGGAGAGAAAAATATGAATATCCTTTAAAGGAAGTATATTTTTATTTGATACCAAACTTTTCTTTTGATAAAATTGAATGTAAAGTTCAATAAAATTAATTATGTCCACAGGATTAACAGTTATTTTAAAGTACAGCGTTTTTTTAAAATGACATATTACTTTTAAAACAATTTTTAAATATTATGTAATTTTTTTTGGTACCGGGTTCGAACGGGCTCGGGCGGGCCAGGCTTCGAAAAGAGAGCCCGAACTCATCTCTAGCAGAGACCCCTTAAGAAATATACTTTTCATTCTGAAAAAAAATTACAAGCATAAGCAGATCAACAAAATATCATTGCATAAAACAATGTTTAATGCACTGTTAAAAATTTGCAGCAAACTGTCCAGTCTTTTGACCATTTTTATAGATAACAGTTACTTAATTCGTAATTTTAATGGATTCTGGCTAATGGGAACACTTCCTAATATATTGCCAAGTAAATAATAATTATTTACAAAAACTGTTGAATGACTGAATAGTTTGGTGCAGACTTTTAAGAGTATGACACTTCTAAAATTTTTGGAAGCTTTGAGAAATCTTATATGCTTCTAAATATATATAACTTGCATTTAAATTGTGGCACGTAGGACATTACATTTTATGCAAAGTGAGATTAATAAACAATGACTTGTAGAGCTGACGTTGAGGACCCTGATCTGCAGATTTACCAGTGTTTACCAGTGTATGATTATACTATAGAGTATCATACATACATTGAGTATCAAACATAAAAATTGTCATAATGATTTATGCCATTTTCTTTTTTTTTTTTTAAATTTTCCCACCATTTAGTTATTTAAAAATTGCTCTTCTTGGAAATTAAACTCTTCCAGATTTAATATTCATTTCTTCAAGGGAAACAAAATAAATAAAGGTTTAGCAGTTATCTAAAAATTAACAAAATCTAATTCTAACATAAATAAATTAAGATAATTAAAATGTTCAGTCATGAAATTGTTAGGAGTTTTCTTATTTAAAGAAAAAGAACCGTATTTGATCGTTTTTCTCACAAAAAAAAAATCTTGACATTAATCTTTTATTCACAACGCATTCTATTTAGATCACGCTAAAATTTAACTTAAATAACATAAATTAACTTCGTTTAGATACATTAGTTTTGATTAACCTAATATTTCCATCATTTCGCTTTACCATGGTTTAATGGCCATTTTGTATGGTCTATTATCATTAACACTAATTCCAAGAGGAATAATTTTTTCCATCAAATTTCACATTGTGTTACATTATATGAAGCATTGAGAACCAGAGTGAACCATCCTCGACAGCTGTGATTTTGAAATGTTTTTTGAATGTGTATTATATTTCAGTACTTTGTGCAACAAAACTGCGTAAAATGTTCAAAAAATGTAGTAGACATATGGATAATTATACATTCTTTAGAATTTGAAAAACCTTCTAAAATGCATTAATGGCCAAGTCGCAGGAAGCCATTTTCGGCGAAAGATTTCGGATGCTTGACTTTAAACTTGGGCGAACATCAGATATCAGTACTTTTTGCGGCTGAAAATTAAGGAGAACTTGGAACTTTTTTTTTTTTTTTTTTTTTTTTTTTTACAGAAAGTTTTTTGATAGGATATCACTACTTTTTGTAGGTTTTATTAAATGTATTTTTCAAAAGGATAAAAATATAATAAATATAAAATAATTTTAAAATTCTTTTATTATGCTTTACAAATCTAGATTTTATTTGTAGTTTACATCAAAATACTAGCCGCTTCAGGCAACCAGTTTAGTCTTCCTTAAACGTATGCTAAGCACTTCATCATATTACTTTTATTCATAACTAGACGAAGTACCCGGCGTTGTCCGAGATTTTAAGAATGTTTGTGTAGAAAAATCAATTTCAAAATTAAACATGTTGTATAGATAACTTCAAAATGTTAAAATATGCCAATATTTCCATAATTGTGTTTTTATCATAATTCAATACATTCCTCAAACTCATATGACATTATACTCACCTGCTGACATCACATCTACTTGCCTTCTCTATTACTCATATTGATACTATCTTTGAGTGATTCGCAAACATTTGAAAAAGTCTGTTAAACTTCCAGTATGAAGTTATATTAATTTTCTTTTTTAATTCCCTTATGACATCATATTAACTTGCTTTCTGTACTTACACGTATTCATACTTCTTGTATTCAGAAATGTTTGAAAATTTTCATTATATTACCAATATGACGTCATATTAATCTTTTTTACAATTGCTGAAACTTTTTATTTCAATTTCATTTTTCAAGTGGATATCTTTCAATAGAAAATTAATTATTGTAGAAAGAATTTTATTGCGGATTTTTAATTGTTGGCAACTGCTATAACGAAAAATGTTTAAATATATTAGGAAAAGGCGGAAAGAGTTCCATATCATCAGGGTTCCTACACAATTTTGGTAAAAAAATTCCCCGACTTTTTACAAAAATTTCCCTGACCTTTCTTAATAAAAAATTTGGTTTATATATTGCTGTGAAACGCTCCACAATGGACACCTCCTAGTTACAGGTAGTTGCTAATTTCCATAAAAATGCATTATTCTAATAGGAATGTAATTTCCCCTGTTCATTATGACCTAATTACATGGTATACAGGGGTTTCCGTGTTACTTCAGATTCATCATGTAAAATGCTATAGTTATAGCTCGGATGAATGAAATTAGCGCTGCAGTTTGCAGGCTTGTCCAACAAATAAGAGTGAGATATCCCAACCAGGATATCGTCGGGATAACTCAGTAGGGAGAGCGTTGGTACGGCAAACCAAAGTACCCAGGTTCGAGTCCTGACCCCGGCATATTTTCACTCTGTTGGAAAAATCTCAACTAGGATACTCCAACCATTGGATATTCACTTTCTTTTACAAAAACTCTTACATGGACACTTATTTTATAGTGCCTAATACTGGAAGAAATCTCTAAAATAAGGAGACTGTGTTGCCTGCAGCTAAACAAAAAGTGTATGTAGGTAAATTTTAACGTAATTTCCCCCACTTCTGCCAAAAGTTGGCATATTTTCTTCATTTTAAAGTTCCCCCCCCCTTTATAAACGTAAGTCTATTTAATTTATTAAAGTAAAATTAGTAATTTAATTTCTTTCCACTTACGTTTCCTTTTTCATAAATTCTTAAAGTTAAATCGCGCTGTGTTTACTATTTTACCACCTTTCCGCCAATCGAATGGTTGGTTGTCGCATGGAACGTCGCCTAAACGATCGTCACTGCAATTGACATAGATCGTAGCTCCATCTCCCTGCGCGGAGAAAATTTTCGTTAGCTAAGTAACAAGTGGGAGGACTTCACAAACTGTGAAGTCTTTCATCATCTATGCAATGAACCAATCAGAGACCGGCTTCCGCGATCTTAAAGTTTCGCTATTTTTTCTTGGCAACGTTTGTTCGCTCAGCTGGATAGTTTAAATACCCGCATGTTTTTCAAATGCGGTGTGCTTGTGTTTTGATTCTCATCGAATTTTAAAACATCATCTTTCAATATGATAGATGGAAGATAACATAATAAAACTTAACGTTAAAGCCTTCATATCGCGATATGATGTTGGATCATTATTGTTTTAAGGAAATGCACCCTCATTTCAAGGGATTAGAGGATAAATACCGAAGAGAAAAACACTTTGTAACTTCACTGTGATGCAACACGTTCAGAGAAAAATTTAGCAAAACTAAAAAAAAAAAAAAATTAGAAAGTAGAACAGACACTTCAAATTCACCCCGTAGCCCTCCCATCCCAAAAGATGGGTATTAAATAAGGCCAAAAAAAAAAAAAAAAAAAAAAAAATTCAAAACTCTACATGACAAAGAATTAAAATACAGGGCAACCATCGGGCCCATAACCTTGTTAGAATAAGTAATTACTAGTGTAATTACTAGTAATTTAAAAGAAGCAGATTAGAAAACGCAAATGGAGCGTATATGCTGGCGATTAGTTGCCTAATTTATGCATGAGAGAAAAGCTGAAAAATAAATTAGGTGAAATGTGTCATGAAATAAACACAACTGTTTTAAAAAAGTAACTTAACGTTTATTGAATAAAAAATAGAAATAAAAACTAAAAAGACAAATACAATTTCAACAAATTAAACAAATGAAAAATATACTTAATATGAACTGGAGCTTATTAAGAAACAATATTTTTCATAAAGGAAATTACTTTTATTTAAGTTCAATTTACTTTAAAAATTATCATTAATAAAACTTTATACTTTAAACCATTTATAACTTTAAACAATTTAACTTTAACTTGAAACTAAGATAATATAAACTTTATACATCTCTCCCTCTCTCAAATACGATCCAGTTTAAAAGATCGTTGATCTCCGTTTCTACTTAAATTCTGCCTTATGAAAAACTTCCGACATACCAGCAGTAACCGTCATTAGTATGCCGAAACTAACAAAGCTGACCAAACATGGCGAACCATACGGACCTTCATCTAAAGCTAGGGAACATGATGAATTCCGTAACACCAAGATTATCTGTCAGATTCTTTAAAGCGAGAAAACGAAACGAGAGACTTAAAATAGATGTTAAAACTTAAGAGGGAAGAAACGTAAACTAAAACTTTATTTAAAGAAACTTAAAGCATCAATTAAATAAATTTGTATCAATATAAAAGCAAACTTAAGAAAACTAAATAAACATAAACTTACTAAAACTTCAGCGTGTATTTCACCTCCTTCCTTAACACTATACAAAGATATGAACGCGACTTTCTGAAATCCATCTGATAATATTCAGAGGATGAATGATAAGTCGGTTTTAAAAATACAAGAAGAGGGAAAACGACGTTGATAAAACAAACTGAAACAACTGAACACTAAACTCAAACTGTTAAAAACTGAATGTGTTGCCTTATCAGTCAGGGTTCCGATGCCAAGTATCAACAGACCGCCATTTTCATTCCCCAGCTATCCAATTGTTTCAATGGCATAGCTTTATCCTCTTTGGAATAGAAAATGCTTAAAATGTCAAATGCACCTTTACTTAAACTTCATCCGGTCGTTCACACTATTAAACGTCTCATAAAGCGATATAGAAGTGCATACTCCGAGTCCCGTATAAAAATCTATCACCAATCATAATGTTTCCAAAGGACTCGGAGTGAGGTACAGTATGTGAAAACTGCTTGGCGACCTGCAGGCTTTTATAATATATGTAGTATATCAATTTTGAAAATCGAAAAATAAATTTTATATTTTTGTTATACCACTTTTATAAATATTTTTGCACGTGAAAGAACTGACAGAACGGATTTTCCCCCCCATCTATGCCATTCCCTTACGCTAGAATTACTGCAATATATCTAGTGTTGACTCTAAGCCATTTGTAGGCTTAAAGTTATATTTTTTGTGTTTTCCCAGCTCCTCATTTTATTTAATAACCACCACCACCATATAAAAGCTTGCTTCTATGTTTAGTTTAATTTATTTTCTAAGTATCTTATTTAGTTAATCATTTTTAATGTTTAAATTCAATAGTCTGGTACTTACAGCAAGTGTGCATGCTTGTTTACCTTTTTTCAGCATATGGTTGGGTGGTTGGTAGTGAAGTTAACTTTCTGTTACTTTTTAGTTAACCTTTTTCTGATTTGTTGTTTCTTCTGACATCATTCTGACACAGTGATGTCATTTTGTTCTAGTGGGTGTGTCTTGCATTTATTGAAAGTTATATTTACTAATTTGGCAACATTAAAATGCAGATTTTGTATTGTGTTTGAAGTATATATTTGGGAAGTTTGTAGTTTGACAAGTCAGTTCAACATGTGAGTAGCTTTTGCAAATAGGTCTTATTTTGAAGATGTTTTTTTACTTAGTGTTTTATTTAGTAGCAGGTGACTACTTGTTTTTTAGTGTATAAAATATTCAGTTAATATATGCAGTATAAATGAACTATGTTTGGACTTCAGAAATTATTGAGAGTTTGACTTATTATGTGCCTGTGATGATGTATTTTCTAAAAGATGTGTTTGCTACCTATAACCTACAGTTTTAATAAACTTTTTTTGTTTCCTTCAGAAAATGTTGCAATTATTTTAGCCTCCATCATGCACATAGTTATTTTAATTAAATGGTAAGCAGTGTGGCTCAAGATATTGTGGGGGAGGTGTTATCTAACCCTACAATGTGGTAGCAGAGCGTGGTTGGGCGCTCTGCTTACCTTTACTGCTTTACCTTTTATTTTGTGGTGCTGTATTTTGTGATAAAATGAGTAAGATAACTGAGCAGACTCTCTCTTTCCCTAAATTGGGTAATGATAATTGGAAGGCATGGAGGTTCAGCATGGATATGATGCTAATTAGCCAAGGCTTAGAAATTTATACTTCTGATAAAGAAAAAGGTAAAGCAAAAGCCGATGGAGGAAATATTGAAAATTTTGAGGAGTATATGAAGAAAAGTAAGAAGGCATTGGCATACATATGTTTAAGTTTGACTGAAGAGATCAAAAGTGTAGTTTTTAGTGCTGAATCATCTTTTGAGGCGTGGCAGTTATTAAAAAGTGCTTATGAACCTACGTCACGGGCAAGAGTTGCTCACCTTCGGAGAAAGTTCATAAATACAAAGTTTGAGGCCAGTGATACTATGAGTCAGTATATTGGAAAAGTTTTGGAAATAGTTAGAGATTTAGAGCAAACAGGAAAGAGTGTGCCTAAAGATGAAATTGCTTTTCAAATCTTAGAAAGTTTACCGCCATCTTATGAGACCCTAATATCTCGTCTTTATCAATTGGCTGATGATGAATTCACTGTGGAAGGTCTTCGACCATTTTTGCTTGCTGAATATGACCGTTTGCAAAATAAACAGATCGATGACCAAGATATATTCAAAAATCAAAATACAGCTCTAATGTCTTCTAGAAATTTTTCGACTGATACTATACCAAAGGTCCATCCTCCTAGTGCTGTGAATTCAACTGTGCAACAAGAAACCCGAAAGTGCTATCGGTGTGGTCAAGTTGGCCACTTAATCAAGAATTGTAGACATAGATCCCAAACCAGGAGATTAAATCAGTATAGACCAAGATTCAGATCAAGTTCAAGGAAATCCCAACTGCCTAATCAAGCTTTTTTCGCATCCGCCCTATTGTCTGATGGACCTGAACTTGAATTTATTTTGGATTCTGCAGCAACAGATCACTTCAGTTATGATCGATCTCTCTTCTACAATTTCAGAGAATTAGAAAGTCAAGCTGTTATAGCAAAAGGAATTGCTGACATTTGTGGTATAGGGGACATTGACTTACGAGTGAACTGTGGTACTGTAGTAAGAACTTTTACTTTTAAAAATGTGTATTATGTTCCTGATATGGTGAGAAATCTTGTGTCTGTTAGAAAATTAACTGATAAAAATTTTAAAGTAAAATTTGAGAAATGTAAAGCTATAATTTTTAATCCTGATAATTCTGAATTTTTAACAGTGCCTTTAGTAACTAAATTTTATTGTATTACTGCTAAATGTGTGTCTAATGAATCTTGTGTTTATGTTGTTAGAAATAGTAAGTTAAATAATTGTTCTAATGATTTAGTGCTATGGCATAGGCGTTTCAGTCATTTAAATGCTAAAGACTTGATAAAATTTTCAAAAACAAATTATGTGACTGGACTTAAAAATTTATCCGGTGAAATGGGGCCATGTGAAGTTTGTAATTTCGCAAAGAGTACTAGAGAATCTCATCATGTTATAGATGATATTAAGACAGGTGGCATTTTAGAGTTAGTGCACCTCGACATTTGGGGACCAGCTCCTGAACCTTCTTTAGGTGGGGCTAGGTTTTTCTTGAGTTTAGTTGATGATTTCTCTAGGTATGCACATGTATACATTCTTAAATATAAAAGTCAGGCATTTGATTATTTCAAGCATTATAAAGCTTTAGTTGAGAAGCAGACAGGTCATGTAATTAAAAGACTTCGTTCTGATTGGGGTAAAGAATTTGATTCTAATCAATTTGAGAAATTCTTAAAAGATGAGGGGATTAAACATGAGCACTCGAATACGTATTCGCCACAGATGAATGGCATCGCGGAAAGATACAACCGTACTTTAATGGAGGGAGTTAGAGCTATGTTAATTCAGGCAAATTTACCTAAAGAATTATGGGCTGAAATGGTTTGTACTGTAAATTACTTAAAAAATAGATACCCTCACACTAAATTGCATGGGAAAGCCCCTCTGAATGTTTGGAAAGGTGGAAATTTTTCGGTTAAGTACTTAAGAGTTATAGGAAGTACTGTTTTTGTTCATATTCCAAAAAGGTATCGTAATAAATTAGAGGCAAGATCTAAAAAGGGAATTTTAATTGGCTACGCCAGGAGCACGAGAGGTTATAGAGTATGGTTTCCAGGGACTAAAGAAGTGCAGGAAACTAAACATTTGAAAATCATTGAAAATGATTTTATTTCAGAACCAGTTAAAGACTCTAGCAATAGAATGGTTAAATTTAAAGTGCAAGATGACCCAGTTGAAAATACTTCTTTTTCAGATTGGAAGAGAATTGAAAAGGTTAGAGAGTCAGGTAGTTCTGCAGGTCGTGTAGATGTTTACTACTATCCAGAACCTGGTATTAGGTTAAGAAGTAAAAATGATGTGAAGGATTATTGTAAGAAAAAGGGTCTAGTTTTTAAATCTGAGGAATTTGATTTTAAACCACTTAAAACTAATTCAGATCCCTCCCAGCCTGAAGTTAAACTGAAAAGGGACTCTAATGCTAAACCTGTAATAGAAACTGATGAAGAGGACGTAGAATCTAGCCCAGAAGCACATTGTGCTGAGATAAAAATCCCAATTAGTTTTAGTGAGTCCCAAAATCTTCCTGAGAAACAAGAGTGGGTTAAAGCTATGAGTACTGAACTTAAAATATTAAAAGATAGGGAAGTGTATGACCTTGTAACCCGTCCTGAAAAGAGTAAAGTTCTTGGTACAAAATGGGTATATACACTGAAAAAGGATGTGTCAGGTAAAATTAAAAGTTTTAAAGCTAGGTTAGTAGCGAAGGGATTCCGACAAGTTGAGGGAATCGATTATTTTGACACATTTTCACCTGTCATAGCTTTTCCACTTGTTAGATTTTTCTTTATTGTACTTGTGGTTCTAAAAGGATGGTTTAGCCAGCATATTGACGTGAAAGGTGCATACTTATATGCAAAATTAAATGAACAAATTTATGTTGAGCAGCCAGATGGTTTCCGGGAAGTTGATGAAAAGTATGTATGGAAACTTAACAAGGCATTATATGGACTCCACCAGGCTGGCCGCGAATGGTTTAATGAATTAGACAAAACTTTTAAGGATTTAGGTTTTGATAAAGTATTGAATTGTAACTGCATATATGTTTATAAATTAAAAGTAGTAATTCTAGTTTATGTTGATGACTTAGCAATTTTTGCAGAGAATAAGGAAATATTAAACCAAGTAATTGAATTAATAAAGTCTAAATTTGAAATAAAAACTTTAGGTGAAATTAGAAATTTTCTAGGAGTTGAATTCGAGCAACGTGAGGGATCTTATGTACTGCATCAAACTAAATATATTGAAAGAATTGCAGAAATTTTTAATGTTCCTAGAATAAAATGCAAATTGCCGTTAACACCAGGAACAGTGTTAAACTTAACGAATGAGGGGGAACAAATAGATGTCCCTTACAGACAGTTGATAGGTTGCTTGTTGTTTTTAGCTTCTAGAAGTAGACCTGATATTCAATTTTCAGTTATTGCTTTATCTCAGTTTTCTAATAAGCCATCATGGGATCATTGGAAAAATTTGTGTCAGGTTTTGCAATATGTTATTGATACTAAAGAATTGAGTTTAAATCTATCTAGAATTTCAAATTGTAATATTAATGTCTATACTGATGCTACATGGGCTTCAGATTTAGTTGATCGTAAATCAGTTAGTGGTTTAGTAATTTTTGTAGACCAAGTACCTATTATATGGAACTCTTCTAAACAGAAATGTGTTGCCTTATCAAGTATGGAATCTGAATATGTTGCTTTATCAGACTCAGTCAAGGAACTGTGTTGGTTAACAAGAATAATTGATGACTTTTCGTTTTTGAACTTAAACTTAACTAAACCAACAATTCATTGTGACAATCAAAGTACTATAAGTTTTTCTAAAAACAATATAGAAAATACAAGAACCAAATATATTGATACACGTAGTTATTTTGTAAAGGAAAATATTGGAAATTTTGAACTTAAGTATGTATCTAGTAAATGTAATGTTGCTGATGTAATGACAAAAGCATTGTCAAGTGAGAAATTTTTCTATTTTAGAAAATGGTGGTTTGGCTAGGCAGAGGACCTGGAAAAAAGGGGGCATTTGTAGGCTTAAAGTTATATTTTTTGTGTTTTCCCAGCTCCTCATTTTATTTAATAACCACCACCACCATATAAAAGCTTGCTTCTATGTTTAGTTTAATTTATTTTCTAAGTATCTTATTTAGTTAATCATTTTTAATGTTTAAATTCAATAGTCTGGTACTTACAGCAAGTGTGCATGCTTGTTTACCTTTTTTCAGCATATGGTTGGGTGGTTGGTAGTGAAGTTAACTTTCTGTTACTTTTTAGTTAACCTTTTTCTGATTTGTTGTTTCTTCTGACATCATTCTGACAGTGATGTCATTTTGTTCTAGTGGGTGTGTCTTGCATTTATTGAAAGTTATATTTACTAATTTGGCAACATTAAAATGCAGATTTTGTATTGTGTTTGAAGTATATATTTGGGAAGTTTGTAGTTTGACAAGTCAGTTCAACATGTGAGTAGCTTTTGCAAATAGGTCTTATTTTGAAGATGTTTTTTTACTTAGTGTTTTATTTAGTAGCAGGTGACTACTTGTTTTTTAGTGTATAAAATATTCAGTTAATATATGCAGTATAAATGAACTATGTTTGGACTTCAGAAATTATTGAGAGTTTGACTTATTATGTGCCTGTGATGATGTATTTTCTAAAAGATGTGTTTGCTACCTATAACCTACAGTTTTAATAAACTTTTTTTGTTTCCTTCAGAAAATGTTGCAATTATTTTAGCCTCCATCATGCACATAGTTATTTTAATTAAATGGTAAGCAGTGTGGCTCAAGATATTGTGGGGGAGGTGTTATCTAACCCTACACCATTTTAGCAGGGCGCAGCGCCCGGCATTCCTTTTTATTTCTTTTATGCGCCCGGCGTCCCTTTTTATTTCTTTTATGCGCCCGGCGTCCCTTATTAATACTTCCTATGCATCCCGTGGCCTTTAAGAGAGTTTCACAGCACCCAATTGCTTTTCTTTATAATCAAATTCCGACATTTTCTTTCCTTCTATCAGCATTTGCACGAAAGCAAGTGTATGTTTTTCTGCCCAGTCCCATTTTCAGGGTTCATACAGAGTTGGGAAGAAAAAATCCAAGGAGTCCAAAAAATGTTAAGGATTTCTAATTTTTTGTTGTTGTTGTTTTTATGTGCTGCATCGTTATGTGGTATGCACACTCCAATTCTTAATGGCCAATTTGGAGAAAAAAACAAATTTTACTCTATTAGAATCTAATTGTTAGTGCTGGAATTGCACAGTATTCACAAAATATTGCTTACTGATTTCGTAAGTTTAAATACAAAATAGACAATCAACTTTTTTATGCAGCAACCAATGATCATATAAACAGAGATTAGTCAAACCTCAAACACTTATTATGTATATCACATACATGATACATCTTTAAAAAAATTTTAAAAGGTAAAAAAAAAAAAAAAAAAAAATGCTAAACGCAACATACAAGAAAAAATATAACAAGTTTTGAATTTATACTTTTAGAACAGCTGTAATCGATTTCGTTGAAGGTGAAACTTTGACGAAATTCACGTGTTTTTTGCGACCTTCTTGGGGAAATTCGCGATCTTCTGGGAGAAATTAGTGTTTTTTCACGATCTTTTGACGAAAACTGCGTGTTTTTAGCGATCTTTTGACGAAATTTGCGTGCTTTCTGCGATCTTTTGAGAAAATTTTCATGTTTTTTGCGATCTTTTGAGAAAATTCACATGTTTTTTGTGATCTTTTGAGGAAATTCGTGTCTTTTTTCACGATCTTCTGGGGGAAATTCGCGATCTTCTGAGGGAAATTCGCATCTTTTTTCGCGATCTTTTAATGGAATTCGTGTTTTATTTCGATCGTTTGATCTAGATCTTTTGATGAAAAGTGAATGTTTTTCGCGATCCTTTGACGAAGTTGGCGTGTTTTTCGCGATTATTTTAGGAAATTTTTGTGTTTTTTCGATCTTTCGAGGAAATTCGCGTGTTTTTTGTGATCTTTCGAGGAAATTCACATTTTTCGTGATCTTTTGAGGAAATTCGTGTGTTTTTCGCTATATTCTGGGAGAAATTAGTCCCCCCCCCCCCCCATGATCTTCTGGGGGTAAATTTGCAATCTTCTGGAAGACATTCGCGTTTTTTCGCGATCTTTTGATGGAAATCGCGTTTTATTTCAATCGTTCGACGAAACTGACGTTTTTTCGCGATCTTTTGATGGAAACCACGTGTTTTGCGATCTTTTGAGGAAATTCGCGTTTTTTTTCACGATCTTTTGAGGGAATTCACATTTTATTTCTATCGTTTGACGAAATTGACTTTTTTTTCGCGATCTTTTGATGGAAACCGCATGTTTTTCCTGATCCTTTGACAAAATTTACGTGTTTTTCACAATCCTTTAACGAAATTTACGTGTTTTTTGCACTTTTTTGAGGAAATTCGCATGTTTTTGGCGATCTTTTGAGGAAATCCGCATTTTTCTCAATCTTTTGAGGAAATCCACATTTTTCTCAATCTGGTGGAGAAATTCGAGTTTTTTCACAATCCTTTGACAAAATTTACTCATTTTTTCCGCGATCGATTGACGAAATGACAGTATTTTTTGGGATATATTTGCGAAAAACGCGATTTTTCCGAGATTTTTGGCTAAATGCCAAACATTGATAAAATATAAAGTAAAGTACAGTGTTGAAAAACGGACTTTACGGACCTAATAATTGAAAAACGGACCTAGTGGGAGCCCTGCTATAAGATTATCCTAACCAATCAATGCTGTGCTTCAGATAAATGACGTGTATAAAGGATTTACTGTGCGTTTTACAATCCGGATTTTTTTACCTCGGCAGCAATATCGCTTGCGTCCGAAGCTGCAATACAATTTAAGGAGTTTCTAAGGAGTGGTTTGCTTATCTAAGTAGTTCTAAGTACTACTTGGGAATGTTTTCATTTCTAAGGAGTTTCCAAGGAGTCTAAGGAGTCTGTGAGAACCCTGCATTTTTAGCAATGTGTTAACGAGAATTTCGAGCATGGAATGTGAACTAATCGGGAATTGGATTGTATTCGGATTTTTTTTCGGCAAATTTACTTCAACTCTTCAGATTTTGAGTGAACACTCTAGGGCAGTGGTTCCCAAATTTTTAGGTTCGCGGAGCCCTTTTTGGAAATAATTTCTAAGGCGGAGCCCCTTAACCCAACGGTACTCTATGGTTTACAAATTAATGTTTTTTTATGCCTATGGAGCAGAGAAAGATCTGCTAGGTAAGAGTCCGAACCAGTAGTTTCCAACATGAGGCCAAGGTTCTCAGTTTCGCCCTTTTCTTGATACAGATATTCTGAATTCATACTAGAAATTTTGAAAATCAAATTTTCTATCATTTAACCCATTAACAGTTTTATTTAATATTACTATTATTGAACACAATAAATTAAAAATAAGGACTAAAAGCTACTTTTGTTTTGTATTCAAATATCTGCCTTGTTCACATTGCCTTATATATACTGCGAGATATGTCCGCCAAATACTACAAAAATTAAAGTAAAAAATTTGTGGTTTCTGAAAGCTTTTAATAACGAAAACAAACTCTTCTTATCCGAGCGACGTTCGAGCAATACTGTTAAAGGCTTAATTACATCTATTTTTAAAATAAAAAATATTCTTTCGGGATTTCCAGTATGAACTCGGAATTAAAGATCAAAATTGTAACCCTGTCTGGATCATGCATTGCATTGGGGCTTACGTGAAACTATTATTATTTATGGCGAAAACCACACACACACACAAAAAAGATAAGTTGTACAGTTTTCCTTTACAAAGAGAGAATTCTGTATAATCCCAGTAGGCTACTCGCGAAAAGAAAGAAAATGCCTAGGCACAGTCGCCCATGAGTAATAACACGTTTTCACTAGTCCCGCCCGCCCGTAATAGAATCATGCGATTACGGATTCCTTTGTCGTTCTTCTTTACGTTTCTAGTACTTCTAAACATGTAAAAAAATTTCCTGCGCCGTCAGAAGCCCACGGGGGTCGAAGACGTGCGTAAACGACCATCGCTCCCAAGCCTCTAAAGGGCTTTTAACGCACCAGAGGCTTTGTCTCACCTCGGCGCTGCGATCGGCCTGAGGCCTCTCCCCACTGCGGATCCCCAGGTCATTCTACCAAGTGTCGACGAACAGGTCGCCGCGACAGTAAACCCATTCATGGGAAATTTCCGCCTGGGACAGACACATGATGAACCGCCGAAGAACCCCCGACGGCTTCGCTCGCAAAACCCCATAAGGGGAGATGGTCGCTAGGTCATATGTCGAGTTACCTCGACGGCTCTTGCTTTCCCATGGCTTCCGATCGTAGACGTGCATGGAAGGGCAAGCTACTGGTCTCATCGGCTGTGAGGTTCACATGTAATGCACACTAAAAAGAGCAGAAGGCGCCTCTCTCCGGCCCAGAACCACGAGGAAATTCGGTTCTTTCCCATAGGAGGGATTCGGATAGGCTGTCCCTACGCAGACTGGCGCGAAGTTGAACCCTCCTAGGCAGAACTAGGCGGTAACCCAGCGACCCTCAGTACTACGAGATCATCCACAGGGCATATCACTCAAAAAATGGAAGAATCCTAAAGACACCGCTATCGGACTCTAGAGGTCGCGGAAACTTTCTCTAAACGCGCCAAAGAGACGGTCCCGATCGAGTTTAGTATTTGGGTGAAACTCAGAAGACGAGCCACTCATCCACCTGCCCGACGTGGAAGGTCCTGGCTGCACGAGAGACATGCCGGACTAGGTTTTGGCCCATGATTTGATTTCGAGCTCAGACACCGTCGTTTCAACGGACGAGCCACCGGTCCGCACTCCGTGGCCTTTGCTCGAGAGAGACACGACCCCTCCCAGAATCAACGCAAGACACTTATCGCAGGCTGAGTGCCGTGCCCCTGTGTCATCGCGTTTTCTGGTTAAAACGGGCAGTCTCGATCCAGGCTTCCAAGGCGACTCCCAACTGATTCAGCCACAGAGGACTCGCAAGGTGACCTACGGGGTCCCAATCCGCTACGGTCGCTAAGTTCTTCACTGGGAATCATGCGAGACGTGTTCATCAGATCCTGCCTTAGCCTTCGTCTCCTCATAGACAAGTTTTTGCAACCGTCCGATCCGATTTAGTTAACCTTTGCACTCGCGTCACCCCCCGGCAGCTCAATGCTCCGGCCACGAGAGATCAGTCTACGCAGTGTCTTTTTACCACTTTTGTCATCCCGAAGATCCCGAAGAACAAGCATCACGTGAACCTGAGGCCTCTCGGCGACTACGACACGGGGAGTTTTGCACTGGGTTCCTCAAGGGACGGCATCAGCCTTCCTCCTGGAACACGAAAACCGCACCAATATGGAAGTGAAATTTCACCGGCTAGACAGACACCGCTTTTCAGCCGCCCCACCACGACAAGGAGATCGGATTCGTCGGCTGCTGCTCCCCTCGTGTCGACTTCAGCTCCATTCGTCGGGCATCCGGTCATCTTCCCGACTGAACGGGCCGATTCGGAGAAACCCAACGGAGCGTCCGCGCTATGCTCGGCTTCCGGTCACCTCCTCAACCGAAGGAGTCGGGTCAGAACCACCGAGAGGAAGCTCGGGCAGCTTCTAAACATGTAAAGAAAACGAATCGCTTCTGAGCTTCTTCTTTTGAACCATTTTTTAAAAAATACATTTAGAAGCCGATCATCACTTTAGTGTTTGAGTGGGCGGTGCAAAACCAACCTGTATTGTTAGGTGCAGCATCGTTCACTTAGTTTGGATGTTTTATTTGAAGTATTTAGCTATTAATTATCGTTTTGAAGAAAACTTTCTTTCACCATTGTTTTTGCCTCAAAATAGATATACGGTTAAAAAACTACACACGTTAAAATAACAGCAACTAGTAGAAAAGCAATACTAATAAAACGGGATATATGGGTGGTGTTAAATTTATATAATCAGTACGGGCGGGTACTCATTGACGAAAAGTCTAAGAAAGGGGTTGAGCTGAGCAAAAGTTTAAATTGTTAGTGTGATGACAAATGTAAAGAACCAATATATATTTTTTAATTGCTACAGCCTTATTTCTGATAGGAAAATGTGGTATCATAACATTAGAGTGTTAGCCAATGCAGGGCTCCCAAATGGTCCGTCAACTGAATACCAATATTTTTAACAGAAAATTTCATGGTAGTTTCTACAACATTTCCGCAACAATTTACCTCCGAAGATGATTTCTGCAAAATTTGCAAGAAAATTCTAAAAATAAATATCTCTAAGAAAATACTGGTATTCAAAAAGCGGACCATTTGGGAGCCCTGCCAATGTTGAGACCAATTAAAACAAAATATTAAAGAGGGGTTGTTAAATGATACAAGATGTTAAAAAATGCGTTTTCAGGAACATACATTATTTAAAAATTAAGTACAATTCTGTAAAAAAGCACAGAAAATTTAAATAACTAAGAATTATTAAAAATAAAATAAACAGATCACAGGAATTAAAGTTACAAAAAGAAAAAAGAAAACTTTATACACAACGTATACAAATATTAAATGAATCTAATGAGGAGTTTATTAAGTGATACAAGATGTTACAGAAAAGAGATGTTTTAATCGACAAAAATTGTTTTACTATGAAAAAAGTATAGAAATTTTAATATAGAAATAACATAAACAGATTAAAGAAGTTAAAGTTATATATATATATATATATATATATATATATATATATATATAACTTATTATATATATAACTTTAAGTAAAATTTGCAATAAGTTTATATATATATATATATATATATATATATATATATATATATATATATATATATATATATATAACTTTAAGTAAAATTTAACTATTGAAACATAAGAAACTGACCATATACATTGAAATCACAATACCATAGAGCCATGTCAAATTAAAAATTAAAAATTTAGTCCTAATAAATGTAACATTACTAATTCAAATTATAAAGAAAAAAAAGTAAGGAATGAAATAAAAACCATACGAGTATAAACACAAATGAAAGCTTATAATGTAATTCGCTTTTTCAAGGGCAAGAAAATCACATTTATAAGCAAAGAACGATTGTTTTCTGTATATGACACCAGCTTTTGCCAAACATCATGTCATATCTTGCCTGAACAATCGTTGAAACAATATTGAATAACAAGACCTTTTAAAATGGAATATTATAAATCATACATACAATTTGAATAAGAGTGGGAAAAAGAAGAAAAAAAAAGAAATCATATATTACTTACATTAATTATATACCCAAATCATTAGTATAATTTTAGCACATGTACAAAAGTACATCTAACGGAAGAGGTTAAATTCACAGTTAAATAGATAATCCTTCAGATCATAAATTGTAACCAACAGTTGCAGTTATTTTTATTTAACTACATAGATTATATATATGAGAAATATATATATATACAATCTACAAAAATGTAAAATGAATCTAATGAGGGGCTTTAAATGATACAAGATGTTATAAAAAAGATGTTTTAAGCGACAAACATTGTTTTACTATGAAAAACAGTATAGAAAATTTAGATAACTAAAAATTAATACAAATAACATAAACAGATTAAAGAAATCAAAGTTATAAAAATAAATATATATACACAATATACACAAATGTAAAATGAATCTAGTGAGGGGATTTGAATGATACAAGTTCTTAGGAAAAAGACTTTTCAAGCGACAAACATTGTTTTAAAAATTAAATACAATTATGAAAAATAGGATAGAAAATTTAAATTAACTAAAATTTAATAAAAATAAAATAAACAATTTAAGGAAATTAAAATTCCAAAACTAAAAATAATACAATATACAATATATACAAAAAACTGTTTTCCCTTTTGTTCGGCAAGCAGAGATAACAGCACTTGCGCGCCTTTGCTCTTTCGATTCACGTTGTGCATTCGATTCGGAATACTATTTCTTGTATCTTATTTTGAATCGAATTTTTAAAACACAATAAATGCAGAAACATAAAGTAAAGTAGTTCAAACCAAAAATATTATTAGAAAATGAATACGTATAATGAAAATTTTTATATGATTAAAAAAGATATGTTATAGAACATCTATTACATCTTTCAAACCAGTGATATATTATAGTATTTTTTAACCCAGTGTATTTATTTTTGACACACACACACAAATTCCTACATACTTTCGAAAAATTTTCCCATTATGCAACTTGCAATATGTTAATTTCTTTCATGTTTGGTTTATTTTCCTGGAACGCCGCGGAGCCCCTGAAAAGTATAGGCGGAGCCCCAAGGGCTCCGCGGAGCACACTTTGGGAAACTCTGCTCTAGGGAAAATATCGCAAATTCTATTAGGGGACTCTAAACAAGCCAGTTAAAAATCTTTTTTGTGAACAAGGTACAAGTGTGCCTTTTTTGAAAAAATATGCCATTTTTTGAGAATAGTGTTCCCTTTTTGAAAAAATGTGTCTTTTTTTAGAATAGTTTTCCTTTTTTGAAAATTTTCCGCCCGGCGGCCCTTTTTTTCTAGAGTCAACACTAATATCTCAATTTAGTTAACGTTTATTATAAGGTTTATATATCCACGAATTTCAATTCATTCATTCAATTTCATTTACTCAATTTTTAATTTAATTTCTTCTTCTTTTAAATAAGTTTTCGATATATATGGTTTATATCACTATATTCAGTGTGTTGGGAATACTTTCATTGTCAACTAATTATTACATACTTAATCATTATTTCAAAGTTTAAGTTGATGTTATGTTTATGTTTCATTTATGGTTATATATATATATTACAAGCTCAAAATCTTTATACGTTTACTTAAAAAATCCTCTTCGTAAGAGTGGTGTTTTTAGTTTAAATAATGGTAAATAAAATCAACAAATTGATTTTTCAAAAAGAAAAGAAAAGAAAAATAATATAGCCATATGTAATTGCAGGAAACGCAAACATTATAAAAGCCTGCAGGTCGCCAAGCAGTTTTCACATACTGTACCTCACTCCGAGTCCTTTGGAAACATTATGAGTGGTGATAGATTTTTACACGGGACTCGGAGTATGCACTTCTATATCGCTTCTTTTTATGTGATATCACTTCTTTTTGTGACTGACGCTTTAGGTTTGTGGCTTGGCGGGATCATTTACAACAAGTTGTTTTTGATGAGATATCACTCCTTTTTGTAAGGTATTTAATTCCAATTATACGGATTCCATTTTTATTCAGAAAAGAAAAGATGAAAGGGGCAAAAAAAAAAAAAAAAAATAGTGATGCTATAAACAGAATTATACAATTTATTGAGTGACTTATTCCAATGTACATGTCGCTACCATAACAACGGGGAAACTTTTAAATTAATTCATCAGATTATTTATGACATATTTATTTTCCTTTTTCTTTTGTTTATATACATTCAAAAACAAAAAATTAGACAATTTTACAACAGTTTACAAACTAATTAAAATACTACAGTTTCAGAAAAATGTGGAAAAATAAGAAGCACTTTTTTTCGGTCAACTACAATGATAAGTTTATGGAGCATACTTTACCGAGAATAATCAACATTTTTTTTTCTACGAACCTATTTCTATTAGTATAAAAATTTACAGGGATTTGTATACTAACATATTAAATATATTATTTTTGAAAATTACTGAGCACCTTAGAAGATTTTTATTTGTTTAAGTTTTATAACTCAACGTTTTGAGAATTTGAAAAATATAAAATTCGCAACGTTTGCAAAAGTATAAAAACTACTAAAGTGATTTCTGTTCATACAGTCTGTTCATTCCAATTCGGTGATCCTAAAATATAGGTCCCCAATCTCCGGCAGTCCATGAATTAATTAGGACATATGTATGCAACTGCTAAAATGTTCTCGAAGTTGACAATACAGGCAATAAGTATAGCTCGGCAAATATGAAACACAGCATTGCTTCATCATGGTTTTGTTTCGTGAGGTGTTCGTTCTCCGAACATAAAAATCTCACGCGAAAGTGTTCGTTAATCGATTTGTTCGTAAACCGAACAGTTCGTTACCGATTACCTATTGTATACGAAATTTAGCATTTTAAGTTCATCATAGCCGATGAACGGCAAATATTTAAACGCAAAACTTGTAATCTTGGGGTAGCAACATTTTTACATTCTATTACTCAGCGCATGAACGTAAAGTTGGAATTTTGTAATCGCTATTTCAATCAATTCCTGATACGCTAGAATTATATATTTATAAATAAAAACAGTTTTTTTAATCGATGAAAATACTATATTTTAATAGATTTAGAGCTTAACATCGACGAGATTTCAGACGGACAAAATGAACTCATATTAAATTTTAATCCAGATAATGAAACCTTACAGAGATTGAAACAGTGTAAAATCATTAAAATACATCTCACTCAGTAAATATACATCGGTTGTAATGTAATCAAGATCTTCTAAGAGACTCTGTAAACGAAACGTATATGCTTCAATGCCGCTTTGCAATAGAGAGGATGTAGTAACATATTTGAATATCTTGTGTTTATAGCCAATTTGACAAAAGTTATGCAATTTACTACTGTTTTTCCTTTGTGTTAAGTACAGGAATCATGTACTTCAACGTAAAAATTCGCTAATTACACAACTTTTTAGTCTTATTAAAAAATCTTTTGAGTTACCCTGTAAACGAACAGTAAATTCTACAATTCTGTTTTACAACAGGAAGCTAACTTAGGTCGTTCGTAGTAACATATTTTAACATCACGCGCATACGTTCTTTTTGAAAAGAGTTAGACCATTTAATATTTTTTTTGCTTCATCTTAAGTATAGGAATAAATCACTTTAAAGCGGTATACATAAAAAACTAATTAATATTTTTACTCGAAATATTAAACATTTAAACTACTCATAAAAACAATTCAAATGCTGCAAACCGTATAAAAATTGGATAATTACAAAACTCTATAGCCCTATATCAAAAGATCTTTTGTGAGACCCTGTAAACGAACCTTAAATGTTACGATTTTTTATAATAGGAAGCTTACTTGGGTCAAGTGTAATAACATATCTTAATATCATGTGTATACGACCATTCCTAAAAGAGTTGGGTCATTTATTATTTTTTTGCTATATTATTTTTTTGCCTATGTTAAGTATAGGAATCAATAACTTTAAACTGATATAAATCAAAAACAAATTAATATTTTTACATGAAACTTACAAAGGTTTGAACTACTCATAAAAACGATTCAAATAACGTAAACCGCGTAAAAATCCGATAGTTACACATTGCTGTAGCCCTGTCAACAGTTTTTTGCTCTATCTTAAGTATAGGAATCAATAACTTTAAACTGATATAAATCAAAAACTAATTAATATTTTTACATGAAACTTACAAAGGTTTGAACTACTCATAAAAACAATTCAAATGATGTAAACCGCATAAAAATACTATAATTACACATTGCTGTAGCCCTGTCAACAGTTTTTGGTTCGAACAAGATTTAAAAAGTGCAAAAAACAGCACTTTTAAAATCGCATTTACTGAAAACCTATTCGTCGGATTTTGCTTTATTTTTGAATCCTTAGTTCCTTGGCACACCCCATTCCATAGAATCAAGAATTTTGTTTCTATCATAAATAGAACGCGAGATATAGATGTGTCAAAAACGCGTTTTGTTCCGTCCGCAAAATATAAACTAGATAGTTCAAAAAAATTTTTTGTTAAATCGTTTGGCATCCATTGGCAGAAATTCCTTTCATTTACGGTTCAATGCATTGTTGTTTCTTATGCTTGGCGAGAAACTCTGTCGAGTTTCTATAACGTCTGTTGATTTTTGTGAAGAACTAAAAGTAAAAAAAAAAAAAAAAAAAACAGCATGACATCTCGAATCATCTCCTCACAGCTATCCATGACTGAACGGTGGCATGATTAACTTTGCCTTACCACAACACACTGACACGAAAAACGAAGAGAAGCTGATGAGATATCCGAGAGCTGGTATTTAAATGTATCTTCCCAGGTAAACATCCAATCACACGGCTTTCCATATTAAATGAGAACTACGTCACTGCCGGTTAACTGAAAGATCGAGAAGTTCCTAGCAGCGGTGAGAGAGAGCGATGAAGGAGGAAACAGATGGTCACGCCATCTGTTGTTGGCTGCCGGAGTCGCTCTGGAACATCGTAGCACTAGAATGCGTACGGAAGTAAGAAGCCAGTAGAATGTAAACAAAGATACGTGGACTTTTAAAGATGCCGTGTAAAAATAAAAGTGAATATGCCAGGATATTTATAAAGGTATTAAAGGTAAGTAAACTAAAGGAAATATTAAATACGATATTTAACTATTGAAATAAATAAATCATAAACCAAAGATATGTGTGAATAAGCCAGAACTTAGAATTAAATATGAAACTGATAATAACTTAAGAACTTCTAATGAATGAATTGAATGAATGAATTTATATGAATGCTTTAAATGAAGTGACAAGACTAAAATATAGACAGGTATGGAATATTATTCCAACAGTAATGACGAAAGCCTAAAACCCCGAATCGGCCCCTCTTCTTTTCTGTAATTTTTTTTCAATGTTATTTAAAACCTGCTTCACCTACAAAAGGTGCAGGGTCAGAAAAGTGGCAGCGCATCCACAGTGCAAAACACTGAAATGATAAGATTTGTAATCACATATTCAAGAGGACAAAGTCCAAGAAAGTTTTCATCCAAGCAGTATAACATTCTATTTGAAACTGTAACTTGCAACATAAAGCTACTTTGTCTTCATCCAGTAATTAAGTTAGTGGAACTAAACCCTGTCATGCTGATAATTATTTAATTATTATAGCTGTAATTTCATACTTGGAGATTTATTTTTTGGGGCTCCTAAAATCTTTGAATTTTTGTAATCTCTGATTTTGCATTTAAATTACAGAAAATTAAAATGTAATAATAATAAAAATAACAATGCTCAATGTGAACTAAAAGCTTTCTGTTAAGTCATAGTTATTTAAGATGTTTAGTATCTATTTAACTTATATTAAAAAATTATTAACATGCTGTCAAAACATACAACTTTACAGTAAAAAAATACATAACAATACTAACAGTGATATAGACTGCACTTGGTGCAAGCAAATAAAAAAAAATGCAAAAGAAAAATCATTTTTCTAAGTAATACATATGATACACTCTCAGCTCTTGTGTTAAAAACAAAGAGAGCCATATTCGGCATTATTTAGTCAAAGCAAATATCTCGCTGTTATCTGTACTAATAAAAGAAGGTTTCGTGTGTAGGCAGTGGCTAACGAAATCAACCGCAAATAGAATTCTGAAAATTTGGATGAAAACAGTTCAAGGCAGGTCCTGATGCTCCGAATTTTAATTTTTGGATATTTAACTGAGATATTAATTAAAAACTCTTTGAAAATGCATTCCCCCCCCCCCCCCCCCTAAAAATCAGCAAGCATGCCCAGACATGCCCAGAACCTGATTTTCGAGCGAAAAGGAATGGAGAATGAAATGCTGGCATTTTGTTTTTACCACCATGGGCCAAACTATTCAGGAAATAGAAGACATATCTTTAAAGTACGTTCTTTTATGTCTTAAACTCCACAATCAGTTTGAAAAAAATGTTTTTAACCCTTTGAAAAAAAAATTTCAAAAAGGGCCGTTTTTGCAGTTGATGCTTTCTTCCTTAAAGAAATGCTCCTTCAGGAAACAATTTTAGAGTTACCGATAAAGAAAAGAAAGACTGTTAAAGCTGAAACGTTCTTCATGACAGTGCAATTACTTTACAAAAATACGAATTTTACTGCAAGTCACTTTGCACCATCCCAGTATCTTTTGCATCTTTTTTCCACAATAAAAGTAACTAAACATCCGTATTCTGACACAATCTTTTTAGAGCATCTTGGCAGACCAGATTTACATTATCTGTAAAAATTTCAAAACGTTTGGACAAGTAGAAATTTTCTACGAAAACGATAAAACGTGGGCTAATTCGGCACAGCTTGGGCTATGTTTTCAATTACTAAATATACATATTTTTTCCCAAAAGTTTAAAGAGGGCTTGAATACAATTATATGTGTAACTGATTAAAATTTCAGAGAGAATGATAAGATTTTTGTTTTTGTTTTTATGTTACAGGATCCAATACGAAAACAAAACAAAAAAAAAAGCAAGAAGAAAACATTTCTTTTACAACTATAGATATATATATTTTTTTTCACGAAATTTTTAAACAAGCTGCAAAACCCTTAGAGTTACCACATATAAAAATTTCAAAGAGTACAAACAACAAAAACTTTCTTTTAAACTATGAAACGACCCTAAGTGAAAAAACAAGAAAATGTGTTCTTACAACCACCTTTACCACTAAATATCAATATTTTTTCGAAAATTTTACATTAAAAATATAAATTCATACAAAATTGGGTTAAAGATATAAAATCATATAAATTTGATGTTTACTTATGGTTATTATCACGGGCCCAGGAAATGCTAGGCGGGTCAGCTAGTTTTATACTATAATTAAAGAATTATGTCTCTCTGTGTGCAATGGCTAGGAAAATCTACCATGCATAGAGATCTGAAAATTTGGATGAGGATAGTTTAACGTAAGTTCTAATGCACCTGAGGCTCAGATTTTTCATTTTTTTAATAATTAGATGTGATATTAATTAAAACCTACAATTAACACTGTTAAACCAAATTCTTTTGCCTGAATTTGAATGTCCAAAAATATTTAAGTACGATATTAATTTTCTTTCATTTCATGTTTTTTCTTCAGCTTTAGGCCAGGTTGCAGGTCGTCAAAAACTGTCTTTGGTGGTTCAAAGTCTATGATTTTTTTTTTATAAGGGGGGGGGGGGGATTCGAATTCAAAGTAATTTTTAGAATTCAGGTCAGATTAATCTTTGTTAACCTGCGAGAACTAATTTCCAAAAGAATGGTGCCATTTTCGTGTATGCTGTGTCCTCTACTTTTATTCTAGATAAATGCTTGAAAAAATATGCGCTGCATGTATTTCTAATATTTAATTATTTTTCAAATTATGCTATTGTTGCATAGTTTGCATAAATTTTATATAAAAATTATAGATTAGAGGAATAATCAATTCAAAATTTCTGCATTTACAATGATAACTGAGATCCTGTTGGAAAGTAATACATAAAAAATTACCTGACTTTTCCCTGACCTCTTCAAATATTTCAAAAATTCCCTGACATTTCGCCTCAATTTTCAAATTCCCTGACTTTTCCAGGTTTTCCCTGACCTGGAACCCTGATCATGTGCTGGTAGGTTTGGCAAGTTGTTTTTGGCGATAAATGTTTGATGTGGTTGTAGCAATCTTCAGTCATTGGGGTTGCTTTTTTAACTGCTGGAATGGACTTTATCAACGTGACATCACACACAGTCCTGTGCCAACCAGCACAGGGTATGGAACTCTTCCCGAAAGGCCATCATTTTTGTGACTGGCCCACGGGCCCACCTCTTATAAAGGTTGTGCACCTCTACTTCATATCCATATTTTATGACTGAATATGTTAAGAAGTACAAGTTAGAATAATGTTTCTCCTCCTTCCCACCTTCATTCATGAAAACTCAATTTTTTTTCGGCACTGGTTACCTTTAAAGCTAAATTTACTTGTTCAAAAATAGTCAAGGAGTATTTTCACTCTTTGAAAATAATCTTAGCTATATCTCTTGTATAAATACAAACATAAACTGTTGATATATCCTTGCCAACAGAAATGAATATATTGACTGGGAAGGAAAGAACCTAGGGAGCTAAAACTACCCTTCCAAAATTGTTTCTTTTTTTTTTTTTTTTATATCTGATTGTAGACTTAGTCCCCCCCCCCCCCACTTCCTTGAAACAAAATTCTCTCTGTGCTACTGATGGTGGCCCTCGACAACCCAGTCATTTTTGTAAGTGGCCCTTCGCTTAAAAAGGTTGTGCACCCTTACCTTAGATGGTGTCACTACACAGATGTTTTGTAAGACTATAACATGCAGTCAAGGGTAGTGCCGAATTGTATCTTTATTGAGAGAGGGGTATTACCATTAGCTTAAGGTTTATTATTACCGGTAGGTTAAGTGGGTGTGTACCGCATTTGTAGATATATGTCAATAAGTATTTTACATAGTATTAAGAGATGCTTCATTGCTGCATTATAAGTAATTACAAAGATTTATTACATTTAAAAAAAGTATAAGATATAGGTATCATAGATTGTAGGAAGCACGTATCAGGAATACTATCTAATCAGTTTAAGACATTTGTTTTGTTTTGGTAAAAAGTAATGACGATGTTGCTAAGTTAAAATATTGTGATCAAATTTTACACAACACAATAATCTAATTTTTCATTAGAAATAATCTAAAACTTACATTTAGCAAAAAAGCTCCAAGTTACCACCCAGTATGCAATCCAATGTGATACATCAATATTCTGTGAGTCTTTAAACATATCAGTAAGATATTTAATGTAAGTCCTGTATGAAAAAAAAAATGTGTCATGAAAGTAATAAAAATATTTATCATACAGATATTTTTTTTTATTAAAATATAAATTTCAAAATAGTTAGGCCAGGAATAGTGAATCTTTTCACACCTGTGTGCCAAATGTTTCAAAAAATATTTTGTGTGACCCAAAACATTTGAAGGATCAAATAATAATGAATTTAAATTACTTGAAATTTTGTTGTTAGGTTTAAAAAAATATTAGTAACGTACATGCAGGTGTTATGATAATATAAAAATGTTATTGAGATTTTTGTATTGCATCTTATATTCAAAATAATTCATACCAGGTTTATACTTAGTCGCTTTTTAAAGAATGCTAGCTCAGCTGGAATCCTCTGACAAGCAGTTTCTACTTGTGTATTCATATTTGAAAACAATAACTAGCAGGTATAGATAGAGGAAATAATTGTTTGGTTTCATCAACCAGCTTAATGGCTTAAATATATTCTAAACCAAAATGGCTTAAATATATTCTAAATCACCCAGCTTATGATTTGAAGTTTAATTCCAAATTGCTATAGTTTTATTATTGTCATATTTCCTCAGTAATAATCTTTTGTTTTTGGTAGTCTCCAAAATTTCTCTTAATTTGATAATTTTTTAAGTCCAAACTTAGACTGGAGTTCAATAAATTGCTTTTCAAACTCTTCATTTTCCAATCAATCGAACTTAAAAAAAAAAAAAACTTACATAGTCTAAATTAGTGCATTTTGAGTAACTGAACTATATTTTGATTTAGAACTGTACTGAAAATATTTTGTCGAGTGCCATAGGTTTCCTTGTACCTGAGCTAGGCTATAACCACTACTATTAAAATGTGATAAAACAATGTGAAAAAAAGTACCAATTGCATTAAAATGCTGCAGCAGACAGAAGTCTTGCAGTTTTTTTTATGACAATCATTAGTGCAAATTCAAAATTAAAAACATGTGCATAAAAATATTAAAATGAGAGAAAACAAACCGAGAAACTCGTGGTCAAAGGCGAAGTGGCCAAACAAATGAAGTAGCCAATTTGTCTTTGACTATGAGCTTATCTCATCTCATTTTAATATTTTCATGACTTGATATTTTATTTTTTTATTTGACAGTTGTCTGCTGACATTTTAACGCAATTTGTGCTTTTATCACATTGTGCTATCCCATTTTAATATATGATTAGTATGTAGTAAGTCACTTCTAAAATTTCTAATACAATAAATAACTCTCGAAGTTGACAAATACACCTAAATACAAACATATGGGTAGGGAGGTGCTCATAAGGATATAGCACTCTCCACTGGAATAAAGACAATTTTTTTAAATCACATGAGTTATTCCACAGACAATTAAAGTAAAATCCGTGAAAGCTGAATTGTTAAAAATTAGACAAAGAAAAAGGGAAAAAAATCAGACAGATTTCTGTCTTAACAGGTATAATTGCATGATACTCTTTAAATCGGGACCATGGAAATTTTCTATTTAAGATAGTTATAAATAAGTTCTGTTTCCATAGATTTTGCTGTATTTTCTATCTTAAATATTTGATAAATTATCTTTGAAAAAAAAAAAATTACTAGGTAATTTCAGAAAGTATATGAATTGTAATGTGAAATATAATTAAATGTACTAATACTGCAGGAGTGTTTTTTTTTTTTTTTTTTTTTTTTTTGCAGTGAAACCTTTTTATTATATTAGAACTCTGTTTTTCTAACACCATGTTGTATCATTAATTTGATATTCATAACTATATATAATTTAATATTTTAAGTTTTCTACATAAAATAATTAAAATATTTATTTCACAGTAAAGGTATTAATATTTAGTTTGCATAATTATTCTCATAATTTTTTTTATTATTAATTATTGATAATCCTAATTGTTTTTTTTTTTTTTTTTTTTTTTTGAAAATGACTAACCAGAAACAACAACAAAAAAGCTTCATAAATATATTTCGTAAAAATCCTTACAAAGCAGAAATCAGAACCAACTAAACTTAAGGGGTAAAGGAGAGCGAGAGGAGAAAAAAAAATGCATACATACCGATTCAATTTAGGTTTCTGAATGATAATTGACCAGAAGAATTTACCAACTGTTGGGAATGATAATCTATCAAATGGATCTTCAGCCAACTAAAATAATATAGACAGAAACAATCACATTAATATAAAAAATATTTGAATTTGATTTATCAGCAATAAATTAATTACAAACTAATTTAATATATTTAAAGTTCTAAATTTTAATTTACTTATTTTATTTATATAGCCAGAAGCAGCCTGTAAAAGTTCTAAAATAACTAAGAAAAAATTGCTTACAGTTTATAACAATTAAAAAAAACACCTATGATGGTTGCATTTCTTCAGATTGTTTTAAACAAATTACTGAGCTCTATAATAAATCACACAATAAAGAATAAATAAAACTGATCTTCTATGAAACTACTGTATTGGAAGCCCCTTCCATTTAACTTTGTTAGGAATACTTTTAAAATTTATTATTTAATGAGGGACAATTTATTACATTAATAAGAACTACTAAAATTTAAAGGCTGAAGTAATGTTAATTGAATTAAGAAAAGGAAAAAATAAGATGGGGAGTTAACTGAATTGAAAACTAAACAGGATATAAATGCTTTATGTCAAAGTTTTTTGATAATTCCCTGACAACACTTGAAGACAGATTCATATAAAGCAAAGGTGTGGCAATGAAATGAATAAAAGTTTTTCCACTCCAGAATGCTATAATCAGTAAATAATGAAAATCAAAATTCACTTCAATGAATTTTTGTGAAACAGTAGAACCTGCTACGACGAAATCATAAGCAACCCCATATATTTTTCACTTTCAACATGTTCTTGTCTAAGGAAATAAATTGTCTATTATAACTACAGTAAAACCTCTAAATAACAGACATCTAGGGAGCCGAGAAATTATCCACTATTGAAAAAAAGGTATTGTTTTGTTTGTTTTGCTTTCTTTTCTTTTGCCCACATTCTTTTGTTAAAAAAATTGTTTCATAATTTTTTTAAATCTTTTAATCAATAACAGTCATGTGCAAACTGAAAAGTCAATTTTCATTTGAAAATAGCTTCAGGGTAATTGCTTTAACTTAATTCTACAACACAAAATGTCATTCCGTCACATATGGAATTGCCCATTAAACTTGTCATTTATGATCAAAACTAGTTGTAATGATCTTTTATAGTTATTATAATTGAAATATAATAGGAAATGGGGCTTTGGTTGCAATAATTTATCTTTTCTAAATTAGAGTGCAAAGAGCAAAATTAAAACACTGAAAATATATTGCATATGCTGCTTATGTTTTAAGAGTCAAAGAAGTAATGGTGGTAGATATAAATAAGTTACTATTGTGGTTTGACTGCAAATGACTGCATTTTCAGAAATAAAAACAGCCAATTTTATAAAAAGAAAAAAAAAATATATAGAAGTACACAGTAGTAGCATATCCAGGGTTTCATTTTGGGGAGGAGGGCCCAAGTCTCTGAATAATCTCCTCCTAGGAAATACATGAAAAGAGGAAAGCATCAGTAAAAAGAAGGAAATTATATGTGATATTTTGTGGTATTTGGTGCATCCTTGCTTTAAAGATAATATTTTGTATTTACTGAAATACTGAGTAAGTTTTCACATTTTTTTTTTTAAAAGGTAAAAACATACAAATAAAACAAAATAGGTAATAATAATACCCCCCCCCCCCCCAAAAAAAAAAAAAAATAAAATAAATAAATAAATAAATAAAATAAATAAATAAATAAAAAAATAAAAATAAATAAATAAAAATACAAATAGACTTTTAACTTATTAAATTTACAATTATTATAAATAAAATAGTTGCATTATTTAAATATCTTAAAAAAAGAAACCTGAATAATAATAATAATAAGCATACTTCTTCAACAATTTCTTCAAATTTGACAGCAGCACAATCCACAATATTCTTAAGAATGGTTTTGAACACTTGGGAAGATAATTCTGTTAATTTATTTATATGATTATGTACAATCTGCATCACATTTCCCAAAGTAAATGTTATTTCTCCAAGTTCCTGCAAAGAGAAGTAAAAATTAAAATACAGCTGTAACATACTTTTTCCTTTCTTATTACCAAGTTGATGCAAGTTAGAGAAACATTTTTATCATAAAATCACTGAGTAATATAATATAACAACTAGCTGGCTTCGCCCGCTAGCGTAATGTGGCAAACTAGCACTGTGGCGAACTTAGCGTAACTAGCGAGGCCCCAATGTAAATTAGGGGCCTCGAACCGAACGAAACTCCGGATCGGGACCCTGCTGCCTTTGGCACCGTATACAGGGCGTGCACACGCACCAGAAAACCCTTATATTGCATCTGGAATAGTACCGTATTTTCCGGTAATAACGCCGCAGCGTTAAACTAGATTTTTCTGTTTTGAAAACAAAACTGCGGCCAATAACTAGGTGCGGCTTGTAAGTAGCACCAAATTTACTGCCGATCGTTATGTAAAAATTTACTAGAAATCTTGTTTAAAAAAAATAATCCATAATCTTATATCGTACTTGTACGAAAAAAAAAAAAGTCTCGCACGCCGTAAACATATCAGGGTGTTTATAAATGATGTAATTTTCAGGAGTAGAAAACTGCACTTTGACTAGACGTCGCATCCAATCACAATGGCTCTCCTGAAGTTTGCCTCAGAGCGTCCTGCATGCCCTATAAGGAATAACTCCTCCCATTTTCTCCCTCCATTCTTCACCGGCGCCGACCGGGAAACTATTTTACACCATGTTCATAATATTTTTCAACAATAAAAAGAGGCAAACAGCTCAACTTGTCTTTACTTCGCATCCCATTCTAGATTCTACTGCGAAAGCGAACGGACAGAAGACGTTAGTTAGTTGATAGTTAGCACGTGGAGCTCTTCAGACAAGGTCATTATGTTTTCCGAAAATTCTAAGCGCCGAAGTTATACGGCAAAGTTTAAGTTACATGCAATCGGGTTAGCCAAAGTGAATGGCAATAGATGTACAGCTCGAGAGCTGAATGTTGACGAGAAAAGAATTAGAGAGTGGCGAAAGCAGGAAGAAGTGCTATTAAAAATGCCAAAACTGAAACGAGCGCAACGTCGCGGGCCTAAAGCTCAGTGGCCAGATTTGGAAAAAGAACTTTGTGAATGGATAGAGAATCAAAGAAAAAATGGCCGGTCCTTATCAACAGTTCTAATAAGGATTAAAGCGAATCAAATGGCGGTAGCCAAAGGTCTAAATGATTTTAGAGGTGGACCATCATGGTGTAACCGATTTTTTAGAAGAAACAAGTTGACAATGAGAGCCCGGACGACTGTTGGCCAGAAATTACCCGATGACTGGGAGAAGAAAAAAGAATTGTTTCTAAAGTTTGTTAAAGAAGAAGTGAAAAAATATGCACTGAAGCCATCGGAGGTAGGAAATATGGATGAGGTCCCCATTTCGTTTGACATGCCCGCATCTCGTTCAGCAGATTTTGTCGGTGTAAAGTCTGTCCCTATCGTCACAACTGGGAACGAGAAAAACGGCTTTACCGTGGTGCTTTCATGTTTATCCTCGGGACATAAATTACCTCCGATGGTTATATTCAAGAGGAAAACAATCCCAAAAGAAAACTTCCCTAAAGGCATAGTAGTCCTCGCTAATGAAAAAGGCTGGATGAACCAGGATGTGATGAAGGAGTGGGCAGAAAAATGTTGGAGGAAACGACCAAATTTCATTTTTCAAAAAAACTCTCTGCTGATTATGGACTCAATGAGGGCTCACCTTACAGATGAAACAAAAAAAACCCTTGGCAAAGAAAAAACAGGACTGGCAATTGTACCAGGGGGACTAACAAAGATATTACAACCTTTGGATTTGTCCATAAATCGTTCATTTAAAGCCAACATGCGTCACTACTGGGAATCGTGGATGTCGGCAGAGAATCACACGTTCACAAAAGGAGGCCGTATGCGAAAAGCAACAAATTCTGAAGTGTGCGAGTGGATTTTGAACTCTTGGAACAAAATTCCGAAGGATATGGTAGAGAAAGCCTTTTTTAAAGCTGAAATTACCGAATTCCAACAAAATAGCACCGATGGGTTCGATAGTCATTCCGATGACAAAGAATTCGATGACGTCGACGAGTCCAGTTCAGATACTGATGAACATTTGCCGCCTGAAGTTTTGGAATTGTTCCATACCGACACCGAAGATGATGATTTTGATGGGTTTTCAGACACTGAAAATTAATTTGTAGTGTTTTATGTGATATTTTTTTTTTAAAATAAATTATATTGATAATGACATCCAGTGTTGAATTCAGACACTTTTCTCCGGGAGGGATTTCTGTAGCTCCGGGGGGGACATTATAGAGTTCCGGGGGGGAAATTCCACTTTTTGACCTCTGAAAGCATAAAATTTCAAATACTCCGGGGGGGGGGGGACATTTCAATGCTCCGGGGGGGACATTCCCCCCCGGGCCACCTCCTGGATTCAACACTGAGACATCTGTGAGCATCGTGCATAGGATTTATATTACAAGGTAAGTTATTTTATTTAAGATTATTCAATTTTATGTGTATTACTTTATATTGCCTAAATTAAGACCTTTAAACTTGATAAGCTTGCTTTTATGATACAGTCCAGTCTTTAAAATCCAGACATCTTAAATCCGAAACCTCCAAAATTCGGACTCCATAATTTTGTTAGTTTTGCTTCTTAATTTGTTCATAGATGGCAGCATCAAACAATTTTGTTAAATTTTTTCTATTCTAGTTGATATTCGGCATTTTGTCGATAGATGGCCGTACCAGTCATTTTCTCAAATTAATTTTAGAGAGGTTTATTTTATTCATGATTATTTATATGATCAGCGATCGTTCAGTTACATTAAGATTTATTAATATATATTAAATTTTGTTTAGTTCATCCTAGTGCATTAAATTATGTCCGCAATTAGTAAAAAAAGAAAACACATTTCTCTGTCAATAGTGGATAAAATTCCGTTGCTAAACAGTGGAACAGTATGATAAACAAAAGAAAAGCTGCCGATGATTCGGAAAACGACTCCAATGATTCGGTAATTAAAGGAAAAAAAATAACTACAGGATTTTTTTATAAGTATTATGATTTTTTATGATTATTATTTATAATTTTTGCTTATAATTTTAGGTTGTTATTTCAGGATCTCTAAAATCCGGAAAAGCCATGTCCGGAACGATTCCGGATTTTAGAGACTGTACTGTACTTTAAAACGAGTGCGGCGTTATTCTCGGTGCGGCGTTAAACTAGTTCACTAAGTAAAAAATAAATATTTATCCGCGGCGTTATACTCGGTGCGGCGTTATTACCGGAAAATACGGTACAAACCTTTCATTGAATTAACCTCCGGCTTGGATCTCCGATGCCTGCGGCACCATATAACAGGTGTGCGTTGCAAAATAAATTAGTTCCACCTTCTACTGCCAGGGGGCACCACCTGTTCTATACGAACATAACTGAAATCATTAAGGCTAAATGGCACTATCGTTTTCGCTTTTAATCCGCTTACATCACTTCTAAATATCGTACAATTTCAATTCTTACATCATCAATTAGAAAAATTTTAACATTTTCGAATGAAATTTATTTGAAAACTGCCACTTAATTTAACGACTTTTTAAATAATTTTCAAGCATGAATTATTTTTCAAATCTATCTCAACAATGGCTATCAGTTTGCTTCAATAATGTAAAATAGCCCCACGGAAAGTTGCCATAATTAGAAATTAATTTCCCTAATCAACACAAAAAGTGTAAAAAAAACCCTTATAAATCATAAGATCGAGCATTTTGGTGGTAAACTGAAATCTGTCAACAACAAAAAAAAAAAAATGATTTTCAGTTTATGATGAACATAAAATTTATATCATGTTGAATTCATTGATGTATGTGCTGCATCAGAAAGTGCTAGGAATTGTATATTATTATTATTTTTTTAAAGATCTGTTGGGTTATTTCACTGTATAAGAGGGAAAAGATCCCCGACTGTGGAAAAGGGATAATCATCCTGATTATGGAAAAGGACCGAAGAAATCATACAAATAAACTACACTTGAAAACCTTAAAAATCTGCCTCATCTGCAGATTGTATATTATTATTTTAAAAAAATTCTCCCTTTTTACATAAAAATTTATTAACTTAAAACACTGGATGCGTTTTAGAAGATATAGGTTTGAAACGAACAATGATTAAAGAGGACATTATCTAAACACTTTAAAACTTTTTTATAACTTTGAATTTCAACGGTGCCTTTGCGCAGATGCAATGCACATGTGTATAGGAGCTCACTCGGTTGATTTATCACAGGGGGAAGAGATGTATGCTTTATTTACTATGTTCTTTTATTTACTGGATATGATATGGATGTAGGAATATTTTTGTATGATACTTCATAGGTCCATGAAATTGTCTTTCTTGAGTGGTGAATATGGCGCTAATGTCGAACTGATTTGCATTACACAGTAGTTTAAGGATTGTTTGTTTGGAGTTTGCATCGAAAATAGTACTGTAATTCACTGGTGGAAAAAACTTTTTAAATAAAATTTTTTAAACACTGTTTCATACTCGCCAAATAATAAAGAAGCTTATTTTACTGATATTGTAAAAGAAATTTTTTTCTTCCAATTTTTGACGGGTTCCATCTAGTTTTTCTTTAGATCTGAAATTTTACGCATACGATTGATAAAATCTGTGGAGCTTTTTCCACGACCAATTGACAAAATTCGATTTTTTTTTTAAATGGTCGATAGACAAAAATTTGCATTTTTTTCTGAGAGATATAGATGAAATTAAGAGTTTTTACTGAAATATAATACATAAACAAAATTCACCAGTTTTTTTGTGAGCAACTAATGAAATTCGCTATTTTTCCCTCAAGTGATTGATGAAATTGGGGATTTTAATCAAGTCCTATTGATGAAATTCGTGATTTTTTTCCATTACTGATTGATGGAAATCAAAAAATTTTTTCTGTGAACAATTGACGAAATATGTGATTATTTTCCATAACCAATTGATGAAATCTGCAGTTTTTTCCAGAGACAGATTAACAAAATTTGCATTTTTTCCGAAGAGATATAGACGAAATGTGCATACTTTCCTGAAATATGGATACGAAATTTTCGATTTTTTCCTGTCAGTGATTGACAAAATACACAATTTTTTTTTAACGATCAGAAGATCTCACGTTTTTCAGAAATGTAAACGTGATCCAAGCAATGCTGTGGCATCATTTATTGAGATTAAACAGAACAATTTTTTTTATTTTCAGAAGTACGTTTCTACAAATTTAAAAATCCCAATGAAAAATGTGTGAAATTCATACTTAAACGTAAAAACGGGAGATCATGCTAAAAAATGGGAGAGTTGACAGCTCTGAAAACATATGTTATTGAGCATACAATTTGAAATTTCACAATGTTCTCACTACATTTCACCAAACTTTCATTTTATTATTATGTAACTTCCAAATTAAGTAACATGACACCCTTCCTCATTAAAATAAATTAGAAACATTCTTAAAAAACTATATAACCTTTAAAATTTTTTAATTAACAAAAACACAATATAAAAATAATCTTACTGTTTCAGATATTTTTTCAAGCATAACTTCATTATTCATAAGAACAAACATTTTACTAAGGTAACGTAAATGATATCCCATCATAGTGGTATCATCATCCAGCAATATCATAAACTGGCTAGATGCAGCATGCTTATACAGAAACCTACTGGCGATTAAGAGAAATCGATATCCAAAGCCTACAAAAAGAAAAAAGAAAATATAATGCAACAGATCTACATATATTGTATAAAGTAAGTAAAAATGAACAGAATTTTAATAACAATAATAGTCATTTGAAAATTTGTCACATACTGAAAAGGGTTTATCTCATCAAAAAGTCACCTGTAAAAAATGCAACCAAGTCTCGTAACTCATTTACCGTAAAAAGTACTGAGATCGTATAAAGCCAAGTTTAACTATCTTATTAACTCTGAAATGTTCATTCACAAATCACTCCTAGTCTCTACATCTTTAGTTAATTATTATTTTGTGACTTGGCAATTACGCAGCACAGGAAAGTTATTACACCTTACTATGTCATGGGATGGGATAATTTAACTAAAGCAAATTATATACGCACAGGGAAGTTATTACACCTTAATATGTTATAGTATTATTTGATTAAGATTAACTATATATATCACATTCTCGTGCTATGTAATTGCCAAGTCACAAAATAATAATTAATTAAAGATGTAGAGACTAGGAGTGATTTGTGAATGAAAATTTCAGAGTTAATAAGATAGTTAAACTTGGCTTTACACGATCTCAGTACTTTTTACGGTAAATGAGTTACGAGACTTGGCTGCATTTTTTACAGGTGACTTTTTGATGAGATTTCACTTCTTTTTGTAAATAATCCCCCTTTTCTTGATTTTGGGCTCTTTTGGAGATCATCCACTGATTTTCGAAGAAGTTACCTTAAAGAAATTTCAGGTAACTAGGCAAGCACTACTTTATGGGTTGTCAAAAGTACTCTCAATTGCTTCCAGGAAAGGTGCTATCCATCTGAGATATTACTCAGCCTAGATACTTGATATTTAGCACAAAAGTACTGTTTAGGATAAAAAGAAAGCTAAAGTTTCCGGAAATTTTCAATAAATCAAACTATATTCGATTTTTCAAAGTTTTTTTTTTTTTTTTTTTTTTTTTGTCTTTTTCTTTTTTTTTTTGTATTTTTAAATTTTTCCTTACTTTGTATCCTAAACCCTACCTTTCTGCCAAATGTCAAGCTCGTAGGACTACAAAATCAAATTATTTCCAAACCTTCAACTTTTTATAAATTTATTGATTTTTCGATTTTACTTCTAAGTTTCCTGATTGTAGTGCCGCCAATATAGTAATTCTTTGATCTGTCTTCTTAGGATCATTTAGGTTCAATTGAAAGATAAATCAAGATAATCTTAGAGTCACCATGATTTTATTTAGAAAGGACTATCAAGCCATAACCAGCCAGCAATGTCGGGAGGAGAGGGGGAGCTGTGAAATTTTTTTTGGTGCTAACATCATTTAACAATCCATATTTCATATGCAAATTAAATAGAGTATAACCTGTGAAAGAAAACAAACATGTCTATAAAGAAACCGCCCATAATGCATCCGGTCTATAGCCGAACTTTCCTGTACCGAAATTCGTAAACAAAAAGGAAAAAAAAAAGCATAATCCGGGGAAAAAAACATAAAACAATCAGGGGCGGTGTACTAGCTAGGACAATTATCTTAAAACTCATGTTTCTAGAACTACAAAATCGAATTGTTTTCGAATTTTCGATTTTTTACAGATATTACGATATTTCGATTTTACAAATTTTTAAAAGTTTTTTTTTTTAAATCGTAAATACTACCTTTACACTACATTTTAAGTCTCTAAGACTACAAGATCGAATTATTTTCAGTTTTTGATTTTTTTCGAATTTTCCGGATTTTTTCATTTTTCCTTATTTTGTATCCTAAATACTACTTTTATTAAAATTTTCAAGTTTCTAGCGCTACAAAATCGAATTATTTTCAAATTTTCGATCTTTTTTGATTTTTTTATTTTATTTTCGAATTTATTGTGTTTTAATTTTTCCTTTTTCTGTATCCTAAATGACTATAGTACCTTTACGCTGAATTTTCAGTTTCTAAAGCTACAAGATCAAATTTTTTTCAATTTTTCAAATTTTCCAGATTTTTTAATTATTATTATTATTATTTTTTTTTGTATCCTTTATTAAATATTTCAAGTTTCTAGTGCTACAAAATCGAATTATTTTCAAATTTTCGATTTTTATTTTCGAATTTATTGTGTTTAATTTTTTTCTTTTTCTGTATAACACTACCTTTACGCTGAATTTTTAGTTTTTAAAGCTACAAGTTCAATTTTTTTCAATTTTTTTTATTTTCCAGATTTTTTCCCTTTTTTTTCTATCTTAAATACTACCTTTATTCCAAATTTCAAGCTCTAAAAAATTGAATTTTTTTTTCAAATTTTCGTTTTTTTTTTTTAAATTTTATTTTTGCTTTTTGTTGTGTTTTTAACTTTTTTTTCCTTTTTCTGAATCCCTTTACACAAATTTTCTGTTTCAAAGACTACGAGATCAAATTATTTTCAATTTCTCATTTTTTTTTAATTTTTGAATTTTGCGGATTTTTCCCTCCCGAAATTTCTGTGTTTTTAAAAATTTTCTTAAATAGCATCCTAAATATTACCTTTATTCCAAATTTCAAGTTTCTAGCGCTATAAAATCTTGTGAATTATTTTCAAATTTTCCTTATTTTTCAATTTTTTCGATTTTATTTTCGAATTTTATTGTATTTTTCATTTTACCTTATTCCGAATCCTAAACACTGTCTATACGCCGAATTTTAAGTTTCTAATTATTCTCAATTTTTCAAATTTTTCGACTTTTTGAATTTTCCGGATTTTTAAATTGTTCCTTATTTTGTATCCTAAATACTACCTTCATTCTGAATTCCACGTTTCTAGCGCAACAAAATCGGTAATTTCAAATTTTTGATTTTATTCGATTTTTTTGATTTTATTTTCGATTTTTATTGTTTTTTTTTTTTTTTCTGAATTCTAAACACTACCTTTACACCAAATTTTAAGTTTCTAAGACTACAAGATCGTATTATTTTCAATTTTCAATTTTGTTGGAATTTGTTGAATTTTCGAATGCTTTTTTTTTTTTCGAATTTTCTGGATTTTATAATTTTTTTTCTTTGTATCCTAAACACTACTTTTATTCCATTTCAAGTTTCTAGCGCTACAAAATCGAATTATTTAAAATTTTCGATGTTTTTCGATTTTTATTGTGTTTTTAATTTTTCCTTATTCTGAATTCCAAACACTACCTTTACGCCAAATTAAGTTTCTAAGGTTAAAAGATCATTTTTTTCATTTTTTTTTTCGAATTTTCTGGATTTTTTAATTTTTTTCTTTTTTTGTATCCTAAATACTATCTTTATTCCAAATTTCAAGTTTCAGCGCTATAAAATCGAAATATTTTCAAATTTTCGACGTTTTTTGATTTTAATTGCGTTTTTAATTTTTTCTTATTCTGAATTCCAAACACTAACTTTACGCCGAATTTTAAGTTTCTAAGGCTAAAAGATCAAATTATTTTCATTTTTTCAAATTTTTTCGAATTTTTGAAATTTTTTTTTGAAATTTTTTGGATTTTTTAATTTTTTCTTTTTTTGTATCCTAAATATTACCTTTATTCCAAATTTGAAGTTTCTAGTGCAACAATATCGGATTGTCTTCAAATTTTCGTTTCTTTTTCGATTTTTTCAATTTTGCTTTCGATTTTTTTGGTATTTTTGATGTTTTCTTTTTCTGGATTCTAAACACTACCTTCACACCAAATTTTAAGTTTCTAAAACTACAAGATCGTATTATTTTCAATTTTCAAGGATTTTGTTGAATTTTCGAATGTTTTTTTTTTTAGAATTTTCCGGATTTTATAATTTTTCTTTTCTTTGTATCCTAAACACTACCTTTTTTCCAAATGGCAAGTTTCTAGGGCTACGGGATCTACCTAATCTTTTTGATGACGCGTGAATGAGTGAGTGAATGAGTGACAAAAAATCGAATGTTTGAGTTCATATATCGTCTGAACTAGAAAAGACAGAAAGTTGTAATTTTAAATTTTGGTCCTATGTGCCAAATACTCTAGAAAAACGAAGTTCCAGACTTTTGGGAAACTCCAGCGCAGAAATATGGGGGGGGGGGAGGGGGGGGTGTGTGTGTCAAAAGTGCCCTGAGTTGCTTCCAGAAAAGGATGCTTACGGTTGTGCTCTCTCGATTTGGCGGAGGCACTGCCGTGCCTCCAGATTCAGAAATAATTTGTTTGGAGTGTTCATCAGCCATATTTTACAGAGTGAAACAGTGTATAATGTGTATCATTACCATTATATTTATTTCATATTGAATATGCATTACATGTTATTTTAATATTCTTTTGTGTCCTTAAGACATGGAATCCCATAGATATGGGACCCTTTTCCCACTTTATCCCCATATGGTAGCTACAAAGTCTCTCTTTATCAGTTTTTGGACATTTCAATGTGAAAGTTATAATGAGCTTGAAGCTGCCACAGTCGTCTGATGTATTAAATGCCCGATTCTTCCCGAACCCACTGGTCAATATCTCAAACTTGTTGAATTTATTCTTGTGGGATCTTTTGTTGATCAGATCTACTATATCGTTCCAGTCAGTAACTGAAGGAAGGGACCTCTGATTCTGTTGCACCACCCTTTTGCATGAGTAACATCAGTCACTGCTAAATCTGTGCATTTTATTAATCTCTTCATAAAAAATGCAGTACTGTGGAATCAAAGGTCCATTCCTTCAGTTACTGACCGGAATGGTAGTAGATCCGATCATGAAAGATCCCACCAGAAAAATTAAAAAGCTAAATTCATTTAAGACACCGACCAGTAGATTTGAGCTCATTATAGCTGTCGTAGGCTAATTGTGAAATCCAGCTCTTTGCAAAAAAGCTGGGCTAATTGGAGAATCATCTTTTTTTCTCCAATCAGCCTGATGTTTTCAGGCTTATTGCAAAGAGACTAGAGAGTGTTAGGCTAGTTGAAAAATGACCATTTGTTTCATACTCAACCTGATTTTGAACAGCTGTTTGTCTAAATATCATGTTGTACTCGACACAAACCTAAAAATTCATTTTGAAATCAACCTGCGACCCGACCCAAACCTGACAAAAAAAAAAAAAAAAAAATGCATTGAACCATAACTCGATCTGAACAGGACAAAATAATTTCTGTCACCATGTAACTCAACCCAAACTGAAAATTCAATTTGAAGTCAACCCGAACACAAAAAAAATTCCATCAAACTGAAAACCGATCCGAACAAGACAAAATAATTTCCATCAAAATGCAACCCAACCAAAACATGAAAATTCAATTTGAAGTCAACCTCAACCCACAAAAGTGCCATCGAACCGAAAACTCATCCGAACAGGAGAAAATAATTTTCGTCGACACGCAACCCAATACAAACCGGAAAATTCCATTTGAAGTCAACCCAAACCCAAAAAAAGTTCCATCGAACTGTAACCCAATCCGAAGAGGAAAAATAATTTCTGCCGATACTGAACTCAACCCAAAGTTGAAGATTCTATTAGAAGTCAACCCGAACAAAAAAAAAAAAAAAAAAAAAAGATGCATTGAACCGAAAACCAATCCAAACAGGACAAAATAATTTCTGTCAACATGCAACCCAACCCGAACATGAAAATTCAATTTGAAGTGAACCCCAACACAAAAATGTTCCATCGAACCGAATACTGATCCGAACAGGACAAAATAATTTCGATCAACACACAACCCAACCCAAACTGAAATTTCCATTTGAAGTCAACCCGAACAGGACTAAATAATTTCAGTCAATACACAACCAAACCCGAACTTGAAAATTCCTTTTGATGTCAAGTCAACCCAAACCCAGGGGGTGCAGCAAATATTTAAAAAAAATTAGGGAGGAATTTTAGGGCTTAGAAAATGAAATTTTAAGGGTATTTTAGGGCTAATTTATGTCTCACCGATCATGACCTATATATATATATCTGAGCTATGTCATACGATAACGCTCGTATTTATAAATCAATTTTGATGAAACTAATTGTGTGTATTAAGCTCACCAATGTCTCGACCGAGTTCGTTGGCCAACTTGGTCTGCCATTTTGTTTCAAGATGATGGCAGCCACTTAAAAATTTAAAACTAAAATAAATATACAAAAAAGCTAAAAATTCAAATTTATTTTTTAATCAAGTGTTAAGCCTTGATACGAGGATTCCAGAGCATCTTTTGGTTTACCTTTATCTTAAAAAATGGCTGAGATAGAGCAGTCTGAAATTCTAGGTGGCTGACATTTTGAAACAAAACAGCACATTAACGCGATTACTCGCAAATTCATTCGCTCTTTCATTGTTGTAATAATTTTCTCAATCATACGCATAAAGCTATATATTCATATCCATTAGCGCCGAATTCTCGCCAAAAGTGGCGACATTTGGCGAAATATCGCCAAATTTGGCGACCAAAATAAGTCTTCATAAATGAAGCCAATTTGGCTATTGCTCAATAATTTGGCGAATTTCTTATTCAAATTCAGTATTAACGAATCTTTTGTAACAGTTTCTTTGTATTTTAACTTGCTGTTTTCGTGTAACATTAGCTAAAATTTTAAAACGAAGATATAGGAAAGCTACCTTTTCCTCCCGGTACAGGCCGGAAGGACTTTTTCTATATCTAACAGCTTTATAAGATGTTTCTTTAATAAATCTTATATGATTTCTTGCAATCTTGTTCGGTATTTTCACAAAAAACTTTTCTTAAATACTTGAATTTTGTATATTTGAATGAAAAAAAAATATTATTTAAATTTGGCTGAGGCTAAATGTATTCCTTGCTAAATTTTTAGCATCTCAATGTGACGATGATAATTTATTGAGAGCAAGGAGGAATAAATCAATTGCCATAATAATATTATTATCTTGAGGAATAGGATCGTATAGTGAACTTTTAAATATTTATTGCAGTTGTGATTTAAATAAAAGCAAATAACCCTGCACGATTTGTGCATGACGTTCTTTAGGTCGATATTCTTTGAAGAGAGAATGAAAGCAATAAAATAAATAAAACATTCTTACTTGTGTGAAGAAATAGATGCAGACTATAAATGATGAATGCTCTATAAGAATTGGATCCATAAAATCTTTATTGTAATTCTTGAGGAAGGAGGAAGGATGAAGATGAAAGCTGCACATCAAGTCTTTAAAAAGTACTGGCTCCAACATCGTAATATTAACGAAATTCCTTAAATATTCTTCTGGCGAAATTCATTAAAGGTTGTAGAAATTAATGCAGAAATAATTAAATTACCAGTTGATTTTTACTTTTAAAATATTAAATTTAAAACAGCATTTTTATAAAATTATTAAAAACTTTGAAAACGGGAAGCTGATCTCCAAAGAATCCGTGCAGCGAAGTTTCTCGGACATGAGAGCCGGCACAGGCCTGGCCTCAGATCAGACGACGTTTTGCATAAATTTACAGCATCATTTTTATTAAAATTCTGTTGGAAAAATGCGCAACATTAATATATATATACCCATAATAGGGGTGCACAAATGTGACAGCAAGATTAATTTAAACTAATTTGTTGATTAGGAATTACGTGAAAATTAAAATAACAAATCAGAAACTCATTAACATTTAATAATTAAAAGAACCATTCTAATTTGTATTTGAAAGACACGCCCCTTTCGCCTGCAGCACCAAAACAAAACAGCTCCCGAAAACACAGAACAAGAGCAACGGTGACGCATGCGCACAACACACGAGCGGAAAGCCGCCGAATGCGATGACGTCACAGCTCAAAATCAGCGCCGATTGAAATGAACGCAGGGCGCGATGTAGGGACAATCAGCCTTGCTAAAAAAGCAACGTACAAGGTGCGCGATCGCTGGTAAAAAGGCATTTTAAAAGAACAGCAATTAAACTGGAAGGGCTATAAACTACAGAAATACGATGAGCTGAAATATAAAGTAATTAAAAAGATGAAACTGTGATATATCTTTATCACACTCAAAGGCATAGTTAAATTAAATACAAAGAATATTCAATTGTAAAAAGGACAATGAAATATCCATAATATGCTGTATTGTACCATAGAAAATAAATTTTGAAATTTTATTTTGTTTCAAATTTAGTTCTCTTCATCAAAAGTTGGGTTTTCTCAATTTTAATTACTTAGAGGATAAATGTATTCCTGCTAAACTTTTAGCATTTCAAAGGCATAGTTAAATGAAACACAAAGAATATTCAATTGTTTAAAAATAAATAAAAAACAAGTGGGTAAGTGTGATCGAAGATCGCTCAAAGGGTTTCGTTTTATATTCCTTTCAAAAAACTTTATCCTTTCTTTAATAAATTCAAACAAATTTCATTTAGCAACAACAACAAAAAAAAAAGTCATGTTTTTTATAAAGTAAAAATTTACCGGTCTATTTTTTCCTTTTTTCGAATATCTAAACCAGCCGGATAGCGGTCCAAGCCCGCTATTATATTCTGTCATAATAATATCCGTCATACGGACTAAATGCAATATTTCAAAAAATAATTTCAAAATTAAACAAATTGTGCACCTTCAAAATGTTAAAATATGCGAATATTTCCATAATGAGATTTTTATCACGATTCAATATGTTTCTCAAACTCATATATTTACTATTTTCTATTATTTATATTGATACTCACTTTGTATTATTTTCAAACATTTGAAAAATTAGTCAAACTTCCTATATGACGTCAGATTTTCTTTTTAATTCTCTAATGACGTGATATTAATCTGCTTTGTCCACTTACACATACTCATACTCCTTGTATCATTGAGAAATCTTAGACATTTTCCGTTTTATTACGACTATGACGTCAATGAATTTTATTTCATATTTATCTTTTTTTCAATTGGTGAAACTTTTTATTTCATTTTCATTTTTCACATGAAAATCGTCTGATAGAAAATTAATTATTGTAGACAGAATTTCATTGTGGATTTTAAATTTTTGGCATCTGCTATAGCGAAAAATGTTTCAATTTAATAGGAAAAGGCTGTTAGAATTTTGGTTTTTTATCTCTATTCATTAAAATAATACGAATTTTTCAAATTTTAATATTTTGAGCTCTTCACAGCTGCTATTCAGATTTGTAGACTAAGTTACATACTTTTTGAGAATGGCTCTGTGACGGACAGACAACAGAGCGGGGGTAATAGGGTTTCGTGAGATGAACGAAACTCTAAAAATGCTATATTGTATCATAGAAAATAAATTTTGATTTTATTTAGTTTCACATTTAATTTTCTTCTTTAAAATCTGGGTTTTCTCCATTTCAATCTCTGAGCTTCTCTCCAATTTTTTCTGTTTTTCCATGTATACTGCTGATAAGCTTTACGTGACTTTTTAATATCATTTAACAAGGAAGTTGAAATAGGTACTTTACTTACACCTCCATAATTTTTAACAGCATCTTTTACAAATCTCATACTTTTTATCGTAAGTTAATTGAAACCACCTTTTAGCATACAATTGTTTATAGAAAATCCATTCTCAGGATCAGCATTACTATGAGGTAAAATAAGCGCAGTTTTAATTAAACTTAAAAGTTATGATACTTTATTTCTTTGTTGTTGTTTACCACTTACTTTTGAACAACCAATGAAAATGTCTAACAAGAATCAGCTTTGGCGATCACGATAGAAAGCAAAACTAACTTTGTTTATCAGTCATTTGTAAACAGAAATAGTTATCGGAAGCAAATTTTAGGGAAACACGAAAAATGTTAGTAGAATTTTAGGGCTATAAGAAAATTTTAGGAATTGTAGGAATTACAGGGCGAATGCGATCTCTGCAAACCCAAAATAAAGTTCCATTGAACCGAAAACAGACCTGAACAGGACAAAATAATTTTTGCCAACATGCAACCCAACTTGAACCTGAAAATACAATTTGAAGTCAACTCGAATTACAAAACAGTTCTATCGAACTGAAAACCGATCCGAACAGAACAAAATAATTTCCGTCGACACGCAACCCAACCCAGATTTAGGTTTCTGCAAGTCACGACATTGGGATTTTCAAAAAGAAATTAAGCAGAACTATGTTTTAGATGAATTAAGTATATTGTATTAAGTTTTAAAAACATTTGCTATAATTAACATTTTAAAATTATTCTTATATATTTATAGATACTTTTTAATTATTAAAAAATATATTTTCCAATTTCAAATGAATGATTAAGCGGATCTCCTGAAACATTAATCTAATGCTACAAATTTAGTAATTTTTTTCTTTAATAATATTTAAACAAACTATTAGTTTAATTTTACTTCGGGTTCAGATGTAGGTGTGTTGGGTTCGGGTAGGGTTGCAGTTTGGTAGAATTTTTTTGCCTGGCTGCATCTCAACGGACATTTTTTTTTGTTGTGTTCGGATCTATCTGTGGTTCGATGGAACTTTTTTTGGATTTGGGTTGATTTTAAATTGAATTTTCAGGTTGCATGTCGACAGAAATTATTTTGCCGTCTTCGTATCATTTTTTCAGTTTGATGGAATTTTTTGAATTGATTTCAAATTGAATTTTAAGTTTCGAATGTTGCTTTGCGTGTTGACAAAAATTATTTTGTCCTGTTCAGAGTGATTTTCGGTTCAATGGAACATTTTTTGGGGTTCGGGTTGACTTCAAAAGGAATGTACAAGTTCAGGTTGGGTTGCATGTTGACGGAAATTATTTTGTCCTGTTCGAATCAGTTTTCAGTTCAATGGAACTTTTTTTGGGTTCAGGTTCACTTCAAATTGAATTTTCAGTTTGGGGTTGGCAGAAATTATTTTGTCCTGTTCAGATCAGGTTATGGTTCGTTTCAAAAGAAATTTTCAGGTTAGGGTTGGATACAACACAATATTTGGACAAACAGCTGGTCAAAACATGGTTGACTGTGAAAAAAGAATATCTTTTCAATTAGCCTAATGCTCTCTAGGCTCTGTTGTAACAATATTTAAATAATCATCTAAATTATCCCTTCCCCCTCAAAAAAGTCCTTTTTTTTTTCTTTGCCTTCTCCCCCAACACACACAAACATTTTGCTTTTTTCTCCTCTCAAACTTACTTTCGAAGTGGGGCTTACTATCAGATTTTAAAAGAAATTCTTTTTCCTATACGGTAAAGACATTCTTTATTTCAGTTAGTATATTATCAGCAATATTTTAGGGAGTTATTTAGGTGATAGGTTATTTATTGTTCCTAGAACATAACAAATAAAATAGAAAAATAAAAAAAATAAAAGAAGAAGTTTACAAAAACTTTTGATATGTGTACAGGAAATTTAGATGATTGGTTATTTATTACAACAAAGCAACAAACATAGCAGAAAGAAATGATCATGATTACCTTCCTAACTTTTTGTTGGCCCCGTTTCTTAGTATATAATAGCATGACTGTCAAAATTTAATCAGAATTTAATTTGATGGATTGGTGTCAGAGTATGCCATTAAGCTCTGATTAAATATGCTCTTTTAAAAGTTCCTAGTATTTTGTTAACGGATGATGCCATGGTGTTATTAAGAGGTTGTCGTATTTTTTAATTTAAAATTTTAAACATATTCACTGCACAACTACTATTAATGGTAGTTCCTTTGAGAATTATAAAGAAGATTTTGAGCATTTAAATTTCTGAGATGTGTGGTCAAAGGTGGAATTGTGTATCTTCTTATTTTTGATTTACAATAAAGATGATTTCAATCAAACTCCAGTGTCTTTATTCCAGCCTAACGAAATTACTGACTTCTTCATTTTTAAGTAAGAATATTTATTCTATTTTTCTCTTCAATTATTTTGACTGTAAAGCATGATGTACTTCAGTACAGGGTTATTGTTTTATAATTGTTACTCTCAACTCCTAAATTTTCCATAATACAATATACAATACTATATGATCTGAAATTAAAAAATTCTCAAGTCTGTTCTCAAGATGTCAATCAGCTGATATTTAATTTATAACTTTTCACAATAGCAAATATAATTTTATTTACACCAGAGAGAGGATGGAGATAAGAGTCCTGCATCCAGTTGGGTAATCCTATTTTATCCAAAAAGCTGACAACTACCAGTGGTTTGTTTATTCAGCTGGGGAAAGTAAAATGTTATCAGATCAACTTGTGTCAGATAATGTGTTTTGTTTTGCAGAAAGGATCCCCACATAGCTGAGTGTTAGAATCACGGCTGTATAATGTAGAGTCTAGCATCATGATGGATGGACACTAATTTTCTTTGTTGTGGGTGTGGTTTATTTAAATTGCTTTGGGCTTGATTGGTTTTGGTGGGATTTGACTCTTGTGGATCAGGTGTGGTATAGGTTGATCAGATTTAAAAAAAAAAAAAAAATAAATAAAATAAAAATAAAAAAGTCTAGAAAATTTTTTCAGCAGAAAAAAAACAAAACAAAAAACCTATATATTTGAACATTATAATTTCACTTTTTAACAAAGAAGATAAAATTTATATTAGAGATATAATTGTAGACTATTTTTTTCCTAATTATATTAAAATATTGATTAATTTTCTTAAATTTGGGGTTCACGCCGGGTTATCTTGAAACAAAATTTTCAAATTCAGTTCAGATTATATCCAACCAGTGCGAACTCTTCCGGGGGGCGGGAGAGGATGGTCAAAGGAGGAGAAGTGAAAATTTAAAAAGGAGACAGTTACCGTAACATCCTGAAAGTAAGCCCCCCTCCCACTTTTAAGCAATTTTGATTTTCTTCTCCATTCCCAAATATAAGCCCCCCCCCCCCCCCCCCAATTTTTTTTTCACAAAAAATTGAATTTAAAAATCCAAAGAAAAGAATTTTCAATCTTTTGAAAATTTCGACAGATTTCCACTTTTTCTTTTATATTTTGTAATGAAATACCCCCCCCCCCCCCACATGAAATGTCTGATTCCCTTCTCTGCCTTCCCCAACACAAAAAGTTCAAAATCTGGAGCATCTTAAATTCTTCTGGCTTTCTTACTGCTAGTAATATAACAACAAGTAAAAAATCAGTCCTACAAACTAAAATCTCCTCCTCCGTCCAAAATTTATGTTTCCCCCTCTCCCATCAGCATACAAAGTTTAAAATCTTTAAAACTCTTTGTTATGATTTAAAAATTTGACTCTTAATTTATTCAGTATTTTTACATTTAACTTTAATTTATTCATCAATTTAATTAAACTCATTAAATTCATTTAAATTAATTAAGCTAAATTTCATCTTTGCATTTAAATCAAACATTCTTTTTAAATTGTTTACTTTTGGTGAGAATATAATTTAATTTCAGAATCTTTCCATTACATATGTTTTAGGATATTTATTCATTCAATTTAATTTACATTTTAGTCACTTTGCAATATTAATTAAACTTCATTTCAAATTATCTAAAATAAAAATATTTATAACTTACTTTTTCTAACTTTTAAATAACACACAGTCTAAATTTAATAAATTATTCTAAAATATAGTGTATTTCCTTTTTAATAATATTGATTAAAAAATTGGTTAATTGTTAATTTTATTCTTTTCAGAAAGTTCAAATTCATTTATTTTAATTCAGGCAAATTCTTTCAGAATAACGAACTTTTCCATATATCATTTCAAAATTTCTAAGTCCAATAATCATTTTTCAAAATTTCTTAAATTAAACATTTTACTTTCAAAAACATATCTGGTGGAAAGAAATTTTAATTTTATTTAGATTGCTAAAATTTCATTTGTTTTCATCCATTAGTTTGGCAATTATAGATTTTTAATTACTTTCGTTTATTTTATTTTGATCATCGTCAAGATTTGCGATGAGACGCCATTGACAAGCTTTTAGATGTTTCGGGTAAACAAGCAGGCGTTTTTCCTGGTTCCCGCGCATTTGTATCTGGGTCAGTGACTCACGTGAGGCAAGGTCATTATCAGTCCGATTCAAGGTGACAGATGGAAGCTCATAGAACATTCGCAATGACGTGTCGTCAACAGTTAATATTTGACTTTGACCGCGTGGGTGAGCTTCTTCAAAAAATCCATCAGGTGGTGTCACGAGCGCGACAGTTAAATTTGCAACCGTTGGGAAATGCTGCTGTCTGATTGGGGGGATTTTTAAAATCTTAAGTTTCCCAGTATTATCGGAAGTGCCGTGTGAACTCACTTCTCAACGAAACACCAGCATGTAAAGATCATCCTTTTTTAAGCTGCCAGGCCTCTGGCCTAGCAGCGGGCCGTAGAATGCCGATCCAGCGAGCGTGAATTTAACATTTTATTTTAAGATTCTCAACATTTAAGAAGATCTCTGTTTCATCTTTATTATTCTAGACTAGGGGTGCACAACCTTTTTAAGCGAAGGGCCACTTACAAAAATGACTGGGTTGTCGAGGGCCACCATCAGTAGAATTTTGTTTGCAGGAGGTGTGACCGGGGGGGGGGGGGGGGGGGGGGGGGGGCGGCGGCTAGGTTCCTTCCTTCCCAGTCAACGTATTCAGTTCTGTTGGTATAAGGATATATCAACAGTTTACATTTGTATTTATACAAGAGATATAGCTAAGATTATTTTCAGAGAGTGAAAATACTCCTTGACTTTATTTGAAGGAGTAAATTTAGCTTTAAAGATTGCCAGTGACGAAAAAAAATTCTGCTTTCATGAATGAAGGTGGGGAGGAGGAGAAACATATTATTCTAAATTGTACTTCTTAACATATTCAGTCATAAAATGTGGATATCAAGTAGGGGTGCACAGCCTTTATAAGAGGAGGGTCAGTCACAAAAATGACTGGATTGTCAAGAGCCAACATCCGTAGGGTGAACAAAATTTTGTTTCAGGCAAGGAGGGGGAGGATCGGCCTAAAAGTTCATAAAAATGGGGGCGGGAGGGGGGCTAATTTTAAAAGGAGAGTTAGCTCCCTATACTCAACCATCTCCTTTGTCAGTATAACCCATTTCAGTTGGCAAGGATAGAAAAATCTTGCATTTATTTTCCATGCGTGATTGACAATATTCATAGTTTTTTTCCTAGTGATTGACAAAATTCGCGATTTTTACGCAGACGATTGGCGAAATTTACAATTTACACACACCCGATCGGCAAAAGTAACGATTTATCCGCGCCGATCGGCAAAATTAGCGATTTTTACGCATACGATCGACGGAATTTTCGATTTATACGCACCTGATCGGCAAAATGTACGATTTTTACGCGCCCGATCGGCAAAAATCGTGATTTTTACTCGCCTGATCGGCGAAATTTGCGATTTTACACACCCGATCAGCAAAATTCGCGATTTTTACGCAGACGATCGGCAAAATTTACAATTTACACGCACCCGATCGGCAAAAGTAACGATTTATACGCACCCGATCAGCAAAACTAGCGATTTTTACAGGCCCGATCGGCAAAATTCATGATTTTTACGCACCCGATCGGCAAAATTCGCAATTTTTACGGGCCCGATCGGCAAAATTCACGATTTATACGCGCCCGATCGGCAAAATGCGCGACTTATACGCATACGATCGGCGAAATTTACGATTTATACGCACCTGATCGGCAAAATTCACGATTTTTACGCGCCCGATTGGCAAAATGTACGATTTTTATGCGCCCGATCGGCAAAATTCGTGATTTTTACTCGCCTAATCGGCGAAATTTGCGATTTTACACACCCGATCGGCAAAATTCGCGATTTTTACGCAGACGATCGGCAAAATTTACAATTTTCACGCACCCGATCGGCAAAAGTAACGATTTATACGCACCCGATCAGCAAAACTAGCGATTTTTACAGGCCCGATCGGCAAAATTCATGATTTTTACGCACCCGATCGGCAAAATTTCGCAATTTTTACGGGCCCGATCGGCAAAATTCACGATTTATACGCGCCCGATCGGCAAAATGCGCGACTTATACGCATACGATCGGCGAAATTTATGATTTATACGCACCTGATCGGCAAAATTCCCGATTTTTACGGGCCCGATCGGCAAAATTCGCGATTTTTACGCAGGTGATCGGCGAAATTTACGATTTATACGCACCCGATCGGCAAAATTCTCGATTTTTACGTGCCCGAACTGCAAAATTCATGATTTTTACGCGCCCGATCGGCGAAATTTACGATTTATACTCACCCGATCGGCAAAATTCGCGATTTTTACGTGCCCGAACGGCAAAATTCATGACTTTTACGAGCCCAATCGGCGAAATTCGTGATATTTAAGCGCCTAATCGGCAAAATTCGCGATTTTTACGCAGGTGATCGGCGAAATTTACGATTTATACGCACCCAATCGGCAAAATTCGCGATTTTTACGTGCCCAAACGGCAAAATTCATGATTTTTACGCGCCCGATCGGCAAAATTTACGATTTATACGCACCCGATCGACAAAATTCATGATTTTTACGCCCCCGATCGGCAAAATTCGCAATTTTTACGTGCCCGAACGGCAAAATTCATGACTTTTACGAGCCCAATCGGCGATATTCGTGATTTTTAAGCGCCTAATCGGCAAAATTTGCGATTTTTATGACCCCGATCGGCAAAATTCGCGATTTTTACGTACCCTATCTGCAAAATTCGCGATTTTTACAGGCCTGATCGACAAAATTCATGATTTTTACGCCCCGATCGGCAAAATTCGCGATTTTTACCTGCCTGAACGGCAAAATTCATTATTTTTACGCACCCGATCGGCAAAATTCGTGATTTTTAAGCGCCTAATCGGCAAAATTTGCGATTTTTACGCCCCTGATCGGCAAAATTCACGATTTTTACGTATACGATCGGCGAAATTTACGGTTTATACGCACATGATCGGCAAAATTCGCGATTTATACGCACCCTATCGGCAAAATTCGCGATTTTTATGGGCCCGATTGGCAAAATTCACGATTTTTACACAGGCGATCGGCAAAATTTACGATTTATACGCACCCGATCGACAAAATTCATGATTTTTACGCGCCCAATCGACAAAATTAGCGATTTTTATGGGCCCTATCGGCAAAATTCACGATTTTTACGCAGGCGATCGGCGAAATTTACGATTTATACGCACCCGATCGGCAAAATTCGCGATTTATACGCACCCTATCGGCAAAATTCACGATTTTTATGGGCCCTATTGGCAAAATTCACGATTTTTACGCAGGCGATCGGCGAAATTTACGATTTATACGCACCCGATCAAACAAAATTCGCGATTTTTACGCATACGATCGGCGAAATTTACGATTTATACGCACTTGATCGGCAAAATTCGCGATTTATACACCCCCTATCGCCAAAAGTCGCGATTTTTTGCGTCCGATCGGCGAAATTGATCCGCGGGCCACCAGTAATCCGATCGCGGGCCACTTTTGGCCCGCGGGCCACAGGTTGTGCACCCCTATTCTAGACGAATGATTATATATCAATCATCCTACCAAGATTCGTTTTCAGTGTCATTCAGCATTGCTTTCGATGATGTGATGGGTCCACAGCTTATAGCCACCAGATGATTAGGAGTTAGTTTTTTTTCTGGATGCTTTCTGAGCGCCTCATCTACGCCTATATTCATTTCCCAGTGAGTGTGTTGATACTCTGCTTAGAAGTTCCTAATAACAACGTTATGGTTGGTTCTACTGAGTCTAATCTACAATGATCCTCCATCCGTACAAATGTCTTTCGACATAGCCCATTTAACTTTTATAATAACTTTTGCCTCCTATGAACTTAATTTTCTTCATATGAACATTCGGAAAGCTTCTAGTGATGCAGCTACAATTTTCAGAAACTAAATAGATAACCTCCACGATAAATTGAACAATTTGAACTTTGCAGAAATCAAATTATTATTTAAATTAACTGGAAAATTAATATAACGAATTATCAATTTCCTTATGTGAACTGAATACTCCAAAATTTTAATATGGTTATAACAGGGTTCATACTCTCTTTACATGATAAAATTCAAGCACCTTACCCAAAATTCAAGCACCTTTTCAAAAATGAAAATTTTAACGTTACAAAATACTATGTCTGTTTGTATGAAATAAAGGAAATATATATAAATATAAAGGATAAAGGAAAAAATAATAATAAAGGAAAATAATATAAAGGAAAAAAAATTTCATTTTCATATGTTTTCAGGTGAATGCCATACATAACATATAGTAGCGAAGTCTTAAATGTGAAATGTTATGAGAAAGTCTCCGAAAAATACCGAAAATACTTTTGCAGTATACTTTGAAAGTTATCTGTGCCAACACTAGACAAAAGTAGACACTTACTTGATAATTCTGCACTGCTATGATACACACAATTTTAAATAAAATAAACTAAACAATTTTTCATACTTTACCTTACTTTGAAAACATCCACTAAATCATTTTACAAAAAGGTATATTAAAATACACATACACAAAGAAAAAAATTTACTGCATTTTAAATACAAGACTTTTTTCAGCCTTTAAGCTTTTTAACTGCCTCTTCTATTTTCTCATCTAAAATTTTAACCTCAGCCTGTTTTTGTTTTTTTTTACGGTTTTTCTCAGGCTGTTTGACTGTATGCAGAAAGTCATTTTCTTTGTAGACCCTGCCTTCAAAGACAACTCATCCGCTGAATCCAGAAGTTCTTTAATGTCAACTTCCAGACATTTTTTCTTTTTCTTTAAGTCATCTAAATCATCTTCAAGCTTTCTTTTCTTGTTCTCAGTGAGACATTTTTCCTTCTCTTTTTGCTGATCTTTCAGGTACATCATGTACCTTTGTCTACCACTGGATGCAGACGAAAGCAGCTCTTTTGTTATAGGTACTTTAAGCACGCCACCACAATAACTCTATATGATCTTTTATAATTTGTAAAGAAATATAAGAATGTTCTTTTAGGTTTTCCACTTCCATATTTTTGTTAATAGAGAATCCTCTCTCGGCAGAAGCTTGTCCATGGGACAAAAGCAACACAAGTTTGGTCACATGGAAGGCTTTAACGTGTCCTTTAACACACATATGATCATAAGAAAATCATCTAATCTATCTGTTTATTCATTAAAGCTCATGAAAACTGACAAGTTTGTTGTTTCAAGGAAATCTCGATAATCCAGAAGAGTGGTTTCACAGTCATCTTCTGGGATCCAATCATTTTCTTGGAAGGCATTTATGATGGATTTCATTAGTGAAATGCAGTTTTCTTTGTTCCGTGCAATTTTACCAGGATTCATACAAGATGAATTGCGTACAATACTATAATTTATTGGGCTTTTTTCGATGATTGTTTTCATCATTGCACAAATGAAATCCCTTATTTCTTGCTTCAGAGCAATAATGTCACTTTCTCTCACAGATTTCTGTTCTGTTAAGATTTTTGAGCAATTTTTCCCCAATGAATCCAGTTTCTATTTTAGCAATGGAATTCAACATATCAGTTTTGAATTCAAACTGAGAAAATTTCGGAACTGTTACATTTTTTATTTCACCATCCTTAAGAAATATTTGTAATTCAGTAAGCATGACCGAATTAACTTTGTTAAATCAGCGGCAAAAAATGGCAGCACAGGTTTTTTAGTTTGATATTTTGTCATGAAAGACTGCACCAAAGATGCAACTGATGAGAGAAAATGCAACTTAACAATTAACAATTCATGTTTTAAAAAAGATTTTATGGAGTAATGTGCGATTGTTGGGATTGGGATTTTTTTTTTTTTTGTTAGACACAAGAGATGAATGACTTTAAATCTTCCAAGATTTCAATGGCTCTTTTTATAGCTGGTAGGCTGTCAAGCCATCTATGTCTGCAGAACTTCAAGGCAGTCTTGCCAGTTGATGATACTTCATAATAATCTTGAAGCCTTGCTGGAGAGTACTTGAATAGCCTATGGCACTGTTATACGCTGTCGAAAGTAGTGGAGCCACCGATCACAGGTTTATTTTGAAATATTTTCGTATAAAAATAAAAATTCGATCGGGGCCCCGGCAACATCGGGCGGAACACACGGAAATAAGCAGCCAAAGTCAGTAGAGGTCCCGATTCGTTTTGACAGATTTTTGTTTTAAAATATAAAATCATACAAATTTGATTGGGGCCCGGGCATCGCTGGGCAGGTCAACTAGTATGCAATAAAAACAACACTAATTAATAAATCAATTCACTATGCGAATATTGTCAGAACTAAATTTAGGAATGGGACAATTTTTCTTTCTTTTTGATGGGAGTTCAATCATTACGTTATAAGAAATAAGTATTTGATTAATCAAAACAAAGTCACGCAACAAAAATGAGAAAATTTCATTATTTTTCTTAAAACTAAAATTAAAGTAAATCCAAATAATTTAAATTATCTAATTAAAACAATTAGAATTACAACAAGGGCGACGACCTTTCCTTGTTCCCGTTTGCTGGTACCCATGATTTACGACATGTGAATAACATTGCTATCCTCCATGTCACATCGCCTCCAATCTTCCTCACATTTTACAATAGGTATCAGAATTATATATTTATTGTTATGGAAAACACTTCCCTCTCATATGACTTGTAAATGCAGATTCTCCCATATTCTCCAATTGCCGGGTAACACAGCATAACTTGCATCAGAACTGGTATGCACTATTCGGTACTGCTTCTAACCAACACTTATATTCTTCTCGTTCTAGCCACAAGTCACTAAAATTGCACGTTCTAGGCATCATTATAGCATCGATCTCAACGAATAATTACTACTACAGATCTACAGAATGCACTACAGATGAAAACTACTTGTTGTGAAAACCAGCATACATGCATGTGTGCATGCGTCAACTGACTGAGTTTTAGCGTTGCAATTGTTGTAGTAATATTGAAGAAACAGAACGTACAAACGAAGAAAGATAAGAACAAAATTTCTGATCTTGCTGTCGGTAGTAACAACAAGTTACCCTTCTTTTCATTTTCCTTTTGTTAACTTAATCCTATAGAGGGAAGGGAGAAAGCGACAAATGCTCGTACACTGAACCCCTGAAAAGAAAACCATCTCAAAACAAATATTTTTGTCTTTTTTTTTTTTTTTAAGCTTGCAATTAAATTTTATTTCAAATATCTGAATAAGAAAAATTAAGCACCTATAAAAAAAATAATGAAAATTAAGCACCTTCATTAAAATATAAACAAATTCAAGCACTTTCAAGGACCTTTTTTCTCTCTTAAAAATTCAAGGACTTTCAAGCACTTTCAAGCACCGTATGAACCCTGTTATAAATATAAAAAAATGATTGATTTGAGAAATATGATATCTATTTTTATGGTGAAACAAGTGATTTTATTCAAATCAAATATTAATATTTAAATGCATTGAAGATGTCAATAAAAGTCTGTGTTTCTTACATCTGGTGAGTTCTTTTGTTTTTATATTCTCCTTTTACACCAGGATCAAGTTGATATGCAGATAAACTTCAGAATAATTTTTATGATGTACATGTACTGTAAAATCTAGTCTTTGATTTTATATGCTAAATATATAACTTTAACTTTGCTTAATAGGTAGTTAAACGTAATACTATGAATTTTAACTTAATATTTTGATTACTTCTCATGGCTTCGCAACGTGTGCTGCTACTTACAATCATGCCTATAATGGTGTTTGGGGAAAGTGTTGAATATATGTTTTGTCTAAATTTTTCTAGGTACTCGGAATCACTCCGGTGCCAGTCGCTGGTGATTCACTTTTCCTTAAGTTTTTCCTATATATTCATCGCGATCCCCAAATACCGTTATACTCTTTATTAAAAAATATATGTTCTATTTGTTGCTGTCTAGTGACAATAAATAAATAATCATTCATTATAATTACTTCTCTACCCCCAAAATTTCTGCTTCTCCTCTCTTTGACAGCCCCTATAATTTTTTGTAAAACTATTTATTAAAAAAAAAAAATCTTCTGTCCTATTTGTTTCTCTCTATTAACAATAAATAAATAACAAATCATCTAAATTACAAACCCCTTCCTTTGAAATTCATATTACCCTCTCATCCCAAAGAATACAAAGTTTAAAATTTGTAAAACTCTTATTTGAAGAAATCTTTTGTCCTATTTGTTGCTATCTAGTAAAAATAAATAGATAATTTATCACCTAAGTTTTCTCTCTACTCCAAAAATGCCCCCCCCTCCCCCCACACAGACACATAAAATATTTAAAATCTTTAAAACTATTTTTTTTTAAATCTGCTGTATTTGCTTATTTTTAGTAACAATTAATGAATAATCAATCATCTAAAATACCCTTCTTTCTCCCAAAAGTTCTATTTCCCAAACTGCCCCCCCCCCCTCACCCTCAGCAAATATTTAAAATCTTTAATATATATTTGTTTAAATGCTGTTCTATTTCTTATTTTATAGTAAGGTAACTCAGATCATCTACATCATCTCATACAAATAACACTCATCTAAAATAATCATCCCCTTTGAAATTTTTGCTCTGTCCTTTTCTCCCAAAGGAGGGGGTCGGATTTCTAAATATGTATGAGGAAAGCAAAAATTTTCATCTTTTTTGCAGTTGACTGTTCTTTCCTCCCTGAATCATGTGTATATTTTATGTTTTGAAATAAATATGTTCTCGAAAATAACTCCCCTCCCATTAACAAAATATCAGCTGTGAGAACAGTCAAACTACAAAAAAGACTAAAATTTTCTCTCTGCCTCACCTCCCCCCCCTCCATGTCTACAAATTCATCCCTTTTTCTGAGGATGGGGAATGGAAATTTAAGGGGAGAGTTACATGATCATTTATTTATTGTTGCTACAAAATAACAATAAAGCATAAAAATCCTAAAAAAATAATTTTAAAGATTTTAAAGTTTGTGTGCTGGGGGGGGGGGGGGGAAGAGAGAAGCAGAATTTTTGTTGGTGGGGGGGGGAGAGCAAATTAGATATTTTTTTAATTATTGTTAAAAATTATTAATTAATTATTGTAGGTGAAAAAAAAAATTAAAGATTTTAAAGTATGTATTTGGGGGGGGGGGGGGGGGGGGGAGCAAAAAGAAAATAAGAAGGACTTTGGGAGGGAGAGGAGGGGAATAATTTAGATTGTTATTTAAATATTGTTACAAAAAATAACAAATAGAGCAGAAAAAAATTAAGAATTTTAAAGATTTAAAATTTAATAAGATGCATTTGCAGGAAAGGGGGGGGGGGTCCTTCATGTAATGAGACTGGGAGGCAGGTAGAAAAAAGCAGAGATTTTAGGAGGAGGGGTTGATTCAGGTGGTAGATTCGGTTTATTTATTGTTAATATAGAGTATTTAATAAGTCAGAAAAGAAATTTAAAATTAAAGAGTTATAAAGGTTAAACTATGGGGTTTTGGTACTAAAAGGGGGCAAAGGAGGAAGCAGTAATTTTTAGGGGGATTTAGATTATTGATTATTCATTGTTATAATAAAATAAGAAATAAAGGAAAATATTAAAAAAATAAAATTCAAAGATTTACATTTTTTTTTTGGGGGGGGGGGGGGGGGGGGGGAATGGGGGGATTTAGATTTTATATATTTAATTTGAGTGGAAATCTGCCAAAATACATAAGATTCTCGCCCCTTTTTACTTCTAGTTTTTAAATGATTTTTTTTAAAAAAATCCCGATTATAAGCCCCCCTCCCACATTCAATCCTTTTGGGTTTTGAAAAAGGGGGGGGGGGGTTACAATCGGGATTTTACGGTACTTAGATGATCGATTATTTATTTTTGTTGCTACAAAGTAACAAGGCAGAAGCAGAAGCAAATTTGAAAATTAAACAGTTTTAAAAATTTTAAACTTTGAGTGCTTGGGGCTGGGAGAGGAAGCGGTAAAAAGGAGGAATAGCGATTTAGATGATTCATTATTTATTGTTAAATAAAGTAAAAGAATAGCATAGAAAAAGGTTTTTAAAAAAAAGAGGCTGAAATCATGTAATGATTTTTGAATTTGTATACTGCAGGTGAACAAAGGGATATTTTTGGGGATGGTGGTAGGGGATTCAATGAATTTTTTTAGAAAGCAGAAACCTGCTGAAATACAGCAGACTCTCACCAGAAATAGAGTTATGTAAATAGTTTAATATGATTGAATGTGACAAGCAACAACAGTCATTCAGCAATGTCAATGAAAATGTGGTCTGTACAAAAGTAAAGGAAAAAATAAAAAATAAAATAAATTCCGCTCCTGCGATATGGCATAATGCTGATCGGAAGCAAGAACCTTGCTTCCAATACTGATACATGAACCTTCTATTCTGAATGTAGTAGAATTAAATAAGAGTTTTTGGGGGTTTCCACACAACACTTTACTTAGTCCATAATAAAGCAACATGCCTGAAATGGAAAAAAAAGCCTTTTGTTTCACTGTGAAGGTCTTAAATAGTCAAACAATGTCATTAATGCTACTCTTGTATAATTTTATTGGTAATAATAAAATAGCAAAAGTACATTCTGAATTGATGAGTAATATAAATGAATAAATAGTCTGAATGCCATATAGCACATTTCAATAATTATTTTTTGGAAAACTTAACAGAATTTTAATAGAAATCACTTTTTATTGAAGATACTACATCACCATCACTGACAAAAGAGGAAAAAGTAGCTTTCCTATATCTTCGTTTTAAAATTTTAGCTAATGTTACACGAAAACAGCAAGCTAAAATGCAAAGAAAACGTTTACAAAAGATTCGTTAATACTGAATTTGAATAAGAAATTCGCCAAATTATTGAGCTATAGCCAAATTGGCTTCATTTATGAAAACTTATTTTGGTCGCCAAATGTCGCCAAGTTTGGCGAGAATTTGGCGCTAACGGATATGAATATATAGTTTTATGCGTATCATTGGGAAAATGATTACAACAATGAAAATTTTTGTAATGTGCTGTCTTGTTTCAAAATGTCAGCCACCCTAGAATTTCAAACTGCTGTATCTCAGCCATTTTTTAAGATAGAGGTAAAACAAAAAATGCTCTGGAATCCTTGTATCAAGGCCTAACACATAATTAAAAAATGAATTTGATTTTTTAACTTTTTTGTAAATTTCTTTTAGTTTTAAATCTTTAAGTGGCCGCCATCTTGAAACAAGATGGCGGATCAAGCTGGCCAACGAACTCGGTCGAGACATTGGTGAGCTTAATACACACAATTAGTTTCATCCAAATTGATTTATAAATACGAGCGTTATCATATGACATAGGTCAGATATATATCTTCTAAAATAAAAGCGTAAGTCATCGCAGTTCAAATTCTCTATTCATGAAAGTAAACAAAAAAAAGATTGATTCGTCGAGAACATTTAAAATATTAAATCATGGAGGTAATCATTCGCAAAGCAAGTTCTCCATAAATTGAATTTTTGGACTGCTGCCTCGCGTAAAAAAAACAATTCGCACCAGTGAGACAATCAAAGTTTACCTTAATTATGTGCTATACAACTCAACTTCTTTCCGGACCTTTTCTTGGCGTAAATTGAACTCATGTAATAATATTTAATGAATCAGATTTTTAGCATTTTTAAAATCGCTAATACAGCTTTTATTTATCGCGTGTACAAATTAGAAACGATACTTTGATTTTGAAATCAAGTGTTTTGATTTATGATATTATTTCTTATTTATTTATTTTCTATTTAAATGAAAAGTATGAAGTATTTTAAATCTTCTAAAATAAAAGCGTAAGTCATGTGACTGTCATCAACAGTTCCGGGATGGCCGTTTCACTTTTTCATATACCAGGCAGCCATTTTTATTCAAAATTATTTTTTCGAATAAAACTGCATAAAAGTTACATTTTAAGAAAGATAGTTCAAAATAAATTAATATTTGAGAGATGACTTATGTTCAATTATGTATATATTCTGCAATAACTTCAGTCGAAATTAGGTTCACAGTTCAAATTCTCTATTCATGAAAGTAAACAAAAAATATTCATTCGGCGTGAACATTTAAAATATTAAATTATGGATAATCATTCGCAAAGCAAGTTCTCCGCGAATGAATTGGACCGCTGCCTTGCATAAAAAAAAAAAAAAAAAAATTCGCACCAATGAGACAATCAAAGTTTACCACTAGGACTTCCCTCAAAGGGATTAGTCTGAGTGATATTGCTGAGAACATAAAGTTAACAATTACGATATATAGAAGATATCAACAAGAATCTAAGTGAATATACAGCATATGATAGACAAGAGATAGATAAAGATACAACATATGAAAAATAGCAAATTAAATGATATAATTACAAAATATCATATATAAATTCATATACTGTTATGTTTTCATATGCATTTTTTTATAACATTTGGCAAATAATCTCATTTTCTTAAGCGGGAATTGCTCAAAACTTAAAAAAAAAACCGCCGGATCTTTTAAAACGATATTTTTAAAGTCACATAATCAGATTTGCAGCCAATAGTGTATTTTAGCAAGCGTAGTTTAACGCAAATTTAATTTAATTTTTGCAACATTTTCTTTGTGACAAATATCTAAATAAAATATTAAAAAATAAAATATTAAATATTGAAATATTAAATCAAATATTTAATATTTGAATTTAAAAATTTTTTTGTTTATTTGTATAACTATTTATAGAAACTCGTATACTTCAAACCACATTGATAACATGCTTTGCTACAAACGTGTCTACCAGTCTAACTACTCGTATGTCTTAGCTGTGTCTCTCTCCGAACTCATCTGTCTACTGTCTCTCTACTCTTCTGTATAGCCGTCTCAGTATCCGTCTGTCTTTCTACCCGACTCTTTAATCGTGTCTCTACATGTCTCGCTTCCCGTTACACTACTCGTCTATCAACACGTCTGTCTGTCTATATACCCCTCTCTCTACCCGTCTGTCAAGTCGTCTCTGTACTCGTCTCTCTATCCACCACGCTACCCGTCTCCCTACCCATCTCACTACCCCTCTGTCAACCCTTTTTTGCACCTGCCTTGCTACCCGTCTGTCTATTCGTTTCGCTACCCGTTAGCTTATCTCTGTCGCTATCCGTCTCTCTACCCGTTTGTTTACACGTCTATCTATCTCTCACCAACTCTTCCCAATATTTAAACAATTTAGTAAACGGAAGCCGTTTATCTGTTATTAAATGCAAACAGGAGTAATTTATCTAAAGAGTGTAATCAGATGCAATTTTTTAAAATACATACATAAACCAGCATAATAATTCACCAGTTTTATTTTCATAGTAGTTTATGTCATTTGACAGTAAATCTCAACTTCTTCAACCCGAACTGCGTCAAGCTTTTTAAAAAAGCCCCAAGGTCCGTATAACTGGGAAGGGGAATTGTCCTCAGGGCTATTAGATACATGTTATTAAGTTAAGTGAAAGTTTCGTAATCGGGTTCGCAGCCAATTTCTTATGTCAGAAAGGGTGGCTTCACGCCATTTTAAATTCATTTCTGTAACTTTCTTTTTCTTTTTTTTGGTGGGTGGGTGGTTGGCGGGGGGGGGGGGTCCAAATATATACACTTAAATTCAAACTTTTGCCCCCATGTTAATATTAGTGTTGTTTGTATTATCAATTAATACTTTGTTGATCAAGCTTCATTCGAAACAAATGTAAAAGACTTCTACAGTTTTTTTTTCTAGGAGAAAGTTCCGTAATCGGGCCCTAAGCTAATCGGGGAATTTAATATCATTATTGTTTCTAACTCTTATAGAGTTAAAACAATATTGTTGCTAGCATTACTCTTGTTTGTGACCAACCTCTTCTGTGTATCTGAATAGGGAAAAGTTCCGTATCATGTACTGGTTGGTGCCAAAGGCAGTTGTAGAATCTTACAAATTTTTCTAGAGAGCGGAAAAACATGTTTTTTAAAATATTTACAAATATACGTTTATTAAACCATGTTTTTGAGCCATTTTAAAAAATTAAGTACGGTGCTAAAATAAAATTTTATTGCCATTTTCGATACTTTAATAAGAAATGAAAATACATAACAAACAAATTTAACAAAACTAAGCCATTTTTGGGTACTTCTCTATTATCCCGTCGACCACTTTTCATAACAAAAAACTATCGCCAAACTAAGATTAAACGCCAAAAATACAGTCCCATTTACTTGATGCCAGAAGCATTATACGTATTTGTTATGCCATCAAGTGGTTTTTAATTCGACATTTGCGTGTATTTTTCATTATGTTTTACTGATTTATTAGTTATTTCATTCATTAAAGTAACAATTGTGTCCTTAAATTCTTATATTTTATTTATTTTGATATTTCAATGGCAACGTTCTCCCGTTTATTTAGCGTTACAGTTTGGCGATAGTTTTTTGTTATGAAAAGTGGTCGACGGGATAATTGAGAAGTACCCATTTTTTGTGATAAATAATTGTTATTGCCAGGGGGGCAAATTGTAAACAATTAATAAGCGAACTAAAAAAATTACCGGAAAAAACTTGTGGGAATCTCAAGAAAGAAATATCTGATATAAATAGCATTTAAAATCTTAAAATGGAGAAGTGGTCCGTATAAAAATGCAAAACATTATACACTTGATATAAGAATTTTTTAATTTTTTTATATTTCCGAAAGCACAGATAAAAGGGTAAAAATCCCGGCACAGATGCCATATACTCACCACGTTGGCGCGATTTTCCCCCGCCCCTTTGGCGGAAACTGTTTGTTGTGTTTGTTTACTTTTATTTTTTATTTTAATTGTATAGATTATTTTTATATGTATATCAATATTAATTTAGGCACAGATGTCATATACGCACCAGATTGGCGCGATTTCCCCCCGCCAATTTGGCGATAACTTTGTTTTTGAATATTAGTTACAAATACCATACAATAATAGAATGTAATTTTTTATTTCAATATAAAAATAAAATAACGTAATAAATGAAATAGCTCCTATTATTCAAAAATGGGAAATAAAAATAAATAAAGGATAGTTTGATATAAATAAATATTGATATATATAATAAAAACAATTTATAGAATTAAAATAAAAAATAAAAGTTAATAAACAACAATTGAAACAAAATAACCGGGTTACCATGTGAGGCATAAAATTGCCATTTTGTTGCAATCGCGCCAATGTGGTGCGTGTATGACATCCGCGCCTTTATTTATATCAAACTATTATTTATTTATTCTTATTTCCTTTTTCAAAGTAATAGAAGCTGTTTCATTTATTACGTTATTTTATTTTTATATTGAAATAAAAAATCACGTGTACTATTTGTCACACTATTTGTAACTAATATTCAAAAACAAAGTTTTCCCCAAGCTGGTGGAGGGAAAAATCGCGCCAACGTGGTGCGTATATGACATCTGTGCCTTGTTTCATTTCACATAGAGGTACTGCTCTATTATCCCGTCGACCACTTTTCATAACAAAAAAAGCTATCGCCAAACTGTTAGATTAAACGCCAAAAATGCAGTCCCATTTACTTGATATCAGAAGCATTATACGTGTTTGTTACGTCATCAAGTGGTTTTTAACGCAACATTTGCATGTATTTTTCATTATGTTTTACTGATTTATTACTTATTTCATTCATTAAAATAACAATTGTGTCCTTAAATTCTTATATTTTATTTATGTATTTTGATATTTCAATGACAACGTTCTCCCGTTTATTTGGCGATAGTTTTTTGTTATGAAAAGTGGTCGACGGGATAATAGAGAAGTACTCACATATGTATTGGTAGTACTTTTATGTTAACTTGGCGCAGTTGATAAATCGCCAAATATTTTTCTCATAACATCTTCATATTGCATTCATTTCATTTAAATATAAATCTTTCACTGATTTCATTTGAAATACATACATTAAAAATACACGTCTTTCACTCATTTAATTTAAAATACACGCCTTTCACTAATTCCATTTAAAATACTAAAAAGGAAAAGAAAATAAGAAATAATGCCACAAATCGAAACCTTTTATTTAAACATCAAAGAATTGTTCCTAACATACACACGCGAAATAAAAAAGCTGCTAATGGTGTGATTTACGCCAAATCTCTAATACTAATATTACTCTTACTAATCTCTAATACTTTTCAAACAGAAAAAATTCCAGATTAACTTTACATTTTTATTAAATTGAAATATATTTTATTGTGCTGAATATTAGTGCTTGCATATTTTTTTGCTCCATGTATTCCATGAACTTTTCAATTCCGATTGTCTACGAAAATCTCCCGCCGGTGAAAATGACGTACGCACAAAATTTAGTGACGTATGTACTTTAATTGTGCTTTTTTATCTATTTTTTTAATATAACTTCCAAACGGTTTGACACTTATTCTTGGTAATAAATAGACGACGTTGTCACCTTTATAGGTACCTGCTGTAAAAATTTGAACGAAATCCGTTAAATATTTTTTGAGTTATGCTTGACGAAAGGTTTTAATATCCATCGTAGCTATATATGGGGCAAAGTAATACTGCGCTGTGTATGAGTCTTCGTTGCACTCAGACAATAATTATGTGCTATACAACTCCAGGGGGGGAAATCGCGCCAACGTGCGTATATGACACCTGTGCCCAAAAAATATGCGAAATGCTACCATGATCGCAAAAGTTCATGATTTGTCTATTAGAATCTTCCGATTTGGCGAAGGATTAAGGGAAAATTAAATTATGAATAAATGTAACGTGTTGCAATGTTTAACATACATTTAAGAGAGACCAAACTGGTCGCCAGTGGCGGCTAGTATATATATATATATATATATATATAATTATAATATCTTTGAATTTCAAAAAACACATCAAGTTCTTGTAACATTCTAATTAAATCTCCAAAGAGATAATTAATAATAATGTGTAGACAGAATACCACATAGTTAATAAATTAACAAGTGCAATCATAATTTTTACCATAGCTTGTGCTTCAATGGTAATTGGCCAAAAATACTGAAAATATGAAGAATATTTAAGAGGAGAGAGAGAGAGAAAATGATTATATATATATATATATATATATATAAATCAACATTTGAACGGAGGGTGGTTTTGGGGTCTGGGGGTCATGATCGTTGAAAATATATCGAAATTTTCCGGAACTGCCTTCCTCTGAACGGCTGCAATAGGTAGCTTTATACTTTTTTGTATTGAAAGCTACCTAAAAGAACTTATTCTGCCATCCTGTGATGAAAACCTAAAGAACATTTTAAAAAGGATGAATTATAGGTTTTGTTTGCTGAGGCAAAGAGAATAGCCACTGATTTCATTTCATTCTATTCAGCAAAAGCTGTAAAATTTCTGTTAGTGTTTAGCACAAATTACACTGGTCGGAACAAAAAGCCTTCCTGTAAAAATAATGATTGATCCTTATAGATTTCAGCTCACTAAATCAAAATACAGCATCAAAATTACTGTATCATCTACCAGTTTTAGGTGGGGTGGCTTGTTTTTAAAACTTAGGTAATTTATGTCTTACTGAAAGATAAGTAAAAATTGCACAAACAAAAACATGTATATAAACATTAGCAAAGATACAGTGGTAAGGAATGAAAATATGTAAGTGGATGCTGCTGGACACGAAAGCGAGAACTAAAACAACAATGCACAAAATAAATATCAATAATATATTTTCATGATAAATTTTATAGATTTGTTATCTAAGACAGTAAAAACATCTTTTACATGTTTTCATTTAGCATTCTAAATTAATATAACAATCCTTCATTACTTGTTATTAGAAAACTGTTTCTTGGAAAAATGGTAAGAGTTAGAACAATTTAGAAGACAAATTTAGATTCCTGAATGTCAAATTTACATATTTGTTTAGTAGGGAGTCAAAAAATTGATTTTTTTGCCAACCAGTGTTATCTATATGAGAATACATTTTTTCCCTTATTTAGATGAAAATAAAATTTAGCAATAAATTATGGCATAGTTATATAGCAGGATCAGGCATAGTTAAAAAAATATATATATATATGAAAGGATAAAAGCTAAACCCCTTTTTAAAATGCAAAATCCCTTTTTGCCTCTTTTAAAATTTTAAATTACCGTTTTAAAAAATAGAAATTTAAATCAAAACTTTTTAAATGCTTTAATAATTGTGTTTCAATTGATTGAAATTCCCGTTGCTCCTGTTAATTTAGTTTCCCTGCATCGCATCTTATAACTTTCAAAGATCGTTTTCTGACTCTTCATAAGAATATTTGTGCTGATGCTAGCGCAACTTTAAAGTCTCGCTGCATCCCATCGGCCGATTAAGCCAACGCCTTTGTTCCGCACAATCAATCACTCAGCTCGCGGCCAATTAAAATTAAAAATATGCCTCTTTTGACTTCGACGACCTTTAGCAGAAATAATGCAAAACCTCATATTTATACCATTGCACGGCTGTCAGGAGCGAAGTTTTTTACGATCTCCACCCTGTATTAAGTTCACGACAATCGACTCTCCACTCTCCAGGCATGCTGCGCGATTTAACGAACTTTTTACGATTTCCCTCATCTAACCAATCCACTCCAATCTGCTCTCTCGGAATTGCCTCGCGATGTACGAACCTTCGATGTCCAGACAGACTTAAAAAGCAGCTCTCACGCCAATATGGGCCTGGTTTAAAAGGACTCATGTAATAATAAGAAATAAACCAGGTTCCGTAATAAACTGTGTCTTCATTTAACATCAGTATGACTATTCACTCGGACTGTGATTAAATCCCGAATAACAAACACTCACGGCCCATGACTACAGAGGAATATGCTCGTAACTTCGAGTGAGCACTTTGACGTAAGTATGGAGCCACCATCAGTTTGCGCAACCACCGGCCCGGCACCCCGCGAAGCCACGATCGAGGGCCCCAACCACCGAAGGAGTCCCACTTCGTTTCATATATATATTGAACTGGACATGAGGAAGCTGTACTTGACTAACCCTTTCCTTATTAAATTCCTTAAAAGTTCATATAAAATAATATAGCAAAATAGACTGAAGACTTGAATAACAATAGAGTGGATAACGAAGAATAAGGAATAAAATTAAAATAATAATTGAAGGATAAAAAAACACAGATTTTGTTATACATTTAAAAGGATAATTATATTTGGAACATACTAATTAATAGAATTAAATCATATAAAATATTTAATTAATCAATTCTAGAACTGTAATTTTAAAATACAAACCTGTATCAAGGAGTGAACAAATAAAATCCAGGTACAAGCAATTATCTGGTTCAAAAAATCCTATAGATGTCACATCACCCAAAACTTTACAGAGATTCTAAAATAAAAATAAATTATTTTTTCTGTTTCCAACAACATAAGAAACATTTTAAGAGTTATAATTAAAACCAATTTAAACTATGACATTAAAAAAGCAATGTATTGTTACCATATAAAATCACAAAGAAATAGGGGTGGAAGGGGAGCAGTTCAAGTCAAGATAGACACATAAATTATGTAGGATTGAATAAAAGCCCAGAACAATTCTTTCTAGAATTATTCTCAGAATGATTAGAATGATGCTTGAGGTTCAACTCAAAGTGCAAGTCCTAATAGTGATCAGATTACTTATGCACTCTTATAGCTTTTAACAGAGGCAGCTACAACAAATAAAACATTTACACACAATGAAATGATGAAATTGTTTTCTGTCTGTAATGTACTTCGGGTTGTGGGGTAAGTAGTGGTTTATTTTTCAAGAGACAGTTCTGACATAAACACGTTTAATAACATACACAAAATTTACATTACAAGACGAGACATGAATGCAACACAGTTTAACACTAATTAACATGGATTATCATTTGGTATATGAATATGTGATCGGCATTAGCCAAAATCATTCTTTATGGCTGACAGCTTTCTTGGTCACTGCATTTTACATTCTGTTGAATTCTTTCTGTTTTTCCATAAGGGTGTGTGCTCGTAGAACAGAAATAGGCATGCACAATTGTCACACCTCCCCCTTTCAATGATTTGATTTAGTCTTGTCGGACTAATCAAAATCTAGTAGATTATATTATAAAATATATGATTATTATTATAAAAAAGTTATTTATAATGATATTTTATTAAATTATTTTTTTTTCAAATTACTGTTTGAAGATTTACATTTATTCATAGAAAGATATTTCTAATTAAAATCTATTGGGCATATTTGGTTTTAGTTATATAACACAGTTTTGATTCTATGCAATGGATCATATTTATATTACATCGATTTTCATTTAATTTCTTCACAACTCCAGCTCACCAACTGCTGACGTTATGTGTCAGCTGAAATGGTAATATATTTCCTATCTATTTCCTTTTTGATGTCACTTCTCATATTTTGAAGATGGTAACGAGATGACCACTTTACTCTTTGTTAATTTGAGGAACATTTTCAATATCAAAGAAATTAATATTAACATCATATATCACTCCTACATGAGTTATCTGAACTTTTAATTCTCGAATTTTGTTCGTGTGCAAAAGCATGACAGTGTTGTCTGGCAACTGTACTAAATAACTATAGGGTGATTTCTTCTCAATTATTGTAGCTGGGGCCATTCATGTAGCATGTATTTTGCAATTGCTGTCAAGAATCAACCCAATAACTTGGTTTGAATTCTTTGCATCTAGCTTTTCTGTTATGATAATAAGCATAAGCTCGCTACTTTCTGTGCAAGAAATTCCAGCATGTGTAGCTGCTTTTTCTAACTTTATTTTCAAATCATTTAAATAATTCGTAACAGAGCCTAACTGATCGCATGGCAAAGGTGTTTCATTGGTCCATGATGACTTCAATATGGAAAGAGGACCAGTAGGATATCTATCATATAGCATTTGGAATGATCTAATACAGTTGTGACATTAGGTACCTCTAAAAGGTACGTGTTTGTGCATTTATGTCAGTTTCTGGAATGTTCTCTAATCGTATGATGTATTCGTCTCTCAAATAGACTGTTAAATTGAGCATATCCTGGACTAGAGAAATGTGGAGCAGTTCCCAAGTGCTTCATAAATTCTTGCATGAAAGTGGAAATAAAGTTACTACCTTGATCACGATTCCTGATCTTACAGAATATCTGTAAAAGAGCTTTGTATGTAAACTTAGCAGATGTACTTTTTAAACAGACCACTTTTGGCAAACAAGTGAATTGATCTACCACACATAACATGTACTTGCATCCTCTGCCAGCAGTCTCAATTGTTCCAATTATGTCAGTATTTATAATCTGCATTGCTTCATAACTGTAGTAATAAGTACATTATCAAAATATTCAGTTTTGCTCAAAGATAAGCATTTCTCACAAAATTCGCTAACATTGTTTTTTATTTTAGGCCAATAAAATGAATATTTCAATCTTTGTGTAGTTTTCTTTTTTCTTAGATGATTACCCCAAGGACTTAAATGAGTAAATTCTAATAATTATTTTCTATGTGGCTCAGGAACAAGCAATTGGTGTACAGTTTTGTCTAATAATTTATCTTGATGATATAATAAATCATCATGAAAAAATTATTAAATTTATTTTCACAATCTATTCAGCATTGATTTAATGAACATTCATTTGAATTTATCAGAATCATTTATAAAATTATCAAAGTCATTACTGGGATCAGCATGATCAATATTCATGCTTGCATTCACTGTTTGAACTGAGGCATAGTTTAAAGTTGAACAAGGTAAATCTTATTAACCATTTTTATTAGGGGAATTTGTGAAATTTCATTTTGAACAGGTAAATCAGCTATGTTGGATTCTTTTTTATTGTTACATATTACCTCAACATTATAGTTTACTGTGGTTCTGGTTTCATTATCTTCATTGCAATGTACTTCATTTAAACTGTTTAATTCATCACATGCACTTAAAGAAAGCAATAAATCATTAACCAGGTTGTCAACCATTGCACATGTTATTATGACTTTTGAAAAAATACTCTACAGTTTAATTTTAACTGGTCTACTCAATGGAACATTTATTAATGAAACTTTTAATTGATGCCCAAATGCTGATTTAAGTACTACAGATACACAAGGATTTAAAAAATATTCTGGCATGCAATTACTTTTGATTACAGGGATTTGTGTTCTGAATCAATGATGCTATGTATTATTTTATTATCATATTCAACTTTTAATGTTGGAAGTGCTTCAATCAGAGCTTTTCTTTTTTGCAGTTGTTCCAAATTGAATAAATCATTAGAAATTACTCTATCAATTAACACATTATCCTCTGTATCTCCATTTAAATGCTTTTCCTTTTTCAATTTATTAGCATTACTTGCAAATAAATAATTACAAATTGAGATGATATGACGACGAGTACAATAAGGGCATTTTGTTTTTGAACTGCAATTTTTGGTTATATATATATATATATATATATATATATTAAACATAGAAAGCATCTGCTTTCTAATTTCAGTTTTGATAATTTCTGCTCTATTACACCTCTTTGTCGCATCTGTCATAGAACAGTATAAACAAAAATTAAGCATTTCTGGATTTGCTGAAATATGCAAAATTTGGTGCTCATAAGCTTGGGTTGGAAATGACTTTCGGAACTCAGGAAATAAATTAGGATGTAATTGTTGTTGTTTCTCTCTCACTTCTAGTTCAGTGCAAATAAAAGTAAACTCATCAATGCTAAAATATGAATCACAGGAGTGTTTTATACATTGCTTATTGAACTCTAATGGCAAATCGCTGGATAAAGATTTAAAAATTTTGGGAACCAATTTGACTGTATATCAGAAGATTTAAGACTATATATTTGTAACTGAATGGCATAAAAAAAATTTCTTAACAAGACAGGTTTTAAAGCTAAGAGAGTGTTTATATAAGAAGTGACATTTAATTCTTTTCTGCTAAATTGCTCTTCAAAAAGTTCTTTAGCTTTCAAATAATTTTTATCAGATAAATAGCTGAAGCTCCCGGCGTTGTCCAGGATTTTAAGAATGTTTGTTTAGAAATATCAATTTCAAAATTAAACATGTTGTATAAAAAATAAAACATAATAAAAGAAAGTAATTGATCGAAATGTTATACATATAAATCTGATGGATACCCAATCTAAAACTATAAAAATTTATATAATAAACTCATCAGAATTCAGCTGTAAATCAGCTTGCTTCCATTCATCATTAGAGCAATAAAAGCTAAAATAGAAAAATGTCAAACTCTCTTTGAATTGTACATGATGAAACGCACTGAAAAACAATTATTTCAAAGCTCATTTTCTTCAACAAAGGTATCTATTAATTTGTACAATACAGATTCTCTAGTTAACTCTTCTTGAATCTTCAAGTTGATGTTTTTTACTCAATCATTTTTAGTGCAAGAATCGCATGTTCGGAAAGCTATTTATGGTCTGTAAAATGTCGAATATTTGGAAATACTTTCTCCTTGAGTTCTTCAAAAGACACAAGAGATTTTGACCAGACAAGTTACTGGATGAAGCGGTGTTAATCCATTCTCCATATTTAACATATGGTCAGCAAATTGACCATCCAGTATGTTTCGCATTCAGATGAACTCTCATATTTTTAGTTAGCCGCAAACTGCAAACATGCCTCCAAAGATGTGACGATTTAAGGCATGCGTTAATTTTATCCGCCATTGTTCCTTTTAGAATGACAGGCAATGTTTGTTGGAAATCACCAGATAATCCAACAATGACTCCATCCATCAGTAAATCATTGCCTCTTAAAAACTGGAATGTCTGATTGAGAGTCTGAAAAGTAATCTTGTGTGACAAGATGCATTCATCCCATAATGACCTGACATTTTATTTAAAAAAAAATCTGAACTCTCTATTTCAGTTCTTCACTAAGAATGAGCTCTGGGGAAAATTTGTGGAAATTCTAATATACGTGCGCCTGCGCACACACATATATACATGTGGTATCCATTTAAAAATACCGAAAACAAATTCAGAGAACACCAAAATGTTAAAATATATGAATATTTCCATAATCGTTTTTTTTTTATTTATTTTTTATCATGATTCAATACGTTCCTCAAACTAATATGATGTTATATTAAACCAGCTGACGTCATATCCACTTGCTTTCTGTACTTACTCATATTGATACTCTCTCTGTGGATTTGTATGATTGTCAAATATTCGAAAAAGTCCGTTAAACTTCCAATATGATGTCATATTAATTTTCTTTTTAATTCTCTAACAATGTCATATTAACCGGCTTTCTGTATTTAAACTAGGGATGAACCGGATATGGATTTTGCCGGATATCGGATATCTGAAGCTCTTTGCCTTCCGGATATCCGATCGGATATCCGGCACTAGATATGCTGCTTTTAGTTATGGTGTATGCTTACTTATTTCTTTATATAATGCCATCTCAGAACAATAAATTACAAACATGTTTCACACATCATTAAAACATTTTAAATATATTGAAATATAATTTACAAAAACTATATCTCTTTAAATATATGTATATTAATAATGTTGCATAAAAAATGTAATTTAAGCATTAAAATATTCTGTTTATTTGTACAATGCTGTCAGAAGCAAACAAACTTTAACCATAACACATTTATTAATAACCTATTATAATTGTAGAGTATTTTCACAAATAAATACATCCTTCTTTGTTTGTTTTTTTTTTTTTTTTTTTTTTTTTAAATTTAAGCATAAAATATCTATTAATATGGCTACTAATAAGAGTTTTCTTCAAATATAGGTTTAGTTGATGCTTTTTTTCTGTTTTAATTATTTAATACTGTTTTACTTTAAATCACATTTAGTTTTATTTTAAGTTATTTTTAGAGATTTATAAGTAAAAAGATAATTACTTTTAATTTTAAATATAATGAAGTTATATTTTCCCTTGTAGTTTTATACAGGTATGAAACAGAATTTCAGGTTATGCATTAAAATTCCTTTATTAAAATCTAGGTGACCCACCCGGCGTTGCCCGGGCCCACGATAATAACCTTAAACAGAATTCAAGTTTGAATGATTTTTTTTTAAAAGAAGCTGCACCAAGGGCCCCAAGAAGGAGATTAATATTCAAAATTGGTTGTAGCTGAGGTCCGAGAATTTTTTTTGTCTTTCAAGGAACAAAAAAGTCAACGGCCCCAGACCGGGAAGCAGGGTCCTAAGTGAAATCTAGAAATGAAGGAATAACTAAATAAAGAAAAGCCCCCCAAAATGAAGAAGATCAGATTAAACAGGGGCACGTTATTAGCAATTTAGAGATAAAAACTTCAAGGGGGCCAAGGGAGCTAGGGTCTTAACTGGAATGTAGAAATGGGGGAATAACTAAATGGAGAAATGGGCCCTAAAAATAAAGAAAATCGGATAAACAAGGGGCAACTTATTAACAATTTATGGCACAAAAACTTAAAGGTTGCCTGGGTCTTGTCTGAGAAATATTTTTGTTGTTCATGTAGTAGCTGGAAGTCCTAAGACGTTGTTAGAAAAACAAGTTGGAAATCGTACGTCAAACATGGCAAATTATGTGTGTTCGTGCTATAACTAGTTTCAGTGAAATAAATTATACCGTCTGTTATTATGATATGATTAATTTCCGTAATAAAATAAGTGCATTTTAAGTTGGCAACATTTTATCTTTTGTTGATATTTACTGAAAATTCCAATGGGAAACTGAAGCCTAGCTTTGAAAATTTCAGAACTTGAAATCCATATTTACACTCTTTTTCCATTTACTATCTATTTCTATGGAAACATCTATCCAAAAAACTGTTGGTAGATTATATAATTGCTATAATTAAACAATTTTAGTATAAAAATTCGGTTTTTAAATTCAGTAAAAGGGAAATAATGACTTCATCTTAAATATGAGGTAATCACCATGGCAACCAAGAAACACTATCTATCATGGGATATCATTGAATTAATTACGTATGATAGGATTTAATAGAATGAAGAATGTGACTATAACTTGGTCATATATGACTATAAACGTCATACATGTCAGATAACTTGGTGATACATCTCAGTCACTTGACGATTAATCCTCGGAAGCTGCTATAGCGAAGAAGTACCAATTATTTTAAAATTCAAATTACTTTCTAAATATTTTTATTAATATCTTTTTAAGTTTTGATTCGATTTTCATAAAACTTAAAATGACTTGACAAAATTCTGCATTGATTATATATATATTAAATTTCAGACCATTCAGTTGGGTAGTTTTTGTGCTGTTATATGTGGACAGATCAGCAAATGACTATAGGTGCTACATATTTATATAATAAAGAACACACCTAAACAGCTAGTGAATTGGATGATTTTTAAGGGAGCTATCGTAGGGGACCCAAAAGGAGCCAACTGATAGTTTTGAGCAGGGCCGCGAGAAGAAAACTTCTTAAAAATTTCCTAGTATTTAGCACTTTAGATCTTCAATTAGTCTAAATTAAGCATAAGATATATCATTAGAATAAAATTTTAAAGAAATGCTTCAAAAATTGGGCCTTAGGAACCAATAAAATTATGAGGGTAGTGGCCTAGAGAGAGGTGTCAAAGACTCACCTTTAAAGTTACCGTACATACTCGCGTATAATCCGACCCCCAAATTCAAGATGAAAACATGTTTAATTCAGAATGGTTTTCTACGCCTTATTTCACCTCATTTAATTCTAAATAATTTAAGGCGCGAAAAAAACTACTGCAAAATATTGGTATTAAAACTGTTTTTGTTTCGAATTTGGGGGTTGGCTTATACGCGAGTATATACAGTATACATTGAGAGGGTAACACAATTGGGGGTGGGGTAAAAACGCATGGCACACAATAAGTTCAAGAGACCCCGGGTTCTAACTGGAATGTAGAAATGGGGGAATAACTAAATGAGAAAAGGCCCCAAAAACGAAGAAGATCGAATTCAAAGAAGGGAAGTTATTAACAATTTAGGGAGCAAAAACTTCAACGAGGCCCCCATACCAGGCTCCAGCAGGCCAGGGTCTTAACTAGAATCTAGAAATGGGAGAATAACTAAATGGAGAAAGGACCCCAAAAACGAAAAAGATCGGATAAAAAGGAGTCAAGTTATTAACAATTAAAGGCACAAAAACGTAAAGGGACCCAAGTCACAAAAAATTAAGTCTGATCCTCAGGTGCATCAGGACCTGCCGTAGACTATCCTCACCCCCATTTTCAGACTCCTATGTGCAGTAGATTTTGGTAGCCGTCACACACACACAAAGCAAAACTTTCTTTTATTAGTAGATAATAAGTATAAAGTTTGTTAAACATACAAGTTAAAAAACAAAAATAAAAATAGGTCTGTTTAATTTGTTTAACTTAAAAGTAAGAAAGAAAATTAATAAAGTCATACTTTAATAAACAACTTCATATATTATTTTACAATCTGACAGTAAAGGAACAATTTTCTAAAAGATGTAAACGTAAATTCTTAAATTTATCATAACGAGTTGAAATATCTATATTACTTTTGAGAGTTAGAACCTTTCACTCGTGGATAAGGAACTTACTAGTATATTTCATATTTTGCATTAAAAACAAGTCACTTTTATCAAGGATGTTTGAATACAATTTGCCATCATGTCCTACGCATATTATTGATAGAACTTATGTAGTAGAGAACCGGATATCCGGCAGAGAAGTCGGATATCCGGTGATTGTGATTCGGATATCCGATGATATTTCGGATATTGAAAAATCAGCCGGATATGCCGGATATCGGATATTTACCGGATATCTGTTGCATCCCTAATTTAAACATACTCATACTCCATGTATTATTGAGAAATGTTTGAAAATTTCCATTATATTACCAATATGACGTCATATTAATCTTTTTTTTTTTTTTCAATTGTTGAAACTTTTTAGTTCATTTTCATTTTTTTACGTTGGAAATCTTTCAATAGAAAATTAATTGTTGTAGAAAGAATTTTATTGCAGATTTTTAATTGTTGGGAACTGCTATAACAAAAAATGTTTAAATTTGATAGGAAAAGGCTGTTAGTCTTTTGGTTTTTTATTAATTGAAAATTAACTATACATTATTTCGATTTTGAATAACTTAAGTTGTTGCGGCCGTGCTTTAATACACTTGTACGTAACATTTCACAACTCTTGCTTTTAAACTGAGGATTTGTATAGAAGTGCAGACAGACAAATTTTTATTTTTATATATTAGATGTAAAGTAAGATACTGCACTACATACAATTTCTCCAAAATACCCTCAAAGATAATTATTTTTTTCTGTGTTTGATAAAGATTCCTTATCAGGAATCGTGATGTTTATTATTCATAACATGCTTGTTAAAGGGAGATTTCATTTTTGTTACTTTGTTTCAATTTCTTAACCTTATCAAACATAGACCCTGAATTTCAGAAGGTAATTTTATTGCAATGTATTTTTTAAAAAAAGTTTTTGCATCTTTTTTGACTTGTTTATTCTTCAAGAGGCTATTTTGACATAAAAACGTTTAATAACATACACAAAATTCACATTACAAGATGAGACATGCATATAAAATCGTTTAACACTAATTAACATAGATTATCATTACGTATATAAGAATGATCAACATTAGCCAAAATATTTCTTTATGGCTGATGACTTTCTTCATCACTCCCATTCCACATTTTGTTGCATTATTTCTGTTTTACAAGAAGGGGGTGCTCCTAGCACAGAAATAGACATATAGAGCTGTTGCAAACCGTTTGTATTTATTACTGAGTAATGAGTATTCTCTCTGATATGAAGTACCAAATCGTTATTGCATCAACGCACTGCAGAACTAAATGAAACAAACTGCAAATGCTACCTTCACTCGCATAGTACCGTATTTACACGCGTATAAGTCGACCCCCCACTTTCCCGATCAAGAAATCTGAATTTTTTTAAATCCCGCGTATAAGTCGACCCCCCACTTTTCCGATCAAGAAATTTGGATTTTTTCAAAAATACATTATTCAAAATCATCTGGAAAAAAAAAGAAAGTACTAAATATACAATAATAAAGAAACTTAAAATTTTTTTTTTGTATATTTATTCGAAATTATCTAAAAAAAGTACTAAAAATACAATAATAATGGTAATAATATACTAAAGTAATATACAAAGTTAAACTGATTCAAGATCCGATTCAGTATCTGACTCGCCAAACAATTCACAAAAATCCTTCGTCGTCATCGGCTTATCATGATACACGTTTTCAATCTCTGTATCGCTACATTCTTCCTCGTCGTAATCACTTTGGAGAATGGCATCATCTTCTGTGCCGTCTAGTTCGTTGCTTATCAGCATTTCTTGAACGATTTTATAATAATTTCGGAAGGAATTTGATTCCACGCATCTTTAACCCACTGGGAAATTAATGCAATGTCGGCTTTCTAATGTTACCGCCCTTTGTAAATGTTGGACAACCGGATGAAATCCACTCTGCCCAATATTGATAAGGAAAAGCAATTAATTCCTCTTTTTTTCTCCTGGTATAGAAATCGACAGTAAACAACGTCACTGTGTTATGGAATGCGAAAACAGAACAATTGACTTTCAGAAGTGCATTTTAGACATCTAATAATAATAATATATATATATAAAAAAAAAAAAAAAAAAAGTTAAGGACCTTCGTATAAGTCGACCCCCCTAACTTTAGTCTTTTTTTGTCCAAAATTTCTCGACTTATACGCGGGTAAATACGGTATTTACTTATGCCAGTGCTAAAGTAACAAAAGGATTAAATGAACACCCATATCCCCGTATGTGATACTGATACGGAAGAACCCAACTGCAAACCCTCATCTTTTCGCATCAAACTATCCGTCTTCATTCATGAAATGATTCGGTACTTCGAGTCAGAGAGAATACTCATTACTCAGTAACGAATACACGTACGGTTTGCAACAGCTCTCGCATGATTCATGGAGCTGGATAGTCCGATGCGAAAAGATGAGTTTTTGTTTGGACTTCGGACATGTTGGAATAATATTCCATACATGTCCACATTGTTAGTCTTGTCACTTCTTTTAAAGCATTCATTTAAGTCATTCATTTAACCTTCATGTTAAGTTCTTAAGTTACTATTAGTCTTATATTTATTTCTAAGTTCTGGCTTAATTACACATCTTTGGTTTATGATTTATTTATTTCAATGTTCAAATATCGTAATTAATATTTCATTTGGTTTATACTTACCTTTTTAATATCTTTAATTATCCTGGCATATTCATTTCTACTCTTACACGGCATCTTTAAAAGTACACGTATCTTTGTTTACAATCTACCAGCTTCTTTTCCCGTACGCATTCTAGTGCTACGATGTTCCGGAGCGATTCCGGCAGCTGTCAACAGATGGCGTGACCATCTGTTTTCTCCTTCGATTCGCTCTCTCTCCACTGCTAAGCACGTTTCGTTTTCTCGATCTTTCGGGATGCCGGCAGTGACGTAATTCTCATTAAATATGTAAAGCCGTTTGATTGGAAGCTCATCTGGAAAGGTACATTTATATATCGACTCTTGGTCATTTCTCATTAGCTTCGCTTCGTTGTTCAGTACGTTGTGGCAAGGAACGATGTCGCCTTTTAGTTACGGCTAGGTGTAACGATGAGATAGTTTTAAAGATGTCCTGTTCTATTTTAATGGTGCTTTTCAGTTCTTTATAAAAGTAAAGACTTTATGTTTAATAAATATGACGGCCAGATAAAGTTTAAGTAAAGACGTATTTGACAGTTTTAAGCATTTTCTGTTCCAAGTGGATTAAGCTATGAAAGAGTTAGATAGCTGGAGGAAAGAAAATGGCAGTATGTCGATACTCTGCATCTGAAAATCTTGGCCGATAAAGCAACACGTTCAGCTTGTAACATTTTGAGTTCAGCAGTTAATAGTTTGAGTTTAATGGTTAATATTTTGAGTTTAGTGTTCAGTTTGTTTTATCAACGTAGTTTTTCCCTCTTCTTGTATTTTTAAACCGACTTATCATTCATCCTCTGAATATTATCAGATGGTTTTCAGATAGTCGTGTTCGTATATATATATAGTGTTAAGGGAGGAGGTGAAACACACAGTGAAGTTTTAGTAAGTTAATTTTAAATTAGTTTTTCTTGAGTTTGCTTTTATTTTCATATAGTTTTATTTAATTGATGGTTTAAGTTTCTTTAAATAAGGTTTTAGTTTATGTTTCTTCCCTCTTAAGTTTTTAACATCTATTTAAGTCTCTCGTTTCATTTTCTCGCTTTAAAGAGTCTGACAGATAATCATGGTGTTACAGAATTCATCATGTTCTCTTGCTTTAGGTGAAGGTCAGTATGGTTCGCCATGTTTAGTCAGCTTTGTTAGTTTTCGGCGTACTAATGATGGTTACTGCGTGGTATGTCGGAAAGGCAGATGTTAAGTAGAAACAGAGATCAACGATCTTTTAAATTGGATCGTTTTTTTTAAAGAGGGGGAGATATGTAGAATTTATTTAATCTTGTTTTAGATTAAAGTTAAGTTGTTTAAAGTTATAATTTGTTTATTGAAGTTTAAAGTTTTATTAATCTTTAAAGTAAATTGAATTTAAAAAGTAATTTCCTTTATGAAAATATATTGTTTCTCAAGCTCCAGTTCATATTAAGTATATTTTTCATTTGTTTAATTTGTTAAAATTGTATTTGTCTTTTTAGTTTTTATTTCTGTTTTTTTAATTTAATAAACGTCAGTTACTTTTTAAAAACAGTTGTGTTTATTTCAAGACACAGTTCACCTAGTTTATTTTCCAGCTTTTCTGTCATGCATAAATTAGGCAACTTACCGCCAGCATATACGCTCCATTTGCGTTTGCTAATCTGCTCCTTTTAAATTACTAGTAATTACACTAGTAATTACTTATTCTAACAGGACATACGGGTGTTGATTTAGTCATTTCGCTATTTTGGTGCTGGCTTCATAAAGACCCGTTCGTTCGCATAAAGACCATTTATTCTGTTAGGGATTAAACTTTTTTTGTAATCTCACAGATATAGAGTTTTGTATATATTTTTCAAATATTAACAGCAGAACTGATTGCATAAGAAGAAACTTGTAGAACTTATTTTGACCAAAAAAATAATAAAATTTCTAAGTACAAATTAAAAACATTAAGGAAAGGAAACATAAGACGTGTTTGTTTTTCTTGTAGGATTTTAATTAGGTTAATTTGGTATTAATTATGCATTTAATCAATTAAAATTGCTCATAATTTTACTGTAAAAAGAACAGAAGCTTATAGTGAAATAAAATATTCGTTGTAGCTATATATAAAGAATGATAAAGTATTTCTATGAAATATAACTTTTTTAATTATTGACTTTTATTCGTAAACGTATAAAATAAGCAGGTACTCATGATCAGAAATTAAGAAATCGATCAGCATCTCTCTTTTTTTCTTTAAATGCAAAAGTTTTTTTAAGATACTGTCAAAATGGGTGTTTTGAACCGGATTTCCGGATGCGATAGTGCTGGAAGGATCGTCATAAGACAGCACTAGATTATAACTCGAGATGTAATACATTTATCAAAATATGAAAAATGCTACTTGAGTCCACAAAATTTCAATTGTCGTGACTGACAATTTTATAAATTAAAATGAGTCTGTCAGAAAGTTTTGCGATATTGAGCGAGAGAAAATATGTTTGTGGGAACCGTTTTAATGCTATTTTCCATTATAGACAGGTTCTGTCATTGTAGGTTTACTGTTTTCAGTAAACAATGAGTATTTCTATTAAAAATACTGAAATAGTATTTTTTCTTTAATATATACAGTAAAACCTTCTGAGACGAAACTGTAAGAAAACGCAGAAAAATTCTCATTTGGACAGATTTTTCCTTCTTAGCACATGAAATTGTATTGGATTTTTTTGTGGAAATGGAGATTGGAATATTTCTATTCAAAACAGAATTCTATTTTTATAGGTGTTATTGTATTTATTACTATGTTTTAATTATTTTCATTTTTATAGAGATTTCCATTACAGAGAGGCTGCGTAGTAACAAGATTCCATTATGGGTCTAGGTCTAGGTAACAGTTTTCTAATCACCTCACGTATAGTATATAGTAAGATTTTATGCAGTTCTGCGAACATATATTTCACATGTAAGTACTTTAAGAGCACTCAGTTTTATATTTTCTGAAGTGTTAAATTAAGGCATGCATCCAGATACATTTTATCTTTGTTTTCATGAATAATTAAAGTTAACTGTAACCGAAACAATCCTCTGAAAATTAGGAAATACATCGAATATGTGTGTAGTACTTACGACGATTGTTAATATCCGTTTTCTAAATAGATACGAAAGTAACAAGTAACGAATACTTTCTAACGGGTAGTGAGTTTGAAAGGAACAAATACATATGGGTAGTCATTTAGTCATTAGTTTTACAGCACTATAGGCATATACAATTGTCACACTGCCATAAAAAGCAGTGGGAAAATTTGGTACTTAACAAAGACTAAAGATATGAAAAAAGATATTGCAGGCTCATAAGATAAGTATACACTGCTCTATTAATTTTTTTTCTTTAACTGGTATATGCATAGAATTGGTGTTAGACATTTTATAAAAATACAATACGCAAATGCAATACAATAAATAGGTTAATAAATGTATTTTACACTATATAGACATAAATTTAAAAGAACAGAATAAACAAATAGTGATACCTCGCATATTCTGAATACAAGTAATGTAAAATGATTCTTTTCATCTTCAACAGGAGATATGTGATGCAGAAGTTTTTCACTAGTCCACTCAACAAATTCATTTAAAAATGGCACACTTGTAGAGCGATCCTATTAAAAAATTGTTTTGAATCAGATTAGCATATAAACACAGTAGGTATAATAAATAGTTATTTTTTTTAAATTATCAATGGTTTAATAACATTGTACTATAGTTAAGTTTCAACAGAGAGAAATCTGATGAAAACATTACGATAAAATCTTTAGTTCTGCCCAAAACCTCAATTCAAGAAATGAACAAAGAGAACCTCTACTACACAAGAATACTTTAAACAAAATCAAGGATATGCCATTAATAGCATTAGAAAGTTGGCATTTATTTTGTAATTTAAATAAGAAGCAAATTAAAAATCCAACCAATTGTAACATTTTTTTTTTTTTTTTTTTTTTTTTTTTTTTTTTTTTAAATGAACAAAATTAAAACTTGCAGTATCTTGAAATTCAAAGCAACAGAACATGACTGTGTCACAGGGATGCCACTCAGAAAATAACAAAAATAAGAAAATTACGCATGAAAGTAAAACTTATGACTTTTTCCACAATATTTATGTGTGAATTTTGTGAGCTATATTCAGGGTGGTCACAAATATCTTATGTTAAAATTCCCTGATATTTCCATGATATTTCCAGGTTAGCGTTAAAATAATGACATTTTCATAGATAATTTCTTTTACAACATTACTCTAATGCATACAGTCATTACTTAGTAAAAGTTTATAATTAAAAAAAAATTACACTACAAGTTCTTGCATAGTTAATCAAAAATTGACATTACTGCTTGTTAGATCTTGTGATACTGTACAAGGTATGAATACTCTCATATGAAAACAACATCTAGTGGGGCGCTGAATAAAAAATTACTGTTAATCACGGTACTGACAACAGAGACGAACTTCAAATAAGGATAATTGGTACTTGTCTATTATTCTGTCAACCACAAAAAAAGAGTTTACACATGTTTGTTATGTCATCAAGAGATTTTTAATTCGATGTTTTTTCTGTATTTATAATGATGTTTTACTAATTTTTTAGTTTTTTCATTAATTAAAATAACAATTATGTCTTTAAATGATGATATCATGATAATAAAACCGAAAAACACTGCAAAAATATTGCAATGTGTAGAATCTATCAATTTTAACTGACATCACAAACATTTATCCACAAGCGGTAAAGATAATTAAGAAAAATTAATTAAGAACTGCTGGATTTAACTCAAAATAATGAAAGGATAACATAATGTTTGATTTTAAATACAAAGTTAGCACGTAATGTACATTTTCCATTTTAGTTTATTTTGAGGATAAGTCAGTTTAGTGTTTCTAATGAACAATATTAGTTAATTTCTATTTCCATGCTTTCTCTTGCATTTTACGAAAAAATTATACAGATCTGTAATCAGCCATCTAAAGAAAATGGGGCAATAACCTGTTTTTAAAAATATGGAATTCTGCCACGAAAAAAGTGTGTATTGATGGGCATGATATGCGACTATCTACAAACTGATAAACAGTAACAGTCTAATGTGAAAAACTGCGATAAAAGAATGTCCATTAGAAAAGGAATCTAGTTGGATGGCTCCAAATTAACATTTGTAACTGCATTAAAGTTCATTTATCAGTTTCACAATGAATCAACATCAATAAAATGGAGAAAAAAAGCAATTGGATTTAAGTCTTTGTATAGTTATTGATTGGAATAATTATCTCAGAGAAGTTTGTATATCTAACTTTCTAAAAAGAAAATCTGGAAAAATTGGAGAATCAAAAACAATTGTAGATATCGATAAAAGTTTCTTGTAAAAGCGAAAGAAAATCAAGCTGGTCAAATTCTTCCTCAGCAATGGTTGTTTGGAGGATTATTCTGAGAAACTGATGAATGTTTTATAGTAAAATTCCCAACAGAACTGATGGGAGAAATAAAGGAATATATAGATCTATCATTTTTTCAGATTCATGGTAGGCTTATAAAACTAACTAAATTAAATGCTGCAGCTTTCGCAAAATCATTATAATTTTGTAGATCCAGATACTGGTGCACATACACAAAACATCGAACACCTTTGGGGCTCAGCTAAATGGTGAAATAAGAAACACTGCCGAACAGCACGTCAACACTCAGATTCATGTTTCACTGTGTTTATATGGCATCTAATGCATAGAAAGGATGATTATTTTGTCACTATTTTGAATGGCATTAGAGATTTTTGGCTTCCAGAATAATTACTGCAAATTTTGACTTTTGTTTCTTTTTATAATTTCAAGGTTTAATGTAATGTTTATGAAATGATCATTATCATTTTTAGCTCACAGGCTATCAAAGCCTGAGAGCTTATTAGTCCAAGTGCTACACGACAAAAATAAGGTGAAAACTGCATATCGTGATACAGTTATACAGATTGGTCAGTATCTACTCTATATTAATACAAAGCATATAAGAAGGGGAGGCATCGCGGAAAGTGCGGGGAATTCAAGATGGCGGCCGTTATTCAAAATGACGACATTTTAGGGAATTAGTGCAATTTCGTTTCTATTCATCATATAAAAGCATGTTTAATGGAAATTTAGATGTTTTTAGATATAAAATATTATTTGTAACACTTTACAGCCAGGGTTGGCAAAAACCCGGGTTTTTTTTCAGAAAAAACCCAACCCAGTGGGTTTTTGGGGGTTTTTCAGTGGTGTTTCGGGTTTTCGGGAGTTTTTCAGGGTTTCTTCAGGTTTTTTCAGGGTTTTGAGGATTTTTCTTCTTGCCGTTCTTTGTTTGTTTGTTTTGTAACAACTATATAATTAATGGGATGAAGTTTTAAAAAATAAATGTTAATACTTTAATAATTTTTATTTAATATATTATTTAATTATAATTATTTAGAATTTTTATTTAATATATTATTTAATTATAATTATTTAGAATTTTTATTTAATATATTATTTAATTATAATTATTTAGAATTTTTATTTAATATATTATTTAATTATAATTATTTAGAATTTTTATTCAATATTAAAAATAGTTTAAAAATTTGTAATGATTTTAAAGACATTTTATGACTGAATTGAAAGAAATTTTTTAAAGTCAAAATAATTAAATTAATAGTCTAAAATTTTGTTTATTTCTCTTTTATAGATAAAAATTAGATTTAAACAGTGAATCATTTACTTTTGTTTTATTAAAATTTTCTTATGTAGTAGAATTTTATCAAATGTTTGGAATTATTGTCCTACTAGAGGGGGGGGGGGATGAATTCACTTTTAAACCATCTAAATTGTAAGCTTAAATTCCTAAATCTTCCAGAGATCTTGATGTATGGGAGGGGGGAAAGAGGGGGGGGAAAGAGGGGGGGGGGTTGCATCTCAATAGCACAGAATAGCTGCATGTTGTGTCATAGTCTGCGATCGCCCATCCTTCTGCTTTTGGCGAAATTAGATAAGGAGGGGGGGGGAGGTATAAACAATAGAACTATCTCAAGAATAAGAAATCATTATTTTTAAAGAATTATTTAACAAAGAACTTTATATTACATTATATTTTAAATACTATATTTACGTAAGAATATTTTATAATTGAATTTGTTTGGATCATCAATACTTTAATTGGAAAATGAAAAAAATACACTCCAGTGTATCTTTCTTTTGTTTTATTGATGGATTTTTATCAGGTCAATTTTCTTTTCCCCAGCTGGCTGCATTCACTGAGATTTAATTAAAGTTTTAAACTGCAAATAGAAATAATAATAATTAAACCAAGAACTAAACGATACTTTTTTCTTTTCCTTACTTATTTAAAAAAAAAATAATAAAACTTTTAACTATCCGATTGTGTTTAAATTTTCAGCAAATTCAAATAATAATAAATTAGGCAGCTTACCAAATTTCTATTAAAATACAATAAGTTTTCAGAAAATTAGAATCCCCCCCCCCCCCCCCCCAAAAAAAAAAAAAAAAAAAAAAAAAAAAAAAAAAAAAAAAAAAAACTACTATCACTATCTTAATCTTGCATCTGATAATGAATGTTCTTAGCTATGCAGAAGAGATTCATTATTATGGTGGGTTGTGCTGCACTATAATACTATTTCACTAAAGAAAGTGAAATGAATCAATGATCTACCCTTTATGTTTTGTTCAACTTAATTTAGTTTTATGCTTAATATATTTTGAATCATACTAAAATACCCGTGCCTCTAATTTTTAAGAATTGATTGAACCCCCCACTGTTTTCGTCATATTGACAAATAATCCTGATTTTTAATTGTTTATATAATTTTACATGTATTTTTTTTAAGATAATTATTTTCTCTGTGAATTTTCCAAGTTTGTTTCAGATACTACAGCAATTATGCCCATTTAGAATTTTCTGAAAACTATATCTGTGACACATAAAATGTATATTATGTTTGGTTTAAATTGATATATTTATTATTAGTTAGATAAGTGGAATTTTAAATAAAGATTTTGATAAAACCCACTTGGGTTTTTTTCAAGTGGGTTTTTTTAAAAAACCCACCCGGGTTTTTTCGGGTTGGGCAAAATCAAGCCAACCCTATTTACAGCACAGTCGAAAAGTATTTATGAATTCAGTTTGAATGGTTGTCTGTCTGTCTGGTCGTCTGTCTAGTCGCGCACTAACTCGAAAAAAAAAATAACCGGATATCCAGATAATTAAAATATGGTATTGTAGTATACCGTAACAAGTTCGGTATTCATTTTCAAATGTGCATCATTCATAGTTCATTTACAGGGGCAATCAAAAGTATTCGGTTACATTATGGTCTGTAGACGAAAATCGCTTACAATGTGTTTTAATGATGTAATACTCTTTGTAACATATTCAAATTAATATACATCAGTGCGGTGCAGTACAAGATACTTACTGTAGAATAAGCAGTGCATAGCAGTTTTCGTTCATTTACAGGGGCTCACAAAATAATACGGTTACCGTCACATTAATGTCTCCGAGCACAGTGCCTTTATAACTTGTGTATAAATTTTATAGATCATCAGCTAAATCGATTGTTATTAAGGGAGGTGCTAGGTATGAAATAATTGCAATTTTTAATAATAATATCCTTATTGGTCAGTATTTTTTTTATTATATTAAAACAATGCATATAAGAGAGGCATAATGAAATGTCTCAGGAATTTAAGATTTAGGCTGTTATTCAATTTTTTTCGTTTTCGTCATATAAAAGTGTCATTGATGTCATTTTCGATTTTTTTAATCAAAATTTTTCTTTTTAATATCAGAAATATGCTTAAAATGAAACTAGTTCAATTATTAAAGTATTTTTTATTGTATAGTGAGTAAAATGAATGGAATAAATAAATAATAAAAATGTATTTTACTAATGCCTTACTTATACAACATATTAAAAAATGAATGCTACATAACAAATGAATGACATAAATTGCAGAATATAGAAACTTTAGTTGTAGCATATTATTTCTCATTCACATTCGTTTTTACAGTTGCACAATAATGTGCAAAAAAGACCAATCTTCCTACAACTACACTTATTTTTGCAGATTTTGCACATACATTTTATCAGTTCTTTGCAAGAATCTACAATCTCGGGCAGCTCCGACAATTTTAATTTAAATGAGAAGTTATCCAACCACCATCCCCATTAGTTTGGAGAGGGAGGACATATTTCCCGCTCATGTGCTTGCCCCCAAATGTGTCCAGCTTGTAAAGCACTCTGTAAAATATGTTGCTCTAGTGCACCCTTGGTTGGTGGAAGATATTCAATAGGACGATTTTTGTCATAAACAATTCCTGTCTAGCACCATTTACACTTATGCTGTTACATGTTGAACAGTACAACAATACTACGAATTTTTCTCAAATATTTAGAATATCGTCAGGTATGGAAGTTTGCGGTTTTGATAAAAATGAAAATGCGATACTAGCATCTTTATAGAGAATCCATGTCTTCCAAGCTGACTTTTTTGTTTTTCCTGTGAAACCAGGATTGCTGTCGCAGCCTGTGAAAGCATAGAATCAAAGACATTGCTTTTTCTTTTTCAATTGCTGCAACTACAGTATGGACGGGAATAAGTCTGTAATTCTTCCCTGTTCCAAATGCAATCCAAACAGTTTGCAGGTGTCTATCTGACAGAGTAAAGAAATGTGTAATTGCTAAAACTAATACATCAGTATCTACAGAGCGCATAACAATAATTTTCAATCCGTTTTCTGCCATATCTTTGAGGCGCAAGATTATCCTTGTATCAACTTCTTCATGACCAGGGCAAGTCATTCCAGTTAAGGAACTTAGTGCAATATTATTTCGTTAGGAAATATTCCATATTTTCCCTATGTATTGGTCTTATCACTTCATTTAATTCATCCATTTAATCCCCACCTGAAGTTTCTAAATTACTTTTTGTTTTACATTCATACATTTCTAAGTTCTGTTTTATACATATGCATTCTGGGTTATATTTATTTTATTTTCAATATCTAAATATCATATTTAATATTTTATAAAGCTTACTTACGATAATAACTCAATAAAGTATCCAGGCCTGTTCATTTTACTTTCCCAACACACACTTAAAACCACGCATTTCTGTTTACCTTTTTGCCGGTCATATCTCTCTGCACAGCCTTGCATCACGATGCGTCGAAGCACTTATGGCCGCCGCCGACAGATGGTGCAATTGTCTTTTTCTCCTACGATCTCTTCCTCGTGGCGGTTCGTCACTTCATCCGGATCTTTCGAGAAGCTGGTAGTGACGTTTACTGGGAGGCTGCGTGATAGGTTGTTTACCTGGAGATGATTGCTTATATACGACAGCTAGTGGTTCTTTCATTAGCTTCGAGTTTTAATTCCTTTGGTGTGTGTCTGGCAAGGCAATGTTGACATAGTAATGCCGCCGGTAATGGCTAGTGTTGGTGATGTGCAGTTTTTAAAGATGTCCTATAATATTTAAATATGTAATTGTTTATTCAAGATTCTTTTTAATCTCCGATGATGGTGCTGTTTAAATCTAAAGAACTTAATAGTGTTTTTGTGAAAGCTGGTTGGTGATGTTAAAGGATACATCTAGAAGTTTTATGCCTTCTCTCATCTTGTTGACAAAGTTGCTTCTCCTAAAAGACAGAGAGAGAGAGAGAGAGAGAAGAATGGCATTTGTTACCTAGTGTATCAAAACACCGGCTGCAACAAGTTCTATTAATATTTCGGTTTATGATTTAATTAGTCTGTTTTATTAGTTTTCTGCTCAACGATGTTTTCCCTTCTCCTTAGTATGTTTTAAACCAACTTCAGGTATACTGCTATTAGGCAGGTTTTAGGAAGTTGTGTTAGTATCTTAGTATACTGTTAAAGGGGGGGAAGGTGAAATACATAGAGAACTTTCGTAAATAAATTTGCACATACTTTCATTTAGTTTTTCTTGAAGTGATTTTATTATACTTTTGGCTTTATTTAATTGAGTTTAAAACTGGTTTAAGTTTTTATAAAGTTTTAGTTTATGACAGTTGTTTTTCCCTCTCAGTTTTAACATCATGTTTAAGTCTCTGGTTTTTGTCTCTTACTCTTAAGGTCTTTCAAATACTGTAACGGACTTCAATCATGTTTAAGGTTTCAGATGAAGATCCGATTTAATTTGTTCGATACTTTTGCTTTGATGCTTTCGGTATGCTAATGACGGTACGCGTGGTATATCGGAGGTTTTCATAAGGCGGGGTTTGAGATAGATGTCTGAGACTTGTTTTGCATTTTGGCTTTGATCCTTTCGGTGTGCTAATGATAGTACGCATGGTACATCGGGAGTTTTTCATGAGACGAGGTGTAAAACGGAAACACAGATTAACGATCTTTTAAGACGGTTAATATTTAAATGAGAGAGGGATAATAAAGGTCAATTTATGTTTATATTTTTGTTAAAGTTAATTAAGTTGATTAAAGTAAAGTTAATATAATTTGAAGTTATAAGAGTAAAATCAAATTAAAGTTTACATTTTTCTAAAGATAAGTATATTTAATTATGAATTGAATTTAAATAAAAATAACTTTCTTTTCAAACTTTTTCTAGGCTTCAGTTCATATTAAAGATAAAGTTTAAAGTATATTTTTATTTACATAGTTTATTGAATTTGTGTTCTTGTCTCTTTGATTTTATTATTGATTTTATTTAATAAACGTTTAGTTGTTTTTAAAACAGTTTGTCTTTATTTCAAGACACAGTCCACATGTTACTTTACAGCTTTTTCTCATATTTAATTCGGGCAATCAATCGTCAGCATATACGCTCCATTTAGCGTTTATACTTTGCATCCTGTTTTAATGTATTAGTGATTACTTTCGTAATTACTATACTAACAATTTCCTTTAACTTCTTCACTTGAAGTGGTTATAACTTGTGTATTTTTTATGGTATTTATAGCTAGTGAGTGTTCCAAGCAGATTAAATAACTCTTCTTTATTACTTGAATTTCTTAAGAAATCTTGCCAATTTTTAGGTAGTTTGACATGCAATAGAACTTGCCGCCTGGTTCCTGCACCCCTTTTTTGTCTGGTTTCACCGTTAATGCTTGGTGTAATGTATCTATCCCATATCAAATCTATTCTTTGGCAACTAAAACTCTCAATGTCGTTACATAAATGGGGTTGAAATGTGTTAATGTAGTAATCATTAAAGGTTTTTGAAGACTAGTGAGGCTTTAAAATGCTAATAAGAACTGGTCCATCATAAATTAAAGCATCGCATGTTCCTGGAAAGGTGTTTCTATTCTTCTCAATAGTTTCCTCTAAAATACATGCTAAATCACTTTTATGGCTGGGTCGAAATTCACTGTTACTGGAAAAAACAATTGGAATTGGGGAGGAAACAAGGAGGGGGGGTTGATTTTCATAGTTGAAAAAAGTTTGCAGGTCTAACTGACGATTCCAGACCTGCCAACGTTTGAAAATGAGAAATAGTAGCACACCAAATTCAAATTTATCTGAAGGTTGGTTGGTTGGTGGCTGTTTTTTACGCAGTAAATTTTAAGTAAGCAAATACTAATCAATTAAACGCATGTGTATATCCATAAGCACACAAAGTAGGAGACTCTTTTGTTTTTGGTAATTTTTTTGTTGCAGGTAGGATTGATTAAACATAATTATTCCTATTTAATTAATGCTCTGTCCACACCTAAGCCAAATTTCTGAACTTCACAGTGAATTTTCTGAAAGATTCCAAGGCGGTTGGGGGGAGGGGGTGATGGAACTACGGGTATATCTTCCACAGAAAAATGTCTGAGTTATAGTCCTTCATCAGGTCAAATAAACTGATACAACCTGGAGTGAGGGTGTCCACTCCCGCCACTTTTTTTTGCGTCCCTTTGACAAAATTTGCGTTTTCTTGCGATCTTATGATGAAATTTGCAGTTTTTTCCGAGATATGTTGATAAAATTTGTGTTTTTTTCGATATTTTTTGACGAAATTTGCCGTTTTTAGCAATGTTTTTGACGGAATTTGCTGTTTTTACGCGATTCTCTGACGAAAGTCACGTTTTTCCCGCGATCTCTTGACAAAAATTTGTCGTTTTTTCGCGATCTTTTGACGAAATTTGCCGTTTTTCGCAATGTTTATGATGAAATTGGCCGGTTTTTCGCGATTTTCTGCGATCTGTTTGTCATTTTTTCGTGATTTTTTGACGAAATTTGCCGTTTTTTCGCGATTTTCTGACGAAAGTCACGTTTTCCCCGTGATCTGTTTGTCATTCTTTCGCGATCTTTTGACGAAATTTGCCGTTTTTTCGCAATTTTCTGACGAAAGTAGCGTTTTTCCCGTGATATGGTGACAAAAATTTGTCATTTTTTCGCGATCTTTTGACGAAATTTGCCGTTTTTCGCAATGTTTATGACAAAATTTCCAGTTTTTTCATGATTTTCTGACGAAAGTCACATTTTTACCGCAATCTGTTGACAAAATTTGTAGTTTTTTCTCGATCTTTTAACGAAATTTGCCGCTTTTCGCAATGTTTTTGACGAAATTTGCCATTTTTCACGATTTTCTGACGAAAGTCACGTTTTTCCCGCGATCCTTTGACAAAATTGGCGACTTTCCTTCGAACGAAAGACGAGATTGATTTTTTTTGGCGATCATTTGCCTAAATACCGATACATTTAATGTCCAAAATTTTCGGATTTATGACCGATATTTTTTTCCCCAGAAAATTCGCACCAGAATCACCCCTGAACGATCTTTTTTGCATTTTTTCAGCAATCAGTTGAATGAAATTCACGTTCCTTCGGCGAAATTTGCTTTTTCCCGGCAATTTTTTGACGAAATTCGCGTTTTTTCAGCGATCTTGTAACGAATTTCGCATTTCTTAGCTCGATCCTGCTGACAAAATTCGTTGATTTTTCGCGCGATCCTGTGACGAAATTCATGATTTTTCGAGTGATCGATCCTGTGACAAAATTAGCAGGTTTTTTTTTTGCAGAAAATCGTAGTTTTAGACAGATTTTCGTAGCATCGTAGTTTGTGGCTCAAAATCGTAGCAACTACGATTTTTTCGTAGCAGTTGGCAGCTCTGCGATTCTGTGCAACTATTAAAAGTCTGGAAAATAGCTGTATAGCGAGATTTAGGGATCGAAGAACTTATACCGGAAAAAATTAACGAAGTGACGATTCTCTCGAAAAATATTCCGATTGAATCCAAACCTGAAAATTCAATTTAGAAAAGAGTACAAGTTAACTATCCCAAAATCTCTCTATATGGCGTAATCTCAAGTGGCAGTAACATTGCGTTGTAAAAATAAGTTAAATTAAAAAGGTTAAAATTTAATGTTGGAATATTAGAATTTAAGTTAAAAGCTTAATTGTAAAATCTAGGAATTATAAATATTCTCTCAGAAGTTGATCCATCCAATTACCGTATCAGTTGAAATGTATAAAGGAAAAACAAATGACTCACCAAATAGATGCTACACAGTGATTTATTTTGAAGCAGAAAGAGCACTCACAAAATATTAAAACGAAAAGAACTTCATTTGATTATATCATTTACAATCTTCTTCTTTCACAATATTTCTTACTAGATAATTTTTCATGATAATTTAAATTATGAAAATACATTCAAAATGATTGATGTTCAGTCCTTTTAGATTAAATTAAAATGTTATTCGTTTAAATAAGCTTATTGTTTATGGTTTCAAAATTTAATGTTCGTCATTAAGGATGTTCATGAAGATTGAAACTGTCTTTAAAGAAAAATGGCAGATTCTTTTACAAGGTACTAAAATGAAGTTTGTTCTCGATGAACATAATTTTTTTATTCTTGAAGTAAGATGCTATTGTTGAACGGAACAACTCAAGAAATGAAGGAGTTCATTATTGGATCAGGAAATCTCATGAAATGAACATTTTTCTATTTTCACGCTTGCATCTATCTAAATCTCATCCAGAGATGTATGACAAATCACGGACTGGCTCTCAGTAGACACAGAAGATTGTAGGTTGGAGTTATCCAACAAGAAATGGTAGATACTTCTTAACGAAAGATCTTATCTCAGCTCCAGATGGCAAAATATAATGGGTATTTCATCAATCGGCTGGCGCGAAGATTTCACCTCGGGTCTAGATGTCAAAATAGAATGGCTGGTATCTAATTCGTCTGGCACTTGCAATTTAATACATCGTAAATGTTCTATAAATCAGCGATAATAAACAGCTCAAGATGTCGAAAAAGGATGGTAACACTGCTCAGTTGCATCTAAAAGTTTTAAGTATATTTATCTCTTGAAAACATCAAAACAAAATTTACCCAACGGTTCCGAATCTAACTGTCGCGCTCGTGACACCACCTGATGGATTTTTTGAAGAAGCTCACCCACGCGGTCAAAGTTAAATATTAACTGTTGACGACACGTCATTGCAAATGTTCCATGAGCTTCCATCTGTCACCTTGAATCGGACTGATAATGACCTTGCCTCTCGTAAGTCACTGACCCTGTTATTATAGTAATTACAAAAGTAATCACTAATAATACATTAAAACAGGATGCAGAGTATAAACGCTAAATGGAGCGTATATGCTGACGATTGATTGCCCGAATTAAATATGAGAAAAAGCTGTAAAGTAACATGTGTGGATTGTGTCTTGAAAATAAAGACAAACTGTTTTAAAAACAACTAAACGTTTATTAAATAAAAACAAGAATAAAATCAAAAAGACAAAAATACAAATTCAATAAACTATGTAAATAAAAATATACTTTAAACTTTTATCTTTAACATGAACTGAAGCCTAGGAAAAGTTTCAAAAGAAAGTTATTTTTATTTAAATTCAATTCTACTTATCTTTAGAAAAATGTAAACTTTAATTTGATTTTAATTCACAATTATAACTTCAAATTATATTAACTTTAATTTAATCAACTTAATTAACTTTAACTTAACAAAAATATAAACATAAATTGACCTTTATCATTCACCTCTCATTTAAATATTAACCATCTTAAAAGATTGTTAAACTGTGTTTCGCTTTACATCTCATCTCATGAAAAACTCCCGATGTACCACGCGTACCGTCATTAGCACACCGAAAGCATCAAAGCAAAAGTATCTAACAAAATAAATCGGATCTTCATCTGAAACCTTAAACATGATGAAGTCCGTCACAGTATTTGAAAGACCTTAAGAGTAAAAGACAGAAACCAGAAACTTAAACATGATGTCAAACTGAGAGGGAAAAACAACTAATAAACCAAAACTTTATAAAAACTTAAACCAGTTTTAAATAAGGCCAAAAGTATAATAAAATCACTTCAAGAAAAACTAAATGAAAGTATACCTAAATTTACTTACGAAACGTTCTCTATGTATTTCACCTTCCTCCCCCTTTAACAGTATACTAAGATACTAACACAACTTCCTAAAACCTGCCTAATAGCAGTATATCTGAAGTTGGTTTAAAACATACTAAGGAGAAGGGAAAACATCGTTGAGTAGAAAAACTAATGAAACAAATTAAATCATAAATTGAAATATTGATAGAACGTGTTGCAGCCGGTGTTTTGATACACTAGGTAACAAATGCCATTCTTCTCACTATGTCTTTCAGGAGAAGCAACTTTGTCAACACGATGAGAGAAGGCATAAAACTTCTAGATGTATCCTTTCAACATCACCACCCAGCTTTCATAAAAACACTAAAAGTTCTTTAGATTTAAAAAGCAACATCATCAGAGATTAAAAGCATCTTGAGAAACAATAACATATTCAAATATTATAGAACATCTTTAAAACTGTATTTCACCAACACTAGCCATTATCTCCCGGCGGCATTACTATGTCAACATTGCCTTGCCACACACAAAAGGAATTAAAACAACGAAGCGAAGCTAATGAGTGAACAACGAACTGTTGTATATAAGCAATCATCTGCAGGTAAACAACCTATCACACCGCTCTCCTTAGCAAACGTCACTACCGGCTTCTCGAAAGATCCGGATGAAGTGACGAACCGCCACGAGGAAAAGATCGTAGGAGAAAGAGACGATTGCGCCATCTGTCGTCGTCGGCCGTAAGTGCTTCGACGCATCGTGGTGCTAGGCCATGCAGAGAGATATGGAACCGGCAAAATGTAAACAGAGGTGCGTGGTTTTTAATAGTGTGGTGTGAAAGTAAAAATGAACAGGCCTGGATAAATTATACAGCTATTGTAAGTAAGCTTTATGAAATGTTAAATATGGTATTTAGATATTGAAATAAAGTGAATATAACCCAGAATGTATATGTATAAAGCAGAACTTAGAAATATATAACTGTGAAACAAAAAGTAATTTAGAAACTTAGGTGGGGATTAAATGGATGAATTAAACTGAAGTGATAAGACCAAAATAGGGAAATTATGGAATATTTCCTAACAGACCCAGATACAAATGCGCGGGAACTAGGAAATAATGCCTGCTTGTTTACCCGAAACATCTAAAAACTTATCAATGGCGTCTCATCGCAAATCTCGACGAACTTCAAAACAAAATAAGCGAAAGTAATTAAAATCTATAACTGCCAAACTAATGGATGAAAATAAATGAAATTTTAGCAATCTAAATAAAATTAAAAGTTCTTTCTACCAGATATGTTTTTGAAAATAAAAATATTTAATTTAAGAAATTTTGGAAAAGTAAATATTGTACTTAGAAATTTTTGAAACGATATATGGAAAAGTTCGTTATTCTGAAAGAATTTGCATGAATTAAAATAAATGAATTTGAACTTTCTGAAAAGAATAAAATTAGCAATTAACCATTTTTTAAACAATATTATTAAAAAGGAAATACACTATATTTTAAAATAATTATTAAATTTAGACTGTATATTATTTAAAAGTTAGAAAAAGTAAGTTAGAAATATTTTCTTTTAGATAATTTGAAATGAAGTTTCATTAATATTGTAAAGTGAATAAATTGTAAATTAAAATTGAAATGAATATCCTAAAACATATGTAATGGAAAGATTCTGAAATTAATTTATACTCTCACCAAAAGTAAACAATTTAGAAAGAATGTTTGATTTAAAATGCAAAAATGAAATTTAGCTTAATTAATTTAAATGAATTTAATGAGTTTAATTAAATTGATGAATAAATTAAAGTTAAATGTTAAAATACTGAATAAATTAAGAGTCAAATTTTTAAAATCATAACAAGCTGGACATCTGTTTTTAAAACCTTTAGAGTTGCATTTTTCTGGTTTATGTTTTTACCGGAGTACTAAAGAGAGAAATTTTCTTTTTTTTTTTTCAGAGGTATGTATATTAATGTATATTACTGCACTGATGTATATTAATTTGAGTATGTTACAAAGAGTATTACATCATTAAAATACATTGCAAGCGGTTTTCGTCTACAGACCATAATGTAACCGAATACTTTTGATTGCCCTTGTAAATGAACTATGAATGATGCACACTTGAAAATGAATACAGAACTTGTTACGGTATACTACAATACCATATTTTAATTATCTGGATATCCAGTCTTTTTTTTTGAGTTAGTGCACGACTAGACAGACGACCAGACAGACAGACAGACAGACAGACAAACAGGCAAACTGAATCCATAAATACTTTTCGACTGTGCTGTAAAGTGTTACAAATAATATTTTTTTATCTAAAAACATCTAAATTTCCATTAAACATGCTTTTATATGATGAATAGAAACAAAATTGTACTAATTCCCTAAAATGACGTCATTTTGAATAACGGCCGCCATCTTGAATTCCCCGCACTTTCCAGAATGCCTCCCCTTCTTATATGCTTTGTATTAATATAGAGTAGATACTGACCAAACGGTATAACTGTATCATGATTTGCAGTTTTTTCACTCCTAGCACCTGGACTATATGTGCCCGCCAGTTCTGTATGTATGTACGTACGTAACGCGATAACTCTTCATAGAAATATCCGTTTTCCTTCAAATTTTGTTTATAGGTTCACTGTGTTAAGGCGCTTCCCTGATTAGTTTTTGGGATTGATTGGTTAAGTATAAAGGGGGGAACGGGGGGGGAGGGAGTCTAATCCCCCCTAATTTATATAAATGGGTTTTTTATGCAGAATTATCCCATTTTCTTCAAAATTTGTTTATAGGTTCATTGGGTTAAAACGCTTCCCTGATTAGTTTTCGGGATTGATTGGTTAAGTATAAGGGGGGGGGGGGGGGTAATCCCCCTTAATTTATATAAATGGGTTTTTCAAGCAGAATTATCCCATTTGCTTCAAAATTTGTATATAGGTTCATTGTGATAATGCGCTTCTCTGAATAGTTTTGGGGGTTCATTGGTTAAGTATAAAGGGGGAAGGGGTGGGGCTAATCCCCCCTTAATTTAGATAAATTGCAGCATTATCCGATTTTCTTCAAATTTTGTATATATATATATTCATTGTAATAAGAGGCTTCCCTGATTAGTTTAAGGGGTTCATTAGTTAACTATGAGGGGGTAACGGGGGGATGACCCCCCTTAATATATTGTCGATTTCTTTAATTTTCTAGGGGCTTATTTCAAATTCTTTGAAATACGAGTATAATATGCAATTAGTGTGAATAGCCTGTGAGCTCAATGCCCTCAGTTTAACTGGGCAGTTTTCTTTTTATTTCTAATACAAATGAAATGTGCATTAAACGATAGTTTCTTACTGCTTATATTAACTTTTTTATATGTATCATTAAATATGTGAAATAAAATATTTATGGTTCATCCATAAATGCAATATCTAAAAAAAATCATATTTTTGTTTAATTTAATAATTCTACATTTAAATTCTAAAACTAGTAAATCTTCAGATATGAGGCTACAACGACAACGTCAATTTTTCAAAACAGTTTATCTCGCTTCGCATAATATATGGCACCTTGAAATCCGCAGTTAATATTGTTAGATTATTTGTAAATTTCTAAGCATATAAGTTCTCATAAAAGTTCAAAAAATCTAATTTTTAAGAATGTCAAATTAGCCTGGTTTTATTTAATTTCCCTTTCTGATATGCTAAAAAATTCAGTAACTAGACAACTGTTAAATAATATATATATATGATTAAAAAGATATACATATTATTTCAAAATTGTAAAAATGATGAAGAAAAATCTTATATATATCTTATTTTTTGAGCATATGCACAAAATTCCATAAAATAATATAGAAAATCGTGAAAGGCCAAGGAAATTATTGAAAAAATTTCAAACAGATTTGATTAACTTAAGACATTGCATAGCAAAAATTTAGCATTCATAATGTAACAGCAATTATTCGAAACATTCTTTTGTCTAAATTCATCTGAACGAATGAAATTTTATATCTGGTAGGTCGATATATTCGTATGTTTGGTATATCGACATACTAGACATAAAATTTCATTTGTTAAGGCGATTTTGGACAAAAAAAATGTTTAGAATAATTGGTGTTACATTATGAATGCAAAATATTTGCTATGCAATGTATTAAATTAATTAAATCTGTTTGAATTTTCTAAAGCACCCTATTCAGTGACGTCTTAAACTCTAATTTCCTTAATATTCTTACGTATAAAAGTTTGGAATGGCAACATTCTTAAATTTGCTTGACATTATATTTTGGCACTTTTTTTTAATGGAAAGTGGTTGACAAGGTGATAGACAAGAACCAGATAATTAATTGAAATGTTTTCTGTTTTCCCTAAAGTGTCAAATATGTAAAAAATAGAGACAGGAAATATATTCACATAATCATTGCATTTGTTCTAAAGCTTTCCAAATCTTAAAAATAAGGGTTTTACAATTAGTAAATTTGAAGTTTGGGACAAGCCTTGGCAATGGCATTTACTACTTGGCAATTTTTTTAGATACTGATTTTTGTTTCATATAATGTAGTGAGTGCCTAAACACAAATGCTCACAAAAACCAAACATCCATAGTTGACTTGATTAATTCATATTTTTTTAGACAAGAACATAAAATTTCCCATTATCTGAGAATGACTCGTATATCAAGATCAAGTTTCACCAATTAAAGATTTGTACAAGGAAAATACAATCCTTCATTCTCATCCTAAAGATAAGTTCATTTTTTTTTTTTGGGGGGGGGGGGGGGGTGAGGGGTGGCTGAGATGGATATTGAAAGTACACGGCAGAAATTTGTTAACAACATTATAACATTTTAAAATTGTTTCAAGATTAATATTTTCATTTGAAAACCTCAATTTGCATTTTCCTGAAAATCATTTAAAATCTGTAAAAGTCACTTTCATTCTAAAATATCATTGTACAACTGTGGCAGAAAGACATTCGTTCTGTTTTCCAATAAACAAAGGACTTCAAACAGAAGAAAAATATCTCAGGGCTTCTTTATGTTACTAACAGTGACTCTGCAAAGGCTTCAAAATCAGAAAGAATATTTCTCTTTATAACCCATTATTATCAATTCAGTTTACTTTCAGTTTTTAAAGGATTGTAAAACACTGTAAGAAACTTAAGCCACATTCTTGTTTCTAAAATAACGAGTTTTTTTCTTCTTTTTTTTTCCATTTTTGTATAAATAAATTTTTTATCATAAGGCTGAGCCCGAAGACTCGTATAAAAATAGAGTCCAAGCTAGTTTCAAGCATGGACTGAGCCTGCGAGCTGAGATTATTTTTTTTCTTCCGGATAATTGCAATCGTAATGGAAATTAACATTTCTTTCAATGAATTTCCAGGTTTAGTTTGAATTTCCCTGCTATTTCCATGATATTTCCAGGTTAACAAAATTCCCTGATATTTCCATGTTTTCCAGGTCTGTGACCACCCTGTATATTGTATTGAATATAAAATAAATACATTAACAAATTCTTCATATTAAAATATTTTATAGTATTTTCTGTAATAAATATATTGCATTTTCATAGTTGAGTTGAAGAAAACGACCACCTGTCAACACGTACAGATTTATACTGCATTAACATTTTTTCATCCAAATGTACAGTTTGGTTTCACATATTTTAATCAGAAGCAAATAACATGAATATTAAATAGCTAACTATCATTTTTGTATGTAGAGAAAACCATAAACATTTATCAAATTTACGATTTTTTCCATGACAGACGAAAATTGATATATATATATATATATATATATTTTTTTTTACGTGACCTGTTGATGAAATTCACGATATTTTTTATTTATTTATTTTTTTTTTTTTCCATGATCATTCATCGAAATTTTATTCCATGATCATTTGACGAAATTTGCGATTTTTTATTTTGTGACCAATGATGAAATTAAGATTTTTTTTTCCATGACCGATTGATGAAATATGCGATTTTTCTTCTTGAGCGCTGAATGAAATTTGGGATCATACACTGCGATCGTTTGACGAAATTTGCAATTTTATTCTGCGATCGTTTGACGAAAGGAGGCAAATTGTTCTAATAAAACATTTCAAAAGTATTTTTTCCAATGACGCGAAAAACTTTTGTTTCTTAATATATGAAATGACATGATGGGCCACTAAAATACTCTTGACAGGCTACTTGTGGCCTGCAGGACACGGGTTGAAGACCCACAGCTTAGAGGGTTAACTATTATTAGCTGCAACTATTTATTAATCTTTTTCAGATTTTTTTCAGTGAATTGCACTCAAGTCAAATTCAATAAAGCCGCTTTCAACTGCTAGAAAATTAAATGACACTTTTAAATAATCATAATGCAATGCAAGAAATTAAATAATAAAAATTCAGAAGAGAGTTGAAAACATAAGCAAGATAACAAGCCTTTAAAAACACACACTTATTGTAATTTTTAAATTTTTTAACTGTAACAAACACTGTGTCAATAAAAAAAAAAAAAAAAAAAAATTGTAGCCCCATGGCTATTCTTAATTTTTACATCTTCAAAATTAGACAAATGGAATTAAAACACATCAAATTATAAAACTTACATAAGTCGGATAATTATGCAGATGCACTGAGATTCTAACAATGTTGTATATTAACAAATTCAAAAAATCAGCTTCTGTTTCATGCATAAGACGAGCATTGACTCTCTCTAGTTTCCTCTGAAAATAAAATTACATACTTAAAAAGTTTGCCAATTTAAGCAGGATGAGAGAAAATTAATGAAATAAAAGAAACATACCTTTACAGTATCTGCAAAGTATAATATTTCTTGGAGAGCTGTTCGTTCCAGTAAAGCACGTTTTTGTAAATTTCTGTGATTGAGCACTGAATTCAATATACGGTTAGCTAAATAAGGTTTTGTTTGATCATGATGAATACCCTCACTACTTTTTCCTCTTCCCCGTCTCTATATAAAAAAATTAAATAGTATGAATACATAGAATATTACACACAAACAGGTTTGCAGATAGTATTCTCAATGAGACACAAAGTGAACGGATTGACCTATATACCAATAAAGACAGTTTGTATAAAAAAAGAAATGAAATAGTTTATTTATCTACTTTTAAACAATATAAATACAACAAATTTTTCTTTTCCAGATATTTTAGTTTTTGAAAAAATACACACACACACACACCAGGCTCCGATCATGACTAATTGGGGCCCTGGGCAAAGATAAATTAGGGGGCCCCATTCGAATCGTTGCAGCATTATTCAAATGTAACGGATGGTCAGTCATATGTGTAATGCATACACAATATTTTCGCACCTTGGATTTTAAATAGAAGAAAATTCTTAGCTCCGTCAATTCTAAATTAAGTACCTTAATTAATAAAAATACTCTTTTTTTCTTAGTACAGAACAAAACTCTTTTATATAACTTTAGCAACTTATTATATTACTTTGAGATGAATTTAATAACGGATTTTAAGTAGAAGAAAATTCTTAGCTCCGTCAATTCAAAATTAAGTACCTTAATTAATAAAAAAAACTTTTTTTTTTCGCTTAGTACAGAACAAAACCTTTTTATATAACTTTAGCAATTTTTTATATTACTTTTAGATGAATTTAATAACTTCTACTGATGGAAGAGTGTCACATACTCTAACATGTAAATATGAGTTAAAAGTGACTTTTTGAAATATATCTTGGCTTAGATGTATCATTCGCCTTCAATCCGCCATCTTGTTTTTTTTCTATTTTTTATTAAACATTTATTATTAATAAATAAATCATTCAATTAAATTAAATAACATGTTTATAATCAGTAAATATGCTTGAAAATTATTTTGGAAATGAGAAACAAAACAAATGTGTTTTGATTTAAAAACAAGATGGCAGACTGAGGGCTTGTACTACACACAACATAATATCAAATCAAATAGATTCTACTTCTCCTACTCAAGTAGAAAGTGTTTCTTCAATAAATCTAAAAAGATGGCAATTTTGGATTTGTCTTTTATATTTAACCCAAAGTAAAAGAAAAAACTTTGAATACAGAAGAAAATTTATCTCATGACAATTACAAATTCAACCACTAAAGTTTAGATACGATTTAAGTTCATTGCTAATACAATCTATTAAAATCAACATATTATTTCTTATTTAACAGATAATTGTTTTCCATTAAACAATGTAAACATTTTACTCTAATTCATCCTGTTATAAGTGTTAAACAAATTGTCATATGTATTACATTCTATAAATAAGAAATAACTGCAGAGAAAACCACTAAAATTATTTCAGTGTTAACAAATGTTTCCTTAAAATAAAATGCTGATTTACCATTAGCTTAATATAAGGAAATAAACAAACAAGAAATTCATAAAAAATAGTTATCCAACCATTTATTTAAAATATGATAATCACTACAGTGAATATTTATTTAAAACTAGTAATTCACATTTTAATTTGATCAACTAGCAACTACTAAAAGCTGACAATTTTTACAAGCTGAAGATTTTGAATCACACTGCAAAAAATAATTGTTGATTTTACAGTATTATACTGTCACCCCAGCTGCCAGTATTATGCCGTAAAATTAACAGTAATAAACAGTAAATAAGCAGTAACATGCAACCGCGCATAGTTACACATATGCATTTTTGTAAATAAAATTTAACATTGATAAGAATAATTGATATTTCAATAAAAAATAATACTTCTGAAAACAAGTTAAACAAAATAAAAAATAAATAAACTATTGTTGCTAGCTAAGTAGAAATTCAAATCATAATAAATTTTATTAAACACTATCACGTTTCACTTTTTATTACATTTATACAATAATTTGCTGTATATATAATATACATATATATATTTAAAAAAATACAAGTACTCGTTCTGTCAGGTTTAACAGTAATGGTGATAAATTGCTAGAGTGCAAAATGAAAAATTTTAAAGTTTACTTTAGAATTATGTTAAAGAAACAATAACTTCTGTTTTATATACATATTTCAAATGTAGCCTATAATTTAAGTTAGCTAATCATTTTGAACAATTAAAAGCATTAATGTATTCAGAGTCTTATTGCTGATACTTTAAAACTTTAATAAGCTTTAGTCACAAAATTTATATTAAATACACTAAAATTTTTATTCTATGACATTCCTTTAATTTTTGATTTTCAAAAACAGCACTCGGTCATGTTACATCAAGAAGGTACAGATAGGATTGACAATTTTGTGTCATTTAGTGAACTTTTTGTTTTAAAATTATAGAAAGTAATAAAAACAAGATTCTTTAAATTTAATTTAAAAACAAATTGAATTACAGTAAGAAAATTAAAATAAAATACAGTTAAAAATTATATATAAGAATATCATTATCAAAAGGTGAAAATAGAATAAATTTTGAGAAAATATAGAAGATATGGAATATCATACATATAGATATACTTAAACTCATAGTAAAGAGATATACTAAACATTATTAGGATTACGCCTTAAAAAACATTTGATTTAAACCTGTTTCAAATAATGCATATTTAAAAATAAAGCAATTTTAATTTATTAAGTATTAAAAGCTGATGGTTTCACAAGTTTTTCACAAATTTCAGACTTTAAAAACACAAAATAATGGTTTAAGAGAGCAATAAAATTAGAATTATTTAATATCCCATATACCGCTAAATATTTTTTGGTTTTATTACACAGCAAATTCATGTTGATACATTAACACATATACACACACAAATTCATTCAAAACACATAGGTAGTTTGAATAGTAATTAGAAATGGAGATTTGCATTCAGAAAAATGTTATATATGAAAAATTTTGAAATATTTTTCAATAGTACTATCAACTATGTAAAATCTACAGAGGCCAGAGAATGACGCTTTTGCAGATCATAGAGTTTTTGTTTATTTTTTTTTTCTTTTCACCAGAGAATAAATATGCAATATTAATGTAAAAATTTAAATGCAAAAGTAGTTTAACAAAAAGAAATATATATATAATATATATATTAAGCATATTTATATTTTATACTAGACATAATATGAAAAAATCATTAAATTTGCAATATATTTAATAGAAAATATTCACAAATTCTATATTCTAAATTCTAGAGTAATAATTAAAATAAACACTACTTGAAACTATACATTTCTCAATGTTAATTATTTAGATGGTAGGAAATGGGAATTATATAAATTAACTAAAAATATATTCATTATGCATTAAAATATTTACAATGTAGTAACTCACTTTTTTTCCTACATTTCATACTAGCAAAATCACTTATAATATCACTATAATCCAGTTTCTGAGTTATTTCTCGTTCGATACACAGTAATGCTAAAGATGTTAATTTTTCCTGCAATATAGTAGAACGCATTGGGGATTTTAGCCTTTTTAGTAATGAGAAAGACCTTTCACCAGAGCAATTTGACACAGGCAATGAGAGAAAAATTCGAAGGGCACTGTCAACATTAGGAAAAGTTCAATCTAATTCCAAACTTTTTAATTTTAAAAACATATCAGCTATGTTACTTTTCTCTTCCACGAGTGAAGCAAATTGCTGCAGCTCATCTGAGAAAAAATCATCTAGGTCAGACGGATAGCATTTTTGTAAAAATATTGATTCTTCCCGAACATTAGATTTTTCTTTAAGTGCAGTCAGGCAAACAAATTTTTTCATCGTGCTCTCATATGGATCTTTACGCCTTGATAAATGCACTATCAGTGCATCACAAATGGCATTATAAATGCCAGTTTTGTAAAGTTCCCGGGGTGTCAGATCAACGCCACTGCTATTAATCGCATGAGGATCTCTGCTTCTTGGCTTGATTTTTTTTCTCGAAACTTCATAATCAACATCCTCTTTAGACATATCTTTGGCTATTTTTTCATACTGTTCAAAATTATCTCTCACATATTGTGTAAACTTAATTAAAGATTGATATAGAGAAATAACCTGTGTTAAGTTAGTGGTTGAATTTTGGAGAGCCCCACTTGTCTCATTAAGCCGCTGTAAAAGTGTGTCCCAAATAACAATATTAAATACAGTTTCAAATTTTTTTAACTTTTTGAGTAGGACTTCTGCCTCTGATTTTGTGAAGCTGTTTTCGTTATTATCTGAGCTTAATTTGGCAAGAATAGATAAAATTATGTTGTAATTTTTTCTTAAAGCCTTCACAGCATGTGCATCAGCACACCATCTAGTTACACAATGGTTTTTTAAGGTAAGATAGTCGCCACTTTTATTTTTCTTCAATTCATCAATCAACACTTGCCACTTGTGCGTTGATGATGAAAAAAAAGTATAAATGTGTTGCACAAGCATAAAAAAATGCACTGCGCCACTGCACGATTCAACAGCATTGACACCAACTAAGTTCAATGAATGTGCTGCGCAGGGAACAAATTCAGCAGCAGAATTAATTTTCTTTATTCTTGCTTGCAAGCCTGAGTATTTCCCAGCCATGTTAGAAGCATTATCATATGCTTGGCCTCGACAGTTTAAAATGTCAATTCCAGCTTCCTTTAGAGTTGTTAAGACAATGTCTTCTAAAACTTCCGATTTGTGGCTGTACATAGGAATAAATCGAAGAAACCGTTCCACAGGTTGAGTTTCAATGACATATCTTACCACAAAACATAGCTGGTCCAGATGGGTAATGTCAGGCGTAGAATCAATAATAATGGAATAGTATTTGGCAAGCAGAATTTCATCAATTATTTGTTTCTGCACTTTTTGGGCCATTACATCAATAAATTGATTTATGCTTGTAGATGAAAGGTAACTGACATTTCCTTTACCTGGATTACCATATCTTTCTAAGTGTTTTGTTAGAAACGGATCAAATTCAGCTATAAGTTCAATACATCCCAGGAAATTTCCATTGTGAATGGATCCAATTGTCTCATTGTCACCAAAAAAGGACAAACAACGTAATGCAAGAAACTTCACTACTGCAACAACCCTCTTAAGTACAGACAACCAATATTTAGTTTCTTCTTCAAATTGTTGAACAAGAGAAGTATCAACTCTTTGAGAGATACTAGAGCGAATGGAGAAATTCATCATGGCCTGTTTATGAGCTGTAGAGTTTTCATGCTCTTTTAACCTGGAAGCAGCATGTTTCCAGTCACAAAATCCAGTTAACAATTGTCCTTTAGATAAGCTATTGCTGTTTGTATTTGTTATTTTATATATCCAGCAAAATAACATTTTCGTTGATGCTGATAAAACCAGCCATTTTCTTAAAAGTTTCTCACCATTTATTTTAGTGTGAAAAAAATGAGTCATTGTAAGACTTCTTTTGACTCCAGCAAAAAGTCTTTCGGTGTCTGACAGTAAGTTGGTATTTTGAGGAGGGGAATTCACCATAAAATATTCAACCATTTCTTTACTGATAACACTCCATGTTGCAGGATCCGTATCTAATGCAATTGTATTTTTCTCTTCTGCAGAAAAATCAGGTGGTAGTTGAATATCTTGAACTTGAACTGGCAGTTCATTACTATTATATTTATATTGAGTCACTTCTTCTTTAACAACTTGAAGAACAATTTCGTTTATCACTTCTTGTACTATTTGCTCTTGCTGCAAATCGTTTTTTTTACTTACAGTAAACGCGTAACTTGCAAGAGAATTTGATTGTTTTTTAGAAGCTTCTCTTTTAAGTCTTAACTGCCTCTTTTTAGATCCTGATGGATAAACACGAGATGAAAACGACATCATGAATATATAAAAACTGCTCGAAACGCACGTGTTACATGTACTTCATCGCCAGTATTTTCAAACGCACGCACGACCGTAATGTTGATATTCAAGAGAGCTAACTGTTGCCAATTCTATTTTTGTAACTTTAAGAATTAACTGTTGCCAATTCTATTTTTGTAATTTTAAAAATGTAGAGATAAACACTTTTGATCACAATCAGCTATCTGCACCAATCAGAAACAGCTATTTCGTTGTGAGATTGAAAAACCATATATAACCTCGACTACAGGTCGCGTGGGTACTTGCAGCCACAGAGTGCTTGCAGCCAAAGAGGAGTGGTGAATATTTGCTACTGTGTTTGAGGTTAGTTTTGCGAAAGCAAAGCTCTGTGAGTTAATTTTTTTTTTTTTTCAGAAAGTTTAGTAGAATCTTTTAGGGATGAAATTTGTATTTTGCATTTGAAAATTTTTAGAGTTGGAATTGGGAAAAAAAAAAAATTAAAAAAGTAAATATTTTATAAATTAATATAGGGATTTGGGGGCCCCTTGAGGTCCGGGGCCTCTGGGCAAAGTCCCGATTTGCCCATGCGATAATAAGGGCCTGACACACACACACAGAAAACGAATGCAACAGTCCCAATTTGAAGATGTCGATACAGCCATGTTTAAATGGTTCAAAGATGTTTGTTTACATAATGTACCTTTAAGTAGTTATTTGATAAGGGAGAAAGCTAAAAAATTCTGGACAAAGCTTGAGATTGGAAACTTCCAAGCTAGTGTTATATGGCTCAATTGCTTTCGTAGTTGGTATGGAATTGTAATTAAATCAATTTGCGATGAAGCTAGCGATGCACCTACAAAGACTGTAAATGAATGAAGAGCTGGAGAAGTAGCTGCTCTTATAAAGACATAGAGCTCTGATGATGCTTTTAATAATGACGAGGCTGGGATATTTTACAACTTGAACTGAGGAAAATATTCATATTTAAAGGAGACAAATGCATTGGAGGAAAAACTTCAAAGCAACGAATTAGAGAACTTTTTTGTTGTAACAAATCTGGAACCAAAAAGAGGAAAATATTAATTGTTGGTCACTCTGGCAAGCCTTGTTGCTTTAAGAACTGTCATTCATTGCCTTGTGAATATAAATTTAATATGAAGGCATTGGATGACACAAGATATCTTTAATGATTGGCTACTGCTATTTGACAAAGAAATGAAAGCTAAAAAATTGAAAATTCTTCTTCTGAATGATAATTGCACACCTCATAATAATCCACCCAAATAAGACTGTGTCCAAGTGGAGTACCTTCTGCCAAACTGTATTTCTATTCTACATCCTTTGTACAAGGCATCATCTGTGATATAAAATCTCACTACAGAACTCTTTTTGCGGCTTAGAGAATGGTGAGAGGCCAAAAATAAATCTGAAAGAAGCTATTGAAATGATCTCTGGTTCATGGCAAGAAATTAGCCAGAAAACAATTTTTAACTGTTGGAAAAATGCTCAGTTAACTGAGACTGAAGAAAATGAATCAGAAATTTTACATTGCATGAGTCTTCTGAAATAAACACAATGTGGAAGACTGTCAAAAAATTAACACCAGTCCCTGATCAGGTGAACTTGGCGGATTTCTTATCTGTGGATGACAAAATTCAAACATGCTATGAAGTGACTGACGAAGATATGATTTTGTCCATTAAAAATATGCTAGTTCGACAAAGTGACGAAAGCAGTGATGACGATATTGATACTGCCGATGAATAAAAAATTACTGCTTTGGAAGCCCTCTGATGTTTGGAGAAAATGTGTACTTTTGTTTCTCATCAAAAGAATGTTCCAGAAGAGGTATTTTCTCACATCCATTCATTACACACGTTTTTATTATCTTCAACTACTGATTTCCTTGTACAAACAAAATTCACAGATTTTCTGCAATAATGAACTACAAAATAAAGGTTAACCCTTAATTTTGCATTTTTAATATTGCATTTAATTTCATTTTAACTTTTTTTTAATGTTAATTTAACTAGTCTTCCATTAAAATCCTCTATAATGAGAGGTAATCTATCTTACATATCAAATTTATGTGTATATGGTAATGCATTAGATAAATTAGGAGTAATTGTGTTATAATGAAAAAATCACTACAACAAAATATTTTAGCAGTCCAGTGGAGTTCGTTTTAACGGAAATCTGCTGTATAATAAAATTTGGTTATTAGTCATTGACTATTTAACATGAATATACCACACTAAATTTCTTAATAATTTTGAGAAATGGCATAATATTTTTAAATGCTCAAAGTAGAAACATAACACATAAATCAGCATACCTCATAAAAAATTACATCTGCAACATCATTGCTTAATATAATAATTGTCATAGGCATACTAAGTTTTTGTAGCTTTGATCTGATATTGTACCACTTGTTTAATTCATTAAAATAAAATCACTCTATATTTTTTTTGTTTTCTGGACTCCTGTATATTACTGTCCATAATTTTTATATTATAGTTAGTAAATATAAAACAGAATGCAGAAATTTTGTAAAGATGAGAGAAAAAAAAAAGGATGACATTAATAATTGTTTAATATTTACTTTTTTAGCAGGTGGAGGCACATATGAACTACTCAATCCAGTTTCAATCCACTCCTTAAGAATATTTAAAAGTTCAAGCATTTGAAACTGGTTTGCTAAACATTCCAGCAAAGTCATATAATCAGATTCTTGTGCATCAGGTGGTAGACTTTTTATTCTCATAAAGCACAAACTAGAAAGTGAAACAACTGCGGAAAATGGCAAAAAGCTACTAAGATAAAATACTGGTTCCCAAGCTTCTGTATCCTGAAACAAACAGAAAAGTACAGTATTATACACTGATTTAGACATAATGTAAATATACAGAAAAGAGATCTTTAGATAATACCAAATTAGAAATATTTTTAACATGCAAAACAATCTATTTTGGAAATATCATGAGAAACGGTAGTATCTTGAGTGATGCAGCAAAAACCGAAGATTTCCGTCACTCTATATATACAGCCAGTTCGAATTCATAGGAAAAGCAAAACACTGCCATTTACTATCTCAGCAAATATAAGGCATATTAACGATATGCCTTATATTTGGATTTTTCACAGCAGTCTTATATCTCTGGTCTAACTCTATCCTGAAATTTATACATTTCTACATGTAGTATATTTTAAGATATGGGAGTCCATTTTAAAGTAAAATGGGACGGTGTACTCGTGTAATGTTGTCATGCCATAATTTTTTTTTCTTGAAATCCGCTCGGAAGATTTAAACAAGAACGAAAAATCATGCGTCAAGCATAGATTATCTAACACTTTCCAACGCTTCCAAAATAATTTTACAAATCATTACAGTTTAATAAACTGAAAGATAACATCTAAGTAAACAATTTGGAAAACGCATAACATATTTAAAAACGTAATTTCAGTAATTTCCAACATATACAATATTCAGAAAAATAACCGAATATTTTTATTCAGCCCTGTATATGATATGTAGATTTGTATATATGCTACACAGGATGCTAAATTTTAGTTTAGTTAGGAAACGCGTAGCACAGTTTAAAATTCTCCTTCTGGAGTTTCTTTCAATAAACAGAAATGTGTTTGTGAACTTTTGTGTTGCCCTGTATATGAAATACAGAATTTATACATACCAAGTAATAGACAAAAAGTGAGTTAAATTTAAAATCACGTTCAGCAACTTAAAATGCACTTCCAGGAATTATTGTTAACAGACAGTTGAGAATTCTTTTGTGTGTCCCTGTAAATGAATGATGACCGCTATACACACAATATTCTGTAGTAAGCCTCTTGTAATGTACCTTAGTGATATATATAAATTTCAATGCGTTTAAAGTAGTGAAACATTATTTAATTAAAACTCAAACGATTTTTCTCCATAGACGTAATGTAACTGAATTCTTTTGACTATCCCTGTAAAGTAACTACAAGTGCTATGTACACCATATTCCATATTAAGCTTCTTGTAATGCACCTTAGTGATATATATAGTTACAATGTATTTGAAATTGTGTAACATCATTAAAATAAACCGCAAATGATTTTTCCCCATAGACCGTAATGTAACGGAATTCTTTTGAGTGTACCTGTAAAAAAACTATAAGTGCTACACACTTCAGTTGAAATAGGGAACATGCTATAGATAACGACAATAACATATAAAAGTTGTAGGGCAATCCGAGCATATTTACGGGAGTTAGAGCACGGACAGACGGCAGATGGCCATACGGCAGACAAACCGAAGTCAAACACTTTTCAACTAGGTTGGAAAGTGTTAAAAACATTTATATATGATATTAATCTGTTGTCGTTGAAGCGAGTGACAGTTTGCGATTAAATAGGAAAACTCTGCTTTCTTATATAATCCGGTTCAAAATTGGGATTATTTTCCTACGCCTATTCTCATAGCAATACATGGGACGTTTCACCCTTTTTTCTGCAGAAAAGCCTACGCCAAGTACGACGGCTCGAGACAGGGGAATCATGAGTAGTTACGGTAATAGCAGGTGTGCAATAATAGGGTGTTCGTCACACTTTGGTGTATTTTTCTGTTTGATTATTTCTTATTTTGACAGAACCGACCAGTAAAGTAAAAGAACTATAAAAGAACATTTAATGATTTTGCTTGAGATGATAAATCAACGTTTTTCTGCATTTGAAACTTCTATTTAGAAGTTTAAGTGTTAATTGATTGATTAACAGAAAAAGAAACATTTTAGATCAATATTATTCTCTGTATTTAATTTTAAGTAGCAGCACTGAATAACTGAGGGGAAATTTTTTTTTTTTTAAGTCTACATTTCAAAAGTTGGACGAAAAATGTTAAAAAATAAATCAATATAAAAATTACTGGATTATTGCGCATTTTTATTAAAATTTATTTATTTATATATTCATTTATTAAAAGCTACATGAAACCACATTCTTTTTATAAAGTTTTATATTTATAAAAATAATTAATTATAAATTAAATAATGAAACTTTGTATCAATCACCATAAAAACAATACAACACACAGGATGCGTTTCGAGAGGGAAATTTTTAACATCCTGTCATCAGCCAAAGTAAACACATGTCCGTAAAGGGACAAGGTCACAATGAATAGAAGGGCAAAGAGGAGAGCCTACAAAGAATGCGTCAGGTAGCGCTAGCTGAAAGGAAAACACCAATCATAGAGGAGTGTATGCGGAAGAGAAAAGTGCAGCCAAAATAAAAAGACTTAAAAAAAAAGAGAGAGAGAGAGAGATAGAGAAATTGAATAAAAACATCAAAAGAAGTACATTAAAAATAAATAAATCGATAATAAATAAATACAAATAAATAAATAAAATAAAGGAGATATGGAAAAAAATTTACAAAAGTAATTTCCAAGCTGAAGCGAGAAAAGAAGAGAGATCATTTACAAGATTGTTGGAATTTTTAAAAATTAAAAATGCTTATATTACTTTTAAATGCTAAAGGTGTAAAATTAACAACATAATATAAATTAAAATAACATTTATTAGTTGTTTTACATGTTTCGACTCTTTCCGAGTCATTTTCAAAAACAAAATGAGAATATTCTAAAGTTGCACAGGCTTTGAAGTTATTATTTTCATGTACTTTTTTTAAAAAATTACGCACGTTATCTATTATTTTTTACTTGGTTGTTTATTTTCATATCTTTGACCATGGAGTAACTCTAGCCACAGTTTCGGTAAATTAAAAGATGCCGCATCGTTACATATTGTATTTTTGCGCGTTAGTATCTCTATGGTTTCTCTTATTATGGATGAATAGTATAGACTGGAGGGAAATATTATTTTACTTTCATTGAAATTTATTTGGATGGTTTCTTCTTGATATAATCTTGCCAGGGCTGTAGTTTTTCTATTGTACTTAATATCAGCTATATGCTCTTTTTTTCTGCAATTAAATTTCCTGCTGGTCATGCCTATGTAGTAATTCTTGGATCCGTCTTCTTTAATAAAAGGTATTTCATATACTCCTGAATAATTCTCAAAATTAATTGGGTCAATTTTACTGCAAATGATATTCTTTAATTTCTTAGGTGGTTTGGCTATTAAGCAGATATTGAAACGTTTAAGGCTGTGTTTTAATTTTTCAAAAAAGCTTGGATAATATTGCAGAGTATTAAGTTTGCATTTTTGCGAATCACCTTTCTTTTCTGGTTTCTTATTATTGGTGATATGTATGATTAATTTATTAATATGGTGTACTTTAAAACCATTATTATAAGCAATTTTACGAATATTATCTAATTCATTATTCAATTTATTTTCAGTACATATTATAAAGGCTCATCTTATGAGAAATCTGTAGGCTGAAATTTTATATGTAAAGGGAAAACATGTATTGTTTGGTATGGTGGAGGATATATGGAGAAGACGGATCCAAGAATTACTACATAGGCATGACCAGCAGGAAATTTAATTGCAGAAAAAAAAGAGCATATAGCTGATATTAAGTACAATAGAAAAACTACAGCCCTGGCAAGATTATATCAAGAAGAAACCATCCAAATAAATTTCAATGAAAGTAAAATAATATTTCCCACCAGTCTATACTATCCATCCATAATAAGAGAAACCATAGAGATACTAACACGCAAAAATACAATATGTAACGTTGCGGCATCTTTTAATTTACCGAAACTGTGGCTAGAGTTACTCCATGGTCAAAGATATGAAAATAAACAACCAAGTAAAAAATAATAGATAACGTGCATAATTTAAAAAAAAAAGTACATGAAAATAATAACTTCAAAGCCCGTGCAGCTTTAGAATATTCTCATTTTGTTTTTGAAAATTACTCGGAAAGAGTCGAAACATGTAAAACAACTAATAAATGTTATTTTAATTTATATTATGTTGTTAATTTTACACCTTTAGCATTTAAAAGTAATATATTATTACAAGGTGTTATAATTTATTATATTGTTAAAAATGCTTCGTCATTCCCCCCCCCCCCTTTCATTTTGGCTACACTTTTCTCTTCTATATGCGCTCCTCTATGATTGGTGCTTTCCTTTCAGCTAGCGTCATCTGTCGCATTCTTTGTAGCTAATTTAGTAGGTTAGGGGGAGTAATTTAAATGATGATTTATTTATATTTATTAGTGAGCAACGTATGTTGCAGATTGTCTATTTAAAATAAAGAGATATAAAGATTTGAATCTATGTTGGATGGGGGTGCAAAGGGGTAAGTGGTAATTTTAGGGGATACAGGGATAATTTGTATGATTGATTTTTTATTACCACTAAAGAACATTAAATAGGGCAGATTAGTTTTATATATGTAAAAATATAGATTTTAAACTTCTTTTATGTGTGGGAGGATAAATTTAAAAGGTTAGGGGGGGGGAGGGGAGTAAATTAAATGATTATCGATTTATTTTTATTAGTGAGCAACAAATGTTGCATATTGTTATTTTTTTAAATAAGAGTTTTGACCATTTGAATCTCTGTATACTGGAGAGGGGAAGCGGAAATTTTGGGGAGAGGCAGGGAATAATTATTTTATTATCAATAAAAAGCATTAAACAGAACAGAAGAATTTTATATAAAAATAAATATTTTAAAATTTTTTGCATGCTAGGGTCTGGGAGAGTAAATTTGGCAGGTTGGGGAAGGGGGGGGGGGGGGGGCAGAAAATTGGATGATTATTTTATTATTATTATTATTATTAGTGAAAAACGAATGTTGCAAATTATTTTTTGAATAAAGAATTTAAAGATTTTAAGCTGCATGCTGGAAAGGGAAGTGCAAAGGGGGAAGCTGAAATTTTGGGGTACAGGGGCATAATTTATGTGACTGATTATTTATTGCCATTAAAGAGCATTAAATAGGGCAGAACATTTTTTTTTTAAAATAAAAATTTGAAAGGTATATTTCTTGCTATTTTTCCTTAGAAAGTAAACCTGAAAATTGGAAAGGTTAACATTTTTATATATGTGGGGAAAAAACCCCTTTAAAACATGTATTTTGTACATTATTTCAATATCTTACTAAAGCGTTCTATTTTTCAAAACAATTTCCATTCACACAGTACATTAAAATTGAAGTATATCTTGGGTTTTTTTTTTCCCCTTGGATTGGGGTAGAAATTAAATGTGAATGAAAATCATGACTATGAACTCATTGCAGTGGTCCTTAAACTTTAATTTTTTCTTCATAACCACAAACAACAGGGATGAGAATTGCAAAAAAGCAAAAAGACTGAAAACACGTGTGGACGAAAAATTGTACTACATTTTATTCACGAAAGATGCAAGCCTGTATATTACATTACAGATGTGAAAATAGCCAAATTACAAAAAGGAAGAAAGTTTTACCTTCTCTCCTCCCCCGTCTACCAATAAATCCCCCCCCCCTTCCAAAAAGAATTGTCTCACTATAACCCCACTTTCCACTATCCCCCCCCCCCCCCCCCGCCCATACCACAAAAATATTTTCTTCCAACCATTTCCAATGCCAAAAGAGCTCCCTCTCCCCCCCTCTAATAAAGCTAAAGCAGCTTTTCTATTCCCAAAATATCTATTTTTAAACTCCTTCCTCCAAAAAAATAAAAAAAAATAAAGGTACATCTTGCAATAAACACTCGTCAAAATGATAACCAAAGAGAATTGAATTAAAAAAATTAATTCCAAAATTATTAATTATTTTAATTAATATTCCAATTACAACTTTTGCTTTTGGTTAGCAAACATATCTTTGATTGACATAAATTTATACTTTTTAGCACTTTTTATTTTCAGAACAGATTTTTCATTCCCACAAATTTTTTTGGCACATTTTGTTTTCAGAACAGATTTTTCATTCTCATAAATTTCTTTATCTTCAAATTTGACTCCTTTTGTTTCTTGGGAACTTGATTCTTCATTCAAAGATCTTTTTAAAGCAGTTTCTGGCACGTGTTGATTTGGGTGAACAGTATTTTCTGCTTTAGATTCAGTAGATTTCAGAGTTGATATGCAATTTTGTTCGCTGGTTTCTACATTTTTAATTAATTCTAAACTTATGTTTGATACACAATTAATTTTGGAATTTATAATTTTGAAAGTGGATTTTTCATTTCTGCAACTATCTTTATCTTTCTCTGTTCCTTCATTATCTGTTTTTTTGCTGCAATTGCACAGTTTTCTGGCTGTTTCTTATGATAAGATTTATTTATTTTTTTTTTTTTTTTTGCTGAAGTGCATTTATTCGTTTTTGTTCCAATTTTTTATTTTTTTTTCTTCCTTATATATTCTCCAAGATGATCTTATGTTTTTAACTAATTGTTTATCAACATGTTCATGCAAAAAATCTTTTTTTGCAAAATATGTCACAGAAGTTTTGTTTTCTGCAAGAAGGTGATATTTAACACTTTGAATAAAAACTTACTTTAATCAAACATTTAAAAAAATCATTTTATTTTTATCATAATTTAAATCAAATAACACTATCTATTCACCCTTAAAACGTTTGAGAAAAAAAAATAAAAATAAATATGCATTTTTGTGATCTACAAAATGAGCTCTTTCATTTGACATCAAACTCGACCACATAAAAAAGTGTTCTTTATTTCTTTAACACCCCCCTCCCTTCCCCATCAATTTAAAAAAAAAATTAAACGTTTAAACAGCTTGTGTAAATTAAATTTTCAACGTTATCTAATGATGTTTGTTTTTTCCCTCCGTCGATAAGAACTTAACAAAATTTCGTTAAAACAAATCGCGTTTTATGCCGCTTTTTGTGTGTGTGTATCACACTTCTAAACATCGAGAAATTGCTGTAGAAATTCGACAAAAAAAATTTTTTTTAAAAGGAAATTTTCTGTGCGTTGAAACGATGTCATATATTTTTTCCTCCGATGATTAGAACTTCCTCAAAAATACACAAAAAACAGCATTCTTGTCTAAAAATTAAAACTTTTTCAAAATCTTACAAAAATTTGCCGTTGGTAAAGATCTACAATATAAAATTTTTCACACTGCTGTATTTATAAAGCACCTACTTACATATTCAAGCCAAGTTTCTACCAACAAAACATTAGGAGCAAAACTGCTATACGGACATCGTAGTGAGAAGAGTAAGTTCCGTTTTCGTAATGAAATCCTAAAAATGACCGAAAATGTATCAAAGTTTGCGTTGTTAAAGGAGCAGAGAAAGATATCTCTGAGAAAACTCGGCAAACAGAAACAATAATTAAAGAAAAAAATGAAACAAGAAATCCTTTTCTATTCTTTTTTAATTCTTAAAAAAAAAAAAAAGATATTTCCATTGTTAATTGTCCGATTGCGTTGAAATCTTCAGCGAATTCAAATAATTATAATTTAGGCAGCGTACTAAATTTTTATTAAAATACAATTAATTTTAAGAAAATTACACCCTTTGAAAAACCGCCCACTACCTCATCTGCTCCCAAAAAATGTAGACCACTATTTGTTTATCTTTATTGTACATAGGAGAGAGAAGTGCGGATGTAATCAGTTTGCATATGTTCACGACACCTCTGACTCATCAAATAACTGGTGCACTTTAGTTAGAGAATTTTGGCTTTCACTTAGATTTAGATTAGACATTCGAATTTCTTTTCCAAAAATAAAAACACTGGTGTTTTATGGACTAAGTAGAAAAAACTTGAAAATAAATCTAAAAAGAAAGAAAAAAAGGTTAAATCTAAAACTAAAAACCTACAAATCCGGGGAACATACGTAGGTATAGATAATCAGTGCCTGATTTATGGCAGGGCATTCGGGGCACGGGCCCAGTGTCCCCGAATTTCCGGGGGTTCCATATGCTACTGAAGATTTTTAAATTATTGGCCAAAATCCGATGAAGTTTTAACTATTTAAAAACAAAATTAATATGGATAAATTTTTTTATTATTTTTTTTTTTCATTTAAAAATAATTTTTTAATGGCTACATCACTCACACGAAAACACCTGCTCGATAATGTTAATCCTATGGGAGAAATTTTTAAAAATACCTCGTTTGCATTTCAATATTTTTAAAATATTTTTTTTTTCTATTGGATATGACGTTGATCTCTACAAAGGCCGTTTTTTACTTTTTTGACTTTGTTTACGTTTTTTTTTTTTTTTTTTTTTTATTAGGAAACTTTCATTTTCGGAACAGATTTCGAAAGATTGAAAAATTGTCAGCGAGATAGAACGCTTAAGATTATGAAGATGTTATAAAAACCTTTACTGCTAAAAAATTGAGAAGAAAATTTATAAAAAAATCATTAAATTATTAAAGTTAGTAGTGGTTATTTTACTAAGTACTGCTTTCGATAATATATTTTTTTAACTCAAGGCCACTGTAAGCATAGATACAAGGGGCCGCCAATAAGCATCTGTGCCCAGGCCCCCAAAATTTGTAAATCGGTCCCTGTAGTTAATAATAATAAATAGTCGGACTTACTGAGCAATGCAACATTTTTCTGTCTTGCTTCCACGGCATCGGCATGTTTTGTTGATTCTATATGCTTGGTGAGGGCACATAATCCACGGGAGCCATATTTTAGTTCCTGGGTGCATACAACACAATAGGCCACTCCACAGCTATACAATTTTCTAATTACTATCACGTACGTAGACGCCTTTAACATTTTTCCCAACCAATTCCACCGCCATGGATTTTTTAAACCTTTATCAATAGAACTAATGTCTACTTCATCGGAGCGATTTACAATATCTCTTCTAATAGAAGTCATAATAAGTATAAAACAAAAATATATTTCCGTCAAAATTGCTGATCTACACAAAAAATATTCAAAATTGCGATTCACAAATGTTCGTCATTCCTATCGTCCGAATGAATGACAAGAGAAAGAAGGTACAGTGCGTTCCTAGGACCTATCTCCCTCCACAGATAAGAATAAGGGTTCTATTCTATTGTCTGTGTCTGCCTCCTCCCGATCTTTAGCGCGCTTTCGAACAGCGTGACTCATCAATGGATGAATTAGCCATTTTTCTGAATTAAAGGAGGTCTTTGGAGAATGTTCTTTCGAAATCGGAAGATACGATGGTTTCGGGAGGAAAGCGAGATCGATAGAAATGTGAAAATTTCCAAAAATAACAAAATTCTGCGTAGAAAAAATACGGAATCCGCGGAAATAAAGACGGAATTTCGAGAAAAGAGCGGAAATTTCTTGAAATAACAAAAAAGCGGAAATCCGCCAAAAGACGGAAAATTCTCATCTCTGAAACAACTAATATCAATACATAAAATCTTTACATGTTAAAAGTTTGTGATGCAACACTTTACCTTACGGCTTCAAGAATTTTAAATATAGGTCTTAAGAAATATCAAATTAGAGTGACGATATGTTATTAATTAAAATACATATTTTTTTTATCACTTTCTTTTTCGTTTTATTTATACTCATAGGTGCAAATATTATTTCTAACGTGAAAAGATATATAAAATTTATTTGCTGATGCTTTTTCATTCACATATCTCATAAATTCAAAATATGGGCTTTGAAAGAAATTATACCAAATTTCGAGTGACGCCTTGACATGAATTTAATAGGATTGTTTTAAAATTCAATTTAAATTATTTTTGGTTTGCCTTTTAAAGCATATTTACACATACAAACAGTACTTTTAACTTTCCAATACACTGTTGCTTCCACTTTCACTGAGCCTATATTATACATTGAAATGTATTTATTTCAATAAATTGATTCATCTTTTGTGCCACACTATCCAAAATCGCAAGTAAAATTTATGCAAATGATTATTTTGTGTCATAGTATCCAAACAACAAAGGGAAATGTACATACGTGAATAGTATGACCCAAAATAATCATTTACATAAATTTTACTTACGATCGGCACAATCTCTCTTCTGTTCTTTGTAGTCGAATTCTTCAATAAATTCTTTGATTAAATATGGTGCATCCCTACTTGATTATGATATTTTTAAATATCGTTGTTGCTGGCCAAAAAAGGAACTTTTCTTTCTACTTTTCAATAAATAATGAATAAAGTTGGATTTTTCAAGAATCGTGTAGTCATTGCCTCCACCTCAACATGCTGCAATTCGATGAGATACCTTTTTAAATTTCTCCTTCCAGTGATGCAAAAAGAATAAACTTAAATTTAATAATTTAAGGGGTTACTGCCTCTCTAGTACAAATTTTAGAAAAATAAAGTTTCACAATGCAAAAGTACTTCATTTACGATCATGCCATAACCCAACCATTATAAGTTATACCACATATGATGGAGCAGAGATTTTGTTACCATTACTTTTGAAATTGGTTCGGTAGTTCCAGAGATTACCCCCTACAAAAACACACACACACACAGAAACAAAAGTTTCTTCTTTACACTGTTAGTATAGAGGTAACTATTAGAGATGATTTCTAGCTCTTTTTTCGGACCCCTAGCACGAACAATTTTGCGTCATCAGAGCCCGAGCCCGATACCGAAAGTATGCAATAGAAAAAAAAAAGTTGCATAAAATTAAAAAATTGTTTCAAAAGTAATATCTCATTTTTAAAAAACTCTTACATAGAAATAACTGTTAATTCCCAGCATAAAATGAAAATTTACATTCAATCTTATCAAAAGAAAAGTTTGGTATAAAATAAAATATACTTAAGTGGATTTAATTTTTTTTTTTTTTACCTCAACAACGAAATCTGATGGACACATTAACAAAGTGCATTTTATGAATAAATGCATGAAATTTGCAGAAATTACTATTTATATGCTAAAGAATCGAATATTTTTCAATTTCTATAAAAGGTGTACATTTTAAATTATAATAGATTCCTTCCTCATAACAATCCTTCGTAATAGTCATGCCCCTAAAAGTCAACTTAAATTAAAAATTTGACACCATTACCTGAAAAATCTGATGGTTTTATTGGAAAAGAGGAAACACTACTCGATTGCTTTCTATTTGAATAACAATAAAGCCAATCATATCTACTTATGAATGAAAGTGACTCTGTGAATGTGTAGAGCACAATCATCACTTTCATGAACAGAGTTGATGATAACTAGATATAAGAACCACAAACATTATTTTCATATGAAGATCGATTTTGACTCACGCACGAACTAGAAGGCTAAAAATTTGCAACCTCAAGGTAAAGGTGAAAATAAGGAATTTTGCTTAGTAGCCACTGGCCGGTAGGTTGATTTTTTTTAGTAGCCAGTTAGTGGTGAGTGAGAATAATTTCTTTAATAGCCAGTAAGTACATTTAATTTATGTTGCTGAATATTTAATTAAAAAAAAATAATAATGAGTTTACAGTAAAGTAATTTGTGTACTAAATAAAAATATTTTAGTTTATACTGCTTTGAATAAATTTGAGATTCTAATTTTCAATCTATTTTAAATTTTAAAAATAAGTTAACAGCAAAGTTATACAAAACATGCTTATGTAGCTAGCTATATAAGTGTCACTAAGCTTAGGTACTTGTGTAGCTAAGTACATAAGTACCTTTTTTTAAAAAATATTTGTATAGAATTAAGATCTGACAATAATAAAATAGGTATGCTTATACACCAAATAATAACCCACAACATCATATACATTACACATGCACAACCTGTGGCAAGCGGACCAAAAGTGGCAAACATCTTCAGAAATTAAGAAAATGTATATTTCGTCAATTAGCCCAGAAAAAATTGCAAATTTCGTAATTTAAGAATGTAAAAATCACGAATTTCCATCATTTGGAAGCGTAAAAAATCATAAATTTCCGTCATTATCAGAAGCGTAAAAATCATGCATTTACATCATTCAGGAGTGTAAAAATCAGGACTTTCATCGATCGCGTGCGGAAGATCACGAATTTCGTCGATCGGGTGCAGAAAAATCATAAATTTCGGAGATTAGGTGCAGAAAAATTATGAATTTCGGCGATCAGGTGTGGAAAAATCGTAAATTTCGTCGATCGGATGTGGAAAAATAATGAATTTCGTCGATTGGGCACGGAAAAATTATAAATTTTGGCAATCGGGTGCGGAAAAATCATGAATTTCGTCGATCGGGTGCGGAAAAATCATGAATTTCGGCGATCAGGTGTGGAAAAATCCTGAAATTCGGCAATCGGGTGCGGAAAAATCATGAAATTCGGTAATCGGGTGCGGAAAAATCATGAAATTCGGTAATCGAGCGCGGAAAAATCATGAATTTCGGCGATCGGACGCAGAAAAATAGTAAATTTCGGCGATCAGATGCGAAAAAATCATGAATTTTGGCGATCGGGTACGGAAAAATCATGAATTTTGGCGATTGGACACGGAAAAATAATAAATCTCAGCGATCGGGTGCGGAAAAACCATTAATTTCGGTTATTGGACACTGATAAATCATAAATTTTGGCGATCGGGTGCAGAAAAATCATGAATTTCGTCGATCCGACGCGGGAAAAAAAAAAAAAATTTGGTGATCGGACGCGAAACACACCCCCCCCCCCCCCCCAAGAATTTTGGTGATCAGACGCGGAAAAAATTAATAAATTTCGGCGATCGGACGCGAAAAAAATCATTAATTTCGGCGATCGGGCACGGGACATGGCGAATTTTAGGGAAAAAAAAAAAAAAAAAAAACCTGTATTTGGCCGGTTCTTTCCAGATTTTTAATCGCCAGTTTTTCAAGTTTAATCGACGATGGCGACTGGCGAGTGCTTATTTTCACCTTTACCTTAAGGTAATGCTAATTGATTAAAACCAGAAGAAAACATTTTTTTCGGGTTAGATCTCTAAAATAAAAAGTTGTTGGTGTTTCTTCAGATTGGCACAATATCAACAAGTGATTGCCGTCAATGTCTGACATAAATCTGCAAATATCACTTTTTTTCTTTTTTTTTAAAATAGCTTTAGACTACTAGAGTAGTAAAAACACGATTTCTGTTTTCTCATCATTCTGATCAAAATAGCATTAAAATAACTTGAAATGGAATAAGTAATTTTCAAGGGAAAAAAAAAGTTATTTTGTCTATACTTGAATAAATAAATTTTCAGTTTCAGAAAGAATGGGCCTCGAGCCCGATATAAAAATCGAGCCTGAGTCTGTGTTGGGCTGAACCGGGGCCTCCGAGATGTCGCTGTGTGTCCTACACCGGGCCTGCTACAAGTATTAGTGACGTCGCAATAGTGATCCACTTTGGTCAATGTATCGCAGCAGAAAGATGTAATAAAAAGAGCATTTTCGCTCTTATAATTTGTGATTACATAAATAATATTAAATTTTATAATCGTGAAATAAAAGGGAATTAATATACTTGTTTTATTAAAGGAAATTAAAAGTTTTAAATTAAAAAAATGCTAAGATTAATAAATCAGATTGAACCCATTGACTTACCTTTTCCTAAACACATTATTTTACAATAAATATACGTACAAAAAATATAATAAATCTACCAAAAACTTTACAAAATCAATCCCATTCCTCCCTTTTACAACTACATACCATAATTTAACCATCAAAACAGAATAAATGTCAATTAAAATACAGAAATAGACATTTTTTAACTATAGAGACCTTGGCACTTTTTTTTTAATGCTTTGGCGTAATCCGGGCTTCAAAAAGTTAGATATGTTTTAAAATTATATACACAATTATGAAAACAAACCTAATGTACTTTTTATGTTTATTTATATATGTATAAAATTATTTATATATACAATTCTGTTCTACCTGCATATAAAAAGAGATAAATGGCTTCTTTACATTAAATAAATTATATAAATATTGAAAAAAAAATACTTATTTATATGAAACTATGAATAGGTTTCCAGAAAATATGTTGCAACTTTCCTTCTCTCACCTAAAGCCTTTTTTTGGTACTTTTCGGTTAGCCGGGCGCCAGTGATACATGTACATATATAAATTAATTCATACATATATGTGTGTGTAGATATGTGTATATATATAGATGTGTCATGTGTGTGTAGATATATGTGTATATATATGTGTGTGTATATATGTATATATATCACTGGCGCCCGGCTAACCGAAAAGTACCCAATTTTCTATCTTGACTTTGTAACTGATTTGTAATATTTTAAAAATTGTCTATTTATTGTACTTGGGTCTAGGACCTAATAACCATTCAAATTAACTTATCAAAAGATTTATTTTCATAATATATTTGTACACTTAAGTTAGGTAAAATTGAACTACGTAGAATTACTAAGTTGTGTAAATCAGTTACTTTTAATTTTATAAACAAAGCACATCACTCACTTCTAACTAAATGTATCCAGATATTAGTCAATTTATTACAGTATTTCTTTCAAAATCATTTTTTAAACTGTTTATTGTCTGCTTCTTTTATTTATTTTTTTTTTTTTCTAAAGATCATTTGACTCTTTTCGATTTGGAAGTACAAATTCAATCAAATATGCTAGAATATTTCCATTACAGTAGGCTAGACATTTGGTTGTTAGGGTTTTTTCTCTGCACAAGTTCAATACCATCATATTAATTCTAGCTTCACGAATTATGAAAAGTATATCGAAACATTTAATGCAGATGCAGACCATTTCTGTTGAAATGTAAAAATAATTATCACAAGGTAATTTTCGTAGCTAAAATTTCTTCTTTTCATTATCAGTAGCGAATTTGAAGACTTAGATTAGAAACTAGGAGCACAACATTTTCTTCTCTTTATTTTATAGATATAATCTACACTTTCTTTAATAATTATAATCAATAATTATTGATAGCATTATAATCTAAATACACGGAAAAATATTATGAATTACTATATAAAACAATAAATAAAATCAAAATACTGTCGTAAACAATTCGTACAAACGAACAAAGTACATGAAAATTTTTAAGTTATTATGGATCACTGTTTTGACGTCAGCAGGTTGTGACGTCCCCTGTAGCAGGCCCGGTGTAGGACACACAGCGACATCTCGGAGGCCCTGGCTGAACCCGTCTCACCTGTAGTAATTATGCATTTATTAGACATGTTTCAGCTCTCCAGGAAAGAAAAGCTGAAGTCGATGGACTGTGGTATAAAAGCGTACAAAAAGCCAAAGTATGCATATTTAATACGCTGAGTTGGCTTGGCTTTTCATAAATATACGAATAGTGTATTTAATTTTGCTACTATAGTTATGATTTCTTTTGAGTTTAATTATATATATACATACTCATATTTATGAATATAGTTATATTTTTTAACATAACCAAATCAATTTAATTTAACGTAATAAATGCAATATGCTGCAAAATACCAGGTTTTAGATTTTAATAAAATAAGTTTAACATAAATGCTAACATCCATGATGTGGATGGAGAATGATTGAAACATTAAAAGCCTTAATGTAACTTTTGACCAAACTGCCAAAAAATTGCGATATTTTTTATTTGCAGTTGATTGATAAAAATCAAGACCTTATGTGAACGAACGACGAAAATCACTATTTTTAACAATAGACTGAAGAAAATTGTAACTTTTGTAATCGTTATGCACCTGTTAAAAGGTACATCAACTAGTAATATTTAAAATACTTCACTAATAGCAAGAGAAAAACAAATAGAAGTTAACTTATATCCTTCAACACAAAAACGAAATTGGCTTACCCACTAAATAAATAAAAATGAAATACAGTTGAACCCAGTTAAGACGTTCATGGTTAATACGTGATCCTGTTTAATATGCAAATTTTTCTGGTTACCTGAACATCGCCCATAAGACTAATACAAAAATATCACATTTAATATGTGATAAAGTTACGGTCTTTCGAAGCAAAAAATCTTGCTTCATATGCAAATTCATAGATCAAGATACGAATTTGCCTCTTCTCCAGTGTTTGCAATTTAGTAGTGTTATGTCATGTATTAAATTTTAAGATTAATGAATTCATTTTAAAATATCTCTATTTCACATGACATGCATTTGTTTTTACCATCCCCAAGCCAGACCTGCCAACCTTTGAAAATGAGAAATAGTAGCACAACAAATTCAAATTTATCTGAAGGTTGGTTGATGGCTGTTTTTTATGCTGTAAATTTTAAGCGAGCAAATACTAATCAATTAAACGCATGTGTATATCCATAAGCACACAAAGTTGTTTTTTGTTTTTGCTAATTTTTTTGTTGCAGGTGGGATTGATTAAACATAATTATTCCTATTCAATTAATGCTCTGTCCACTCCTAAGCCAAATTTCTGAACTTCACAGTGAATTTTCTGAAAGATTCCAAGGCGGTTGGGGGAGATGGAAGTACGGGTATATCTTCCAGAGAAAAATGTCTGAGTCCTTCATCAGGTAGAGTAAGCTGATACAACCGGGAGTAGGGGTGTCCACTCCCGAAACTTTTTTTGCGTCCCTTTGACGAAATTTGCAGTTTTTTTCAAGATCTGTTGATAAAATTTGTGTTTTTTTCTGCTATTTTTTTAACGAAATTTGCCGTTTTTCGCAATGTTTTTGACGGAATTTGCCGTTTTTACGCGATTCTCTGATGAAAGTCAAGTTTTCTCCGCGATCTGTTGACAAAAATTTATTGTTTTTTCGCGATCTTTTGATAAAATTTGCCGTTTTTTGCAATGTTTTTGATGAAATTTGCCGTTTTTTTGCAATTTTCTGACGAAACTCACGTTTTCCCTGTGATCTGTTGACAAAAATTTGTCGTTTTCCGTGATCTTTTGAATAAATTTGCAGTTTTTTTTTGCAATGTTTATGATGAAATTTGCCATTTTTTCATGATTTTCTGACGAAAGTTACATTTTTCCTGCGATCTGTTGACAAAATTTGCTGTTTTTTCGCGATCTTTTAACGAAATTTGCCGTTTTTCGCAATGTTTTTGACAAAATTTGCCATTTTTTCGCGATTCTCTGATGAAAGTCACGTTTTTCCCGCGATCCTTTGACAAAATTGGCGACTTTTCTTCGAACGAAAGACGAGATTGATTTTTTTCGGCGATCATTTGCCGATACATTTAATGTCCGAATTTTCGGATTTAAGACCGAGATATATATTTTTTCCAGAAATCATTGAATTAATTTTTTGAAAAATTCGGACCAGAATCTCCCCTGAACGATTTTTTGACGAAATTCGCATTTTTCAAGCAATCAGTTGAATGAAATTCACGTTTTTTTTTGGCGATACTTTAGCGAAATTTGCTTTTTCTCGCCAATTTTTTGACAAAATTCGCGTTTTTTCAGCGATCCTGTAACTAAATTCGTGATTTTTCGCACGATCCGGAGACGAAATTTGTGATTTTTCAAGTGATCCTGTAACAAAATTCACGTTTTTTTTTTTTTTTTTTTTTTTTTCCCCAGAAAATCATAGTTTTAGACAGATTTTTGTAGCATCGTAGTTTGTGGCTCAAAATTGTAGCAACTACGATTTTTTCGTAGCAGTTGGCAGCTCTGCCAAGCCTATGTTAAAATACAGACGAGCGCCTTTGCTTCATGCGGTTTTTCTGATAAACACGCGATTCATTCACGATCTATCGCTGTTGTTTGTTCAGGGCTCTCGTTCGACGATCGCTGCTCTGATTCGCCGATGTTTGACGTCATAACCCGTGAAGCCAATGGTGTTTTGCGTACGTTTTTTCTAAATTTATTTCAATTAGCCCTTAATTTAATTTTTGATTTTAAAATTGAACAAAAAAAAAAAAAAAAAAAAAATTAAAGTAATTTTTTTAAAAAGTCAGCATTCGGCCTAAAACTTGGCCGAATATTCGGTATTCGGCCAAATCACTATTCGTTACATCCCAAATTGAATTTTTTTTTTTTTTTTTTTTTTTTTTACTGTAAATGGTTGATTTAAGTAAGCAAGCACCATCTTTTTTTTTTTTTTTTTTTTTTTTTTTTTTTAAATTACTGCTATACAATTTAGCACATGTGAATTCTAAGTGATTTTACATTCTTTTATGCAAATGCTCAAAATTGCAGAAATATCATGGGTAAGTTTCATTTGAGTTGTGTGGCCTGTTGAGGAAAAAATAGTCACCAAAAATGCGACTAATAATTATTTTTCTTAATAATCACTATCCATTCCACTTTTCACAATGTGATAAATGGCAATTGTAATTTTTATACTCATGATATAATTAATGATTTTCCATCATTTAAAAAACAAAAAGGGGAAAAAACAAAACAATATTTAGCACAGAAAAAAAATTACACTCTACACACATGAAAAAATACAACAAATTAACCTTATAATAAAGACAGAGGTCTTGGAGAGTATTACTCAGTTTTGAAACAAGCATCTTCATAAGTTTTTTCCCATCACCTGGCTGCTTCTGCAAAAATAAAATATTAAATGTGTGTTTAAAAATGAAACATTTTGAATATCTATTTTTATAAGCAAAATAAACTAAGAACTAGACAGCTAACTTTAAATGATGTATAAAACCTCAACTATTGTAAAAGTTCTACAAAATAAATATTTTTCTTCTAAAATTATCTTCTGCTTAAAACCAATACATTACCCATTGCAATTTTCTATGATTGTAGCAGGCTTACCCTACTCTATGTTGTTCATTTATCTGAAATTAATACTGCATGAGAAATTTCCTTTCCTGTTATGCAACAAACTGTCTCGAGTTATGGTAAGAATCAACATGATTCTTTTAAATCTTTGACCTTTACAAATTATGAAAATTCTGATATTTTAGTCATTCTTTTATATCCTGTTGAGACTTCTTTTATATAATTTGATTTGCTTATTATTGTTACTGACAAGAAAATTTAAACTGAAGTTTTTAATTATAATGAATTGCATATAAAAAATAGTTACCATTTTCCATAAAAAAAAAAAAAACACATGTAAAAATATCCCAAATTTTCTGTCCCTGCTAAAAAAAATCTTACAGCTGAACAGGTTAATATGTCTGATTTAGTATTGCAATTTCAGAAAATTAGTGATTCTTCAGTAAATAAAGACTTTAAAACTGTTTTACCTTTCACTAGTCTATTTGTGTCCAGTCCAGGTCTAATTCTTCTAATAGTATGACATGTGCTTCTGCAACAAGAGACCTGAACCTGTTTCTGTGACTGAGAATTCACGTAAAGGTGTACTTTCTGAGTTAGCTGAAGTTTTAATAGCCTTTAAACAAAGTGTGTGATATTATTTTTTTATTATAATCTTCTGATCAAAGGACAAATGCCTAAACAGAATTTCATGGATGTAAAACACATGTCCATGGACGTGTCACAAGAGTTGCATGTAGAGTGTCTGCAAAAAATATTTTTCAACTTAAAAGTAATGAAGTAAAAAAATTAAAGTGTCTTTTCCCGAAAATTAGTCAGTCCTCAGGAAATCCCTTATTTAGTAGTGATGACTGTAAGCCCACATAATATGTAATGACCAAATTTCTGAATAGCCAATAGTTAAATTAATCAAAATTTGTAAAAGATAGTTTTGAAAAGTTTTCTGTCTGCCCTATTGTAAAAGCTTAAAAACTCAAGTTTTTAGGACAAAATTCTAAGTGTAAAGAATTTTTTCCAATAAAATAAACTGCACTTTCAAAAGCCTTACAATATGACTAGTAGAGAGACTCATAAATATGATTTTCTTGTGCCAGACACTCCCAGCAGTAAAATATTTAAGACAGAAAAAAGAGTGTAGTTTGACAAATGCAATCAGGTCGTTGAAATGAAGCCAGCACATCATCTACAGTTGTGGTTTACTTTCTTAATTTTTTAGGATTCTGTACAAAAAACACCACAGAACCCGTTGTCTGTCAGTCCATACATTTTTTTTTTTTCCAGGAACAGCTGAAGGTATCAAGTTGAAATTAATATCAAATAATAAGATCCATGGTCCCATTGTTTTTATAAAAATTGCGAATTACTAACTCAATGCAATAAAAAGTTACAGATTTAAAACTCCCCCCCCCCCCCCCCCCCACAAACTAGCTCTCAAAATCTATAGGGACATCCTATTGACTTATCTTGAAATTTGGTACACACACACACACAAAAAGGGTCTTATAAGTACATGGGGAAAAAAATATTATAAATTAAGGGTTTTTAGATTATTATATGTCGATTTATTATGTGACAAACTCGTCTGATTGTATCAAATTGAAATTCAGAGCTTCTACAGTTAAGCCCTTAAAACAACATTTTTCAATATTTGAATTTTCCACCATCGAGATCCATGCCAAGTTAATGTATTGCAGACAAAATTTGTTTATATTTCTCTTCGATGGGCATGCATTTATTAATAAGCAAAAGTACTACTTGGAAAAAAAAGTGCTTAATTTTTTTCCCCTTTGTACTTTTTAAAAATTTATTTATTTTTATTTTTATTGTTAGCTTATAATGTTTTTAGCCTGATTTTTTTCTTCATTTTTTAAAAATTTACTTTTCCTAGGTCATAAAGTGCCTTGATGTCGATGGTCAAGCGTGAAAGAATAGGTTAAGAAGCTCAAGAAGCTTACCACTAGTCATCTTAATCTATATCAGGTGAGATGGCTACAACAGTGCCAACACTGGAAGCGAAGAGAATAGAGTAGAGATGCTGACATTGATGATATATAAAACACTTTTTGCATCTCAAGTTATTTCTGGTTTTCTATATCTGCAATCTCATATATTAAAGCGAGACTTTACTACGCATGCCACAACTTTTTTTAAATGGTGAATAAAGAAGGAAATAGAATTAAGAAGAATAAAGAGCACTGGGGAAAGAATAGCTCGTCTATTGGCCTGCACTGCTCACAACTCTACCGCTAGGAAATACTCCTTCTAAATCCTTCTTAATTCTATGCTTATTTCCCCTTCCTGGAGCGAGCATCCATTCTTCTACCTGCTTTGTTTGAGAGAGGGGTGAACAAAAGGGAATTGGGGATTGCAAGGGGAAGAGAGGGATTGAAAAGGGAGAGAGGCGCTTTCACTATTTTGAAGGCAGGAATGGATACGGAAATGGGAGGGGGGTGTATTATTCTATAGAATTTGAAAAAAGGTTGTTTTAGAGGGAAGAAAACATTTATTTTACAACCAGATAACAATATTTATGACATAATTTTTACACGGGGTGTAAAACCTTTATATTTATAACCATTAAAAATTTCAAAAAGGTTTAGACAACAAAAGTTTTTTTAATGTTTTCTTACGAGCACTTTTATCACTAATTATCAGTATTTTTTTTTTTTTTTTTTTTTTGGGGGGGGGGGGGGGTTTCATTTAAGGTTTTATCATGGGCTCAGGCAATGCCGGGCGGGTCAACTAGTTAAAATTTATTATTTTTAGCCTACCTCAATTAATGCAAATAGAGTCTGTATATAATTAATTTTTCAAAAAACCTACTTTTAAAAGTTTCCCTTAGATTTCATTATTTTTAATGCCAGCCTCTTCATTACATACACGCCAACACAAATATATAATGAAAAATAAAAAAATTTTTCTTTTAAATATTTCCTTTTCATTCTTTTAGATTAATCACCTCTTTCTTAAAACACACCCAACTCTAAATTCTGTGTGCTCAAGCCACTAAAAACTGCATTAAAATGGCAAAAATGTGAAATATCCAACTCGCATAATATGGACAATTTGGAACAAGTTCATATTAAGCTTGCTGAGCGAGCATATTCAAAATGGCAAGATATGAGGAAAGGGGAGAGGGGTAGTAAGAGCAATCTGAAATTAATATGGAAAATGCTAGAAAAAATTTAAGACATTCAACTATATGAGATGCAAATATTTAGTACAATAGAATAACCAGCTTTTACATGGCCATATCAACTATGAATTTCTGGTATAGCATTTTTTGGCTCTGTAATATTGATGGATGTTAGAACTTAGAACAACACTAAAATTCATAAAGATACAACTAAATGTAAATATATTGCTTGAAGGTGCGTAAAAACATACATAAAACATTTAAAAGCACATTAAAGTCCTTATTAAGTTAGAACAACACATATGGAAAACACTGCCTACAAATTTTAATATACCGGGTGATTATAATTAAAGTTACGATTTCAAAAATCGATAATTTTAAAACTACTGGTCAGAATGACTTGATATTTTAGCAGAACAATCGTGAGGCAATGGAATTTTGTTTGGCGAAAGAAAAAAAATAGTTCCAAATTGTGCCGATAGATGGCGTTGTCAGGGTAATGTCAGGGGAAAGACCAAAAATGTATTCTTGAACCCTTTCCGGCGCGGAGTAAATTTGTTTGCAAAATGATGAAATAATAGACTGACACCGGAATTTACAAACGAATCCATTAGTAAAAAGAAACTTGCTTATTTTTCTGGTTCTTAATGAAAGGAAAATTTTAATTAAATACCGGGTGATTATAATTAAAGTTACGATTTCAAAAATCGATAATTTTAATTAAAACTACTGGTCAGATTGACTTGATATTTTGCAGAACAATCGTGAGGCAATGGAATTTTGTTTGGCGAAGGAAAAAAAAGTTTCAAAATGTGCCCATAGATGGCGCTGTCTGGGTTCACATTGTCTGAAGATATGCAAATTACTAATACGTGACATGCGCACCGCAGACATAGCAACCATAAAAATGCAGAGCAGCAGCTCTTTGCCTGAATGCTTCATCATGACTCTGACTATGAAGGATCGCGCTCTGCTCTTGAAGCTTTTTTATAAGAACGATGACTGTGCACTTACAGCTATTAGGAAGTTTCGGACATTAAAATCCATAAAAAAAGGTCCAAAAACAACAAATGGTCTGCAAAAAATGATTGCTAAATTCGAAGAGACCGGTTCATTTGACGTTAAACGTGGTAGAGGAAGGAAACCAGTTTCAGCTGCGGCAGTGGAAGATGTGGCTACAGCATTACAGGAACATACTGACAGTGATGCTGGAATCAGCAGTGCAAGGGGGATTGGCCGAATGCTGGATATGCCGAACAGCACAGTGCGTAAAGTCCTACGGAACGTCTTACGCTGTTATCCGTACAAGATAACTCATGTGCAGGAGTTGCTACCTGCTGACCTGGAAGCACGTCAATCTTTTGCACTACAATTTCTTGCCCGGATGGAAGTGGACAACGGATGGCCATGGAACATTCTGTGGTCTGACGAAGCCCACTTTCATTTGCAAGGTTCTGTAAATACGCAAAATTGCAGGATATGGGCGACCGAGAATCCGTCCCAGCTACAGCCATTACCTCTTCAGTCTGAAAAGGTCACTGTGTGGTGCGGAATAACGGCAGCGTTTATCGTCGGTCCATTTTTCTTCGAGGAGATCACACCTGCGGGTCCCGTTACCTGCACAGTTACTGGCAAGCGGTATGAAGCACTTTTGCGTAACCATGTTCTTTCGGCACTTCAACAGCGTCAGTGTGTGGATCGCATAATATTCATGCAAGATGGCGCTCCTCCGCACATTGCTACTACTGTGAAGCAGCTACTGAGTGATAATTTCGGAGATGATAGGATCATAAGCCGCCATTTTCCAACAACGTGGCCGCCACGTTCCCCCAACTTAAACCCGTGTGATTTCTGGCTTTGGGGGTACCTGAAGAATGTTGTTTATAACGGGCGGATTCAGAATCTAGCCGACTTGAAGGCAAGCATCACACAACACACCCATTGCATTAGTACAGATACCCTCCGATCTGTTGTGGAGCATGCCGTTTTGCGCTTCCAATTAGTAGCGGAACAAGGCGGAGGGCATATTGAGCAACTTATGCCTTAATAATCAGTAAGGTGTTTGTTCCATGAAGCTCTTTTTTTTTTTTTTTCATTTTTTGTCATTATCGCTGTCGTCGCTGTAAACGCGTAGTCTTGTCTTTTCGCTAATAAATTTTTAGTAAATCTCTGAACTCTATTTTTTTCCTTTTGGCAACATCATTCCTATGTTTAACCGTTTAACGGGCGGTGGTCACAAAAAAGGACACCCAATTTTAATTCTAAAACTGACAAACGGCACCAAGAATATTTAATTAAAATTTTCCTTTCATTAAGAACCAGAAAATAAGCAAGTTTCTTTTTACTAATGGATTCGTTTGTAAATTCCGGTGTCAGTCTATTATTTCATCATTTTGCAAACAAATTTACACCGCGCCGGAAAGGGTTCAAGAATACATTTTTGGTCTTTCCCCTGACATTACCCTGACAACGCCATCTATCGGCACAATTTGGAACTATTTTTTTTCCCTTCGCCAAACAAAATTCCATTGCCTCACGATTGTTCTGCTAAAATATCAAGTCATTCTGACCAGTAGTTTAAAAATTATCGATTTTTGAAATCGTAACTTTAATTATAATCACCCGGTATATATGAAAGGATAAAAAGTAAAACCCTTTTTAAAATGCAAATTTAAAATTCAAAATTTAAAACCCCAAAACATTTTTTCTAATTTCATAAATCTAATTCGCTTCTGATATCTTCGTTTTTCTGCATCACAATTATTAGCTCACAGGCTATCAAAGCCTGAGAGCTTATGTGCCCGCCGGTTCTGTATGTACGTATGTATGTACGTAACGCGATAACTCTTGATAGAACAAACCGTTTTACTTTAAATTTTGTTTATAGGTTCCTTGTGATAAGGCGCTTCCCTGATTAGTTTTGGAGGTTGGGGGTTTGGGGGGGGGGGGGTTTACCCCCCACCCCCTAATTTATATAAATGAGTTTTTCATGCAGAATTATCCGATTTTCTTCAAATTTTGTATATAGCTTCCTTGTGATAAGGCGCTTCCCTGATTAGTTTTGGAGGTTCATTGGTTCAGCATAAAGGGGGGGAAACAGGGGGCTAACCCCCCATAATTTAGATAAATGGGTTTTTCATGCAGAATAGTCCTATTTTCTACAAATTTTGTATATAGGTTCATTTTGATAATGCGCTTCTGTCAATTGTTTTGGGGGTTCATTGGTTAAGTATAAAGGGGGAAAGGGGGGGGGATAACCCCCCCTATTTTAGATAAATGAGTTTTTCATGCAGAATTATCTGATTTTCTTCAAATTTTGTATATAGGTTCATTGTGATAATGCGCTTCTCTGAATAGTTTTGGGGGTTCATTGGTTAAGTATAAAGGGGGAAAGGGGGGGCTAATCCCCCCTTAATTTAGATAAATGGGTTTTTCATGCAGAATTATCCCATTTTCTTCAAAATTTGTATATAGGTTCATTTTGATAATGCGCTTCTGTCAATAGTTTTGGGGGTTCATTGGTTAAGTATAAAGGGGGGATAACCCCCCCCCTAATTTAGATAAATGAGTTTTTCATGCAGAATTATCCGATTTTCTTTAAATTTTGTATATAGGTTCATTGTGACAGTGCGTTTCTCTGAATAGTTTTGGAGGTGCATTGGTTAAGTATAAAGGGGGAAAGGGGGGCTAATCCCCCCTTAATTTAGATAAATGGGTTCTTCATGCAGAATTATCAGATTTTCTTCAAATTGTGTATATATTCATTGTAATTAGAGACTTCCCTGGTTAGTTTAAGGGGTTCATTAGTTAACTATGAGGGGGGTAATGGGGGATGAGCCGCCCTCCCCTTTAATATATTGTTGATTTTTTTATTTTTCGAGGGGCATATTTCAAATTTTTTGAAATAAGGGTATAATATACAATTAGTGTGAATAGCCTGTGAGCTCAATGCCCTCAGTTTAACTGGGCAGTTTTCTTTTTATTACTTTCAGGCAACATTTTTTTAAATCTCTCCTTAAGATTAAAAGTGCTGACTATTATGCTTTTTGTAAGTGATTGCGGTTTGGGTTGGGCATCCAGATACTGCAGTAGCTGGCCTGGTGATAAACTGGGCAACATGTGATAGCTAAGTAACCAATTAAATGTCTGTCACCACCTACTCTTATAAGCGTACTCTAGCAAAAAATATTGGAGTTAGGCTACAACAAAAAGAAGGAGCGTGTATTTTTCGTGGCTTTTCGGCCACTCCTGACTGCCATGAGGACCCATGCTTGACCACTTCCTGAAAAATCGTTCTCGGGGCCTGTTTGAACGTAGAAGCCACGTCGACACCGGCCCGAAACTGCAATCTCTAATGGGGCTTTTAAGTCCATGATGTATCCTTAGTTATCGGCTCTACAAACCCCTGGGTCTGGCTTAAAAAGAGACTGTATTTACAAAGGAATAAAAAGTCAGACTCCAGGAAAAAACAGGGTTCATACCCTTTTTAACAAAGTTAATTCCAGGAGTTTTCAAGGAGTCTTGAAATTTTTTTTCCAGGAGATTTGCTTTGAGTTTTTAATACAACCTCGCTATATTTTTTCCAATATGGGATATACAGGGATGGGGTTGCTCCTCCTAAAATGTGAATCTTCAATAATCTTACTAATTTTAAATTTTAAAATAGTAAAAAGCCTTGGAAATTTGAGACTTAAGAGTATGTTGATTTCTCATTATGGACCACTAAGCTCCAGTTGATACGTATCAGAAGCAAAATTAATTTAAAACTTTTGTTTAAATTCCCTCAATATTTTAATGTCAAATTCACTGCTAAGAATTAGAAGTTCCTAGTTCAATTTGATTTTGTGTTCCCCCACGAGCTCAATCGTTCTTCTTAGCTGCCGGCAGCGCATGTTTACTGCATAATACACTTTCCGCGCCAGTTGTGAAACTATGCTAGTTGCAGTTAACGCTGCTCCATGAAGAAATAATTAGATTTTTTGTGATTTTCCTTCAAAATCAATAAATTTTTAATGTTTAATATTCTCAAAATTATAGAGGGTAAAACAATAATTAAAATATCGTAGTTTTAATATTTTCCAGGAGTTTTTTTTAATTTCCAGGAGTTGCAGGTAAATTCCAGGAGTTTTAAGGGCCCTTGAAGAAAAAAATGGAATTCCAGGAGTTTTCAAGGAATTCCAGGAGGAGTATGAACCCTGAAAAAACTCTGGTCTTATTCCACAGCCACGACACGAAGCCGCACCTGGCCCTGACTACTTCACATACGTAATGTAAAAGGATGATGCCAATCTGCCCTCTCCATAATTCATTACATATATATATATATATTATAAAATAAAAGTTTAAGTAATAAAAGCTACTATTTAAGTACAAAACATTTACAGTTTCCATCAGTTAGTATAGTTAATTGTTCCTGCAATATTACCACACTAATTGAAACATACATCCAATTGGAAAATCGGCAATAAATCCACAGCAAACTTTATTTATACATACTGGGTTTTAAAAAACAACATAATAAGATACTACAATATTGTTTTTGATGTGTTATTGTTAAAAAGTACATATTACATGTTAATTTGAATCTGTTTACGTAAATTTATCTAATTTACACAAACTTCCATTAACATGAGTACTAATTTAATAAGTGACAGTCAAGAAACATTAAAAAAGGCAAATTTGCATTCAATTCTGCATAAGGTTAGATTATCGTGCTATTGGACACATTTCTTGAAGAATATGTTTTATTTGCCTAACAAATCATCACCATTTGACTATCAAAATGGGATATCTCATTCCATGCTTTGCACACTGATTGAAAATTTCATGTAAGAAAAAATGATTGCAGTAACTGAAAAGGCATAATGTGAAAGAAACCTGCATATTCGGGGTCACTTATTAACATTTTAAATTATTTCATAGATACCATTACAATTTAAGCAGAAAATAGACTGATTTTTCCCTATTCAAATATTTTACACATTCTAAAATAATTTTCTAGCTACAACTTACTTCAATTATAAACATAGTTAAATATTTTCTCTAAATGTTTAATAAATAAATATATTTTACACATTCTAAAATAATTTTCTAGCTACAACTTACTTCAATTATAAACATAGTTAAATATTTTCTCTAAATGTTTAATAAATAAATATTTTTTTAAATACCAAATATTTAAGATCAGATTCCGGTTTGAGAGACAGCCACATAACAGCTATTGCTTCCATCAAAGTGCTCACTATATTTAAATTACCAAATCCCACAGCTTGTTCTAGAGTAGCTATGTAGTCAGTAAAACTTCTTATGTTCTCCTTGTCACTAATTTCCATATCTATATGAGATGAAGAGCTTTTAGTCTTCACATAGAAGTGAACAGCTCTTGTAGCTTGAATCATGAATTTCACTGAAATATAAGTATAAAACTTAAGTGGATGTTAAATAATTCTACATAATCATTTGCAAGCTATCAGAATATACAGTAAAACTTGTGAAAACAGAACCTATCTATAACAGAATTAAGTCTCAGATAGATTTGTATGGTTCAAATGAAAAGAATACCACGCAAATTTACTTGCTAAGATGAACACCTGCCTAAAATGGAATTTGTTTTTCTGTCTTGGCAGGTGTTACTGTTCTTATGCATATATATTTGTTTGTCTGAATAACTATATATTAGACTAGTCAGGTATGTATAGGTGAAAACTGGGAAATTTAGTTAGTAGCCAGTGGCCGGTAGACTCAATTTTATTAGTGGCCACTATTATGTTTCAAACTTTCTTAACATCTAGATAAATTATATCGTTGTATTTGTGTAAACATATTTTTCTGTAAGAGTTTTATACCTATTGTATGAGTATGAGTGTATTTCACATGATTAGACAGTATATCTTGAAGAAAAATAATCCAACTGGTGAGCATGTGGCAGAAGTCGAAATATTGAAAATACTGATATGTCCTTAAAATCCGCTTGTATCCGGTGCAAAAAAAAAGGAATAAATTACTTGAAATGCATGTGGAATCAAAACTGATGAATATATTTTGCAATAATAAAGCTGTATTTCTTGAAAAAGTAATCCAACTAAAGAGAACATGAGAAAAAGCCGAAATACTGAAAATACAGCTAAGTCGTTGAAATCTGTTTGCATCTGGTAGGAAAAAGAATTAACCAGTTCTCTCATTAGATGTAATCAATGTAGAGATGCATATTTCCCTGAAAAATGATGTATTTCACTCGGCGATCGATATCAGATTTTTTAATCGCCAACTTTTAAACTTTAATCGCCACGTGGCGAGTGGCGACCGCTAATTTTCACCTATACAGGTATGCCAATCCCAAAACTTTCTTCTATCTCATACATGTTAATGCTTCAAAATTCACTATCACACTGCCAAAAAAAATCAACATTTTTTGTCATTATGTTGTACATTAGCTGCTTGCGAATTGTTGGGTTACCTGGATGGGAGCAGCCGATGCAGTTTCTCCCAGACAGTTTCAGAAGGGTGCTGCCCCTGCCTGCCCTTTGGTTTACAAAATAGCACCCTTCTTGCCCCTCATAAAAAGAATTAGCACCCTTCTTGCTCCCTCCAGTAAAATAATTAGCACCCTTCTTGTCCTCAGTTAAAAAATTTGCTTTAATAGTAAAAACTGACTCAATGTTGTCTTAAAAAGAGTGTTTTGACTTTGAAATATCAAAAGTGGCTTTAAAAACCAAATGAATACTTTTAAAAATTAAAAAAGTGCCCTTTTCTCACCAGCAGCATCTTGCCCTTTTTAAAACCTGGGGGAAACTCTTGTCGATGTATTATACTAAACTACGAAAAGTTCTTTTGTCCTGTACCGGTAGGGAAAGATAGCGTCCCTATAGCTTAGTTTTGAAATTTTAGCTAATTCTACTGAAAATACACAAAGCTAAAATGCGTGGAACCCGATTACAGAAGAGTCATTCCCAGTTCTCTTCAATATTGAATTTGAATGAGAATATCGACAAATTAGACAGATATAGCCAAGTTGGCTTCATCAGGGCTGCCACTGCCTAATGGCATCAAAAATAGTTGCTTTAGTAGCCTACTATGAAAAAAATAGTAGCCAAAATAGTAGCATTTGTACAAAAATAGTAGCCAAAATAGTAGCATTCTAACTTAAGAAAAGAAGGGCAAGAATCCTTATTTGCCATAAAAATAACATAATGAAAATCCACATCTTTCTCTACAGTTACCTTACATGTTACCATCCAAATTTGCTACTTTTTTTATTTTAATTATAAAATCACACACACACAAAAACGGAAACAGAAAAGAAACTTCTTAAATTATTTAAATTATCATCTGAAATATAGGATCAGAATGCAATTTGGTTTTCCCAAACTAAATTTAATATATGCTTAGCTTGTACTTAGCATTACTGTGATGTAACTGAAAACGATAAAACTTTTATTGCATGTTATTAGCTACAATTTTAATTCCATTTTGTAAACAAAATAAAACTGAAGCAAGACATCTGCCAATAAAAAGTGACTTTATCAAAAAAGGATGCATTTGATAAAGAAAATAGGTGTACATAACTAATCTATTCTTTAGAAGAAATTTGTGTAAAATAAAATAGCAAAATCAGCATTTTTAAAGTCTGATTTTATAGACACCAATGGGCCAAATAAAGCTATCTAAATAAGTAAGAAAGGCAATATTTTAAATGTTTTCCTCAATATTTTAAATCTGTTATTAAATTGAAAAATTGCGATAGAAAACAAGATTTTCTTATTTCTAAGTAGGAATTTCAGCTCGTTTATTAATTAAAATTTTTGGTATGAAACATTTATAAAAGGTTAGAAACAAAAACGATTCACGCTGCCTAGTGAACAAATCTACAGTTAATTGTTTGGGGTTCATATGGCAGTTAAAGGGTTAAATACCTTTAAAAACAATCAAAAATTGGACAAATATACTGTAAAGCATAAGGCTTATGGGTGGTAGCCAAACCAAAAGTCAGTAATTAGTTTTCCTACTGAAATTTGAATGATTGATATATTTAAACTATATTTAAATTGAAAAAGAATTTTTTTTTTTTTTTTTTTTCAATTGGAAGTTTACATATTTTAAAAATTGAATAAAAAACAAATTTATACGGAAATATTAGGTTGGAATATTGGGTTAAAAAATTTGTAATTCTGAAACTGGTGAATTATATATTTTATTTTTTACAAAAATAGTAGCTGGAATTGGAAAATAGTCTCCTTTTTCCTGGTTTTCTCCCAAAATAGTCGCTTTTGAAGGTTTTTGGGCTAAAATAGTAGCCATAGTTGCCTGATGCTGAAAATAGTCGCTTTCAGTAGCATTTTAGTTGCAAATGGCAGCCCTGCTTCATATATGGCAACGTATTTTTATCGCCAAATTTGACGATATTTCAACAATTGTCGCCAAGCTTGGAAAGATTTTGACATTGGCAAATATAGATACACAGTGTTAACCCATTCGGGACTGCGGGTGCATATATGCACCCTCAAAAAGAGCATACAGAATTTGTTTAGGCACCAGTAAAAAATAAAAGTAATATTTGCTTTGTCTAATTAGAGCATTTTTGTGAAAGTTTAAGTAAAGGTAGTTTTTTTTTATAAAAAGTGGTGCCAACCGAATAAAATTTGTGTAAAAGCCGCTGGTCCCGAAGGGTTAAGCATGTAAGTGTTGAAACGATGGTTACAACAATGAAAGAAAATTTGGAGAAACCATGTTCACTAAAACTCATAAATTAAACCCGTTTATGGAGGAATCCTGCTGTATTGTTTCAAAATGTCAGCCACCCTATAATTTCAAACTGGTATATATCAGCCATTTTTTAAGATAGAGGCAAAAGAAAAAATGCTCTGGAATCCTCGGATCAAGACCAAACACACAAAGAGTTCTTAGGATTTCAAATTTTTTGTACAACTTTCTGAAATTGAAATTTTTAAATGGCTATTACAGGCCCCCTTCAGGCGCAATATCACCAAATTCAACTGGGACCTGCAGGCTATAGTCAAAAACATATACAAAAAAAAATTGGTTCAATTATCTGCATAACTTCATACACTTTTCAATGATACAATAGTGAAAATGGAACAAAAATCGCGATCACAGCGCCCCCTTTCCTCGAAATATCCACAAATTCAACTGGGACCTGCCGGCTATAGTCAAAAACATATACAAAAAATTTGGTTCAATTATCTGCATAACTTCATACAGTTTTTGATGATACAATAGTGAAAATGGAACAAAAATCGCAATCCTAGTGCCCTCCTTTCGTCGAAATATCCCCAAATTCAACTGGGACCTGCGATCTATAGTCAAAAATTAGAAAAGAAATTTGGTTCTATTATCTGTATAACTTCATACACTTTTCGATGATACAATAGTGAAAATGGAACAAAAATCATGATCACAGTGCCCTTTCGTCGAAATATCCCCAAATTCAAGTAGGACCTGCTGGCCATAGCCAAAAACACAGAAAAAAAAAATTGTTCAATTTGAAGCATAACTTCATACACTTTTTGATGATACAATGAGGACAGACAGACAGACAGACAAACATTTTGTAAAAACATGTTTTTCGGAATCCCTGACCCCTAAAACGTGTAAATCCGTTGAAAACCGGAAGTTGAAAAAAAAAAATTCGATTACAATACTTTCTTCTATTACAAATAGAAGAAAGTAAAAAAAGTTCTTCCGGCCTGTACCGGGAGAAAAAAAGTAGCTTTCCTATATCTTCGTTTTAAAATTTTAGCTAATGTTACTCGAAAACAGCAAGCTAAAATGCAAAGAAACTGATTACAGAAGATTTGTTAATATTGAATTTGAATAAGAAATTTACCAAATTATTGAGCTATAGCCAAGTTGTCATTTATGAAAACTTATTTTAGAAGCCAAATTTGGCGATATTTTGCCAAATGTAGCCAAGTTTGCCGAGAATTTGGCGCTAATGGGTATGAATATATAGTTTTATGCGTATGACTGGGAAAATGATTACAACAATGAAAGATAATAATTTGTGAGAAATCGCGTTCACTAAAACTCATAAATTAATGGTTGTTTTTTTGTAATGTGCTGTCTTGTTTCAAAATATCAGCCACCCTAGAATTTCAAACTGATTTATCTCGGCCATTTTTTAAGATAGAGGTAAAAATAAAAATGTTCTGGTATCCTTATAACACGGTCGAAAACTTAATAAAAAAATAAATTTGAATGTTTAACTTTTTCAGTTTTAAATCTTTCAGTAGACGCCATTTTGAAACAAGATGGCGGACCAAGCTGGTCACAGAATTCGGTCGAGGCATTGGTAAGCTTAATACACACAATTAGTTTCATCTAAATTTATATATAAGTACGAGTGTTATTGTATGACATAGATCAGATATATATATATATAAATCAACATTTGAACGGAGGGTGGTTTTGAGGTCTGGGGGTCATGATTGGTGAAAATATATCAAAATTTCCCAGAATTGCTTTCCTCTGAACGGTTACAATAGGTAGCTTTATAGTTTTTTGTATTGAAAGCTACCTAAAAGAGGAAGGGAGGAAAAAAGTGATCACATGAGATAACATGAACTTAGTAGTTTACATTAGCTTTTGGCCCAATAATATATTCAAACCTATTCACTTTCAATGCTTTAGCGATCCTCATTGTCAGAGTTGCTGATCTCTGAAATGCATAGCATTTTTAAATATCATGGGTGACTCTATTGACAATATTTATAGTTTATTCGTACACTATTTTCAAACAATAATCTCTGTGGGATATTTCTAGAAGATATTCAAGAGAAAAGTGAAGAAATATTTTACAAAAATGTTTGCTTAAAAATAGTGATACCAATAAAATATAAAAATAAGTTGCCAGTAGCACCCCTGATATATTAAACAATACTGACAGAGATATATTAAAAAATATGGTATTTTTTAATAAGTATCAAAGTAAAAATAGTTTCTTAAAAAACAAAAAAACAACACTCTTTTATAAACAGCTATTGTTTATCTTTGAAATCACACCTAATTTCATAACTGCAATTACGGTAAAATCCCGAAAGTAAGCCCCCCATCCCACTTTTAAGCAATTTTGGTTTTCTTTTCCATTCCTGAATATAACCCCCCCCCCCCAAAAAAAAAAAAAAAATTATATACATCCGTTAAATCTCGAAAGTAAGCCCCCCTCTCACATACAAAAAAAAAAAAAAAAAATTATGCACAAAAAATTGATTTTAAAAATCCAAGGGAGGCAATTTTCATTCATTTGATATTTTTGACAGATTTCCACTTATGTTTTTATATGATGTTAATGAAATCCTTCCTCCATACCTGCCAACTTTTGAAAAAGGCAAAGTGTAAAATGACGTGTGATAAATATTTCACAATATTTTTTTCCATATGAATATATGACCCCCCCTCCCCCCCCCCCACCTTTTTTTTTTTAAGTAACATATAAACGACATTTTATGGAATATTATAATCATATCATTATAATATTCCATGTTCATTTTCAATATGTATCATTCTAAATAATACATGAATACTGTTAAATACACTGCTGACCATATAAAGATAGTTTAATGAGAAAAATATGAAAAACATTATAACACTCACTAAGAAACTGATTTTAAAGACATGGGTTCTTGTTTTTTTTTTAATTTAAAATATTGGTTTTAAAGAATATTTGAACAAAAATTTATTCAAAACATGAATTTATTTGACAAACAATGAAAATTAAAAGATTTCCTATAATGATTTTAGACAATGAAACTTGAAACCATTCTTTTAAACAATACTACATATTTCCTTACATTCAGCATTTATCATTATTAAAAGCAGTTAGAATTTAAGGAAGGAAAAATGACACGTGGGTGAAACTTTACAAAAAGTGTAAAAATAAGTATCCTAAGTGTAAAAGTGTAAAAAATGGTCACTTAAATACTTTAAGTGTAAATTTTACATCTGAAGTGTAAAAGTTGGCAAATATGTTCCTCTCACATGAAATGTCTGTTTCCCTTCTATGCCCTCTCTGACATAAAAAGTTTGAAAACTTGAGAATCTTAAATCCTTCTGAACTTCTTTCTGCTCAATAGTAACGTAACAATTAGTAAAAAAATCAATCCTCTATACAACAATTTCCCTTTCCATCCAAAATTTATGCCTCTTCTCCCTCAGCATATAAAGTTTAAAATCTTTAAAACTCTTTATAAAAAATAAAAAAATTATGCTCTATTTGTTGCTCTCTACTAACAATAAATAAATAATCAGCCATTTAAATTTTCTCTCTACCACCAAGATGTCTGCTTCTGCTTTTTTGCCTCCCCCCAGCAAAAAATTCTTTATTTCAAAAATATATTCTATCTTACATGTTGCTCTCTAGTAAAAATAAGTAAATAATGAATCATATAAATTACCCTCCACTCTACTCCTCTCTCTCTGAAACTTACACTTCTCCTTCCTTCCTTCCCTCTCCTCTCAGGATACAAAGTTTAAAATCTTTATTAAAAAATTTGCTGTCTAGTAACAATAAATAACTAATCAACCATTTCAATTATCGCTTTACCACCAAAATGTCTGCTTTTTTCACTTAGCCAAACCCTATAAAAAAAAATTAAACTATTTATAAAAAAAAAATCGTCTGTCCTCTTTGTTGCTCTTTATTAACAATAAATAAATAACTAATCATCTGAATTATGAACTCCTTCCATCGAAATTCATATTTCCCTCTGTTTCAAAGAGTACAAAGTTTAAAATTTATAAAACTCTTATGTGAAGAAATTTTATGTTCCACTTGTTGCCTTCTAATTTGTCACCTACGTTTTCTGTCTACTCCAAAAGTGTCTGCCCCCCCCCCCCCCCCCCACACACACAAATTTTAAAATCTTTAAAACTCTATTTTTTTTTTAAAAACTGCTGTATTTATTTCTCTTTAGTAACAATATTAATGAATAATCAATCATCTAAATTACACCCCTTTCTTCCAAAAATTCCACTTCCCCCTCTGTCTTCTCACCCAGCAAATAATTTAAAATCTTTAATATTATTATTATTATTTTTAAATGTTGATCTATTTCTTATTTTGTAGTAAGGTAACTCATTTCATTTACACCATCTCATATAAGTATCACTCATCTAAAATCATCATTCCGTTCTCTGCCCTATTCTCCCAAAGAATAGGAGTAGATTTCTAAATATGTGAGAGGAAAGCAAAAATGTTCATCTTTTTTGCAGTTTGGCTGTTCTTCCCTGAATCACATGTATGTTTTATGTTTTGAAATAAATATGTTCTCTAAAATAACTCCCCATCCATTAACAAAATATCAGCTGTGAGAACAGCCAAACTACAAAAAGACTAAAATCTTCTCTTTGCCCTTCTCCCCCTCCATGTCTAGAAATTCATCCCTTTTTCTGGGGAAGGAGAATTGAACTTTAAAGAGAGAGTTAGAATATCATTAACACTTTCCAACCTAGTTGAAAAGTGTTTATGACTTCGGTTTGTCTGGCCGTATGGCTATCTGCCGTCTGTCCGTCCTCTAACTCCCGTAAATATGCTCGGATTGCTCTGCAATTTTTATATGTTATTGTCGTTATCTATAGCATGTTCCCTATTTCAACAGAAGTGTGTAGCACTTATAGTTTTTTTACAGGGACACTCAAAAGAATTCTGTTACATTGTGGTCTATGGGGAAAAATCATTTGCGGTTTATTTAAATAATGTTTCACTATTTTAAACGCATTGAAATTTATATATATCACTAAGGTGCATTAGACGAAGCTTAATATGGAATAGGGTGTGCATAGAACTTATAGTTACTTTACAGGGACAGTCAAAAGAATTCCGTTACATTACATCTATGGAGAAAAATCGTCTGTGGTTTATTTAAATAATGTTTCACTATTTTAAACGCATTGAAATTTATATATTTCACTAAGGTGCATTACAAGAGGCTTACAACAGAATATTGTGTGTATAGCAGTCATCGTTCATTTACAGGGACACACAAAAGAATTCTCAACTGTCTGTTAACAATAATTCCTGGAAGTGCGTTTTAAGTTACTGAACACGATTTTAATTTTAACTCGCTTTTTGTCTATTACGTGATGTGTATAAATTCTGTAGATCCTATACAGGGAAGCACAAAAGTTCGCGGACACATTTCCGTTTAGTGACAGAAACTCCAGACGGAAAATTTTAAACTGTGCTTACGCGTTTCCTAACTGAACTAAAATTTAGCATCCTATGTAGTATATATACAGATCTATAGATCCTATACAGGGCTGAATAAAAGTATTCGGATATTTTTCTGAATATTGTATATGTTGGAAATTCCTGAAATTATGTTTTTAAATATATTATGCGTTTTCCAAATTGTTTAATTAGATGTCATCTTTTAGCTTATTAAACGGTATGATTTGTAAAATTATTTTGGAAGCGTTGGAAAGTGTTACATAATCTATGCTTGACGCGTGATTTTTCGTTCTTGTTTTTTATTTATTGTTGCTACACAGTGACAATACCACATAAAATCTGTAAAAAATAGTTTTAAAGATTTTTATGTTTGTGTGCTGAGGGGGGGGGGGGGGGGGGGGGGGCAAAGGAAATAAAGAGGACTTTTTGGAAGGGAGGAGGGTATAATGTAGATCGTTATTTAAATATTGGTGGGAAAAAAATCACAAATAGAGCAGAAAAAATTAAAAAGAAAACTATGCATTTTTGGTACCAGGGGGGGGGGGGGCAAAGAGGGGGAAACAGTAATTTTGAGAGCAGATTTAGATTATTGATTATTTATTGTTATACAATAAAATAAGAAATTAAAAAAAAATTATTTAAAAAATGATTTTTAAATTTTTTTATTTTAATTTTATTTATTTATTTTTTGGGGGAGGGGGGTGGCAGGATTTTAGGGTTGGGAATTTATATATATATATATATTTTAATCTACCGAAATACCAAAGATTCTCGCCCCTTTTTTTAAATTTTACAGATCTTAAATTTTACGAGATGCATTTGTAGGAGGAGGATCTTCATGAGATAAAGGTGGGGGGCAGGGGGGGGGGGAGAAGCAGGGATTTTAGGAGGATGAGTTAATTTAGGTGGTAGGTTGGAGTTATTTACTCTTAATATAGATATTTAATAAGCCTGAAAAGAAGTTTAAAATTAAAATGTTATAAAGGTTAAACTATGCATTTTTGGTACCAGAGGGGGGGGGGAGCAAAGGGGGAAACAGTAATTTTGAGAGCAGATTTATATGATTGATTATTTGTTGTTACAATAAAATAAAAAAATAAAGAAAAATATTTAAAAAATGATTTTTTTAAATTTTTCTTTTTTTTTTTAGGGGGGGGGGGGACAGTAATTTTGAGAGCAGATTCAGATTGATTTTAGATAGATAGTATTTATTTTTATTGTTACAATAAAATAAGAAATAAAGAAAAATATTTAAAAAATATTTTTATTTTTATTTTATTTATTTATTTTATTTTATTTTATTTTATTTTTTTTTTGGGGGGGGGGGGCAGGATTTTAGGGTTGGGAATTTATTTTTATTTTATTTTATTATTATTATTATTTTTTTTAATCTGCCGAAATACGAAAGATTCTTGCCCCTTTTTTACTTCTAAATTAATAATAAAAACAGGTTTTTAAATGATTTTTAGAAAAAATCCCGATTATAAGCCCCCTCCCCAAATTTAACCTTTTTTGATTTTGAAAAAGGGGAGGCTTACAATCGGGATTTTACGGTAATGTTATTTAAAAGAAATTTCATTGCAATACATTAATTTGGTATGAGCCCAGATTATGGAAAATTCATCACTTTCATTTACGCACCAACTATAGGTGCAGATTCCCAAAATTTGTAAGGAGCCAGTGGCTTCTAAACCCAAAAAATCCAGTGGCCACAATTGTAAAACAAACGCATAAAAACAATAGTGTTTATACGGGGTAAAAAACTTAAAAACCTCAAGAATTCAAAGTGTAAAGTAATTTGTATAAACATATGTACAACAAATTAAATCTTAAATCATGTACATTCAGAAGATAAAGTTGAGAAAGATATGGTTTAAAAAAAAATATGTATAAGCTAAGCAATTATGATAGCGGGGAATATCAGAAAAATAATATTTCTTTTTTGGATTTTGCCAGACAAAAGTACATATGAAAGAAAATCCGAATTTGTGAGATTATTTTGCAGTATAAAAATCAAAACACACTTCAAACATTTGTTTATATATATATATATATATATATATATATATATTTAAATCACAGTCTATGTAAAGTTATCAGATTCAAACTGTTACGAATAACATTGCTATTCGAATATATTTAATAGTTTGCTGTGTTAAACATATCATTCTGAAATGTTATTAAAAGATAATAATAATGCTTGTTATGTGTTTTGGCCTTAATCTTTCAAAAAAATATCAACATTTCACGATGGGGACTGGGAATACCAGAAATTGATTACTTTTAAATCACATGGCGACTTAAATGCCGAAAGTTAGTGGCCACAGCAAAAAAATTAGTCGCCACGTGGCGACTGGCGACCGTGAATCTGCACCTATAGCACCAACTAGTGAATTTATTAAATCAATTTTTGCACTAATTTCTTTTTTAAGATAGGGCAACAAGAAAGGAAAAAATACAGCATTATTTAAACTATCTATTAGCTGCATAGCAACCCAATGAATATATTTTAAAACCAGGCCAGACCAATATAGTTTTTCTATGGGCTGAATTTTTTATTTCATAATGGGTTGGGCCAAGTAATAAGTTTTTGTATGGGGCTGGCGCATGCAGGCTAAGCTGGTTGTCACAGGCAGCTAGTTATAAATGAAATAAATAAAATAAAACAAATAAATAAAAGCAATAATTTACCAGATAGTTCCACCCCAATAAAGTTTGAAACATAACTAAAAAATACTCTAGAAGCAATCCTCTCAGTCTTGATTATTTCCAAACAACGTCCAAGCCACACTTTTGGATCTTGATTTTTTGGAAAATAACTGTTATGTAAGAGGTTGGAAAGGCATTTTTTGACAGCATGACAATCTTCTTCCATTCGTGCAAACAAATGATTTATTGGAACTACATCAAAGTACTATACATAGAGAGAGAGAATTATATTAATATATAAAATAAATAATTATAAACTATAAATAATGAATAAATCATATCAATACTTCCATATTATCTTGTTGCCCCCCAAAAGGGCACATATTTTGATGACACTGAGATTATAATTATTTTTTTAATAATTATTAAAATAGGAGCATATAAATTTCCTCCTTTGTGAAACTGACATCGCATTAATTCAATTATATAAAAATCTAAATGCTACTGGATAATAGGGTGTCAACAATTTTAATCAGAAGATTTAAATCAATGATTAAATCACATGATTTAAATCAACTGATTTATTTTTTAAATCATAAATTTTCTAAATGTTTAAAATGACAAAAAAAATTAATAAAATCTAAGTTAAACATAATTTGGAAAGTTTCAACAGACAAACAAGAAAAGCTTTGAATAATTGTTTCTAAGCTTAATTCCTTAGGCTTATAAAAATTAAGTACAGTAAGTTTGTAAAAAGCAAGTTTTTATTGGGCATTATAAGCATTTTATTTAAAAATTAGCAGGCTATGTCTGCTGTGCTGGTCCATTTTCTAAATGAACCACAAATCACACGAAATGGTGAATTCTAACTTGTATTTTAAAGTGATATAGACCTTCACATGGAAAGTCCTTCTGCATTGCTAAATACAATGCAAACGTCATTGCACTATTATATTATCTTATGCACTAGACTAGGGGTGCACAACCTTTTTAAGCAAAGGGCCACTTAAAAAATAACTGAGTTGTCGAGGGCCACCATCAGTAGCACAGAGTGAATTTTGTTTCGAGGAGATGGGGGGGGGGGGATCTAAGCCTATAATCAGATTTAAAAAAAAAAAAAAACATTGATTTCGGAAGGGTAGATTTAGCACCCTAGGTTCCCTCCTTCCCAGTCACATATATTATTCTGTTGGCAAGGATATATCAAGAGTAGGGGTGCACAACCTTTATAAGAAGAGGGCCAGTCACAAGAATGATTGGATTGTCGAGGGCTAACATTCGTAGTGCAGACAAAATTTCAGGATTTTTTTCTGTGAGCAATTGAGAAAACTCACAATTTTTTTTCCACGACTGATTGACGAACTTCATGATTTTCAACTGATATACATTGATGAAATTCGCACTTCTGCAGCTGATGGACAAAATTTGCAATTTTTTAACGTGAGTGATTGACGAAATGCGAAAATTTTTTTGTGAGTGGTTGACGAAATTCGGGATTTTTTTCGCAGCAAACTGACGAAATTCGGGATACTTTTAAAAGAGTGATTGATAAAATTCGCAATTTTTTTGTGAGTGGTTGATGAAATTAGGGACTTTTTTCGCAGCAAATTGACGAAATTTGCAATTTCTTCACATGACGAAATTCGGAACTCTGGAATTTCCAATTTTGGCATCTATGGTCTTCGTTGGCCGATTAATGAAATTCACAATTTTTTTTCTGCGACCGTTCATCGAAATTTACCATTTTTCCACAAACATTCGACGGAATTCTTGATTTTTCTGAGCCCAATCGGCGATTTCTATGCCTATTGACAAAATTCATAATTTTACACACCCGATCGACGAAATTCATGATGTTTTCCTACATGGACAATTTGCATATTTTTTTCTGAGACTGTTCGTCGAAATTCGCGATCTTTCCATGCCCATTCGATGAAATCCACTGTTTGTCCGTGCTTGATCCATGAAATTCACGATTTTACGTGCCTTATCGATGACATTCACGGGTTTTTTCCAGTGGTTTACAAAATTCAAGATTTTTCTTTTTTTCTTGAGTGATACGAAATTCACAATTTTTTTTCGTATGATGAAATTCTCAACTCCAGAATTTCTGATTTTGGCATCTGTGGTTTCTGTTGACCAATTATTGAAATTAGAGATTTTTTTCCCCTTGTGACAAAATGGTGAAATTCATGATTTTTCCATGCCCATTCAACAAAATTCGTGTCCAGTCGATGCAATTCATGATGTTTTCCTACGATCTATGGACAAAATTTGCAATTTTTTCTTGCGAATTATTAAGGAAATTCGAAATTTCTGGATATGTTGGCATGTATGGTATGTGGAGGCCACCAGTTAACACATCAAGTGCCACAGGTTGTGCATCCCTACGCTAGACAAAATTCATCGTTTTTTCGTGATTTTTTGACGAAATTTGTCGTTTTTCGCAATGTTTTTGATGAAATTTGCCGTTTTTTCGCAATTCTCTGACAAAAGTCACATTTTTCCGCGATCTGTTGACAAAATTTGTTGTTTTTTTTTCGCGATCTTTTGACGAAATTTACAGTTTTTCGCAATGTTTTTGACAAAATTTGCCGCTTTTTTGCGATTCTCTGACGAAAGTCACGTTTTTTTTCGTGATCCTTTGATGAAATTGGCGACTTTTCTTCGAATGAATGAAGAGATTTGATTTTTTTCGGCGATCATTTGCAGAAATACGGATACATTTTATGTCCGAATTTTCAGATTTATGACCGATATATTTTTTATTTTCGGAAATCATTGCCTTAATTTTTCTGAATTTTCGGAAAATTCGGACCAAAATCACCCCTGCATTATACGTCAGGCTATATGGTGAGGTTTTGGGATAAAATAGATATATTTATTTTACTAAATTATTTTAGGTATCTGATTCACTCCGGTGCTGGTTACTGGTGAATCAACTTAATTTTTAATCTTTTGTTTTTAATCTTTGTTCTCTATCTTATCCCAAAATTTCATTATAAGTTCGTTGTGTGGGAGGAATTGGATTGGAAGTTTGTAATTAAGGATGATTGCACTTCCTTTATTTAATAGTTCAGTTAATGAGATTATTTGTTCATATCGAAGATTATTTCTACGATAAATAACAAGTATCATTTTGGGTCTCCAGGACTCGGAAAATTACAAGGCAACAACAACAAAAAAAATAAAAATAAAATAAAATAATAATAATAATAATAATATACAAATAAATAAAAACATACATAAAATACAAACCAATAAATAAAAGGGAAAATTTTATTATTTCAGCATTAATTCTGTTCTCGCTGCTTAAAAAAAAAAAAAAAAAAAAAAAAGGTAAAAAATTTTTATATATTTCACAGTTTTAATTTTACAATTTTGGGTCCTGCAGATACGGTAAATCCAAATATCGAAAATATAAAAGGAGCAAGAATGTTTAATTTTAGTCCTATATTCGTTCCTGCAGACTTAAAAAAATAGAAGTTGAAAATTTTACAATTTAGGCATCATTTGGGGTTTCCAGGATCAAAAAACTTTCTGGGGAATATAAGAAAAATATAAGAAGAAATTTTATATTTTTCACATTATAAATTTTATAATTTCGAGTCCTGCAGACTCGGAAAAGAAAAGGCAAGAATTTTGAAGTTATTTCATAGTCCTCCAGACCCGAAAAATTCTGATGGAAAGGAAGAAAAGTAAATATAAAAATTTTACTATTTCGGAAGTAATTCGGGTTCTGCAAATTCAAAAGAAAAGGTGAAAATTTTACAATTTTGGCTTTATTTCGGGTATGCAAGACCGAAAAATCAAAAGGAGAAAGATAACGGAAATTTCATTATTTGATTGCTATTTTGGGTGAAATAAAAGGGAGAGAAATTTATAATTTTGGCGATACTTCTGATCCCACAGACATGAAGAATCTGAGGAAAAACATAGGAAAAAGAGACGGAAGGAAAAAGTTTTCTATTACAATGATATTTCAGAGTTCCAGAGACCCCCAAAATAGCAAAAATTTACAATTTTTACATTACCCTGGGTTCTGCAAACTTAAAAAAATCAAGGGAAAGGATTATATACTAAATATAAAATATCTACTAGAGTTTTCAATTAAAAACGGTTTTCATTTACACTGTACATCAGACAGTACATTGGGCATGTACTGTCTGATTATATACTAAATATAAAATATCTACTAGAGTTTTCAATTAAAAACGGTTTTCATTTACACTGTACATCAGACAGTACATTGGGCATGTACTGTCTGATTATATACTAAATATAACATATCTACTAGAGTTTTCAATTAAAAACGGTTTTCATTTACACTGTACATCAGACAGTACATTGGGCATGTTAACCTGGTATATATATTCCAAAAATAAAAATTCAGTTTATAAATTTAAAATTACATATAAATATTTTAAAAGCACAACAGGATGTTAACTTGTATTTTTTTAATGAAGCGTACAGAAAGTCGTTTATCGTGTTGCGATACATTTTTAATTTCAATTCTCCCAGTTAATCTAATTTAATTAACATTCATCACTTTCCATTTTGTCATCTGAGCTCTGAATTCAGCATTCATTTATTTTATTCCAATATTTTCCCTTTTTAAATTCATTGTACACCTTAATTGTTGGCTGTAACTCATCTTCCTTCCTCTGACACTGTATTGTCAGTTTCTCCTGGTTACCGTTTCCTCCCGTGATCGTTAGCTCCGCCCCCCCCATCGCGACGTCACGTCTTTCAGCTACGTGCGTTCGATAGGACGGCACTTCGTTTGTCTGCGCATGCGCGCGCTGCCGAAGTCGCGGATTCTTCGATTCTCTCATGCAGTTACTTGGGACAGTCTTACTAGGTACGTGACATAGAAAGGTTCGTTCGTTGGTGCGGTCCGCGCGCGCAACAGCGCTGCGGATCCGCGAGTGTTTTCATAGTTATAGTTTTCTTAAATCTTTTTTAATAAAACATCGTTAGTATTTCATCTAGTAAAAAGATATTTACTTGATCGTAAGATATGATCTAATCACCACGAAATGTTGTGAATATTAAACAAACCCTGGACTGCAGAGAACCTCACAGAGTATCTTGGAGCCAGCCCAACTTCAATGAATCCCTAATAAATAAATACATCATGTTCAACGTTAACAACGTCTTGTGTCAACTTATTTCAAGGTACTGTAAATTATTTAGTTATTTTCTCTTTTGACAATCTCTTCAGAATAATTTTCAGAAGAACCTGTTTGTTGCCCTTTACGATCACATTTTTATTTTCTGTCTTTGAAGCAACCACTAGAGGCAACATAATAAAATATGGTGCCTTGGACCATAGCATTTTTTTAGTGCTGTATTATTTTAGTATGAAGAGAAATTTACATGCAATGAAGAAAATAATTTTTTTAACACTTTGAAGATCGATACAAAAAACACATTTTTTAAAATGGTGAAATAACATGAAATTAGTCTATATATGTAAAAATATCATATAGAGTAATAAAATGAAGTGCATTTTTATAATATTTGTTTAATAATATCTCGGATGCTTAAAGATTTAAATAGAAATCATTTTGAAGCATTTTTTTGTGGTTTATGATCACAAGTTTTTTTAAATCAAAGTCAGATAATATTAACTGAAGATTTGTCACATGGAATTAATGTAAGAATTTTTAATATATATGCTTTTGCAGCAACATGTGTATTATTTTTGAGAAGATATATGCCAGGCACATGATTGCCGAACTTTGCAAAAAAAAAAATCTCCTTTTGGTTAATAATGTTCATTTTATGAAAATACAAGAAATACATATAATCCTGGATAGTAATCATCTGGAGAAGTTATTTTTGTAGTAGATGTACATGGATTAGAATAACATGTAAAATGAAGGAATACCTCATCATTCATAACATTTTTTTACATTTTTTTTCAAGAAGAAGCATAGGTTATTTTTATATGAAATGGAACAAGTATTCCAATGAAATGCCACTTAACCTCATGTAACTTTTTTCAATTATAAATTTAGAATGATTTATAAAAGTATTCACATTGTAGAAGACACAGTTTGTGAAAATATGTTTCACATAGAATTTGTATACAAGTGGTGTGAAAAATACAAATAGATGACAAGAAGAAAGAATGAACCTTAAAAAAAAAAAAAAAAAAAAAAAAAAAAAAAAAAAAAAAAGAACTTACCTGTTGGGGTTTCTGCAGTTTTTTTTCATTCATTCCAGACACTTTAAAAATGATGAAGATTTTTCTCAACAGAATGTTATATTCATGCATTTTTTCTGTACATACAAACATTTTATAACAAAGTATATTTTTCATAAGTACACACGAAAGAAGAAAGTTTGATGAACCATCCATAACAAGATTTCAACATTTCTGTCAACTTTAGTGAAATTTCTGCAGTTGTCATGAGTCCCTATCTAACGGACTTGGTATATCAGCATGTACAAGAACTTTTAAGTGTATTAATAACAAGGACATTCTCTACTACTGCAACATTTTTTTTCATTCACAGTCAAGGACGTAGTTGTACTCACCAAAACAGAACTTTTTTTCATTCACAGTCAAGGACGTAGTTGTACTCACCGGAACAGAACCTTTTTTTCATCCACAGTCAAGGACAGTAGTTGTACTCATCAAAACAGAAGCCAATTTTTTTTCTCAATTATTTTATAATTTATACTAATTTTTTATCTTCTCTTTTTCAGATAAAACTGTAAACTCCTTTTTTCACATACAAAATAGATGACAAGAAGAGCATCTGAAGCTTTTGTAAGAAAATTGGGTTTTAATTCGTAACACATACTTCTATATTTAATGAGAGAGAGAAAAAACTTTTTCAATAATTTTATTTAAGTTATTCAATTCATTTTTTTAGCTACTTGTTTTTTTTTCTCAATGTTTATGCTAATAATAACACAATGCTTAGATCATAAGCTAAGTTTAAGAAATTATAATGGGTTTATGCTGTATTTTCTTTCATGTGTTCCAGTACTTTTTCATTATATCAGTTTTTCTGAAAATTTTCCAATAGTTTACACAATTATATTCATGCATATCATTTTTTAAAAATGTCTTGAGGAGTAATGCAATTGTCGGGAGCAGTAAGAGAGTGGACTGTAGTAAGTTTTTATTTATTTATTTAATTAATTGCCAAGGGGCAAGTGAAGTTTTGTTTAACTTCTGGTTTGAGCGCAAGGGCACTCGTGACATGAGATGCTGCTCGTTTTGAGAACGAAGCTCAACTGACGGTTTTACAATTTATCAGCTAGGTGGCGCTGATCTATTAAGCAAACTTCGGGAGCGCACATACCGGCCCCCATTGAAGTATTCTAATAGTTCAATGAGATACAACAAATGAATATACAATAACATACAATGAATTATTAATTAATGGCTACACATTATGCACTAATATATAATACAATGATAAGAAATAATAAATTCAATAGATAAATGCTAAGATTAATTGATATTATCGTTATCTACAATAGGTAAAATACATATGTTAGAGATACTTCTTTTGTAACGTCCAGATGAAGTACGAACTACTACAACTCTGACATTACCATCATTTCCCTTTATTATTTCTGAAATTCGACCTATTATCCATTTACAAACTGGTAGGTCACTATCCTTTACAAGAACCATCATACCTGGTGCAACGTTTTCTTTTTTAAAAAGCCATTTGGACCTCTGCTGTAAATGACTTAAATATGAATTGGTCCAATTTTTCCATATGAGTTGCACGATTTTTTGAGTTTTCTGCCATCGGTCGAGCAAGTTTTCCTTTTCATTTATCAAATTTGGCTCAGGTAGAGCATTGATTGGTCTTCCAATAAGGAAATGACCTGGGGTCAAAACTTCATAGTCTTCTAGATCAGAGGACAGTGGGGAAAGAGGGCGAGAATTAAGAATACCTTCAATTTGGGTAGTAATTGTCAAAAATTCTTCTAAAGTTAATTTCATAACACCAATAGATCTTTTTAGGTGATATTTGAACTGTCCGACACCCTTCTCCCAGAGACCTCCAAAATTTGGTGAACGAGGGGGTAGAAATTTCCAGAGAACTTGCTCGGATGACAGGAATTTTGATACATCATCATTATTTTTATTTATAGAATTTAATAATTTTTTCAATTCTCTAGATGCTCCAACAAAGTTGGATGCATTGTCACATGAGATTGTACTACTTTTGCCTCTGCGAGCAAAGAATCTTTTTAGAGTTGCAATTAATGCATTAGAAGTTAAATCAGAAAGCAACTCTAAATGCACTGCTTTTGTCACCATGCATATGAAAATTGCTACATAAACCTTATTAAACATTCCCTTTCTTTGGTTGCGATATTTAATCAAAAATGGACCACATAGATCAAGTCCTGCATTAGAAAAGGTTGGACTTTGGATTACTCTCTCAGGGGGTAAATTACCCATGATTTGATTGACAATTGTAGGTTTTATTTTGAAACATTGAACACAATCGTGAACAACTTGACGAGCAATGTTTCTTCCGTTAATAGGCCAAAATAATTGTCTTACAGTATTCAATAGTCCTTGAGGACCAACATGTAAGTCTCTTTTATGATAGTAAATAAAGATGATTTCTGTTAATTTACTACCTGGGGGTAAAATAATTTGGTGAGATCGGTCATAGCTTAAATTTGAGTTGGCTAAACGACCACCTACTCTTAATAGATCATCTTGATCTAGAAATGGATTTAGGAACCTTAACTTACTTTTTATAGGGATAGACATGCCCTTTTTCATTGCCGAAATTTCTGTTCTTTTTGTCACATCCATTAGTTTGAATTTCTCGCATCTATATAACGAGTGTTTATCCGCACATCCTAGCACGCAGCTTTTTCCATGTTTTGCTTTAGTTAAAAATGATTTTTCATTATTTGGCTTAGCGCCAGTTTTCCAACTGTACGGAATCTTTCTATTTTCTTTAGGCAGAAAAGTATTTTGAAGAATTCTAGCTCTTTCTTCCAAAAAACTTAAAAAGTTATCTAGTTTAGGAATTTCATTTTTAATTAATTTCATTTCGAAACATTTCTTTATTTCAGGATCCAGTTTTTGAAACAGTATATGCATTATTAAAGCATCTGACAGCTCGTTTGATTCAAACTCGAGTAATTTTAATGCACGCAAATTACATTTAGTATTATCAATTAATTGCATTAAATGGTTAGGAGAGTCTGGTACCTTCGATAAATTTAATAATTTAATAATATGACAATCAATCACTGACCTTTTGTTTTCATATCTTTCTTCTAAAGAAGACCAAAGAGATTCAAAAGTGTCTTGTGCTGACTCGAGCCTTTTGGCTTCACCCTTTAGACAGCCCTTTAAATAGCATAGCTGCTGAGTTGAATTTAGATTTTTATTATTGCCTATAATTGACATAAATTGAGTTTTAAAATTTTGAAACTCATCATATTTTCCTGAGAAACTAGGTAGAGGTAAGTCAGGTATTTTAAAGTTAGTCGTGACAGTCAAATTATCTTTTTTAACATTAGAACAATCTAATTTAGATATAAATATATTAAGCTTTACCTCTGATTCTTCCAGTTCATCTTCGAGTTGAGACGTTATATCCAAAGAATCCCTCAATTCCACATCTTCTGGAAGCTGTGTATAGGCGTATATGAGTTCACGCAATGACGTTTTGAGTTCTGAGATTGAGATTCGTTTAGCTTCCAATCGTAACTGATGTTCTTTCTTTTGTTGTTGATCTTTTTCTTCTGAGAGTACGTATTCACTAACGAATTTTGTTATTTTGTTAAGCTTTGTTTTTAACACGCCGCGTTGGCGATTTAAAGCTGTTAAATTACTCATTTACACTGTGCTCCGGTCGCTTAGGACCATATGTCGGGAGCAGTAAGAGAGTGGACTGTAGTAAGTTTTTATTTATTTATTTAATTAATTGCCAAGGGGCAAGTGAAGTTTTGTTTAACTTCTGGTTTGAGCGCAAGGGCACTCGTGACATGAGATGCTGCTCGTTTTGAGAACGAAGCTCAACTGACGGTTTTACAATTTATCAGCTAGGTGGCGCTGATCTATTAAGCAAACTTCGGGAGCACACAGCAATGTCTTGAGATCAAATGTAAATCTAGTGTGTTTCCTTTTTTTTTCAGAATGTAATGTTTGTTTTAGTATGGGTGCTCCTTGAATTTCACTATTGCATTATGGCGATACGTGCAGTGTGATTATTATGCATGATGGGGTTAGTGCAGGTATCTATGCTTTACAACCATGTACATTCAGGAATGGGTTGTTGTCAACCATTATTTATTTGATACTAGAACATCTGTGTTTTTTTTGGGATATTTAAACACGCAAAATTTATTGGGAATATGAAGTTATAGCTTAAACTTATTTTTTTTTCTTTTATATTACATATATTATGTTACACATTTTTTTGTCTTTATAGACATTCAATATTATTTAATTTTAAATGGCTTTACTTTTTCTCACAACTTGACTATTTAAATTTTTGTCTAAATTAAAAACACAAATTTGTTTTCCGATTTTTTAGACCTATAACACATGACATATTCAAAATTTCATGTTTAATTGACTTTTAGACATTAATATTTTGTTTTAAATTTTATTTTCAAATATTATACGAATTATTTTTTTAAAAGTTTTTTATGTGACCTTGTTGTCACATACCAGTCTTTTTGGACTATAACACATTGATATTATGAACAATAATATACATTCATAATATATATTTTTTTTTCACATATCACGGATGCATCAATTTTTTTTCAAATTTACTTATTTACAAAAAAAAAAAAAATTCATGACACATGTATGGTATATTGTAATGATACACAACATTTGAACATTCATTTTGTTCTTAATTCTTTTGTTTATAAGCAAAATACAATAGAATTTCACTTATTTTTTTCACTAAATAATATTTTGTATATAATTGTGCTTTTTGTGTTGGTGTCATTTGAATTATGTTTAAAAGTACTTATTTGCAATTGCTTATTATATGACACTAATTGGGGATCCCTCTTTTCTATTTTAAAATACTATTACAAGTATTTATGATTGCAATTATTATGATGCTAGCAAATATAAGTAAACAGTCAATCAATTTTAAAATATGTTTACTTTTCCAATGAATATATATTGGATTTTCTTTACCATGGTATTCTTTTCTATTTTATTATTATAATTGAGCTCTTATTGTATTTTATATTTAAGTAATAACTGTGTAGTGTTTGGTTTGAATTCAAGATGAATTATTTGGGATCACATTATGGTTGTTTACACTTTTATATCATTTTGGGTTTTGATACTTTTAGTACTATTTTTATGACATTCCCTTTTTTTTTGTGGTACCACTGCCCCTCTACTTTTAATATTTGCCCTTTTTATTTTGTTTATTTTCATTTTTCTCATATTTAAATTCTTTTGTGTAAATGACATTTATAATTTATAAATATGATTTTTTTGTAACTTGTATGTCCATATTAGTGCTAATAAGTTTCAGAGCTACCCACCTGTCGGGTATCGTATGTGCCCCATGTAATTCCAGATGCTTCTGATGGATCTCTGCAGTTCTCATCTCACTTTGCGACACGCAGTTTTCATCTCACTGTTCGACATGCAGTTCTCATCTTTTTTTTTTTTTTAACACGTAGTATTCTACATTGCAATTGTTTTCAACTCAGTCGTTTATTTGGTAAGTGTTAGTCATTTTTTTTCAATTTTGTTATTTCTTGAACTTGTTTTCATATGTTCCATTGTTTTTTAAGATTCATTCTATGTTTCCATTTTATTCTATCACATTCTTCCACATTTTCAATAGTTCAATAATTTAGTGGTGACATTACGTCACAGGATAGACACGCAAGAGGTGATATTCTATTTTGTGCGGCATAGTTTGATTTTTATTATTTTAGTGTTCTATAATGGGTTCAAGGTTGTCAGAATTGTTTTACATACATTTTTTTTTTTCAATTTTCTTGCAAATGACCTTTGCGTCATATTTTGGGTATCTCATCAGCGATAACATATTATATTAAAGAAGTTTTTCTTTTTTTTTTTCCACTTTTTTTTTCAACATTGTTCGGTTTTCTTTTTAGGATTTTTTTCTGTTTCAGTGAATGCATCCTGAGCTGGTATCAGGATACAAAACAGTGAAAATCATCTTTTTAGGAAACATTTTCATTCATCTTTTTTTACAATATGCAGTTAATTTTTAGTTTTTTTCGATTGTTGTAAACTTCTTTGTTTTGATTCTGAATGTTGCGTTGTGTCACAGCACCATTCATTCCATCTTTACCTCCTGGTTGTTTTGGAATTTGGGTACACCTTTTCACAGTACATTTGCTCAACTCTTTTTACACGCTACTCTCCATCCCGTTTTGCGATGACCTGGTGGACACACACACTCAGTACATATTGTATTTGTAGGTTTGTTGGCAGTCATCGTCATCTTCTGCAGCCGTTGCTCAGTTGGAGGGGATTGTTCGCAGCACTAACCGTGCGGGACAATTGGCAATCGCATAGGAGTTGATGTTTGGAATTGGTATGGTAGAATCAATCTTTTTAGTTTCATTCCACATTTAATGCATTGGATTTTCTAACATTATTCATGCATTTTGCTTCATGCTTTCAGTTTTTTTGTCTGTATTGTTGGGGGAGTAATATATCGTGTTGCGATATATTTTTAATTTCAATTCTCCCAGTTAATCTAATTTAATTAACATTCATCACTTTCCATTTTGTCATCTGAGCTCTGAATTCAGCATTCATTTATTTTATTCCAATATTTTCCCTTTTTAAATTCATTGTACACCTTAATTGTTGGCTGTAACTCATCTTCCTTCCTCTGACACTGTATTGTCAGTTTCTCCTGGTTACCGTTTCCTCCCGCGATCGTTAGCTCCGCCCCCCCATCGCGACGTCACGTCTTTCAGCTACGTGCGTTCGATAGGACGGCACTTCGTTTGTCTGCGCATGCGCGCGCTGCCGAAGTCGCGGATTCTTCGATTCTCTCATGCAGTTACTGTTGGAAAAACTGGATAGCTTTCCCTTTACTAATTCTTTTAGTTCTTATCACTCATTCAAATCATATTTTAATTAATCTAATTTATCCATTCATGCTTTATTATATTTATTCTGTTTATTTAATATTTAACTCCTATTCAGTTATAATCAGTAATTAGCTCAGTCATATTTCAGTAATTAAATCCTTCAGTTTAATAACCTTGGTTTACAATATGAAAGTATATTTTTATTTAAAGTAATTCATGTAGTTTTAAAGTAAAAATGTCTTTATTTAGTTACTTACCATTTGGCCATATTATCTATTTTAACGCTTCAGGCTTTTCCATTTGCTTCTATTTACTTTCATTTCATTACGTTTTTCACTTCCTATGGACATCGTTATCGCCTGTTTACATTGGTCACATCTCCTCATTTCTCGCGGTTTTCGGTAGATCGATTACGTCACGATACAAGTGATTACGGCAGCTGGTGACAGATGGCTCTAATCTGTCATTACCTGTAGTATCTGTCTGTGACCGTGATCGATTGTCACGTACCTTCGGAAAGCCGGAAGTGACCTGTTTGTTGCGGGATGAGGAGGTTACGTCATTGACCTTGACACGAGGCGGTAAGGTATTTAAGGAACGGGACGATCGTGTGTTGATATCTTCTAGCTGGCTGGAAGCCGTCTCGGTTGTTGTTTTGGTGTTTGTGTTGTCTGGAAATGTTTAGTCTAGTGCTGTTTGTCTTTAATAAGGAAGTGCTTTTTAACTCGTGTAGTGATGTATTGTGGTTAATGAAATGAAAGATGGTGTTGTTTTTCAATGAGATTGGATCGGCAAATGAATAAACATATTTCTTTTAAAGAACGCCACGTGTTTCGTTTTTCGAAAGTGAACTCTTGGATTTCATCATGCATTAAAACAACCTGTTCTTCAGAAATAGTTGGATAATAGAAAGGCAGCTTTTCTTATGTTTTTCGTGCAGCTAATTTGTTATATATTGGTTTAGTTTCTTAATGGATAAAAATGCTTTTGTTTAAAGTTTGTAATGCTTTTATTTTTATCCTGTTTCATGGTTTTTAGACTTTCATAGTATTATCTTTCGCTTTCATCAAAAGACTACTTGTATCTTAATAGTTCAGAACGTGATTCCATTTTTAGTATGTTGACACCGTTCTGTCTATTATTCTAGCATCAGTAATTTCGGAAGCCGAAATTACATGTTACCGATTTGCTATTGAAACACCAAATACGATGGCTCGGTTTGGGTTTCAGCGGATAGCTCTTTATACGGGTAGATCGTTTGCCATTGGGACTATTACCAAATGTATAGTTAGTACCCTGGAGTGGCATGTTTTGTCCGGCGATTCAACGTACTACTGTTTCGTGGTCGAGCAGGTGCGGTTGGTCGTTACTGACAAGTTGGTGAATGGAAGTTGTATTTGGAAGGATAGAGAGTAATGAATCGGGAAGTAGGGAAATATATTGTTTTATGTTTGGTTTTTACATTAATGGAATTTATTTAATGATAATATATTTTGTATATGGTTAAGTTTATTTAAAAGGTTATTAAAGTAAATTAGATGTTTCTTTTGAATCTCTATTAAAGTATTTAATTAAAAGTAATTATTTTTCCTTGTCAGTTAATTCGGTAATGAACTTAAAGTAAATTTGTTAAATAACTTTTCCATCGGTGCTCCAGTTTTCACATCTTATTTATGAGATATAAATTTAAGAGTCTCAATATATATTGTGTAAGTTTTTAAGCATTCTGTTTTTACAAATGCAAATATAGATTGAATAGTAATGTGATATCGTTTTTACTCTGGAATATTGGAAATATGTATTTTATTCTGAACTTAGTAATTTGAATAAATCTTGTTGAGTTTAATTCCTTTTGTCTGTCTATTATTTCATTAATATTTTAGAAACTTTTAGTTATCTTTATTTTTGCTTTTGAACACTTTAGATCCTTGGTCTATTACAGCATTAACGCACCACTTGTGCCAATGCTCTGCTTACTTCAATTAATTACCTTAGGGTTTAATATAACAAGGTTATGGGCCTGAGGCCATGGATTTGTTTAGAAGCTGATTTTCGTTAGTTATGCTTTTAAGGATGTTTTTTTTTTTCAATTTTTCAGTTTTGAATTATAAAAGTCCTCCAGTTGTCTCATTTCAATAATTGAGCTTTGAGATGGGGGGGCTGGTAGCATTTTGCTATAATTTTTTTTTAGTAGTTTGAAATCTGTTTAAAGGTTTTCTGTCTCTATTCAGAATTTTTTTTCCAGTTCCAATTTAAGGAGTTATCTGAGGTTGTTTTTCTAAACCTATAAAGCTGCAATATTAAAATGATCTGGATCACGTATGATGGTGTCAAAACGTGCTTTTGCATAAAGAAGTGTTGTTATTAAAGTGATGCTGGTGAAGTGATCTTAATGAGTTTTTGGTGCTTTTGAAGGATGAATCCTGATTAGAAAGAAGTTAATGAAGTTCTTATCTGCATGTAAAGAGTAAGAACTGTGTGGCTAATAGTGCAGATCTAGTTTCTGTTGATGGATAAGGAAAGTGCATGAAATCGTGAGAAATTATGTTTTTTTTTTTTTTTTTTTTTTAAAGCATCGCCAGTTTTTAAAGTGAAGTCTTTACGGTGGATTGTGATCTACAGTGCCAGTAAAGTTTTTTTTAGTGATGAGTGTGCTTATAGAGTGGCAGCGTCTGGGCCATTTTTCCTGGTGGACTTGTGATTCTATAGATATGGACATCATCGAGGAAATGAGGATGTTTGTTTTACGTGGACTCTGATTTTAGAACTGAGCATCAGCATTTTTTTGAACTATGGTCTAATCATAAGTGATTGTATCAAGAGAAGTGATCGTCTGTAAATTTTTTTGAATATTAATGATTCTATGCCATGTTGTTTTTAATTTTTTTTTACATAGTGGTAAAGGTTTAAAGTTTAAGTGACCTACGTGTCTTAAGGTCTTCTTTAAGTTTTAAATATAAATTTTTTTTGAAGGCTGAATCTTATATGATTAAGAGCTGTTAAAGTATTTCAATTTTTGATATCAATATGTAAAGTAAATCCTTTTAATATTTAAAGATTGAAATTATTAAAATTTTTTTTGTGTTAAGTGTTAGGAAGTCTGTAAGATAATGTAAAAGTGTAAGATGTATTATTGGCTTGATAAATTTTTTTGAAATTTTTTTTACTAAGGTTAAATGCTTTTGTAAAAGTTAATCTGATTTTTTTTAATTTTTGATAATTTTTAATTATGAAGTTTTGAAATTTCAAATGCTTTTAATTCAGCCATTAAAGCTAAATGTTATGTAAATGTTAAAAAATTTTTTTTGAAGTTAATGAATTTGAATTATAAATGTTATTGTTAAAATAATTCAGCTTTTATTAAGATAGAAGGTGAAATAGATTATATGTTTTTTTTTATAAAACTTATAGAAATTGTCTACATGTGTAATATGTTAGAGTAAGTTTTGTTAAGAATGGTTAAAGTATTATGAGGTGTTTGAAATTTTTTTAAGGAAGTTAAATATAACAGTTTTTCCATATTTTTTTTGGAGGGTTAACATATGAGTGAGGTTAACAGAAGTTAGCTTTTTAAAGTGTTAGGATAGCTACAGTTTGCCGTTCAGCTGCAGTTTCTTAAATGTTAAAGTTTTTTTTTTCTGAAGGTGTTTAAACTGTAAAATGTAATAAATAGTTTTAAACAGTTTAAAATTAAGCATTTGTAATTTTTAAAGTAAAAGTTTTTCTTTAGAGATAAATCAGTAATATTGTTAAACTTATGTCCATATACAGTTTTTTCTAGTAAATTTGAATTAATTTTAAAGTCATAATGTTAAAGTAAATTTTTGATCTAAAGTTTAAATTGTTAGAAATCTTGATTCCAATTGGATAATTCCATGTGTTAGGAAAATGGAGTCCTGTATATTGGATCAGGAGTATTGCTTTTAAATGCAATGTTGTTTAAACTTAGATATTCAAGAATTTTGTTTTACAATATATTTTTTTTATATACACCTTCAATGTGTTATGTTTAATTTAGTATTGTATCTTATATTTTTTATGAATATTTATTTCAGATAATATACATTTTTTTTTATAGATATTAATTTTTATTGAGTTATCAACTTTAAGTGTGTTTCACTTGCAGGAGGAGTGTTTTTATGGAGATTTCTTTTTCGGGATAATACATTTCTTTTAAGGTGGTAATGTCAATGTCCTGAAATGTGATAGGTCTTTTGGTGAAATACATACCCTGCAAATATAGTGAAGACATGCATGTTGAGTTTTTTTTTGGAAATTTTTTTTGTTATAGAGGTTTTGTGGCTGTAGTATATCAAGTGTTAATTGGTGTTAGGATATGTCAGACTGTGTAGGGAAATTGTTATGTTAAAATGTAAAGAAATTTTTTTGTGTTAGAAAGTGTAAGGAATATATCTCGGTGAAATTTTTTTTGGTTTGTGTCAGGATGTGTCAGGAAATTTTTCAATAGTTTTAGAGGTTTTTTTTTTTAGAAAACTGTGTTAGAACCGTGTTAGAAAATTGTGTTAGAAATTTTTAGAAATATTTGATAAATGTGTTAGGATTAATTAGAATTAAATTTTTTTGTGTAAGGAATAATGTAGATTGTATTAGAACTGAATATGCAAATTTTGAATGATGTTGGGGTGTAGTTATTCAAGGAAGTCATGGATGGTAAATTTTTCTGTTATCCAGTATATTGATTAGGTTAAGGGCATTTGTTTTTAGGTTGATGTTAGAGGCCTTGATCAAGTTTTTGGAAGTACCCCATATAGGGAAGAAATTTTTTTTGACTTCAAGATAGTTGAATAATGTAACATCGAGTTTGCTAGCCCTGGCGGATACTGGAGAGTGGCAGCTATTTTTAGGTATCTTGTTGTAGTCTCTTGAGGTTTAATAAGATATGACATTGGGGAGGAAATGGCCGGGTATATATATATTTTTAAGATCATTCTGTTTTGAGTAATAAAGTTTCAGGTTAAACAGATGGGGAGGTATATATTTTTTTAGGTCTTTCCCAGTTTGTTTTTATGAGGCTTAGCATAAATGATGTTGAAAAAGGACTATTTGTTAGGAACTTTTAAGATTGTGTTAGATATACTGAGTACTTAAGGTTGAAAGTGCCTGGTCATGATTCTTCTGAAGTGTTTTTCTTGTTGGAATAAGAGTATTAGAATTCAGATCAAGATAGTTTTGACTATGCTCCATGTTTAAATTAGAAAATAGTTTGTAATAGGTGTTGAATTTTCAAAATGGTTTGATAATTATCCGTCGGTCATGTTCATCTATGTTATGTTGTAGTGAGTGGTGTGTAGACTGGGGCCCCAGCAAATGAAGTTGATTGATAGGTTTTTATGAAAGGAGATGAATAAATGGAGTGTACTCATTTAAATTTGTGATGTCTTTATGTTCAGGAATCCGAGATGGAAAGATGACCAGAAATATGGTATGGGTTTAATATTTAATGTTGCATAAAATAGTGAGATGGTTTAATGGAGCAGGGGTCAAATAAGCTGATTTGATTGAGTCGAGCTGTCATGTCTTGGGTGTCGGTATGGGAATTCATCTGATTAGTGTTAATATTGTCATTGGTTTGAGAGAGTGTCATACATTTTTTGTTTAATGAAAGCTTGTGTAAGGTTTTTGTAAAGTTTATATGGAGTTTAATAAAGGTTTAAAGAAATTTGGTGTGAGATATATAGAGAAAGTATTGGAAGTTTTTTTTTTTGGGATTTATGAAGTGTTATAAATTTGGAAGAAAAAAAAAAAAGGAAAATTTATGAATGGAGGATTTTCGGATTCTCTTTGTTGGCATGGTGAAATATGAAAAAAAAAAGTTAGATTTTTTGTTAATTAGATTTGAGAGGTTATTTCTGTTATAAAATTATAGTGTAATTTATGTTGTGAAGTTAATGGTGAATTGATCCTTCTCATTACTAAAATGGACTTTTTGAGAAAGTACTGAGATACGATGAAGTGGTTTATCTATGATAAACTGGTTTTTAGCTGATGTTCATGTTTTAGATATTTTTATATTTTTAGAGTTCATGTCTACAAGTTATGAATATTTTAAATGTAATGTATGATATATTGTGCTATATGTGTATTTTATATGTATTTATTTTTAATAGTAGAGTATATTTTTTTAGATGAGGACTGGAGCCCAGGGAAGTTTTCTTTTGCAGTTTTTAATGGGGAGGAGTCCTGGATTGTTGGTTTGTTATATTGTGATAGTTGGCCGTGTAAGTTTTAAGTGGATTTAGTTTTTTTTTTAAGTTGAGGGATAGTTGGTTTACAGTTAATGTGGTTGTAATTGGATAGGTGACTGGGGAGGCGTTGCTGATTGTGCAAATTTGTTTTAGGTAGCCTGTTCGGCGTGCTTCTCATGTTGCTAGTCTGATTTTCATTCGAGTGATAAGAGGGGGGGCTTTGTTGGAAAAACTGGATAGCTTTCCCTTTACTAATTCTTTTAGTTCTTATCACTCATTCAAATCATATTTTAATTAACCTAATTTATCCATTCATGCTTTATTATATTTATTTTGTTTATTTAATATTTAACTCCTATTCAGTTATAATCAGTAATTAGCTCAGTCATATTTCAGTAATTAAATCCTTCAGTTTAATAACCTTGGTTTACAATATGAAAGTATATTTTTATTTAAAGTAATTCATGTAGTTTTAAAGTAAAAATGTCTTTATTTAGTTACTTACCATTTGGCCATATTATCTATTTTAACGCTTCAGGCTTTTCCATTTGCTTCTATTTACTTTCATTTCATTACATTTTTCACTTCCTATGGACATCGTTATCGCCTGTTTACATTGGTCACATCTCCTCATTTCTCGCAGTTTTCGGTAGATCGATTACGTCACGATACAAGTGATTACGGCAGCTGGTGACAGATGGCTCTAATCTGTCATTACCTGTAGTATCTGTCTGTGACCGTGATCGATTGTCACGTACCTTCGGAAAGCCGGAAGTGACCTGTAAGTTGCGGGATGAGGAGGTTACGTCATTGACCTTGACACGAGGCGGTAAGGTATTTAAGGAACGGGACGATCGTGTGTTGATATCTTCTAGCTGGCTGGAAGCCGTCTCGGTTGTTGTTTTGGTGTTTGTGTTGTCTGGAAATGTTTAGTCTAGTGCTGTTTGTCTTTAATAAGGAAGTGCTTTTTAACTCCTGTAGTGATGTATTGTGGTTAATGAAATGAAAGATGGTGTTGTTTTTCAATGAGATTGGATCGGCAAATGAATAAACATATTTCTTTTAAAGAACGCCACGTGTTTCGTTTTTCGAAAGTGAACTCTTGGATTTCATCATGCATTAAAACAACCTGTTCTTCAGAAATAGTTGGATAATAGAAAGGCAGCTTTTCTTATGTTTTTCGTGCAGCTAATTTGTTATATATTGGTTTAGTTTCTTAATGGATAAAAATGCTTTTGTTTAAAGTTTGTAATGCTTTTATTTTTATCCTGTTTCATGGTTTTTAGACTTTCATAGTATTATCTTTCGCTTTCATCAAAAGACTACTTGTATCTTAATAGTTCAGAACGTGATTCCATTTTTAGTATGTTGACACCGTTCTGTCTATTATTCTAGCATCAGTAATTTCGGAAGCCGAAATTACATGTTACCGATTTGCTATTGAAACACCAAATACGATGGCTCGGTTTGGGTTTCAGCGGATAGCTCTTTATACGGGTAGATCGTTTGCCATTGGGACTATTACCAAATGTATAGTTAGTACCCTGGAGTGGCATGTTTTGTCCGGCGATTCAACGTACTACTGTTTCGTGGTCGAGCAGGTGCGGTTGGTCGTTACTGACAAGTTGGTGAATGGAAGTTGTATTTGGAAGGATAGAGAGTAATGAATCGGGAAGTAGGGAAATATATTGTTTTATGTTTGGTTTTTACATTAATGGAATTTATTTAATGATAATATATTTTGTATATGGTTAAGTTTATTTAAAAGGTTATTAAAGTAAATTAGATGTTTCTTTTGAATCTCTATTAAAGTATTTAATTAAAAGTAATTATTTTTCCTTGTCAGTTAATTCGGTAATGAACTTAAAGTAAATTTGTTAAATAACTTTTCCATCGGTGCTCCAGTTTTCACATCTTATTTATGAGATATAAATTTAAGAGTCTCAATATATATTGTGTAAGTTTTTAGGCATTCTGTTTTTACAAATGCAAATATAGATTGAATAGTAATGTGATATCGTTTTTACTCTGGAATATTGGAAATATGTATTTTATTCTGAACTTAGTAATTTGAATAAATCTTGTTGAGTTTAATTCCTTTTGTCTGTCTATTATTTCATTAATATTTTAGAAACTTTTAGTTATCTTTATTTTTGCTTTTGAACACTTTAGATCCTTGGTCTATTACAGCATTAACGCACCACTTGTGCCAATGCTCTGCTGACTTCAATTAATTACCTTAGGGTTTAATATAACAGTTACTTGGGACAGTCTTACTAGGTACGTGACATAGAAAGGTTCGTTCGTTGGTGCGGTCCGCGCGCGCAACAGCGCTGCGGATCCGCGAGTGTTTTCATAGTTATAGTTTTCTTAAATCTTTTTTAATAAAACATCGTTAGTATTTCATCTAGTAAAAAGATATTTACTTGATCGTAAGATATGATCTAATCACCACAAAATGTTGTGAATATTAAACAAACCCTGGACTGCAGAGAACCTCACAGAGTATCTTGGAGCCAGCCCAACTTCAATGAATCCCTAATAAATAAATACATCATGTTCAACGTTAACAACGTCTTGTGTCAACTTATTTCAAGGTACTGTAAATTATTTAGTTATTTTCTCTTTTGACAATCTCTTCAGAATAATTTTCAGAAGAACCTGTTTGTTGCCCTTTACGATCACATTTTTATTTTCTGTCTTTGAAGCAACCACTAGAGGCAACATAATATCGTTCATTTGTAAAATTCATTTATCGAATTTCTGAATGGCAACAGTGTTTGTTTGTTTATATCTGGTAAACCGATGTTTATTCTGGTAATTTTTAATTTGAATAATTAATAAGAACTATTATTATAAGAACAAACATTATAATTGGATGTGATCAGGGATTCACAAGTTTGATAAAATCTGGTAGCCGTCAAAAATCTTTATTTGCCAGTAAAAAAATATTTACCTTCAAATCATATTTTTGGCAAAAATCTTTATTCACCAGTAAAAAAATATTTATCTTCACCCCCCCCCCCTCGTTTATTTTTAAATGTACATTTAATGAACTTATTTTTGAACTTATTTCAAGCAAAAAACATTTGTAAGTTTATTTCTTAACATATTGGTACTTTGCAACATCTATAATGAAACATCTTATGAGAATTTTAAGTTAAGATTGTGATTAAGATGAGTAACAGATGCTGCTCTTGATAGAAATTGTAAGCAACTATAATTGTAAAAAAATAAGCTTTTTTATATACCTAAGCCGGTTTGAATAATAAGACTTTATGTGCTTGTAAAATAAATCCATATATGAGAAATATAAAAACTAGTTAAGTTTGCAAAATAACTCAAAAATTATTATGTAGAATATGCATTGCTAAAATAAAACCATTCATGCCCGTATAATGTAATCAAAATTAGCCGGCTTGGGGGAAGGGGGGGGGGGAAGGTTTATTTGGATAAATAGATTTGGTTTATAAATAAAATAATAATAATATAAATAAAAACTTACCCTTCTGAAGTGCAATGAATGATTTGTTCTGGTTCATTTGGTTTTGATCGTTTGCCACCATTTTGTTCCTTATTATCACTTTTATGAATTCCAGATGACTTTTTTTTTTTTTTTTTTTTTTTTTTTTTAAAGAAAGAATATTTTGTTTTTTACTTTCTATAACAACAAGTATTTCTCCAGAAAGCAGTATTATAAGATTTAAACTCCCCCCCCCCCTTTATTTGGATAAATAAATTTGGTTTATAAATAAAATAATAATAATATAAATAAAAACTAACCCTTCTGAAGTGCAATGAATGATTTGTTCTGGTTCATTTGGTTTTGATCGTTTGCCACCATTTTGTTCCTTATTATCACTTTTATGAATTCCAGATGACTTTTTTTTTTTTTTTTTTTTTTTTTTAAAGAAAGAATATTTTGTTTTTTACTTTCTATAACAACAAGTATTTCTCCAGAAAGCAGTATTATAAGATTTAACCCCCCCCCCCCCATTTTTTAGGTGCGTTCGTACTATTAGCTAGTTATATAAATATTCAGATCTTGATGATGTTTAATTCTGTGAAATGAATTATATCGTCTGCAGATTAATTTCTGTCATAAAATAAGTATCTCGGTCGCTTAATGATTAAACCTCGGAAGCTCCTCTAACAAGAAAGCACCGATTTTTTTTTTCTTTTAATTCAAATTTCTTAATAAATATTTTTATTAATATCTCCTAAAGTTTTGATTCGATTTTTAAAAAAATTGAAATGTCTGGGTAGTTTTTGCGTTGTTATATGCGGACGGACGGACCAAGCAACGACAATAGGTGCTACGTATTTATATAATTACGAACGCACCTAAAAAAAGGATACTTAAAATTTGTTTAATTATTTTTTTTCTTTTTAAAAAGCAGCCAGTCTCTGCAAACACGTAGTACCTTCAGTCTTTTACTTCATATAGACTAGACAATCGTTGACAAACCAGACTGATGCCTACGTATTGTGCAATGTGCAGATAATAAAAGTGCCATGCATTTTATGCGAGAGAGAAATATTTAAAAAATACATATTATTTAATTTTATTAAAATTAGTTATTCTTCAAATTTTAATTAAGTTTTATAGATTTACTTCAAATGAATTACTTATAATCACTTAACTTAGATATTATTATTCTTTAAAATGAATGCATATTAATTAGTTTAAATTCTGAAATACAAAAATCTGATTTGAAACAAAAAAAGCCCTTGAACATTTTGTAGCATTGTATCCAATTTTAGATGCTGTCACAGAGGCTAGATTAGAGGTCTGCAAGGGCCGAAATTTCCAGGCCCGAGCCCGGCCCGACCCATACAAAAAAAATTTGGCCCGGCCCGATACAAGAATTAAAAGTTCGGCCTGAGCCCGGCCCGGCCCGATTTAAAAGTTAAAAGTTCGGCCGAGCCCGGCCTGGCCCCAAAAAAAGTTAAAATCTCGGCCCGAACCCGGCCCGAGTAAATTTCTACAAAACATAATTTTTACGTCGATTTGGTTAAAAATTTGCCTCGTAGGAGGAGATCTAACCAAAAATTTCTATCTTAGCCTTTTTTTTTTCATGTTTATAATCTTCATTTTTATCGAGGTGCCGCAAGCTGGAATGTTTATTTTTTTAATAAATCTCTATTTGTTGTATGTATGTGTTTAAGTTATCATCAATATTGTTAATCCATATTCCATTTATTGAAGTGTTAAAAATCAGAAAAATGCTATGCAGTAAAATCTTCTAAAATGGAATTGCATAGGGAAGAAAAAAATGAGTTATAGACAATTTGCCTTCTTATCAGGTGTAAATGTATTATATATTCTTTTCTTACGTATTAGTATATTCATTTTTAATGGATCAACACATTTTTCAATTTAAGACAGGATTCCGTCATAAGCAGGTTCTTTTTCACACGTTTTACTATATTTTAATTTAGCCATATTTTAATAAGTGTATAAATCTACTATTCTTTAAAAAGAATAAATTTTAATGTTTAATTATAAAATAATGGCGATTTAAAAATGTATGCATGTTTTGCAATGATTTTTATGCCAGATCTTATTTTACCGACCTTCGAAAGGACCAGGCACGTCGAGATAATGACTTTCATACGGATCAAAACCAGGACTAAAAATTTTGAGACGTGAAGACTAGGAAAAATGAAACCAGTCCCGGCTCTGTACGGAAAAAATAATTTAAGGCACGGCCTTATACTTCAAGAAAAAAGTAAGGCCCGGCCCGTAAAGAGTGATCACTCGGCCCGGCCCGAGTATTCAGAAAAAAATATGGCCCGAGTGCCGTGAACAAAAATAGGCCCGAGCCCGGCCCGTGCAGATCTCTAGGCTAGATTATCAAGATTTCTTACTTTTTTTTTTTTAATTGAAACTTCCTTCCCACATTCTAATCACGTGGCATGATATCGTATTAAGGCATTTTGTCGATGGCTGCCATTCCTGATGAGCTTGCTACTCTTTCTCGCAACGTGCGATTGCACTTTTATTGCTCCAAAACAAAGCAAAAATCCAAATATTACAACGAAAATAAATAAATAAATAACAACTGGACAAACAGTACTGAAATCAGATTAAAAACAAACATGTGATAAAAGGCCAAGTTTTTTTAGAATGATTTCTAAAATTAAAATAATAATAATAAAAACTAAAATAATGGCAAGTTCTTTTATATGAATTGAACTTTAAATCCCACATTACCTAAGCAAGTGGAGAAAATGGATTAGAAGAAACTATTCAGGTTTGAACTGGGCATGTAATAACAATAAAAAAGGTAGGGTAAATTGTTATCTGAGCATTTTTATTTAATTACTATTTTCCTTACAAATTTCACTTAGCAAATAGTATTTGATCAGTATTATATGCTTCTAATGGATAAATATATAATAATGCATATTTGAAATTAAATTGAGGTAACTTAATTATGAATTCCCAGTCCTTTAAAAGTCATACAAGAGAGAGGCCACTGTATTAAGATTTTATAAAACCACTTACTTTAATGGCTGAAATTTTTTTCACCCTTAACAGAAGTTGACAGAAAGCTATTCTCACATTTTCAGAAATATCATGAAATAAACCAGTTAATTTAGGAAGAACACCAACTAAACATCGCACAGTCAAAGGATTTTCAAGCAGGCACTTTAGTCCCTGTAAGAGAAACAAATAAAACTGTAATAATAAAAGCATAATTAAATACAGTAAAATCAGTTGAAACAAATAGTGCATAGCAGAAATTTTTTTAATAACTTTTAGAATAAAAATAATGTAACAAAATTTATAAGCTTTTAGAGATAAAGATATAACTTTTGCACAGAAATTGGTGTATGAAAAGGTGGTAGGATGCAGTGGATGAGGGTATTGTTTTGTAAACATCTTTGTACCTAACAATAACATTAAAATTTTCCAAAAGTCCTATTTTACAACTATTATAATTGCAATTATAGTATAGGAAAATAGACTTTTCTTTTTCTTTTGAGACAAAATAATCTGTCACGCTAAAAAATTACAATAATTCTTTTTTTTTTCTTGGCATTTTTTGCATAGCTATATGACACTGTATGAATGATTTGAACGAAACCTGATGTATATATGCTTTAGAGCATGAGTAAAATTACTGTCAACTTAAAAAAAAAAAAATTATCAGACCATTATGTACAACTTTTTCACAAACATCTCCCACAGTTTTTCATTACAAAAATCTACTTAAAAAAAAAAATAAATAAATAAAATAAAAAAGTTCTAATGCAATTTCTTTCCTATTGCCATTATAAGCCATAAAAAGAAACTGTGTATGGACAATATTTTTATAAACCAATAAATCAGATTCACTAACTACAATTTGAAATTTGAAACTGATGTCATTCTGAGAAGATAATGATTTTTTTCATACATTAAAAGATTACTATAAGTGCATTAATAACATAGTCTATTAAATGTGCTTGGAGATAAAACTAAATAACTTAGATCCTAATTTTACAAAGGTAAATTGTTTTGAATGGTTTGTTAATAGTAAAGTAAATTTTCTAAGAAATAAAAACATATTTTTGCGTATTGAAACTTCATGATCCAATTTAATCTACACAACCAAAAATCATCTGTGAAATACAGTCAAACCTCGATTTCGCAAATTTTTTGATATCCCGAAGAAAAAAAATTCCCTTCAAATTTCCTATACACACAATGTTAAAAAAACCCCTTGGTTTGGCAAATTTTTTTGCCTTATCCCTTGATAACTTGCATTTTTTTTTTTTTTTTCATAAATAGTGCAGAATTTTTTTTTTTTTTTTAAACAAAAAAATATTCCAAAAAATAGAAATTTTTAAAGAATAGAAAAATGATATTCACAAATTACAGTGGTAAACTTTGCATAAACTTTAAAATGAAGGGATATAAAGATGCGAGTAACACAATGAAATCTCTTGACCACCCCCCCCCCCTCCCCCAAGATGGGAGTTGAAATTCTTGTTTTATTGTTTCCTTTTTTCAGTCAGTTGCCATTGCATATGCAGTAACCATCTATCCTTTCTTTGTCCTTTTATTGTTCAAGGTTATTTTCTGAAGGGGTTGGAGTGGTTTTAAGGAAAACGGAAATGATAGTAATGAACAAGAATCAAGAGGTAGGTGGCTTGTAAAAAGAATGTAGGATTTCTTATCATTGCAACAAGAGGTGAAAGAAACATGTGAATGCTCTAGTGACGTCCTGAAACGTTTCCTTTCTTGGTTATTTCAGAAAAAATTAGAGCATTTATAGATGAGATCTTCTGTGAGTCATCTGTTCAAAATGGCTAACAAACGAAAAATTGAATACATTTTCTATTGAAGTGAAGAAACAAATCATCGACGAATCATCCACAAAGTTGAAAAAGAAAAAGGAAATTGCAAAGGAGTTTGGGATTCCAAGAAGCACATTGTCAACAATTTAAAAAAAATAAAGCAACTATCCTACAAAAGATCGAGGACGGCTTAGGCAAACGAAAGAAGTTAAAAGCCAGCCAATTCCTGACATGGAGAAGTGCCTTATGATGTGGATTACACAATGTAGAACTCAAAACATCTCTCTAGATCAGACATGTCAAATTCGTTTACCGCCACGGGCCAAATTAAGTATTATATACAAAGCAATGGGCCACATAGAAAAAATATATAATATTATTACCATTACACAAAATAAAATTTGTACGTACAAAACACAGCCACGTTAAATAAGTATTCATGCAACGTTTCAAAGTTATTACTATACATAGTTTAATTTATCTTATTTTTTGAAAAGGTACTCAGTTATTTTTCATTAACCAAATCTATAAAATTTAATTGAGTTTTCTAAATTGTATTTAGTTTAAAAATTGATTGCACACACTGGTCTGCTAATCTTGATCTAGCAAAGGTATAGCTGTCAATCTTCCCTGTTTTCTTCAAGTAAAAAATAAAGATAAACATATTTTGAATTATAGAAAATTTATTTAATAAAATGTGTCTTGTACCTATGCGCTACTTATTTGATTTCATTTATTAAATACATTTTCTGGTACAAATTATGTTTATTTGTTTATTTAACAAAAGGTTGACAGCCACACGAAGATGTGGTATAAAAATGCGCTACCGAACATAGCTAAAATGCACCTAATTGCACACTACATTTTAAAAATCAGTCGACTGAATAATTATTGAAATTTAGGAACCCCATATCCATATATTTTCGCTCTAATATGTAATCACACTGAATTTTAGTTAATTGCAGTCGTAAATTGTGAAGAATAATTTCAACATCAATCATTAGATGTGAAGTAAATCGATTAAACTGAATTTCATATTTTTAAAATTCAAAAATCTTCTTTAGAATTCATTTAAAAAAAAATTCTAAAGATTTTTACTCCGATGACTTTTGTAATAATACCTGGCATTTAAAAATGAAACACATTTTCTTTTTAAAAATTGTATCCCAAATGTTTATTAAAGTAATAAATTCTATTTGAAAACGCTAATGTACTATCAAATAACAAAATAGTAGTATGAAATTTGCCTTGAAGTAGAAATTTACCCGGGTGCTTTGTAATTTCAAATGAAAACTCCAAGTACTTTCAAAGTAATAAATTCTATTTGAAAACGCTAATGTACTATCAAATAACAAAATAGTATTATGAAATTTGCCTTTAAGTTGAAATTTACCTGGGTGCTTTGTAATTTCAAATGAAAACTCCAAGTACTTTATCTATTATGAGGTAGGATTCAACAGTTCCTGGACTGACTCTATAACTGTAAAAATATTACCAATTACATTGCTGAAACACATCCGCCTTCGAAATAAGATCTTTGCGCAACAACACACTTTTGCCATTGGCTGTAAAGGTCATCGAAGCATTTCTGGAATCCATTTTTAGCCATGTCCTTTGTTAGTACAGTAATTACCAAAGTAATCACTAATACACTAAAACAGGATGCAGAGTATAAACGCTAATGGATCATATAAGCTGACAATCGATTGCCCAAGCTAAGCATGAGAGAAAGTTGAAAAGTAACATGTGGATTGTGTCTTGAAATAATGACAAACTGTTTTTAAAAACAACTAAACGTTTATTAAATAAAAACAGGAATAAAATCAAAAAGACAAAAAAATACAAATTCAACAAATTATGTAAATAAAAATATACCCTAAACTTTATCTTTAATTATCTTTAGCCTTCAAGGAAAAATGTTTCAAAAAGAAAGTTGCTTTTATTTAAATTCAATTCATAATTAACATTAGAAACTGTAAACTTTAATCTAATTTAATTTAATATTATAACTTCAATTATATTAACTTTAACTTAAAACAAAATATAAACATTAATTGACCTTTCTCATCCTCCTCTCATTTAAATATAAACCATCTTAAAAGATCGTTAATCTTAGTTTCATTTCACACCTCGCCTCATGAAAACCTCCGATGTACCACACATACCGTCATTAGCACACCGAAAGCATCAAAACCAAAGTGCCAAACAAATCTCAGTTTCATCTCAAACCCCACCTCATAAAAACCTCCGATATACCACGCATACCGTCATTAGCATACTGAAAGCATCAAAGCCAAAGTATCAAACAAATCATGGCGAACCATATCGGATCTCCATCTAAACCCTTAAACATGATGAAGTCCATAACACCAGAAATATTTGCAAGACCTTTAAAGTAAGAGATAGAAACCAGAGACTGAAACATGATGTTAAAACTGAGAGAGAAAAACAACTATCAAAAATGTAAACTAAAATGAATTAAAATTTTATTTATAGAAACTTAAACCAGTAGTAAAATCAATTAAATAAAGTCCATAGAATATTGAAACTATCTCAAGAAAAACTAAATAAAAATATATGCAAATTTACTTACGAAAGTTCTTCGTGTATTTCACCTCTCCCCCTAACAGTATTCAAAGATACTAACACAACTTCCTTAAACCTGTCTGATAACATCGATCACGACAGTATATGCAAAGTCAGTTTAAAACATAAGGAGAGGGAAAAGTAACGTTGAACAAAAACTAATAAAACAAACTAATTAAATTATGAACCGAAAACGGAAACTGAACGTGTTGCAGTTGCCGGTGTTTCGATATACTGAGTAAACAAATGCCATTCCTCTTTCTTTTCTTTTCAGGAAGGACAACTTTACCAGCAAGAGAAGAGAGAATGTATAAAAACTTCCAGACATATCTTTAAACATCATCAACCGGCTTTCACAAAACACTGTACATTCTTTAGATTTAAAACACAGCCACCAAAGATTATGAAGATTTAAAAGGCACCATCTTGAAAGCTATTACACATTTAAATACCATAGACATCCTCAAAATGCACTTCACTATCACTAGCCATTATCAACCAGTGGCATACTGATGTCAACACTGCCTTGCCACCACACACACAAATGAAATTAAAATACAAAGCTACTGAAAGAACCACCAGCTATCATATATAAGCATTTCATCTCTGGATAAACAACCTATCACACAGCCCTCCATATCCAATGAGCAAACATCACTACCGGCTTCTCGAAACGTCTGGAGAGAGTGACAAGCCATCACGATGGAAAGATCATAGGAGGAAACAGACGATCACGCCATTTATCATCATCGGCTGCAATCGCTTCGGCACATCGTGATGCAAGTCCGTGTAAAGAGATAGGAAACCGGCAAAAGGTAAACAGAGATGCGTGGTTTTGAGAATGTGGTGTGAAAGTAAAATGATTATGCCTGGATACTTTATACAGCTATTATTGTAAGTAAACTTAATGAAACATTAAATATGGTATTTAGATATTGAAATGAGTAAATCATAAACCAAAATATATATGTATAAGCCAGAACTTATAAATGTATAAATATGAAACAAAAAGTAATTTAGAAATTTCAGGTGAGGATTAAATGAAGTGATAAGACAAATATTTAGGAACATGTATGGAATATTTCCTAACATCCTTTAATTCAGCCTGAGATGCACTTTTAACTTCATCTGAAGATTGAAATCGGCGACCCTACAAGCGACTACTCAAAAGCTTGCGTTCATGATAATGTTTCACTGCCGTACACATGCTTCAACATTTCGTAAGTCTCCGTAGAACTCTTTCCCAAGCGAACACAAAATTTGATATTGATTCTCTGCTCAACAACCGCCATTTCCTTCAATTGCCTGTTACTCAATGCATCTGCCTTCAAAATACACTGTCGTCGCGAGCTTCCGACCACGTGATTTGGGACAAACAACTTTTAGAAAAGGGAGAGAACACAGTAACACAAAATCGTTCTCGTAATCGCACTACTGCAAAAAAAAAATTTCAGTTATAGGCTCAGTCCGGGAACTTTTGAATCCTACTACGTAGTAGTCCTTTAATAATCCACATTCCTAATTTGTCGATTTAAAATTAAAATTGTAACATTATTTAACAGTTTGAAGTTAACAGTTAAAACTTTATGATGGAAAGCCGTCAAACATCTGTATAAGAAGGTAGGTCTCTTTATCTCCATTACCTATATTTCCAAGATATTTTCTAGATTGACGATGATTAAGCATGTGCGTATGAATATAAGTTTATGAACACTATAAGATTTTAAGAACATATCCGTCTTTTATAAATCTATCCGCTATATATATATGTAAAAAAAATCTTTCTAGCAATGGTATTTTTGAATTCCAGTATCTTAAGAGTATTTTCAAATTTCTTTAACTGCTCTACACATCATTTCTTCAATTTCGTAGTGAATGATTTCAACTTGCAGGACATTTAATGTAATAAAGATAATTAGTTTTTTTAAAGAAAACATTTTCTTGAATGCATTTCTCTGCTTTGATTCTCTTAAGTATCAGATTCAATTCTGATAATTTATCTTTCTGGTGTTAGTCAGATTTTTGTGAATTTTCTTTATACTTTGTGCTGTAGCACCTCTTAATGTTATATTCTTTCCAAACTCCAACAGTGTTCACATATCAAACATCAAATTCCAGTTTCCTTTTGAATATAATTTTAATATATCACCTTTAAAAAATTCTGCGATGCTCATTTTCAGTTTATCCTATTTATTCATAGTGGTAAAGAGCTTTCACATATATATTTTTTTAAATCCTGAGATGTGTGAGAGTATGTCAATAAAATGTGTCTACATATCAATAAAAAATGAAAGAAAGAAAAGAAAGATCATGCAGAGAATTCCACAAAGATCACACACAATTACTACGGTAAGTACTGAAAACAGTTAAGGTGCTTAAATCCAAAATCCATAAGTTCGACTAAAGCCCAAGTGAAGGACCTGGATGATCTATTCGGAATTTTTGTGTCAAGCACAAAAGTGATGATTTGTGTCACTTTCAAAGTGATTCTCTTAAAACTATTTAATTTTATATTTTGATTTTTTTAAATATTTCAACTGTTCTTAATTAACGCCGAATTTTACAATACATTTCTTAGTATTTAATAAGTACAGCATATTATTTTCTAGAGTAGTGTAAAATCGAGAAAAGTAGTAAAATAAAATATTACTTTCGACAGAAAATATAAATATATATATATATATATATATATATATATATATATATATATATAAGTAAAATACTTGAAAAAATTTACAAATCTTTAAATTTTCAAACTCTATATTGCCCATTTAGCTATGTTCCGGTTGGTTATCTTTGTTCCACACGTTTTTATTTTTGTGCTAAAATGTAAAATTGAGTTATATCTGTCTCTATGCATCACTGTTGCTAGATGAGCAGAATTTTTTAAAATTCAGAATGCTATCTCATTTTGAAGAGAAATGTTCTTCTTAGTTAATGACAGAATAAATAACACAAATGTTACTATTCAAAAATAGTGGTAGCATTCTGAATAATAAAAAGCCCGCCAAACTGGTAGCACTGATATACATATTTTTCTGATGTTTGACATCTGTAAGACTATAGTTGGTGCAATTGTGTTCGTGCAAAGAGTATTTTCAGCATGTGTGTTCTAACAACTAAATTAAACTCAGGTAAAATGCCGAAGGCTTCATGGGCCACAGATAAGGTGTTGGTAGGCCACGTGTTTGACATGCCTGCTCTAGATGGACATGTAATCAAAGAAAAAGCTGAATCTTTTGCAAAAGAATTAGGTCACTTAAATTTTAAAAAAAGTAATGGTTGGTTCGAAAATTTTAAAAAATATAACAACATTTCATTTTTGAAAATGTGTGGTGAAAGTGCTTGCATAGACGAGGAAGTTTGTAAAGAATTTAGGAAGAAAATAAGCTTGATTGGGAAGGATTACGACAAAAAAGATGTGTTTAATGAGGATGAAACTGAACCAAATTTATTTATTTAAAAAAAAATACTTTAATAAATTTCGAATGATATCATTATTACATAATTAATATTCACAAAATGTATCTTCAAGAGAACTACTAAAGAATTCCTCTAAATAACTAAATGAAATTTAGTTTACTTCTATAGTTAGTTTACTGTAAAAATTGCTTATAATTGGTACAGAAATAAGAGAACAACATCCAGGACATCAGTAATAAGTTCTGAATAAGTTATTGGGACCTATTACCAAACTACAGAGAGAACGATGGAATCTATTAATGGAAAATTACTCTTTTGTCCATCCCTAATATACAGATGCACTTTTCAAATGAAAAAAAAAAAAAACTCAGAATATAAAGAACTACAACAAATAAATATTTCATTGAAGTTTTATTAAATTACTGCATCAGAAACATGGCTTTTATTTATAATATTTAAAGCTTTTTCTTTTCTTTAAAAAAAAATAATAAAAAAAATAAAAAAATCAATGCATTACCTTTACAACAGCAATACGAACTTCAGCAGTAGCTGAATCACGACTGAGTTTATCTACAATTATTCTGAAAAAAGTCTTCAACATCTAAAATATAAGTTTTAAAAATCACTACAATTTACCAACAAACAATCATAATATTTATAAGTGTAAAGTGTTAAAGATTAAATAGAAATGTTTTAATTTTAAACTTTTAGTATATTGTTTTATAAAACACTTATATTGTCTATGATTAAATAATAAAATAAGTAATAAATTTTCTGAGGTAAAAGACAGTTGAATTTGAAATGGCAAGCTTAGCTTGAACATACCTAAAAGCTATTAGAGACTAGTACACACAATCATAAATCATTTAGATTCTTGCTTTATACGAATTATCTTCATCTCAAAAGAACAGATTAAAAAAAAAAGTATAAGAAAAATTTGATAAATTAAAGTATGGTAGCATATGTATGTGCTTACCACATAAAAAACTAATATAGAGTAAATCAGTTATTATTATTTTTTTTTTTTTCAAAGTTCACACTTAAACAAGATTTAGTCAAACTTATGTCCAGTGTCCAGTCTTACAGCCTGTGCTTGCAGATTAAGATTTATCTCTTCTCAATAAGACTGGACAGATAAGGCATTAATCCAAGCTCAATCAAATATGTTATTTTTACACTCTTAAATTTAACTTGGTTTTTGTATGCAAAGATGGAATTTTGTAATTCTCCCCCCCCCCCTCCCCCACTTCTTAATATGCTAGAATTATAAAAATTATGTACAGAGGTGTGTGTTTCCGATGACACTACCACATTTTAATATTTTTAAAACTTAATTATAAATTAATTTTAAGGAATTTTTCCGTTAGCCGTCCACAGGTGATAAATTGCCAAATAATCTTTATGGTTGGCAGTTTATGAGTTACAAAAACAATGGATTTAATTATAAGCCAAACCACTCTCACAAAAATATGCCAAATGGCTTAAAAAATAAAGAGTGTAATAATTGTTTTTTAAAAATAAATCATTTTTTTATTTAATAGTTTCATATTAATTAAATTATGATTATAAGCTGAGAAAGCAATTCAGAAATCCAAAAAGAGACAGTTTAAATAATGTTAAAAAGAGTAAAAATTATATAATTAAAACAAAAATTAAATTCAATAGTTTGCACTCTGTATCAAGCGTAAATTAAAGTGGTGAATTTTCAATAATCGGGGTCCACACCAAATTAACATACTGTAAGGGTAAATTTTTGGAACATGAATTGCAGTCATGAAATTATGCGTGATTTTTAAGATAAACATTGAATGCTTGAGTTTTTAAAAAAATCATATATATTATTTCTGTTGTCAACATACCTTTTTCTATGCATTTACAAAACACAAAAACAATGAATGAGGTATCATTCGATAGGTTTTTGAACTAGCTTCTGACATAGTACACTCACATTTCGTTAAAACATGTTTTATTAAAAATTAAATTGGCATTGTTTTCATAAATGTAATTAAAGGTTTTCCTCAAATCATTGTTGCCACAAAAATAAAATACTGTATATCGTACTCAACAATGATTAAAAATAAATAAATAAATAGCACAAAAAATTTCAAGTGGGATGTCTCCACACGAGTTTATTTTATATTTATGATTAAAAAGCAAAATTCAAATTTTTAGAAGAAAAAGACACAATCAATCGATCAAAGCATTGGTATTTCACGAGAAGCCTAAAATGTATGATTTGTTATATTAAATTAAATTCCATTTTCAATGAATTCCATTTATTTTCCTTTGTCCCGAAACAGATGCTGTAATCCTCTAATGCAGTTAAAATATGATTGTTATTGTTGCTATTTTTTATCTTACGTGCCTTTTGCTGTCTTCAATCAGTTTTTACTGTAACTTTGATGAAATAAATGAGATGATATTTTGGTTCTGGCTTGACTAATGTTGTTTGCAGATATTTTTATCCTTAAATTTTTTGTAGAAGTTTAAATCTGCATCTAAAAAATATTAGACTCCAGAGTGAAATCCTCGCATGGATCCACTGGTATATTTTTACTTTTATTAATTAATCATTTTATCTTAACTATTGCAGAGTGTTCAGTTTTGACATCATAAAATAAATGAAGATATTTTGACACGCATTTTCAGATCTACATAGATTCTAATAAGTTTTGCATCAAACCAGAAGAGAATGAAACAAATGTAGAAATAATCTTACAGTAATTGAAGTGTAAAAGTTAGAAAACATGCTTCTCTCTCTTTCTCTTCTAAAATTTTTTATAAAATAGTGTAAAATATCAACTATCTAATACAAATAAATAGGAATAAATCCTTAATTTTTCAACTAATTTTTTAAAAATTAATGTACATAAATGAGAAATGAAAAATAGTTTTACTTATAATAGGCGTAATATTTAGGACAGTCTAACTTTTGAAATTCTTTAGGAGAGTGCAATGGTAATTAATTGGCATCACTATTCATCCCCCCCCCCCCCCCCAAGGTGGTCACAAATATCTTATGTTAAAATTCCCTGATATTTCCATGATATTTCCAGGTTAGCCTCAAATTTCCAGGTTAGCGTTAAAATAATGAAATTTTTGTAGATAATTTCTTTTAGAATATTACTCTAATGCATACAGTCATTACTTAGTAAAAGTTTATATTAAAAAAAAAAAAAAAAAATCACACTACAAGTTCTTGCATAGTTAATCAAAATTAGACATTACTGTTTGTTAGATCTTGTGGTACTGTACAAGGTAAGAATACTGTCGTATCAAAACAACATCTAGTGGGGAGCTGAATAAAAAAATTACAGTGCATTATTACGGTAATGAAAGTAGAAACGAACTTAAAATATAGATAACTTGTACGTGTCTATTAGTGATGGGAGTATTCGAATTCAAAATGTCTGAGGTCTCGATTCAGCCAAGTTCTCAAGTGATCTTGATTCGGACAAAAGTATTCGAATACAAGCCACCTGGCATTTATGTCAGTAACGAAAACAAAAACTGTGGTTTTCATAGTGATGGGAGTATTCGAATACAAAATGTCTGTGTTCTCGTTTCAGCCAAGTTCTCAAGTGGTCACGATTTCAGACAGGAGTATTCGAATACAAGTCACCTGGCATCTACTATCGGCGATGAAAATTGCAGGTTTCGACTGTTATTCAGTTCTCATAGCTGGAGTTTTCTATGGTTTCATAAGGTGCGCCAGCGAATGCTAGACTACTCGGCGCTGTTTGATACTTTTCTCTGGAATTTTGCGGTTAGCTGGATGATCAGTGCTCGATTAGTTTTGAAATTTTGTTTTATTTTTTTAAGCGTACAATCTATTTAACTAATATACATACATACTTTTAGTTAAATCGATCATATGGATTTTAATTTAAGAAAACGATTATAATGAATAACATTCTGTGAATTTGTATTTAAGAAACGTAAATATAATTCTTTTTTTTTATTAAATTTTAAAAAATTTTACGATCAAAATAATTACTCATAGTGGAAAATAAAATTGTACGTTCGTAAAAAAGAAAGAAAAAAAAAGAAAGAAATCTTGATTTCACTAATTAAAGAAAAATTCCTTACTTTTACGGGCGTATGCAGGGGAGGGCCGGTTCTTCGCCTTCTAAATCTTAGAAAATAATAAGATATAACTTGCAATACTAAGAGACATGGACGTCGGCAGAATTATACATTGGGACGGGCAAGATTTTGGAACACGTGCGGCAATGGGCCACAGTCTAGTCTGCTTTTAAAATTGCAGAATATAAACAGGAAATAATCTAAACTAAGATTTTTTTTTTGTCAGAGTTATCATGCAAGATAATTTTTAAACTTATCAACATAAAAAGCAATACAAGAATTTATGAATTAAGAAATAATAAATATAAATAAGTTTTTTTTTTTTTTTTTTTTAATACCAACATGTTTTTAAAAAGGAAATTGAAGCAGTTCTTTTTTCCGTTAAAGGGCTTTGCCACCCTGAATCTTTTTTTAAGATAAGTTTGAAACACATGAGCATTAACAGGAAAGCAAAATTTAAAAATCCCTGACGGCTCGGCTTACAGGCACAGGTAGATTTCGAAGCTCGCAGATCGTGAGGTGCCTGTTTGTTAAGAATTGCTGAAGAAATGAACTTTTTGCCATGATGCGGCATTTGGAAAATCCCACTTCAAAACCTAACTTGTTTGCAGGCGGAGCCGGCAGGGATTGTTTTTGTTTTATTTTTTTTTTTTTGTAATGTTTCCAATGAGGGCCCCCACCATAAACCTGATAAAATAAAACCTGCTTAAACGAAAATGTATAGGAAATTCCATTTTAAATAGCTTTTTCGTCTTAAAAGGTATAAATGCATGGAATTATTTGGCTAGACCATGATTTTTTTTCCGTTTACAGCAGAATTCCATTATAAACAGTCTTTACTGTATTAGTAAATAGATATGTTGGATAGAGTACTTTTTTAGAAAATCTATATAGTATTTTCTTACAATTTTATTATTTTTCTTTTACAATATTTTACAGTAGTATTACAGTTTATGATGCGTTGGTAACACCTTTTCATATAAGGACTTCTACAGAAATTTAAAATATTGAAAATATAATTAAATTTTAATTCAGTTCATGAGTTAAGTCGCCGATTTTCTGACGCTATTGCAACTTTTGTTATTGTTTTACAATTTAGAAAATACTTGTTCTATAAAACATACATAAATAAATGACTGCATCTTTGCTATGTGCGTTCGGCTGATTTTGAATAAAAGCTGGACTTTGTTTCGAACGTTTAATGCCTCCTGAGCACCCCCATCACCCTCCTAGCCAGTCCGTAAAGACGTTCAAGCAACACCTTTCCATATAAGGACTTCTACAGAAATTTAAAATATTGAAAATATAATTAAATTTTAATTCAGTTCATGAGTTAAGTCGCCGATTTTCTGACGCTATTGCAACTTTTGTTATTGTTTTACAATTTAGAAAATACTTGTTCTATAAAACATACATAAATAAATGACTGCATCTTTGCTATGTGCGTTCGGCTGATTTTGAATAAAAGCTGGACTTTGTTTCGAACGTTTAATGCCTCCTGAGCACCCCCATCCCCCTCCTAGCCAGTCCGTAAAGACGTTCAAGCAACTTCTGACTTTTGAATTTTATTATTTGTTAATTATTTTAAATTAAATTTTTTATGTAAAAAATACCATTCTACTTTTTCTGGTATTTATTTAAAAACCAGTACCAAAAGTCGGGCCCCCCTAAGAGACTCGGGCCCTGGTAATTTGTAACAGCTCTACCCCCCTCTGTACGGGCCTGGCTATAAGGGTTGGACCTATAAAACACTTGTCAATATAAAAGTTTCAGATAATATTAAGAGGATTTATAATAAATTTAAACGGATTTGATATCTTCAGAATTGACGAAGTCATGAATTTTTTTCTTCTAAACCCCCCTTTCCCCCTCTTGGGGCCATTTATAATGATATCAAAAATCTGTCCTACATAAATTTTCGGCCCTTTTCCTAGAAGTAATAATAACTTTAAACGGATTCAATACGTATCATAATTAAGAAATTATGGGGTTTTTTCTGTTTTCACGAAAAGCCCCCTCATCCCCCCCCCTGGTTTGATTTTGCCCATTAACGAACTTGACCGCGATTTTATGCCTCTTGATTTTATGTATTAGTTTGGAAGAGATTTGTGCAGAATTATGGGAGTTATCGTGTCCATAAAAAAGTGACATAGATAGATAGATAGATAGATAAAGTTTTCAACTGGGGGTGGTTTTGGGTTCTGGGAGTCATAATCGACGTAGATCTGCAAAAATTTTTCAAAAGTTCCAACTTAGGGGAGAATGTAATAGGTAGTATTTCTTCGAAATCTACCTAAAATTATCTTTCCCTTTGAGGGGGTGGTGTAGGGTTCAATGGGATAGAGTCATCCAGACAAAAAATTCTTTTCTTTTTTTTTTCTAATGACAATCGTAATATTTATATCAAGACTCAAAAACATTAAAAAGAAAAGAAATTGTTCTGCAGCTGTAAATTACAAAACGTTATCATAAACAAAAGAGAAGCGTTTGTACGAAAAATAAACATTTCATTTGCTGAAAGAGGCGCTACTCATACTTTTCTAATAGACTGATGTGAATCTGACATGTGATCATAAAAAAAGCAAACGATTTTACGTAGAATAAACATTCGAAGAGTGAAACAGACGAAATGTCGTCCCTCATTTATTAGTTTGAATGAAGTCTGGAGTAGTTCTTAGTGCTACTACATTTGAATACAAAGAATCGATTCTAATTTCGATTCTGAAAAGTTTTCGAAAACTAAGGTATCGATTCTTAAAAGATCTCGAATCCACCCATTACTAGTGTCTATTATCCCTGTTGACCACTTTTTATAGAAAACTAAAAAGAGTTTACACATGTTTGTTATGTGATCAAGAGATTTTTAATTAATGTTTTGTCTGTATTTTTAAGGATATTTTATTAATTTTTTAATTCTTTCATTAATTAAAATAACAATTATGTCATTAAACGATGATGTCATGATAATAAAACAGAAAAACACTGTAAAAATATTGTGATGTGTAGAATCTATCAATTTTAACTTACGCCACAAACATTTATCCACAAGCTGAAATGATAATTAAGAACTCTGGGATTTAACTACAAAATAACAAAAGGGTAAAATAATGTTTGATTTTAAATACAAAGCTAGCACGTGATGTACATTTTCCATTTTTGTTTATTTTGAGGATAAGTCAGTTTAGTGTTTCTAATGAACAATATTAGTTAACTTCTATTTCCATGATTTCTCTTGCATTTTGAGAAAAAATTATACAGTACTGTGATTGGCCATCTAAAGAAAATGGGGCAATAACCTACTTTCAAAAATATGGAATTCTGCCATGAAAAAAGTGTATATTGATCGGCATGATATGAGAATGAGACTATCTACAATTTGATAAACAGTGACGGTCTAATGTGAAAAACTGCGATAAAAGAATATCCATTAGAAAAGGACGCTGATTGGATGGCTCCAAATTAACATTTGTAACTGCATTAAGGTTCATTTATACCTGGTTTGATGAATCAACATCAATAAAATGGAGAAAAAAAGCAATTGGATTTAAGTCATTGTATAATTATTGATTGAAATAATTATCTCAGAGAAGTTTGTATATCTAACCTTCTAAACACGAAAATCTGGAAAAATTGGAGAGTCAAAAACAATTGTAGATATTAATAAAAGTTTCTTGTAAAAGTGAAAAAAAATCAAGCTGGTCGAATTCTTCCTCAGCAATGGTTGTTTGGAGGATTATTCTGAGAAACAACAAGGATTAATTGAGATAAACAAGGATTATTCTGAGAGTTTTATAGTAAAAGTTCCTAACAGAACTGATGTGAGAAATAAAAGAATATATAGTAGATGGCTCTATAATTTTTTCAGATTCATGGCAGGCTTATAAAACTGACTAAATTAAATGCTGCAGGATTTGCAAAATTGTTATAATTTTGTAGATCCAGATACTGGTGCACATACACAAAACATCGAACGCCTTTGGGGCAAAACTAAATGGTGAAATAAGAAACACTGTCAAACAGCACGTTAACACTTACATTCATGTTTAACTGTGTTTATATGGCATCTACAGAACTGCCAACCTTTGAAAATGAGAAATAGTAGTACACAAAATTCAAATTAATCTGGAGGTTGGTTTGTTGGTTGCTGTACTTCACGCTGCGAATTTTAAGCAAACAAATACCAATCAATTGAACGTATGTGTATATTTATAAGCACATAAAGTAGGAGAGACACCTTTTTTTTCTAATTTTTTTGTTGCAGGTGGGGTTGATTAAATATAATTCTTTCCATTCAATTAAAGCTCTGTCCACTCCTAAGCCAAATTTCTGAACTTAACAGGGAATTTTCCGAGAGATTACCTTGCCTTGGTGGAACTACAGATATTTCTCCCAGAGAAAAATGTCTTAATTAGAGTCCTGCATTGTGTCAAGTAAGCCAACCTAACCCCGCATGATGGTCTGAGCTAATTGTTTTTTTTATTGCAGATCGGGTTAGTCCGATTTTTGAAAAAATAGTTCAGTATATTTATATTGCTTTAGATTAAAAACTGTATCTATAATAATAAACATAGATATTTGTCTCTATGTGTGCTGTTTTGTGAAGAGACTGCTGCGATGCGTACTGAGTTACAAGATTTGGCAGGAAGGTATCTATATGTCTGAAGTTATGCAGCCAGTTTTTGGATTTTTTTTATGTGTTTCACCTCAAATTTTCTACATTAGTAAAAGGAATCCGGTTTCAATCTTTTAACCCAATGCAGTAAATTTTGAAGAAATTCACATTTTTGGACGAAATAAGTGCTTTTTCAATGACCGGTGGACGCAATTCACGTTTTTTCAGCGATATTTTCAGCGAAATTTCAATTTTTCCGCGATCTTTTGGTGAAATTCGCACTTTTTACATGATTCTTTGGCGAAATTCACCTTTTCACACAATCCTTTTCCACATTTCTTTGACAAAATTCGATGTTTTTAAACGGTTCTTTGACGAAATTCGAAGTTTTCATACGATTCTTTGATGAAATTTGCAGTTTTTCTGCATGATTCTTTGACTAAATTCCCGATTTTCCACAATCTTTTGACGAATGGTTTTTCCACAATCTTTTAAGAAATTTTGAGTTTTTTTTTAACGATCTTTTAACAAAATTCATGTTTTTTAAACGATCCTTTGACAAAATTCGTGCTTTTTCAGTCCTTTTACGAAATTCACATTCTTTTGCACAATCCTTTGACGAAATTAGGTTTTTCCCACAATCTTTTCTCGAAACTCGTATTTTTCTGTGATCCTTTGACGAAATTAGCTTTTTTTCGCAATCCCTTGGCGAAATTTGCATTTTTTCTGTCATCCTTTGCCGAAATTCACGGTTTTCACATGAACTTTTAACGAAATTCATGATTTTCACAAGATTTTTTGACGAAATTAGCAGTTTTCACACGATTCTTTGACAAAATTCCCACTTTTCCCACTATCCTTTGACGAAATTTGTGTTTTTTGCAGAAAATCAGTTTTAGAGTAATTTTTTTAGCATCTTAGTTTTTAGCTTCAAATCGTAGAAACTACAATATTTTCGTAGCAGTTGGCAGCTCTGCATCTAATGCATAGAAAGGATGATTATTTTGTCACTATTTTGAATGGCATTAGAGATTTTTGGCCTCTGGAATAATTACTGCAAATTTAGACTTTTTTTTCGTTTTATAATTTCAAGGTTTAATGTAATGTTTATGAAATGATCATTAACATTTTTTCTAATACAAATGAAATGTGCATTAAAAGATAGTTTCTTACTGCTTATATTAACTTTTTTATATGTGTTATTAATGTAAAATAAAATATTTATGTTTCATCCATAAATGCAATACCTAAAAAAATCATATTTTTGTTTAATTTAATAATTCTACATTTAAATTCTAAAACTAGTAAATCTTCAGATCAGAGGCTACAACGTCAATTTTTCAAAACAGTTCATTTCGCTTCGCATAATATATGGCACCTTAAAATCTGCAGTTAATAATGTTAGATTATTTGTAAATTTCTAAGCATATAAGTTTTCTTAAAAATTCAGAAAATCTAATTTTTAAGAATGCCAAATTAGCCTAACTTTATTTAATTTTTCTTTCTGATATGCTAAAAAATTCAGTAACTAGACAACCAAAGACTGGTATAAAAATAGAGTTCAAGCTGGTTTCGGGCACAAACTGAGCCCGAGAACTAAGATTTTTTTTTTCTAGATTACCACAATTGTAATGGAAATTAACATTTGTTTCAATGAATTTCCAGGTTTAGTTTGAATTTCCCTGATATTTCCAGGTTAACAAAACTCCCTGATATTTCCATGTTTTCCAGGTCTGTGACCACCCTGCCCCCCCCCCCCCCCCCCATCTCCTTAAAAAAAAAAAAAGTAAATATTGTTGGTGCCTGCATTCTTTATAATGATAGTTATGAAAGTACATCAAGCTCATTCTAGAGAAAGTAACAGAAAGTTTAAATATTAATCAATTTATCCATCTTATATGAATTAATGAAAGGGAAATGTTCATTAAATTTATGTGATAAAATTTTTTAACATGTTCACTGATGGAAAATTGTATGCTACTAGGGGGCTCTGCCCCCTGCTCGCTACGCTCATCAACCCCCGTTCTGATTTCACAGCCTCTTAAAACCTGGTAATGTATCCTGTTTTAAAAAGATGATGGTGATATCACGAACGGCGACTTTCTTCTGTAATCAGGTTATAATGCTTTTTCATTTAATTCATCTTTTTTATTTTTAATATTCATGTGTAAACCCGATTATTATGACGTAATTTTCTTTTTTTTCCTGCTCACTCACCAAATTATACAAATTGACATAATTTTTATTTTAAATAACGAAAAAAAAAAAAAAAAAAAAAAAAAAAAAAAATTAGTATAACATTAAAAAATATATAAATAAAACGTCGAAATAAAAATAACTTGATGACGTAAACATGTGTTGTCAAGTGAATGTGACATTTTCGATCAACCATTATTGGCATTTAATCTTACAAGTACCTAGTAAACCAATCCTCGCTCGGTAATTTTTTTCAACAGGTAGTTTTTTTTTTGCTAGCTTATTTTAATTATTTTTTTTTTATTCATGGAATTTTCCAATCGATTTTAAACACAATTCCTGATAGGCAAGAATTATATAAATTATGTTGAAAAGTGTTTTGCCAATGACAATACAACATTTTAATATTTTTACAATTTAATTATAAATTAACCAGAGGGCCCGTGCGAGGATTTCGCACTGAAATCTAATATTTTTTAGGTACGTCAATACAGAATATCATCTAATTTATTCCATCAAAGTTAGAGTAAAAACTGATCCAAGATTGCTAAAGGCACGCGCGAGAAAAAAAAAATAATAATAACAATCGTATTTTAACTGCATTAGAGGATGACATTATCCGCTTCGGGAAAAACATGGGACATAGAAATATAAATCTAAACATTTCAATTTAAATTTCACTTTTTAATCATAAATTTAAAATAAACCTGTGCGGTGTTTTTTATAATAATTGCTGAGCATCATATAATGTGGTATTTTATTTTTTTGGCAACAATGTTTTGAGGAAAACCTTTCATTTCATTTAGGAAAACAATGCCAATTTAATTTTTAATTATCAGCAATTTTTAATCGAAAACATGTTTTAACGAAATGTTAAGTGTGCTATGTCAGAAGCTTTTTCAAAATCATTTCATATGCTATCTCATTCGTCGTTCTGCGTTTTGTATTTTAAGAAAAAACGGGATGTTGACAGGAGAAATAATACATATGATACATTCACTTGAAATTGATTGTTCTTTTTCAATTAGGCGGTCACAGGTGATAAATCGCCAAATATCTCTGTAACTCGTGCAATTGTACGGGAGTTGAAAAACAATGGATTTAATTATGTGACAGTAAAATGCTCGCCAAAATAGGCCAAAGTGCTGTGAAATGGCAAAAGTCAATATTTTAAAGAGTTAAAAGTAAAAAAAAAATTGTTAAAAAAAATGTAACATACAGAATACGCTTTCATCAATTAATAATTAAATATCAATAAATTTACGATTACACGATGACAAATAAATTTAAAAGAGTCCAAATTAATGCATTGTAATAGATATTTTACGTAAAAAATATGAATTGCGGTTAAAAAAATTCCGCGGTATTTTCAAGATGACCATTGGTTGCTTATAAAAGAGTGTTTTTAAAAAACTATTTTTGGTATTTCCGCATTATCCCGTCAACCATTTTCCATAAAATAAACTATCGCCAAATTAATCGCCAGACCCAGACTCTAACGCCAAATAAACAAATGGGTGAATGTTGGCATTGGAATAATAAAAAAAAAAAAATCGGAAAAGCTGCATTCACTTGTGTCAACTATCAATATTTTATTAAAATAAATTTTAAAATGTATTAAGGAAAACAGAAAAAAAAAATATTGGATATTTATTTATTTAGAATATTTTTCATAATTATCCCTCTCGACAGGTGAATGTTTGTGACGTCAGTAGAAACTGATCTAATCTATGTAACTATGCATCACTAAATTTTTTCAATTCTTTTACCGCTTTTAAAATTTTGTCGAGGCTGTTTAAAAACACAATTGTTAGTTAAAGAGGATACTACACTCACACAAAAATACTCGCTGGCTTACTTTAGTCCTTTGGGATATATTTGTTTTAATATCTCGTTTGCATTTCAATATTTATGAATGTTTTTTTCCTTTATTTCTTTTTTTGGTACATTTTGGTTCGAAAAGCACCAACTTTTTTTGGCACTGGATAACTAAAGTCGATCTGGACAAAGAACTTTCTGTACTTTTTCGATTTTGTTTCAAGACTTGTTTTTTATACCACGTCGAGTTTTAAACAAAGAAAACGAGTTTTCTCGAATTAGTGACCTAGCTAGATCGATTTCTTGTGCTCGAATTAGTGTAGTCATTAATTTTTGTGAAAATCGTTAGTGCCGTTTTCGATACATAGCAGCATTCTTAGTGCTGAGTTCCTTTTAATAGATCAAAATGACCTTTCCCGAATTCGAAACCTAGCTAGATTGATTTCTCGTGCTCGAATTAGTATAGGCAACACGTTTCGTGTAAATCGTTTGAGTATTTTTCAATGTATAAAAAAAAAACATTTTCAGGGCTGAGTTTGTTTTACCCTGTAAAAACGAATTTTCTTGTATTCGGAACCTAGCTAGATCTTTTTTTCGTGCTCTATTTAGTACAGGGGACAATTTTCGTGAAAATCTTGCACGTCGTTTACGATATCATTCATAATCAGGAAAATATCTTGCTCGTTTAAATATATGAATAATCGGGAAAATCTCTTGCTCGTTTAATATATATGAATTTGGCGACAGTAATTTGGTCGACAGGATAACTAACAAGAACCAATTGTATATATAGTGTTACGAATATTGTAAATAGCTAGTGTTTGTGCTTAAAAATAATGTAAATAGTTCAATTAAGCTCTATTCATAAGCTAATATTAATTTTTGTTGCATTGCAATATCTTAATTTGGTGATTTTTTGTAAGCGAGTAAACGCTATTGGATTTCAATAGGAGTCTATGGAAATTTGGCAAAATATTGGAAATAGCGTCAAGTTGCCACTTTTGGCAGCTAATTTTGGCCGCCAAATTTGGCGATATATCACCAAGTTGGCGCTAAAATTGGCGACAGACTCGGGTCTCTTCCTCTTGGTAACCCCTCTGATAGTGTCCATCCTATCTAAATTCTCTACTTTCATGTTAATTCCCCTAAAAAAAGTCAGAAAGCTCTGACCAATCATATACGTTTCGAGGTATTAGAAGGATTCATGTGTAAACACAATTTTTATGACGTAACTTTCTTTATTTCCTGCTTTCAACACGTGATCATTTAATTATTATTTTAAACTTTCATTATTGTTTTTAATAGTCTCCCGCAAATACATTTTTTATTTGCGATAAAATATAATCATTTGCGCTTTTTTAGCAACAATATAAAAAATGACTTTTTCAATAAAAGATTTTTTACTCGATTTTTAAGGATTTTTTGAGTTTTTATTGTCCGACCGTGATAATTTTTTGAATTTCTGAAAGCTTGTTATATTTCGCGTCTGGTGGTATGATTTTCGAATCCGTAGGATGGCTAGAAAAAAAGTAATCGCTCCTCAAAAAAGTCCCTAATAAAAAAGCGATGAGACTAATCCGGAATATCTACGCAGATTTTCATTGGTCCATTTTTAAGCCAAAACTTTTTTTTATAGATAGAAAGATATGTAATTTAAATTCATTTCTCAAGGTCAGTTTCCCAGTACTTATCTTAGGTCAATAGCTATGGTAATGTCACATTTGGCTGACTGACTGCTTTTTTCCCCCACTCTACTTGAGATCTGTAGAAAGCTCTCAGGGGCTTGCACCTAGTGCCATAACGTTGAAGTTGCGAAGTGGAGAGGATGGATGTCCTTGAGAAGCCAACTGATGTTATATAGAGTATAGTGAATTATGGTGACACAAACAGTAGTTGAGTCATCGACAGCAGACAATAATAATAACACAATAAAATTGGGCAAAGTCTAATAAAATATTATGTTAAATTTAAATTACATAAACCTACAAATATATATATAAATAAATAATATTAAGCATGCATTTTGTTAAAAATTATTTTACACAAATATAAGAAAAGGAAGAGGCTAGAGGATTAAAAATAGCTGTCTTACATTTTGTCAATTTTGCTAAATTTAAAGGAAAACATTTCTTATTTGAAAATTATTTAAAAACATCATCAAAAATCCTTAATTTATGTTAAAGTTTGAATGTTTTTTGTTTTATTTGATGAATAGAACTGAAATATGTAGAAGAGAAAATATGTATGATCAGATGGTAATAAATGGGGGGGGGGGGGAACTCCTTAATTCTGTTTTATTTTGAGTAGCCCAGTTTCTATTTACAAAATTTATTATTTTTACACTCTTTTATTTTAAGGCATTTTTCGATTAGCCGGCTTCAAGCAAATATTCTTTATGGTTACAATTGTATATGAGTTATATAAAAACAAGGGATTTAATTAAGTGCCAAACCACACTTATTAAAATGTGTCAGTTGGTTAAGAAACAGTAACAACAAAATATTTTAAGGACTAAAAAGTAGGAAATATAATAAAGATTGTAATATATTTAAAAAAAAATCACTTTAAACAATTAGTAGTTTAATCCTAATAACATTATAAATGCGATTGTGTGTGTAAATGTTTGGCTGAAGTAAACTTCAAAAAAGAAGGATTTAATGGCCCTGTATCTTTGCATATAGATGAATTATAACCCCGAAATGAATATAGTGTAGGTGTTATTTATTATTTTCAAATATTTTTCTTAATAATTCAAAATTTCATTATTTTCATAGAGAATCAATGAATACTTTTCCATTAAAATTTAATTAATTATTTTATGGTGCTAAGCATTAGCATTGCCAATAAATACAAAATTTAAATACAAAACCTGGAATAATGCTTTTTCCTCAACAATTATTTTTCACATAAAAAATTTTCACAAAAAAAAAAATTTAAGAATTGCTAATAAGATTAAATGACGTAACATCTCTCTATATAAAAGCCGTTCTTGGTATGTATGTTCCTTATACAAATCTACAGTTTTTATCAGATTTGAACGAAACTTGATGTACATACTTTTTAGACATGAGTAAAAGTACTGTCAAGTTTAAAAATTTCTCAGACAATTCTTTACAATTTTTTTTTTCAAATATCTCCCACAGTTTATCATTACAGAAATCTTTTTTTTTTTTTTTTCAATTTATAATGCAATTTCTTTCCTGTCGATATAAAAAGAAACTGCACATGGAAAGTATATTTATAAATCAATTAAAATTTAGATTATCTCACTATAATTTCAAATCTGAAACTAACACTATTTTTGGGCAGATGATATGATTTTTTATACATATTACAAAGATTACTATAAGTGCATTTAAATGACATAATACATTTATTTAAATGCGTTTGGAGATAGAAATAAATAACTTAGCTCTAATTCTACAGAGGCAAAATATTTCCATGGGTTTGTTAATATTAAAGTAAATTTTCCAAAAAATAAACACATATTTTTGCGTATTCAAACTGCATGATTTAATTTATTCTACATAATCAAAAATCATCCGTCAAATATTGACATTTCGAAATCATTACATGATAACTTTTCTCAGCTTGAGCTTCAACCAAGTCATATTTAATTTCCTTGAATTTAGGTGGATAATAATTGACCCTATTAATAAAAATTGGATTTAGAGAAAACAATGTAGTATTTTCAAGTAATCATTCTTTAAAAATGGGTGTTAAAACAAATGGGATTAAAAGTAAAACTGTTTATCAGAAAAAAACGACATAATTGTTTTTAATGTAAAACTTTCATTTTAATTTTAAAAACTAATATTTTTTTGTAAGTTAGACAATGTGGCGACATTTTTATTTTATCAGCTTTGAAATTATTATCCAATTCGTAAAGAACAATATATTTTTAGAAATAATTTTTTGTATCAAAAATCACATATTTCAAAACTCAATTTCAGCAAATTCTGTTTAAATTACATTGTAAATATAATTTCTGAGTTAAATTTAGTATTTAATAATATTAATATTTAAATTTTTTCTATGAGTACAGTAGTATTGGATTTCTTTAAACACTTTCATGTTTTAAATAGATAATGTGCATGTGATGTCATGCACTCAAGTAAAGACGTTTTTCTTAACTTATTGTAGGCGAAAAGTACGAATTCTTGCAGAGTTAGTAATTCATAATGTATTATTTCCTACACATAATATAAGTATTCTAACTACTTGAAAATTACGAGAAACTTAGCGAAACTTCAAATAATTTAGCTCAACGTTTTGAATACGTTAAGTTGACAAACATGCACATTATTTATAAATATAAAAATGCATATTTGTACATGATTTATGAAGTGAAATAATTTTTTTTTAACTAGACAAATATCGGTTCATAGGAAAATCTATACCCGGTAAAATTGTCGTCATATTGTAAATCATGTACCTGTTTTCATTAAAAAAATATTAGTATTTTATAGCAGTTATACAAAGTAGTGTAATTTGAATAGAATGTATTAGTCGCAAAAGCATAAGTTTAACATCCTTTTACTGTACATCTTCCAGAATATTAAATTTCGATAAAATTTAATAAATATATTAAAGTCAATGTAGAAGTTGACAGCATATGCATTTTTCATTAGAGAATGGAATTTGCATTTGACATAGTTCACGTGAAATTTAAAGAAGAGTTGATGCAACTAATTAAACAAAAACTAATTAAACAATCCCCCTTCTATTTTTAAAGACCCTATGATTGTGAAAAAGAGCCAATTAAAAATACAGGTATTATTAGTTATCTTTCTCTGATACTTATATAATTCCTTATAATTTCAAAATATCTAAATCTGTAGTTAAAAATATCTCTGCAGTGTAAATTTTGCCTCTCATTGGAATACATTCCTGTTAAATTTCGAAACTCCCATAATCCTAAACACAACAATCAATGTAACACTGCTCCATAATTGGAGTGCTTTTTAACACTTTCCAACCTAGTTGAAAAGTGCTTATGACTTCGGTTTGTCTGTCCGTGCTCTAACTCCCGTAAATATGCTCATATTGCTCTGCAATTTTTATATGTTATTGTCGTTATCTATAGCATGTTCTCTATTTCAACGGAAGTGTGTAGCATTTATAGTTTTTTTACAGGGACACTCAAAAGAATTCCGTTACATTGCGGTCTATGGGGAAAAATTATTTGTGGCTTATTTAAATAATGTTTCACTATTTTAAACGCATTTAAATTTATATATATCACTAAAGTGCATTAAAAGAAGCTTAATATGGAATAGGGTGTGCATAGCACTTATAGTTACTTTACAGGGACAGTCAAAAGAATTCAGTTATATTACGTCTATGGAGAAAAATCGTCTGCGGTTTATTTAAATAATGTTTCACTATTTTAAATGCATTGAAATTTATATATATCACTAAGGTGCATTACAAGAGGCTTACTGCAGAATATTGTGTGTATAGCAGTCATCGTTCATTTACAGGGACACACAAAAGAATTCCCTACTGTCTGTTAACAATAATTCCTGGAAGTGCGTTTTAAGTTACTGAACGCGATTTTAATTTTAACTCGCTTTTTGTGTATTACGTGGTGTGTATAAATTCTGTAGATCCTATACAGGGAAGCACAAAAGTTTGGGAACACATTTCCGTTTATTGACAGAAACTCCAGACGGAGAATTTTAAACTGTGCTACGCGTTTCCTAACTGAACTAAAATTTAGCATCCTATGTAGTATATATACAAATCTATAGATCCTATACAGGGCTGAATAAAAGCATTCGGATATTTTTCCAAATATTGTATATGTTGGAAATTCCTGAAATTATGTTTTTAAATACAGTCGAACCTCGTTAACACGAAATTGGAGGGACTGGGAATTTTTTTTCGTGTTATCCGAAATTTCGTGTTAACCGTCATAATAGTGGCGCCATCTATGTTAGATATAATAACTAAGTAAATTAACCTACAAATATATCCCTGCTTAAAAATTCATAAATTAATAAGAAATAGTAAATTTCATTAACAAATTATCGTTTTTTAGGCAATAATAATTTTATTTACATCCTAATCATATTTTTAAATAGTCCGTTATTGACTTTAGCTTCAATTTTTGTAGAGTACTTTTTTTAGGAACGTATGGACCTAATCTAATTTGTCCAAAGCTCGGGAAGTATCCTCTTGATCCATAAGGAAATGTTGTACAGTTTTCAATGCTGCGGTAGATTCATTTATTGACACTAAACTTTTCCGTTCTGTGTCAATTTCTTCTTCCTTGTCTGACACTTCAATGTTGTCATCTTTATTTTTCAGCAATTATTTCTTCATCTGTCGTCACATCTGAAGTCAGCACATCTTCATCTATGCAAATGTAGTTGGAAAAACAATGTGTAAGAAAGAGTTCACCGATTTTGGCTACATATCTTTCTGCAGACAAGTCTATGACGCTATTTAAATCTTGTCAGTCATCCGTTAGAAAATATGAAATCGCTCTCACCGAGAGCATCAGCAAAAGCTTCTGCTTCATCTTGCAAAACTGCAAAAGTTAAAACAATGTTCTGGCTTATTGCCTCTTTTATCCACCGCAAGAGAGCAATTTCAATTTATTCATTCTTTTTTCTACACATTCGTTTTCTTACTGGTTTGAATTAACTCACAGCATAAACCGCTTCAATCTTTTCGCGATTCTTTAAAATTGTAGAATTGTAGGTATCCCATACTTCGCCGCATTTTGTGATTTTTTCAGCACTTTATCGCTAACTTTGTTTAATTTTTTTGCTTGGTTTCTTAAGATACTGCTTGCTGTTTTCGACTCATCTTTCCCAGAATTCTACAGAGCAACTGTGCACAGCGTTTCCATTATGTTAGTTAGGTAGTGAAGTAGAGATAGTCACTTCTTTCACTCACAGATAAAAGAATTCAGACCCCCGGTTTATAGTTTATGTTACTGTCAATACAGTCAAGCGAGTAATGACAATCACTTTCAAAAAAAGAAATTCCTTCCTCAAACTTTCATTGTGACTAATCTATTGCTCATATGGTTAATGTGGGAACACTTGCGCATATCAGACATCAAAGAAAAGCAGGGATTATTCAGGAATTCAGTATTTCAGAATTTTCTGAAAACCTTTTTCACTTTAAATCGTTTTCAAACCATGAGAAAATTCCACTTTTAATAAGAGTATGTGACATTTAAGTTTGAAATATCGAAAACATTGCATAAGGAATCATGTTTTGACGTTGAAGTGAAAAAAAAAAATTCGCCTTAAGCGGGATTTTTCGAAATTCTATTTCGTGTTAAACGAATTAATTAACATTGATTTTCAGACTCATCTGACGGGACCTGAAAATTATTTCGTGTTAAGCGAAATTTCGCGTTAAGAGATTTCGTGTTAACGAGGTTCGACTGTATGTTATGCGTTTTCCAAATTGTTTACTTAGATGTTATCTTTTAGCTTATTAAACGGTTCAGAATGTTTTCGCCATTTAAATAAATAAGCAACTATATTGCTTAACAATTAAGCATTTAGGCTTTGACAGTTTTAAGAGCCTTACAAACATTTTGATTTTATTGATAGATCTAGCTACAGATGTTTTAAAAGTGTGGCACTGTGAAATAAAATTACTATAAATATATGAGGGTTAAAGATATTTTTCTACTTATTTTATTTATTTTTAAACTTTTATGCTCCACACACATTTTATTTCTTTTTTAAATATCATATCATATAATGTTTTGGAAAAGAAACATAATTTATGTTGATTTTTAGATTATTCTAATCAAATAAATATGATATCTAAAGTGACATGTTAATTAACAAATTTCCTCAAAAATATTTACTAACATAATCACTTTGAAAAATATTCTTTGACACAAAAACTGAAATTAAATCAATTTCTTTGGTAAAATAAATAGAAATAATAAAATGTGTTCCACATTTAATCTTAGTGAAAGAGTATGAAATTTCAGGTTCATGAAAGAAATTTAATTGATCATATATAAATACAAAAATACGCAAATTGTGATTATCAGAAGTATTATCGTTTCTTGTCACACAATGGTAAATATGATTGTCGATTAACAATCATTTTCCATGATCTCTCTTCCTGGCATGTAAAATACATAAATACTAAATTAACTGACAATTTGTTTCAAAATTTGATTCATTAAATATTATTACATGAGTTCAACTTACGTCAAGAAAAAATCCGGAAGGAAGTTCAGTTGTATAGCACAGAACTATGGTAAACTTTAACTGTCTCACTGGTGCAAATTATTTTTTTTTACACCAGGCAGCGGTCCAAAGATTCATTTGCGAAGAACTTGCTTTGTGAACGATTACCTCCATGGTTTAATATTTTAGACATTCACGACGAATAAATCTTTTTTTTTTTTTTTTTTTTTTTTTTGTTTATTTTCATGGATAATTAATTTGAACTGTGAACCTAATTTCAATTGACGTTATTGCAGAATATATCAGTACAAAAACCCTTAACGGGTTAAAAGTGTTGACGCAGCACTTTCTTTTGGCTCTATGAATTTTAAATATGGGTCTTAAAAGCAATGATATCAAATTTAAGTGACGCTATGTTGATAATTTTTTTTTAAATCATAATTTTCTTTTTAGTTTTATTCATGTTCACAGGTGCAATTATTATCTTAATATGAAAAAATATATAAAATTTATTCGCTGATGTTTTTTCATTCACATCTTCTCATGAATTCAAAATATGGGTTTTAAAAGAAATGATATCAAAATTTGAGTGACACCTTGACGTTAATTTAATAGGACTCTTTTAAAATTCAATTTAAATTATTTTTGGTTTGTCTTCTAAAGTATATTTACACATACAAACAATACTTTTAATTTTTCAATACACTTTTAAATATATTACTTTCACTGAGCCTATATTATGTATTGAAATGTATTTATTTCAATAAATTGATTTATCTTCTGTGCCACACTATCCAAAATCATAAGTAAAATTTATGTAAATGATTATTTTGCGTCATATTATCCACTTGCATACATTTCCCTTTGTTTGGATACTATGACGCAAAATAATCATTTACATAAATTTTACTTATGATTTTGGATAGCGTGGCACAGAAGATAAATCAATTTATTGAAATAAATACATTTCAATACATAATATAGGCTCAGTGAAAGTAATATATTTAAAAGTGTATTGAAAAATTAAAAGTATTGTTTGTATGTGTAAATATACTTTAGAAGACAAACCAAAAATAATTTAAATTGAATTTTAAAAGAGTCCTATTAAATTAACGTCAAGGTGTCACTCAAATTTTGATATCATTTCTTTTAAAACCCATATTTTGAATTCATGAGAGATGTGAATGAAAAAGCATCAGCGAATAAATTTTATATATTTTTTCATATTAAGATAATAATTGCACCTGTGAACATAAATAAAACTAAAAAGAAAATTATGATTTAAAAAAAAATTATTAACATAGCGTCACTTAAATTTGATATCATTGCTTTTAAGACCCATATTTAAAATTCATAGAGCCAAAAGAAAGTGCTGCGTCAACACTTTTAACCCGTTAAGGGTTTTTGTACTGATATCATTACTTTTTTAAGGTTATTGATGAAAATGTCAATTAGTCGAAATTAAGTATAGGGTATAAATTAATCATTAGAATAAAATTTTAAAGAAATGCTAAAAAAGACCCCTTGGACCCCAATAAAATATGAGGGTGGTGGCCCAGGGAGAGGAATCCAAGACTCAACTTTTAAATTATACAGCGAGAGAGTAACACAATTAGAAGGATGAAAATGCATGGCAAAACCCGTTTGTTCCATCTTCCTCCGCCAAAGGGCGCAATCTTTTCTATACAAACATAGCTGAAAATTTTCAGGCTGTCGATTCCGAGTCAAATGAGCCATACATCGTCGTGATCGGTCCCATAGGACTCGATAGGGAAGTGCCCCTGGTGGTGAAACTTGGAACTAAAATCAATATATCCTGTCGATGTCGAGTCGAATGAATCAAACTGCATTGTGATGGGACCCATAGGACTTGAGATAGCTGCAAAATCCGTTAGTTCCATCTTCCACCACCAGGGGGCGGACTCTGTTCCATGCAAACATAGTTGAAATCTTTGAGGCTGTCGATTTCGAGTCGAATGAGCCATACTTCGTCGTGATGGGGCGCATAGGACCCGAGATAAGAAAGCGCCCCTGGTGGTGAAACTTGTAACTAAAATCTATATATCCTGTTGATGTCGAGTCGAATGAATCAAACTGCATTGTGATGGGACCCATAGAACTCGAGTTAGCAGCAAAATCCGTTAGTTCCATCTTCCACCACCAGGGGGCGCACTCTGTTCTATACAATCATAGCTGAAATCTTTCAGGCTGTCGATTTAAAGTCGAATGAGCCATACCTCGTCGTGATCAGGCCCATAGAACACAAGATAGGAAAGCGCCCCTGGTGGTGAAACTTGTAACTAAAATCTATATATCCTGTTGATGTCGAGTCGAATGAATCAAACTGCATTGTGATGGGACCCATAGAACTCGAGTTAGCAGCAAAATCCGTTAGTTCCATCTTCCACCACCAGGGGGCGCACTCTGTTCTATACAAACAGCTGAAATTGTTGAGGCTGTCGATTTCGAGTTGAGTGAGCCATACCTTGTCATGATCGGGGCCATAGAACCTGAGATAGGAATGCACCCCCTGGTGGTCAAACTTGAAACTAAAATTGATATATCCTGTCAATGTCAAATTGAATGAATCAAACTGCATTGTGATGGGACCCATAGAACTCGAGTTAGCTGCAAAATCCGTTAGTTCCATCTTCCACCACCAGGGGGCGCACTCTGTTCTATACAAACATAGCTGAAATCTTTCAGGCTGTCGATTTCGAGTCGAATGAGCCATACCTCATCGTAATCGGGCCCATAGAACACGAGATAGGATAGTGTCCCCTAGTGGTGAAACTTGGAACTAAAATCGATATATCCTGTCGATGTCGAGTCAAATGAATCAAACTGCATTGTGATGGGACCCATAGAACTCAAGTTAGCTGCAAAATCTGTTAGTTCCATGTTCCACCACCAGGGGGCGCACTCTGTTCTGTACAAACAGCTGAAATTGTTGAGGCTGTCGATTTCGAGTTGAGTAAGCCATACCTTGTCATGATCGGGGCCATAGAACCTGAGATAGGAATGCACCCCCTGGTGGTCAAACTTGAAACTAAAATTGATATATCCTGTCAATGTCAAATTGAATTAATCAAACCATGTTGTGATGGGACCCATAGAACTCGAGTTAGTTCCAAAATCCATTAATTTCCCCTTCCACTGCCAGGGACGCACTCTGTTCAATATGAACATAACTGCCCCTGGTGGTGAGACTAAAATCAGTAAGTTCTATTGGGGTCGAGTCGAATGAGCTAAACTGCATCACGATTAGGAATGCACAACCTGTGGCCCGTGATGGGTAACTGGTGGCCCGCAGAGACCATACATGCCAACCTATCCAAAAATTTCAAATTTCCTTAATAATTCGTGAGAAAAATGCGCAAATTTTGTCCATAGATCGTAGGAAAATATGAATTTCATCGATCAGGGGCATAAAATTATGAAATGCATCGACTGGATGCAAATTTTGTCGAATGGGCATGGAAAAATCACAAATTTCGCCATTTTGTCACTAGAAAAAGAAACGCAAATTTCAATAATCGGTCAACAGAAACCAGAGATGCCAAAATCGGTAATTCTGGAGTTGTAAATTTCGCCAATCACTCAAAATCTTGAATTTTGTAAATCAGTTGAAAAAACCTGCAAATTTTGTCGATAAGGCACTTAAAATCGCAATTTTCATGGATCGAGCAATGAATTTCATCGAATGGCATGGAAAGATCGTGAATTTCAACGAACAGTCGCGGAAAAAATTTGCAAATTGTCCATAGATTGTGGGAAAACATTATGAATTTTGTCTATCGGTTCTGCAAAATTATGAATTTTGTCGATAGGCATGGAAAATCGCAAATTTCGTATATTGGGCGTGGAAAAATCAAGAATTCCATCGAAGGTTTGTGAAAAAATTGTAAATTTCAACAAACGGTAAAAAAAAAAAAAAAATGAAAATTTTGCCATTGTCTAGAGAAGAAAAATTGTGAATTTCATTAAATGGCCGACGGAAAGCATATCAGTTGAAAATCACGAATTTTGTCAATCAGGCACAGTAAAAACATGAATTTTGTGGATCGGGAGAAGGAAAATCATAAATTTTGTTGAACGCATGCATAAAAATCATGAATTTTGTTTATCGGGCATATAAAAATCATTAATTTCGTCAAACGGATCCATAAAAATCAAGAAAGTCATCAATCGGGTGTGGTAAAAATCTTGAATTTCATCGATCAGGCGTGTAAAAATATAGAACAAAATTGCCATTCGCCAATCGGCGAGTAATACTGAAAATTTGGCGACTGACTTTACTGCCACCACTGATCAAACTTAATAGTCCCAATTGCGATGATTGAATGGAAAAAGATTTTTTCCCCGCTGTCGCTTGACAAATTTCGAAACCATTTGGCGAATTTCACGATTTTTTCCCCGAAATTATTTGACGGATTGTGATTTTTTTTCTTCTCGAAGCCATTCGACGATATTCGAAAAAAATTTCCCCTGAAACCAGTTGATGAATTTTGTGATTTTTCCACTATCAATGAATTTTGTGATTTTTCTGCTATCGATTGATGAATTTCGTGATTTATCGACTATCGATTAATGAATTTCACGACTTTTTCCATGAACGAACAAATTGTGCACTTTTTTCAACTGCTATTCGACGAATTTTGCAATTCTGTTCCGCGATTGTTAGACAAATTTCCTATTTTTCTCCCGAGATCATTTGATGAATTTTGTGATTTTTTTCCCCCGAACGTATTTGACGAATTTCTCTAATTTTTTCACGACAGTTAGACATAATTAATTTTTTTCCTGCAATGCCTGATTTCTTTCACGAAACCATTTGACGAATGTCGCGATTTCTTTCCCAACACTATTTGACAAATTTCGCCATTTATTCCACAATCGTTTGACAAATTTCTTAAATTTTTTATCAAGTATTTGTAAATTTGTTATTGGTCATTTCTGAAAAACAGGAGTAAAAAAATCCATGTACTGGCCAGTGGTCACTGAGTAAAAAAGTTGAAACCTATACATAAAAGTTGAACCTATACATAAAAATCATGAATTTTTTAGAACGGGCACATAAAAATCACAATTTTGTCAAGTAGCCGCATAAAAATCACAAATCCATCTAGTGGGTGCATTCTTCCAAATTTGCAACCGAACAGTGCTGTATGTATGGATAATGCTAATTATCCCCACCCCCCTACCCAACATCTCCTCGAAACAAAATTCTCTCTGTGCTACTGATGGTGGTCCTCGAAAACCTAACAATTTTTTAAGTGGCCCTTCGCCTAAAAAGATTGGGCACCTCTACTATCAATTAACAATAAATTAACCTATCGCTTGTGTCATGTATTCATGAGCGGTGATTGCAACGCAAATTCTTGTTTACAAGAATAAGACTCATATTAGGTATTTTATTATTTATTTATTGTTTGTTTACTTATTTTGATTTGATTTTCTTGTCCTTTTAGAAATTGACTTTAGATTGTTACTTAAATGGTGAGATGATTGTCAATTACCTGTTTTATCGATAAAAATGATACAAGGTAAGAAAATTGCATCGTGTCGAGTGAATATGTAGGAAGTATTTTAAAACCTGCAGACTAAAGAAGATTTGTGTTTTACTTGTTAGCTATATTTTGCAACTCTCCAAATTACTGCAATGTAAATATAGTATGAAGTTAACTTTCCTCTGTTGTATAGCTTAATTTTATTGGAAAAAAACCCTGAAAATGCATTGTTGTAGTAATCAATTATTTTTGCAGTTGTGTAAATTCTGTCATAACAATTTTCAACTAAGGGAAATCTTACATTGGACATTTAATCACAGTATTTTAAATAAGAAAACTTAAAATATTTGCAAATTAAAGAAATGAAAAGAGATTTTGTTTAAAATTACATCTAAATATTTTTTTTTTTTTTACAAAAAATGCAAAATTCGCCAGTCATTTGGGAAATTATCACAAAATTCTACTAATAAAATGGGACTGTAAACAAACCGGTTCAAAATGTGTCCTTTTTAAAAATTAAATTCCATCCCAGCAGCCCTGTTGTTATGTTAGTCGAGCACTAGCTGATCGACAAAATTTTTTAATCTCGCCAACCTTTTTTTTCTGACCAATCTTTAACATAAGCTAATAAAGTATAGCCAACATTTTAACATTGCTATATAGTATCTTAAAAAACTTACTTAAAAATAGCTGAAATATAATCTTGATAAAATATGTAAACACAAACATATCAATACAAATAACAAAATCTCATGTAATCGGGTAGGGGAGACCGGTACACAGTGGACCACTTTTTCAGTTAAATTTTTTTTTCTCTTTAACAGACTGACCAATCTGTATGAAAATATTTTTGAATATTCCTTAAACCTTCTTACATCCATCATAATTTTCTCACAACATAGTTTTCAATACATTAAAAATATATATATATACACTGGTCCACCCACCAGGGTACAGTGGACCACTATTAGGTATTATCTAAAATATAATATAAATCTATTTTTCATTAATCTAATTCTTTTTTGTTGCCTCTTCATTCGCAAAATAACATAGTAATATAAATTTTGAAACAAAAACAAAAAATTAATTATATTTTGAAAATAATAACAGATTAATACAGGAACAATTGCAATTTAGTTGAAGTTATTACTTAAGTACAAAAAAAAATCAGCTCACAATAAAATTTGCAAATGAAATTCCAAAATACTTATCAGTAAGATTGAGCCTGGAATTTTCAAGAAATAATTTTGGGTCTGCGAGCAACATTATGAAATCATTGACATCAACAGCAGATTCATCTACAGTTTCGGGAGAAATAAACTGATTTCCATTCAATTTGCATCTCATGAATCTTACTTGAATAGAATCATCAACAATTAGACTACAGTTATATTTATCAAAGGCAGTAAATACAAAACAAAATATTTCTTACTATGTTAAAAAAAAATTGTTATTTTTATTTGTTTACTTTATTTTACAGTTAATTCTACTTTAAAACAATCTTTCTTTATAGAAAACAATTATTACATATTTTGAACATTCTGCATTAGAGGAGCAGAGGGGATTGTGGACCACTGTGCCCCAGGAGTGGGTGGTCCACTGTACCCCATGTTGAAGTTCAATAAATAATCATATTAATATTGTTTATAGCTTTCTTTTAAACATAATAACTTTAAAGTAAAATAAAAACAAGTATCTTAGCTTTTCAAAAAAGCTGTTTTATTTTATTTATCTACAACCTTTAATTACTAAAAAAATAAAAATATGATGATGAAAAATTTTACTTTTAGAAACTCAAAACAACAAAGCAGGATAAAATAGTTCAATCTGAGCTAAACATACTTTCTGAAGGCTATAAATAATCATTGCAGTGCTGTTGTCTATTAGGATAGAAGAGAAGCTTAAAAAAAATTTTAATTAATAAAATATTAGGGGGTGGTCCACTGTGTCCATAGGTTCACTGTGTACCGGTCTCCCCTATATTAATGATAGGCTTAGTCAATAAAAAAAATGTTAAAGTAAGCCATAACATAAATTAGAAACATTGTATTTCATAATGAAAACATCGTATCTAATTTTATATACATAAAAGTGAAAACTTACGTTATATAAATTCCCTATATAATATACCAAAGTTTCATCACAATTAAACGTATTTCAATCACAATGAAATAAAAAGTTTTAGTTACTAAATTTGTGTGAGGTGAATGATGGGAAAGTTTGATTTGGAGAGTTGGAAAATATAGCTAACAAGTAAAAAACCAATCTTCTATCGTCATCTGATTTTTAAAAGACTTCTTTAAAAGATTCACTGGCCATAATGCAATTTCCTTATATTATTTTCAACGATAAAACAGGTAATACTATTGACAATTATCTCACCATTTACGCCACTAAATCAAAAGACAATTTCTAAAAGGACAATCTAATCAAAATAAGTAAACAAACAATAAATAAATAGTAAAATACCTCATATGAGTGTTATTCCTAAAATACATTCGCGACTCAAAACAAACAGATGACTGATTCGTTGATTAGAGTCTGTTTCAAATTAACTGATAAAAAAAAATCTGAATATTTTTTTTCCTTTAAAAAATGACAAATTAAATATATAAATAATAATTAAATTGTATATATATAATTATAAAATAGTTCAATATTTTAATCAAGGAATCTAAATATTTTTCGACTTAATGAAGATTTTGAAATAAGAAATTCTTTATTATAACAAAAAAGAAAAATATACAAACAATAATTTAATTTAATACATATATATTACATATTAAAAATTGCATTAAAAACTGTTTTCGTATTAAAAAAAAAAAAGAATCTAAATAGTTTTTCAGCGATATGGATATGCTTTAACGTTTAACTGTAACCGTAATAGGCAAGAGCTTCCTTATTGCGCAGTAATAAAAAGCAGTGAAAAGGCTGAAGATCTGTAATGTTAGTCTACTAGAAAAAGCATAAGAAAATAGTCCGATTTTAAAAGTGGATTATATTGAAAACAAGAGTTTTCCTACGTTAGCGCAATATCTTAAACGCTTCATCTAAAACTGATTAATATAATATATTAATTTTAAAAAAATCGTTCGATCCATTTTCGAGATAACAACTCTGTGCCCATTACACCATTACATTTTCCATTTTCGCTTAAAAATTGGTTTGAAGATCTCAAAATCTACTGCATGTAGAAATCTATAAATTTCAGGATAGAGTTAGGCCATAGATATAAGACTAATGTGAAAAAATCGAAACGGTATGCCTCATATTTACTGAGATATTAAATGTCGGCGTTTCAATTTTCCTTTGATGTCCTGCTAGCTGTATATATGAGAGTGACGGAATCTTCGGTTTTGGGCTTACGGTTTTCGGTTTTTCGCTGCGTCACTCAAGAGACTACCGTCTCTTATGATACATAATTGAATGCAAGTCATCTCTCAAATATTAATTTATTTTGAACGATCTTTCTAAAAATGTAACTTTTATGCAGTTTTATTTGAAAAAATAATTTTTAATAAAAATGGCCACCTGACTATATGAAAAAGCGAAATGGCCATCCCGGAACTGTTGATGACAGTTACATTACTTACGCTTTTATTATATAGATTTTTAGTAAATCTAATGACCTATATAATTTGTGAAAGAACAGAAGCTAAATTTTTCATTACATCTGAATAATAATAAATACAAAAATAATTCATTCTTATTTAAAAAAAAAAAAAAAAAAAAAAAAAAAAGCAAACAGTTTGAAAATCACAAATAATTTTCAAAGAAATTGTCATGATTAAAATTGAAAATAAATTATTTTATTTCTTAGTTAGATGAGCTTGGAAATGCCTATCACATGAATTAACTACAATATAACTACTAATAATCTAAAACTAAGAGTGCACAAACCTAAACATTAAAAGGGTAAAAAGACATAATATTATATTATTTTAGCTAAGTAAATATATATTTTCCTTAGTATGACTAGAGTGATAGACTGTAACTGCAGACTTTTAAACATTTAATTTTTCATCATAACTCACTACCTCATTTAATGAATTTTTCATTTCACATACATATTTTTTCTGCATGTCTAACAGACCATTTCTCAGTTTTCTCCAGGCAGTTTCAGGAGGGTGGCTGAACACAGCCTGTTTTTTGGTTTAAAAAATAGTACCTTAGCCCTTCATCCAAAAAATAGCATTCTTCTTACCTCTCAGTCAAAACAAAAAAAAAAAACAAAAAAAAAAAAAAAAAAGGAAAAAAAAAAGTAAATAGTGACCCATTGTTGTATCTTGAAAAGAGTACCTTAACTTTTAAATATTAAAAGTGCCTTTAAAAATCAAAACAACAAATTTAAAAACCGCCCATAAGAAACTAAATTATACCCTTCAGAATCTAAAAAGTACTCTTTTCCCAACAGTACCCTGCTCTTTTTTAAGCCCAGGAGAAACTCTGCATTTTTTATATATGCTTACCAGACCAAGCTTTATAACCATTCATATTAGGTTACAACTAGGAGTGTCGAGTTCAATGAAATCAATTAAATGTAGTCAAGTTGCACTATCTAATCCCCTTCCTTTTAAACAAAGCAGAAATTTTTTTTATGGGTAAGTTAAAGAGTTAAAAAGGTCACTCATTTCTATGGTATAAATATTGATAATTATTATTCTATATACAATATAATTCAATTCCTTATTAAACAGAAAAAATAAATATTAAATTTAACCTTTTCAGTAGTACACCCGTACATATACTTTATATTTCCATGTGACCCAAGAAGTATGCTGTATAGATACTATACTGCATGAGTAAAAACGTATTTTATAATAAAGTAACAACATATTAAACGTAATCTACTATAAATGTAAAATGTGACATTGTGAAAAGCAGTCGATATTTATGCATTTATATGGTAAAAAGTAAAAATCCTGCTCCCCATTAAATTAAACAAAAAACTCATTTTATTCCTATATTATTTGATGCAATGAAAAAACATACTAGGCTAAAAAAGGCTAATATTATCATATAATTTTTTAATATACTCATTTTTAGTAACTTTAACAAAAGGTCAAACATCTATTAAATTTTTTAACCTTCCTACCACCGTGAACTGATATATCCGTTCACTATGCTGTAGATTTCACTGCAATATTAGCATTATTTAAATTAATACGATTCTACAAATATAATGTAGTTTTAAACCATTAAGTAATGATTAATAGTCTCAAGGATTATATTCATGTACGTAATTAAGTTTTTTATATTATGCTTTTTTAGCATTTAAAAAAAAATTAAGAGAAAACAACATTACAATCATAATGAACAGAGGAAAGTATATTCAACTAGGTAAATTATATCCAATGGTTGGAGTATCATAGTTGAGATTTTTTCCAACAGAGAGAAAATATGCCGGGACCAGGACTCGAACCTGGGTATTTGGTTTACCGTACCAACGCTCTACCTACTGAGCTATCCCGACGACATCCTGGCAGGCATATTTCATCATGTAAAACGCTATAGTTATAGCTCAGATGAATGAAATTAGCGCTGCAGTTTGCAGCATTGTCCAACAGATTAGAGTGAAATATGCCAGCCAGGATGTCGTCGGGATAGCTCAGTAGGGAGAGTGTTTGTATGATAAACCAAAGTACCCAGGTTCGAGTCCTGGTCCTGGCATATTTTCTCTCTGTTGGAAAAAATCTCAACTATGATACTCCAACCAATGGACAACATTACAATTTTGCCCTTTTGCTTGGCCGTCAGAGGGTTAATAAATTTTGACTTAGTCTATGAGAAATATTAAACTATATGAAAATCCAAACAATTTCAGAAATAAAAGGAAACCTTAACCTCTATCAGGGTTCCTACACAATTTTGGTAAAAAAATTTCCCTGACCTTTCTTAATAAAAATTTGGTTTATATATAGCTGTGAAACGCTCCACAATGGACACCTCCTAGTTACAAACGGTTGCTAATTTCCTAAAAATGCATGATTCTTATTGGAATATCCCTTTATTTTGCAAAAACTCTTACATGGACAAGTATTTTTAGTGCCTAATACTGGAAGAAGATCTCTAAAATAAGGAGACTATGTTGCCTGCAGCTAAACTAAAGGTGAAAAAAACGGAAATAAGATTTGTAGTCACATATTCAAGAGGACTAAGTCCAAGAAAGTTTTCATCCAAGTGGTATAACATTCTATTTCAAACTGTAACTTGCAACATAAAGCTACTTTGTCTTCATCCAGCAATTAAATTAGTGGAACTAAACGCTGACATGCTGATAATTATTTAATTATTACAGCTGTAATTTTATACCTGGAGCTATTTTTTGCAGCTATTTTTGTTTGAATTTTTGTAATCCCTGATTTTGCATTTAGATTACAGAAAATTAAAATGTAATAATAAAAATAATAATGTTCAATATGAACTAACAGTTTTCTATTAAGTCATCTATATATTTAAAACGCTAAGCGATTTCTTTCGACAATCTGTCAGAACAAACTACTGCATCAAATCACACCATTCTTTTTTTAAATGAAAGATATTTGGACACAGATTTGTTATCGTGCATTAGTTTGTTCGAAGATTTAATTAATTAGCTGTAATTTTCAATTAAACATTTACTTCTGCTTATGACGTCATAAAGTCGACAACTCCCACTTTTGAGGGCATAGAGTTTATTCCCTGAACTCTGTGGTTCGCCAATCTTTTGACATTAGCTAATATCAACTAGGTAATACTTTAACATTGTAGTATAAAATCTTTAAAAAAAACTTAATTAGCTAGAATATAATCATAATAAAATATCTAAATGCAAACATATCAATATGAATAACAAATCTCACGTAAAATGTTGCAATTTAAATGATTCCAATTGAAACAAGATTTGGAGAGTTATCCTTGACGCCCAGCTAACATAAAAGTACCTATTTTATTTTATTTATTTACACACATATTCAAATTTATTATAAAACACCAGGTTGCCATACAAAGCAAAAATCGTCATTTAGGCGCCAAAAAATAACCCAGGTGCGTCTGCGATATATGTACTGATTTAATCAAAATTATTTTGGTTGCACCGCATATTGCAAAATTAATTAAATCCATGATTATTGCTTCTTTCTCAGATTAAAAATAAGAAAATTGGTACTTCTCTATTATCCCGTCGTCCACTTTTCATAACAAAAAACTATCGCCAAACTGTAATGTCAAATAAACGGGAGAACGTTGCCATTGAAATATCAAAATAAATAAATAAATAAAATACATGAATTTATGGACACAATTGTTATTTTAATTAATGAAACAACTAATAAATCAGTAAAACATAAGGAAAATAGACGCAAATCTCGAATTAAAAACCACTTGATGACGTAACAAACACGTATAATGCTTCTGACATCAAGTAAATCGCACTTCATTTTCGGCGTTTAATTTTACAGTTTGGCGATAGTTTTTTGTTATGAAAAGTGGTCGACCGGATAATAGAAAAGTACCAGAAAATTTAATGTTTAACGAAATTCAATTATTTGATCGATCGCGAATTTTGGTTTTTTTTTCTGTTATACCGACACCATGCCATACATGTAAATATATGCTTGGCGACAATGGTATCCGTATAATGGAAACGTACTCAATTTTTTCTTAGTTCGGGCTATACCAAAAACAAACATTTTACAGGTAACAAAAAAAATCGCCGAAAATGGCTGCTTCATCAGCTGTTATGACAGCAAAGTTGGATAAAATCTAATAACCTGAATTTTACAACGTTTATGCGAAACACCACAGAGAACACACGCTATTTTTATATAAGTATAGGGTATATTTAAACGAATAAGAGAACTAACAACCTTCAATAATATAATGCATGAAAAAGTAAACAAATAAGGGATTCAGCAAATCATAAAATATGTATTTCTTAATATAACTATAAAATACAGAAAAATATTCTGGTACCATCAAAAATATTCATTATCCCGTCGAAATTCCGTGCATTATCCCGTCGTCCCATTAAGAAAAAAAAAACTATATGCAAATTAGGTACTTTTCGGTTAGTCGGCTAATTATGCCAGTCAAGTTATGTCGGCCAGTAATATATATATATATATACATAATAATAAACTCCAATGGAAAATTACTTGCAGAATCATTATCACAAAAGCCAACCAAAATCTATAAACCACATAAATTCAATACTAGACAAGCAAAACTATATACATTATATATATTTGTATATATGTATGTATATACTGTATCATAGTAAACGCGGTAGCGTTTGCTATAATATGTTTAAGAAATAGAAAATGCAAACGTTTTTCTGAAATATCTGGCGAACCAGTTGACATACGACAGTAATTTTTTTTTTTTTAAAGATAGAACTCGACGAGACGAATAAAATGATAGGATTGAAAAAATTACTGTTGCTTACTGTAGTTTTTTATTTAACTTCGAACGAAAAAATGAAGACGCAAAGTTCAACAAAGTCTAGCTAACGTTTACCTGGAAGGATTAACTTCGTTTTTGTTTTATTTTTTTCCTCTTGGTAAAACTTAGAATAGGTTTTTTTTTTTTTTGTATGTTTGAGGGTCGCTGAGGAAATTGAATTTATGTTGTAAAGCTCCGGTTGAACATCGGTTTTACTTTTCTTTCTTTATCATAGCTAACGCACGCGTTTGCACGAAAATTTAAATAAATATTATTATTATGTATGCAACAGAATTCATTCAAATTAAATAAATCACGTGTCAAACATGCTTATTTGTTTTTATTTTCTTACTAGCATAAATGCCCGCTATAGGACGGTGGATAGAAAGATCTATGATAATAATTATTATGATAATGGTTTAAATAAATATTTTTATTATTATGTAACAGAATTCATTCAATTTAAATAAATCACGTGACAAACATGCTTATTTGTTTTTATTTTCATACTAGCGTAAATGCCCGTTATAGAACAGTAATCGTAGGTAGAAATCATGGTTTTCACATTAAATGTGAAATAATACTCATATAATATTCATCGACAATGAGGAAATATATATATTGGAAAATTATATCGTCTGACAGGCTCCTGCTATTTACGTTCAAACTCACTAAGCATTTTATATGCTTATGTAAAAGAATTGTGTTTCATAATTTCATGTAATTCACGTAAAATATGCGGCAAACAATTTTCGGTACTATTATCCTGCCGACCACTTTTCATAACAAAAATCTATCGCCAAACTGTAACGCCAAATAAAAGGGAGAACGTTGCCATTGGAATATCAAAATAAATAAATAAATAAAATATAAGAATTTACGGACACAATTGTTATTTTAATTAATGAAATAACTAATAAGTCAGTAAATCATAATGAATAATACACGCAAATGTCGAATTAAAAACCACTTGATGACATAACAAACACGTATAATGCTTCTGACATCAAGTAAATGGGACTGCATTTTTGGCGTTTAATCTTTGAGTTGGCGATAGTATTTTGTTATGAAAAGTGGTCGACGGGATGATTGAGAAGAACCCAATTTTCAATGTCGTCGTTATTAAGTCGTTCCTGTACAGCTTGTGCTGTATCTTTTATTTTGGTACTTTTCCCTTATACCAACACCATGCCAAAATGTTTACTAATGTGCCAATTATTTCAACCCTGACTGAGCAGATGTTGTCATGCAAACCGTGCCAAACATTGTGATTTGTTATTTATTGAATGTAAAATATTTTTCGGTACTTTTCCATTATACAAAAACCATTGTCGCCAAGCGTAACAGTAAGCGCAAAATAAAATTCCCGTGAATCAAAACACTTGAAAAAAAAACAACAATGTTGAAACGAAAGTGAGCATTTGAAAAATATAACATTTGAAAATTACAGACTTTTAAGCACTATTTTATTAAAATTAAAACACAAATATATACTTAAAATAAGTAAACAAATAATTGTTATACAATAAAGGGAAAAATCCTATGCCGGTAGATTTAGTGGGCTCTTATTGGCGATAAATGTTTGATGTGGTTGTTGAGACCTTGTGAAAATTCTTCAATCATATCCACATTTACACTGTATCCATATTGTTGCTATAATATCTTTTTTTACTTTTCGGTTAACCAGCTGCCAGTGAAGTATATATATATACACACACATATATATACATACATACATATATATATATTTCACTGACTCCCAGCTAGCCGTAAAGTACCTCATTTTTTTGTTTCTCGCTAACATTGTCTGTATACTCGATTACGGAATATTAGAAAATCTATCATTATTATCATCTAAACGGTCATGAATAATGTGCCATGATCAGGCTGCATATTATTACACATAATTTTCATGTATGGTTTGGTGAAATATTGAACTTTAAATTCTGTTAAAGACTGCATTTTATCTCGAAAAGGTGGACACCATGTTACAAAGTTATGTGGTTTGAAACGATCAGAAAAACAAACTTGAATCAATGATTATAATCCCGCAATTTTGTTCATGTGAGCCGCCAATATTGACATCCAGTTTGTTGTTAAATCGTTACATTACGCGTTATATAACCAAACCGGAAAAAAAATCGTAAGGAAGAGATTTGGAAGACCATTGACGAAAGCAAAAGTCTCTGTGCCAGATTACGCGCTTTTGCCAGATAAAACTTGATTGGTCGAAAAACTGGAAGTTACAAAGCGGTAGACAAAATTCTTGGCCATAAATGTTTCTATTTATGGGATGCTGTGCAATACTTAAATACCAGCATGAAAAAAGACCGACGAAGAAAACTGAAAGTCACTATGATTTGGTTTTATTGGCAAAAGAGGATGAACGATCTACTGAAATTTACTGTCGTAATTTTATTGATATTACCCGAACAAATTGGAAAACATGTGTTTATACGAATTGGCCACTAGGTACTAATACGAACGAAATAAACCAAAGTCTGTAGAATATTACGAATTAAAAAAGAACCTCAGTTGGTTCGGAAAACTTTTGAAACCAGTTGTTTTGAAAACGCCCTATCATAACACGAAAACAGACGCTGGAATTGAGTTGTACTATCATCATTCTTTGCTGATGTTGTTCAAGCCTTGGCAAAACGAAGACCTATTGGGAGAATTTAAACTCTACCGTTAATCCTTTGAGCACAATGTGAAAAAAATTTCAGAGATGGAAGAATGTCGCGAAACAAAACAACGATTACAAGCTGCAATCGACTTGGCTGAAAAGTTGCAACAAGAAAGTGATTTGCACAACCAGCTTTAAAATATCGAAGAACCAAATGAAGACGTTGATATGATAGCCGCAGATTCTGATAACACTGAAACTCACCAGGAAATTGTTATTAATGAAGATAAATTGAACAAAAAAAAAATGAATGCTGACCAAAGGAAAATATTCTAATCAATTATAAAGCACATAGAAGAACAAAAGAAAGACCCGTGTATTCCACCCATAAATCTGATTGTACGCGTAGTTGCTGGTAGAGCAAAAATCTTTCTAATTTAATTACTCAGTCAAAAAGTTCGTTTAATGAGTAATCACATTAATGATGCTGCTGCAGTACTAGCACCAACGAGAATTGCTGCCTTCAGCATTGGAAGAATTACAATTCACACGTTTTTCAAATTGCCCGTCCAACATACGAATGAAGCAGAATAATTTAAGCTTAATTCTGACGATTTGAAATTATTTAACAACAATGGAAATCATCAGATTTAGTAATTATCGATGAGTGCAGTATGTTTCGAATGTACTTTAGCGATGATCAGCTAACGATATGGCGAATGTTGTAAACACAAGCGAGATTACTGTTTTGGTGGCAAAAACATTATTTTGTTTAGGGATTTATTGCAGCTAGCACCCGTAAAGGCCCAATTTTGATTTCAGGAACTACCTTTAAACAAAGTGAAACAATTGTTTGGTGGTGTTGGTACATTAAACTTTTGGTACGAATTTGAATACAGTGAGCTAACAATGAATTATATACATTGTGTTATATACATAAAAAAATATATATCGCGGCACAACTTTCTAAAATAAGTCTCATGCACCAAATAACGATGCAAAATCAAAACTCAATTTTTATAGCATCATCACTGAAGTGATCATTACTATAATTATCAGAACCTAATATTCGGCCCCATTCAACGATTTTAAGAAAGGCTAAGAAGAGTAGTAAGGAAAGATACCACTGAAAGAACAACTCAGCCTATAGCAGGCGACTTCAGTGCAGCAGAAACAGTCCATGGATACGACCGAGACAATTATAGAATCCAGTTTCTTTATGAGCTATGGAAAACCACCATTTAATTATTGATGTGACGGTCCCCTGACATTTGAGAGATCAGGTAGACATGAAGAAATGCTACTTTGGCGATGAACAGTCAACGATTTGGCGAGTGTTGTGAAAACAATGTAACAATAAAATTTTGACAATAGCAAAATTTTTTGCTTTTCAAGATATTAAAAAAACTTTAGTTTTTATCAAAAAATTTAAATGACTAGTATTAAAAAATGCTCTGAAGAGCACCAAAAAAGGTTAATATGTTTAAGTATGAAAAAGGGTTGGACAAGTGCTTCTAATTGAGCATGAAAAAGGAAAGGGGTTCCTTCTTGGCTGCAGCTCACTGTCAATGCCAACTTTTGAAAAAATCATATTCGCGCTTTTTCCATATAAATGAAATCACTCACAGTTACGATAAAATTGTATAGTTTAAAGACGTAGCCAGTAAAGACGCAGCTTGATTAGACATGAATGTAAGGCGACATAGTACCAAAAACCTTAGTTCCTGCAGCGTATCACACTCATGCAGTGCTACCAAGCATGCCTGCAGTGTAGAACTGTGCAGAAAATTGATTTGTAGTGCAGTGCAGAGTGTTGCAGCATTCTGAACAGGAACAATTTCACATACGCATGCATTACAGTATAATGCATTCATTGATTGAAATTATATGCAAGTGGCTGTGGCTCCACAATGCAATATGCAGTACAGCAATGCATATGTAAGTTATAAACGAACATTAGGCGCATATACCTTTAATACGGCAGTACAAAAGAGCAGTGCGGATGTGCACTGAGGCTCAAAAGTATAATAGGAGTGTACAGTGTAGTATAGTCTGTAGAGCAATAATGGTACAGTGTACTGTACAAAGTTGCATTGCAGACGCACGCCCAGTACAACAGTAGAACAGTGCAGTTGACATATAAAGCAAGTTGGAAAGTTTTACTACAGTACCGCAAATTTCTTTTATATGAAAAAGCGCGATTATAATTTTTTCAAAAGTTGAAATTGACAGTGAGCTGCAGCCAAGAAGGAACCTCTTTCCTTTCTCATGCTCAATTAGAAGCACTTGTCCAACCCTTTTTCATACTTAAACATATTAACCTTTTTTGGTGCTCTTCAGAGCATTTTTTAATACTAGTATATATATACATATATACTTCATTGGCGCCCTGCTAACCGAAAAGTACCTCAAATAATTCGCCAAACTGTAGCGCCCAATAAACAAATGGAAGAATGTTGCCATTAAATCTCAAAAAAAGAAAAATAATAATAATAAAAAAATAATTAAGAAAAGCCCCATTTACTAAAGTATCATTTATCAGTAACTTTTAACAATAAAATTTACAATATATTAATGAAAACAGAATCAAAAATAATCTTGGATATTTATTTATTTACATTATTTCTCTTAATTATGGAAAATGAATAATCATCCTGATTATGTAAAGGAATGAAGAAACCATACAAATAAATTACACTTGAAAACATTAAAAATCTCCTTATCTGCAGATTGATTTATTATTGTAAAAAAAGTTCTTCATCTTTACATAAAAATTGATTAGCTTAAATAAATGGATGCGTTTCAGAAGATATGGATTTGAAACGAACAATGATTAAAGAAGACACTTTAAAAATTTTGATCAAAACATTTTAAAACTGTTTTTAACGCCGAATTTCGACGGTGCGTTTGGTGAGATGCAATGCACATGCGCATAGGAGCTCATTCGGTTGCATTATCACAAGGGGGGGGGGGGGGGGGGGGGGATGCGTGCCTTATTTAATATGTTCTTTTATTGACTGAATATGAGATGAACGTAGGGATATGCTATTTGTATGATACTTCATAGGTTCAGGAAATTTTCTTTCTTGCCGTGAGGAATAGGGCGGTAATGTCAAACTGATTTCCATTTTGTTTACGGATTGTTTGTTTAGAGTTTGCATCGGAAATAATAACGTAATTCACTGGGGGAATTTTTTTTTAAATAAAATATTTGAAAGATTGTTTCATAAGCACCCCTACTTATGTAATAAAGAAGCTTATTTTACTAATATTGTTATTGTAATTTTTTCCGTCAGTTTTGACGGGTACCATCTAGTAAAGATATAAGATGTTTAGTATCTATTTAAATTATATTTACTTAGTTAAAAAACTATTAACATGCTGTCAAAACATACAGCTTTAGAGTAAAGAAATAAATAACAGTACTAACAGAGATATATTGACTGCACTTGGTGCAAGCAGCAAGCAAATAAAAAATGCAAAAGAAAAATCATTCTTCTAAGTAATACATATAATACACTCTTAGCTCTTGTGTTAAAAACAAAAAGAACCATATTCAGCATTATTTAGTTAAAGCAAATATCTTGCTGTTATCTGTACTAATAAAAGAAGGTTTCGCTCTGTTTCTGTGTTGGCGGTGGCTAACAAAATCAACCGCAAATAGAAGTCTAAAAATTTGGGTGAAAACAATCCAAGACACGTCCTGATGCTCCGAATTTTAATTTTTTGATAATTAATCGAGATATTAATTAAAAACACACTGAAAATGCATCCCCCCCCCCTAAAAATCGTTAAGCATGCCCACACATGCCCAGACCTGATTTTCAAGCAAAAAGCAATGGAGAATGAAATGCTGGCATTTTGTTTTTACCTCCATCGGCTAAACTATTTAGGAAACAGAAAACAGAAGACATTCTTAAAGTACGTTCTTTTATGTCTTAAACTTTACAATAAGTTTGAAAATTTTTTTTCAAAAAGGGCCGTTTTCGCAGTTGATGCTTTCTTCCATACAGAAATGCTCCCCCAGGAAAATTTTTAGAGTTACCGACAAACAAAAGAAAGACTGTTAAAGGTGAAATGTTGTTCTTGACAGTGCAATTACTTTGCAAAAATACAATTTTAACCCTTTCAAAAACATTGAAAACTGCAGATCACTTTGTACCATCCCAGTATCTTTTGCATCTTTTTTTCTACGATAAAAGTAACTAAACATCCGTATTCTGACACAATCTTTTTAGAGCATCTTGGCAGACCAGATTTACATCACTTGTAAAAATTTCAAAACGTTTGGACAAGTAGAAATATTTTTAAAAATTGTAATGAAGGCTGAGAAATTTTTTATGAAAACGCTAAAACGTGGGCTAAATCGGCACAGTTTCGACAATGTTTTCACTACTAAATATACATATTTTTTCACAAAAGTTTAAAGGGGGCTTGAATGCAGTTATATGTGTAACTGATTAAAATTTCAGAGAGTTCGGATTATAAGAACTTTTTTTTGTTTTTATGTTACAGGATCCGATGCGAAAACAAAAAAAAGCGAGAAGAAAACATTTCTTTTACAACTATATATATATATTTTTTTTTTCCATGAGCTGCAAAACCCTTAGAGTTATAACAGATAAAATTTTCAAAGGGTACAAACAACAAAAATTTTCTTTTAAACTATGGAACGACCCATTGTGAAAAAACAAGAAAATGTATTCTTACAAGCACTTTTACCACTAAATATCAATATTTTTTCGTAAATATTTCATTAAAAATATAAATGCATACAAAATCGGGTTAAAGATATAAAATCATACAAATTTTATCTTTATTTATGGTTATTATCATGGGCCCAGGCAATGCTGGGCGGGTCAGCTAGTTTTACACTATAATTAAAGAATTATGTCTCTGTGTGCAATGGCTAGGAAATTCTACCATGCATGCATAGAGGTCTAAAAATTTGGATGAGGATAGTTCAATGCATGTTCTAACGCATCTGAGGCTCAGATTTTCAATTTTTTTGATAATTAGATGAGATATTAATTAAAACCTACAATTAATGTCATTCTGAAACACAGAAACAGAGAAAATTCAAAAGTGTTAAAGGAGTCAAATTCAAAATCACAGAGGGCAAAATTTTCTATAGCAATAGCGGGCTAAAACATTGTAACCTGAATTATTTTAGGAATGTCCAAAAATCACTGCAGAACGCTAAAAAATTATAAAATCGCAGAAGAAAAATGTATTATATTAGGCAAAAAGTTTGAAACCAAATTCTTTTGCTCGAATTTGAATGTCTAAAAATCACCACAGAACATGAAAAAACTCTAGAAATTGCAGAAAAAAAATCACTGACCGAATCCCAAATAACCTTTACAAATATGAATGAATATATATTCAAATTATTTCATAACAAATAAAATTCATATTAGATACTTAATTATAGATTATTAATTCATAATTGGATTTAAGTACAATATTAATTTTCTTTCATTGCATGATTGTTCTAGGTTACAGTTCTTCAAGGTTCAGGCCGGGTTGCAGGTCGTTAAATTAAAAAAACTAGTCGTTGGGGGCCACCGTAATACTTACCCATCATGGATATGCATAATGTAAAATATAAAAATAAAAATGTGTAAACTACTTATAAAATGCATTGCAATTCAAATAAAATCGTGGCTTGATGACGTCACAAACTTTAAAGGCTCGATTACTGAATTGCTTGAAAGAGGTTTTTCCTTATAACTCCAAAAATAATAATCCTATTAACTAGCGGTTTATTGCATCTGATTAAGCGTCAAATTTCCAATTAAAATATATCTTTGAAGTGAAATTTGGATGAAATACAGGGTCATGAAAAATCGAAGAGTGTGGAAAATAGAATTCCAAATATCTCGGCAACTAATTATCCGATCGACTTCATGCTTTATTCAAAATTTATGTTTTTTTATTGTCTTTTATATTCATTTCTTAAAATAAACAATTTCGAAAATTTTTATATACCTTTCATCAGAACGAATATTTCGAGAGTCCGAAAAAAATTGTTCCGGTTAATCGAGGTTATTGAAATGAAATAGGCTTCTTCCCATTATTACATACTAAGTACATACCAAATTGCAAGTCTCTATCTCAATTTTTTCGGGAGATAGAGCGTTTACAGACACACAGACGGACGGCAAAAATTTTTTTCTAAAAATATGTTTTTCGGAATCTCCAGTGTCTGAAACGTGTAAATCCGTCAAAAAAATTTTTCGATTTTCAAAACGATTACAAGACTTACCCTATACTACGTACGATGGGTAAGTAATATGTGCTGCATGTATTTCCAATTTTAAATTATTTTTCAATTTATGCTATTGTTGCATAGTTTGCATAATGTTATATAAAATTTATAGATCAGAGGAATAATTAATTCAAAATTTCTTCATTTACAATGATAACTGGGATCCTGTTGGAAAGTAATACATAAAAAATTCCCCGACTTTTCCCTGACCTCTTCAAATATTTAAAATATTTCCTGACTTTTTGCCTCAATTTTCAAATTCCCAGACTTTTCCCTGTTTTCCATGACCTGTAGGAACCTTGTCTATAGAAAGATCTCAAATTAATCAAAACTTGAATATTTTTTACTGGCACCCGGCTAACCGAAAAGCACACACACAAAAAAAAAACTATTTCTAAAAATAAAATGTTTTGAGCTTTAAATTATTATGATATAGTTATAAGTGAAAAATTTGGACTTTAATTTAAAAACACATAATTAAAACAAATATAACAATATTGACGAAGAAAGAAAAGTAAACAAATTAAACCCTAACCTGTTTAGCCAGTCTTAGTACTTTATCCTTACTGGTCCTGCAGAAGAAATAATTATTGTCATAGGGCTGCAAAAGCAAAAAGCCCCAGTAATTATGCAGTTCAAATAGTCTAAAATACTGCTTAAATTATAGACTTCAAAAAGTCAAAACAAAATGCTTCAAATAATCTACTGGGGCTTTAAAGAAAACTCTTTAAGGTTTTAGCTGAAATATTGAAAAGTTTGACAGAAATCTTAATGTATTTTTTCAAAATGAAAGAATTAAATATCAACAGTAAACACAGGATAAAAAGTTATTGATTTAATTTTATCATTTCAGTAGATTTAATCAAAGCTTTTCTCAAAGTATGATAAATATAATTGAACAAAAATCAAGTACAGAATATATGCGAAATTATATTCATATCTTAAGGAAATGTTCAATTAATCTATATCAGGTGAATAAAAATTGCACAAATGCTCTAAAAGGGTAACTTTTGGTAAGATTTTCTATTTTATTATCTATTTTGTATTGCATGTAACAATAACAATAATAATAATAATAATAATAATAAAAGGCTTTTTCATTTTAATTAATAATAAACACCTGTTGTTAAAATAGAAAAATTAAATTGTTCAAATAGATAAATAAAACTAAATCCACATTTCTAAAGCTACTCACAGTTTTTTTTTTTTCATTTTAATTCAAGGATAAAAATAACCAAGGTTTACAACACAGAAATTGTGTAAAGTGCAGAAGGAAATGTTTTATTTTATTTACTGTTTTAGTAATTAAAAAACTGTTTAAGTGTGTAAGAAATTGGAGTTTCCTATTAAACAGTTTTTGATGCATGATGAAAGTTAGTGTTGGTAAGTGGAATTTATATTTAAACATATTAGGTTACTGTAAAAGCTTTACAATGGTGCAATAAACATGTAGACCAAAATTTTTAAACCTTTCACATTTCATGGCACACTAGAAACTATAATTAAACTCATGCAGCACACTTAAAATATGATGATAAAAATGTGTAACTCTTTTTAACACTCTTGAACATACTTGAAAAGTGTTTATGCATTTGGTTTGTCTGGCCATCTGTCTGTACTCTAACTTGCAGAAATATACCCGGATTGTCATATAATTGATATACATTATTGAAGTTTACCATGGCACGTTCAGTATTGAAAGTAAAGTGTGTAATATTTGTACTTCGTTTACAGGGGTACTCAAAAGAGTGCTGTTACATTATGGTCTATGGGGGAATAATCATTTGCAGCATATTTTATTGCTGTTACGCTATTTCAAACATATTGAAATTGATATACATCACTGAAGTGCACTATATAATATGGTATATGTAGCACTTATACTTTATTTACAGGGATATATATGTATTTTCAGTTATGGTATGTGTTTTAACAAAATTTTTGCATACTATGTGGTGAGTATAAATGGTATAATTCGTATACAGGGCTACAGCACAAAAGAATTCGTAAGCATTATCGAGTGTAAGCATAAAGTGCTCAAATGTGATTTTCAATTGAATTAATCATTTTCAATGTGAACTATATGTAGTATACCAAGATATGTTTATAGAATATAAATAAAATCATAAACCGTGCAAAGAACTATACACATGGCTGCCTATGGATGATAATTTCAGTAGTTTTAAGTAGTCACGGGTGATTCTGAAAAATTTGAGAATCGATAAACATCGATAAAAAAAAAAACGGATTCCCAAATTCTAGTATCGATTCTCACACAGTTAGCTTAAAAAGAGTAACTCCTAAACTTATCGATCAATTGGCAGGAAATTTTATAGTGAATTGTGATAACAGGGATTAGAACATATTGATATTTCTGACACTCATGTCATTTTTAAAACAATATATAATATATTTATTTTTTCGATTTTACTATTTTAGCAGCAGATCTGCTGTCAAATTTTGTATAAGGGCCTTTTTCTTTCCAGGTTAAATAGTTATCTTTTCAGTTTAGAGTTAGAGGGTAAGAGTGAATCCTGAGAAGAAAATAATATTCAAAATAAGAAGGATTTGCATAGGGAACTGAGGAGTGGGGAGAGGAAGGCTAACTGTATTTTAGTTAGAATTTCATGTCCTAATTAAACAAAAATTTAGGAGGAAAGGCTGATGTCCAAGCTGCTTAAAATGACAGATCGTGAATGCGAGATAAAAGTTAAGGGCGGGTGAAGGGTAGAAACGAAAATGGAAGCAAAAGCCCCCCAAATCTTGGAAACTATGGCCTCTAGCAAAAATCTAACGGCAGATTTAAGGATAACCACCTAATGGTACTATATAAAACATACCCTACAGGTAGAGTCCATTGAATGTTTTAGTTATAAAATACATATAAGGAATGGGGTTGGTGGGTAGTGAGACATGAATTGAGCTGACTCTTTTGCCAGAAGTTTCTGAGGCAGAGGGTACGAGAGAACAGGGTTCCTACACAATTTTGGTGAAAAAATTCCCTGACCTTTCTTAATAAAAATTTGGCTTACATATTGTCGTAAAACGCTCCTCAATGGAAACCTAACAGTTACAGGCAGTTGCTAATTTCCATAAAAATACATTACTCTATAGAAATATGCCCTTTCTTTTGCAAAGCTCTTACATGGACACTTATTTTATAGTACCTAATACTGGAAGTTGGAAGCTCTCTAAAATAAGGAGATGATGTTGCCTACAGCTAAACAAAAAGTGCAAAACGTTGAAATGATAAGATTTGTAATCACATATTGAAGAAGACAAAGTCCAAGAAAGTTTTCATCCAAGTGACATAACATTTTATTTCAAACTGTAACTTGCAGCATAAAGCTATATTTTGTCTTCATCCGGTAATTAAGTTAGTGGAACTAAACCCTGCCATGCTGATAATTATTTAATTATTGTAGTTATAATTTCAAACCTTGAGATTTATTTTTTGGGGCTCCTAAAATTTTTTAATTTTTGTAATCCCAGATTTTGTATTTACATTACAGAAAATTAAAATGTAATAATAATGCTCAATGTGAATTCAGTTTCCTGTTAAGTCAAAATTTTCCAAAACAACAGTGCCGTTTTTGTGTATGCTATGTTGCTCTTCTTTTATTCTAGATAAATGCTAAAAAAAAAATATGTGCTGGATGTATTTCCAATTTTTAATTATTTTTCAAATTATACTATTGTTGCATAATTTGCATAAATTTTATATGAAAATTATAGTTCAGAGGAATAATTAATTCAAAATTTCTTCATTTATAATGATACCGAAATCCTGTTGTAAAGTAGTACATCAAAAATTCCCTGACCCCTTCAAATATTAGAAAAATTCCCTGACATTTCCCTGACTTTTTGCCTCAATTTTTGAATTCCCTGACTTTTCCCTGACCTGTAGGAACTCTGGAGAATCCCAAGAAGAAAATAATATTCAAAATAAGAACGATTTGCATAAGGAATCGAGGGGGGGGGGGGGGAGTGGGTTAATTGTATTTTAGCTAGAATTTCATGTCCGAATTGAACATAAATTTACGAGGAAGGGCTGATGTCCAAACCGCTTAAAATGAAAGATAGTGAATGTGAGATAAAAATTAAGTGGAGGGAAGGAGAAAAACGAAAAGTGGGGGCAAAAGCCCCATAAATCTTGAAAACTATAACCATTAGAAAAAAAACTAAAGGCAGATTTAAGGACAACTACTTAATGGTACTATATTAAGATACCCTACAAGTGGAATCTACTGAAGGTTTATTTAAATTCCTACTATTAGCTCACACTCTCTCTATATATATCTTGTTGGAATTTTCAATCGTTAATAAAATATTTTCTATTCATCCATTCAAGTTCAAATAAATTTTTTTAAACTTGTAGTGGATGACAATTGATGTTAATACAGTTTTTTCAAATATTAATTATTTCATTAAATTTAATTAATTAATTTTAATTTTTATATGGGAGAAAAAAATTTCTCCCATTGTTTTCATAAATGAAATGAAAGATTTATCTCAAATTAGTGATGCCAACAAAAAATAAAATACCGCAAAGATGATTATAAAATAATGTTCAATAAAGATAACATGGGACATTAATGCTGCATGGGTTTATTTTATATATTTATGATTAAAAAGTAGGAATTGACTTAAAAAAAAAAAATTTATATTACTTGTTTTAGTTATCACTACATAGTATAAAACAAAGTCGCTTTTTCTGTCCCTATATCCCTATGTACGCTTAAATCTTTAAAACTACGCAACGGATTTTGATGCGGTTTTTTTTAATAGATAGAGTGATTCAAGAGGAAGGTTTATATGTATAACACGACGTTCTACGTAGATTAGTTATTGAATTATGATAGAAAGTTTTGTTATTTTGGCCGAAAAGGTTACCATTGCTATTTTTTTGGCGATCATTATTGTTGCAGAAAGAAATGAAAAGGCTATACATCTCCAAAAATAAAAGAAAAACTGTGTTAAATTAATTAAAAAAAAAAAAAAAAAAAAAGAAAGAAAAAAGAGTTTTGATGAGAGAATATTATAAAACGAAAATATTTAATTTAAACATGATTGGGAATGTTCGCAATGCTTAAAAAATTATTCAAGGGGCAAGATTGCTATCGAAACAATATTTCGTGATTTATCTTTTGTTTTTGGAGATTTTGATTTTACTTTTGATTCTAAACAATTTGATTTTAAGCCAAAAGGTGTCTTTTTTTTTTTTTTTTTTTTTTTTTTTTTTTTTTTTTTGATGCAGAAAGAATTGAAATGGCTATACAGCTGGAAAAATAAAAGAAAAAGCTGTTATTAATTTTATTTAAAAAAAAGAAAGGAATTATAGGGGAAATTCGAAAATCAGGTGATATTTTTTTTTTATCAAATATTAGCTTTTTCAGTATTTGATTCGGATTATGAAAGATTAGCCTTCTGAAAAAGTTCTACTGGACGGATTTTGATGAGAATTGAATTGTTAGTCAGATGCTATTTCAGGAATGGTTTTAATGTACTACATATTGTTCTACGCTGCTTAGTCAAACAGTTGTGTGAAGGTTATACAGTCAGGAGAACCCGATTCCGAAAGATTAGCCTTTTTGAAAGTTTTTACTGGGCGTATTTTTTGCGACTTGCATTGTTAAGTAGATAATTTGTAAGGATGGTTTTAGTATATTTTATATTGTTCTGTTTTAGAATTACGTGGAAAAGTTCTATAATCAGATGAACCCGATTATAAAAGATTAGCCTTTATAAAAACTTCTACTGAATGGATTTTGTTAATTAGTTTGCATTGTTAGTTCAATAATTTTTAGTGATGGTTTTAGTATATTGCATATAGTTTTATCATTCTTTAGCAAACCTTAACTGTAAATGACCAAATAAAAGAGTTGGTCTTTAACAGCTAAAATTTTGACTGCACATTAGAAAATATAATAGCGCAATCACGTCATTTTTCAGTAATGTGGAAGGATATTCCAGGTAAATATACAGATTGCTTTCAAATACAAGGTCAAATTAAACGATATATTTTGTTTGCTTCAAGGTTCATTTGTAGAAACTGACCAGCGCAGCGGGCGTAGCTTGCTAGTAAAATATATATAAGGAATGGAAGGGACATGAGACATGATTTGAGCTGACTGTTAAGCTGGGAAAGAGAAAAGACAAAGGATAAAAGCGAATCCAGAGAAGAAAATAATATTCTAATTAAGAACGATTCACATAGGGAACAGAGGTGAGAGGGGATAACTGTATTTTAGCTAGAAACGAACTCGATCAGTAGTTCGGTGCTAAATTTTTTCATTGCGGGCCAGTTTGACATTTACTTATTTTGCTGTCGGTCAGGTTCGGGTCTGGCTGACATTCCTTGTTTCTGGTTAAGGTCAGTTTTGAAGCTTGTGGGTCGGGGTCAGCTTGACCAGACTTTTTTAAAGAATGTCAAAAATATTTTTTCAGGTGAAAAATCTATATGTAATAAAAGTTTCATAACAGACAGCTCTATTTTGCAAACTTTTTCAATTCCTAACACTTATATATATGTATGTTTTTACATCTGAGTAGTTCACACCTCTGAATCTACACACACACATGTGTGTGTGCATGAACTACCACAAATAAGATACATGTGTTTTTTGTGTATCATAAACAAAATGCTGGTTGGTAATATTTTTCATATTCCAAGAAAAGAAAAATGTTTCTTAGCTGCACCATAAAGAAAGAATAATATATGATTACATTTCTTATGTACATTTTATTTTTTCTCATGCAGCAAATTGAATGTATGATCATTCACATTCAAATACATATTTATTTTCATCTGAAACATAGTTCTGCTGAAACTTTTTGCGAAAATCTCAACGATCCGACTTGTAAAACACATAAATATGACACGCAAAAATTATTCTAGGGTGATCCCGACCCGCAGTACCCAATGCAAGGCTCTATTCAATGATCCCAAGGTGTCCGCTATTCAGAGTTTTTACTATATTAGAATATTAAAGAATATAGATTTGCCCATTTTTCTATATAAAATATAAAATTGGTATTAGAGATATAATTGTAGATTAGTTTTCATAATAGCATTATACCATGATTTAATGTCCCTTCATTGAACGTTCAAGTCGAGTTGTAGGTTGACGAAAATTCTTTTTGCGGGTTCGGGTCAATTTGCTAGTAGAGAGATTTTTTTTTATTTGAGGTTGACTTCAAATGGAGTGTCCTAAGGTGTCCACTATTCAGAGCTTTTACTATATTTGAATATTAAAGAACTAGCTGATCCGCCTGGCGTTGCCGAGGCCTGTGATAATAAAGCTAAACAAACGTAAAGTTTGCATGATTTTATACCTTTAACTCGATTTTGTATGAAATTATTTATTTAAAATCGCTGTGCACAAGACGGAAAATCCTGTATTTCCACCTTCCGCCGGCAGGAGTGCATTCTGATCTAAACGAGCCTCCAACACGTTTTCCCACTGCCTGTGGTACCGCATAGTAGGCGAATTGCACACACGTAGCAAAATCTTTTAGTTCCACCTTCCATGGCCAGGGGCGCACTCTGTTATGCTCATTTGTTCTATATGAACATTCGACACGGGTTCCCTTTATATCAAGGGAGTGGTTCAATTTCTAAAAGGAAATTTGTTTTGTCTAAATCAGAGCAATACATCTTTTTATAATTAAGATGAAAAAGTCGCCGCCAGGGGGCACTCGACGAAGTACAATAAATGCAATATTAAATAAAAAGGTGTTAACCCCCTCCCGTCCTCATACCCGCAAGTAAAAAGAATAATTTGTTCAAGAAAATCCGGATGCAAACGTTCCTTTAATTATCACTCCCATTGTCAAATAAGCTTTTATTTCTTTTACATAAAAATCAGAATTTTTATAAAATAAAAACTTATTGGTGGATTATTTTGATTTTTTGAAAATTTTAATTCTCAGCCTGTTTTAAGAAAAGATGCATAATTTTCCAATAAAAAAATTCAAGATTTTTAATAATTTTATACAGCCTCTAATAGTACCATTTCAAGGTTTTATTATTACTTGTTTTGTATCTTTCTTTATTCAAGAGATGTGTCGAAAAGGCGTAGTTAAAAGTCATTGGGGTAACTCAACCTTTTCCCAGTAAACCTAAAATCTTTCTTCCCTATCCCAACACCACACCTCATTTTGTGATTTCACATTTCTTTTGCACCATTTTCAGAAGAAGATGGCATTTTGGAAGCGATGTTTAATGAATAATGAGAATCTAATTAATATATTGGGTAATTATCAATATTAAAATTCTGAGACTCAGGTGCACATGGCCAGACCTTGAACTATCCACACCTAAATTTTCAGACTTTTAGGTGGGCTAGATTTTGTTAGCCATCGCAGACAAACACACACACAGTGTGAAACTTTATTTTATTAGTATAGATATAGACTTGTTCATTTTTCTATATAAAATATAAAATTGGTATTAGTGATATAATTGTAGATAAGTTTTCATAATAGCATTAACACATGACTTACTGTCTTTTCATCGCAGTTTTAGGTTGGGTGCGGGTTGAAACATGCCAGGTTCGGGTCGGGTTGCCGAAAATTATTTTTGCGGGTTCAGGTTGGGTTGCGAGTTGAGAAAATTATCTTAGTCGGATTGACTTCAAATGGAATTTGCAGGTTCGAGTCGGGTACAATCCGACCTGTGCAGACTCTATTCAACGATCTTGAGGTGTCCACTATTCAGAGATTTTATTATGTTTGAATATTAAAGGATATAGAATAGATATGTCCATTCTTCTGCACAAAAGATAAAATTGGTATTAGAGAATAGAGATATAATTAAAGATTACTTTTTATAATTGCATTTAAACATGAAATGACTTCCTTTCATTTTGGGTTGTGGATCAGGTTGAGTTGAAAATTATTTAGTCGAGTTTAGGTCGATGAAAATTTAGTTGCGTTTGGGTGGGGTTGCATATTGACTTCAAATGGAATTTTCAGGTTCATGTCACGTTAAACCAAATCCGTGCAGGACTCTAACAACTAAAAAATCTCCTCCCCCCTCTAATTTTTATTTACTTTGGAGAGTAAATTCTAGCTAAAACACAGTTAGTCCCCCCCCCCCCCCACCCCCACTGTTCCCTATACAAATCGTTCTTATTTTGAATATTATTTTCTTCTTGATTCCCTCTTATGTATATAGTAGAAAGTAAACAAGAAAAAAAAAATACTGGTAATCCCGTTGAAATAAATATTGTTTCCAAACATGTTAAGAAATTTTTCCAAAATGGCATAACTTGTATTCAATATTACATAAAATAACATTTTTGTCATTTGGATAAATACTTTTAATTATTTTAAACCTATTTTTTCCCCTAAAAAAAGAAATAAAATTGGATCCAAAATGGTTATATATAAATGTATTACACATCCGTCAGCATTGAAACAAATGGTCCATTTTTTAAAAATTATTCGCCCTTTAAAAGTAAAACATTTAGTGTATTCCAAACATCTAAACAAACAGAAAAAAAAAAAAAGAACCAAGCCAAACCCCAACTTTCCACTATGCTAATGAATAATGAATCATGAAGAAAGAAAGAAAATACAAAAAAGGTCTGTGCATGACTCTGTGTTGTGCCTACCACTATGTCTTTTATAGATTAAAATCAGGAAAGGCAGACGATTTGAAGGAAAATAAAAATAAAAAAATCGATATGACCCATAGAGACATTGAAAAAAATATTGATAGTAACGATAAAATCGAGTTGGCCATAAGATCGATAAAAAAAGATTGAAATAGCTCATCACTAGTTTTAAGGATTTTTGCCTGAATAAAATTTCAGTTTAATATGTGGGGTGTATAAAAATTTGTTGGTAAAAAACAAGACTGTACAAAAGAATAAAAGTATGTTTCCACCTATTGGTAAAAATTGCAGAAGGTGTTTTTAAAACTATGCTATGCATTTTCTTACTAAACTAAATTTTAGCATAATATGTAGAACATGTATAAACATATAGATCATATACAAGGTCATACAAAAGAATTGGAGTACTTTTCTGGTAATTGATGAAATCTGGTTTTCAAATGTGTTATGTGTTTTCTAAAATGTTTACTTAGGTTTGGGTGGGGCTAGTAAAGCTTTAGTCTCTGGGTATGCCTAATAGAACACATGTACTTAGGTATATTATTTAGCTTACTATTTTACCAAAGTTTTGTTAAAGCATTCTGGAAGTGTTGTGAAATGTTTCATAATCTATGATTAATGCATGATTTATCTTTCTTGTTACAGTTTATACACAGCTTAGGCAAACATAATGTGCCATTAAAAAAAAAAAAAAAAAAAAAAAAAAAAAAAAAAAAGCAGTTTAATTTGTAATAAAAATATAACATTTAAGCTTCTCTAAAAACTTGTTTATTGTATTATAACAGTTAATAGAAGAGCTGAGCTATATATTTTTAGAATATTTTCTTCACTGGGCTGAAATACTCATATTTTAGGGATAGAAACACTCATTAAATTATCTTTCAAGGATAGGATTCCAGATGTTATCGATTTATATAGTGTGTTTATAAAGTCCCGGACCCATTTTGATGTTTAATAACTCATAAAACAATGAAGATATAAACAAACTTATGGCATTTATTGATGGAATAACTCATATATTTTCCTTTTCAGGTTTGAATGTCTTTACTTTTGTAAATATCCTCTGTGTGTGTGGTTAATTTCAGATAATTTCATTTTCCAGTCTAAATATCTGTACTTTTCTAAATATCGTCTGCTTATTAATTGCATTTTCCTCTCTTTTGTTTTTGGCAACTATTGCAATGTTATGTTTACTTTTGATGTGTTTGTTCTATGTTATTTTTGTATGTGATGTTTTATTCGAGCGGATATTAAGGAGAATGCATACACCATAAGAGAAAGCACAGATTTTATGGTGGTTCATAGAAACAAAATCGATAGTGCAAGCACAGAGAAATTGCAGAAGAATTTACCAAAGAGATCCTCCATCCAAAAGCAGCATCTTGCGGTGGAAAAAGAATTTTCTAGAAACTGGAAGTATCGCAGATAAGAAACGTTCCGGACGTCCCTGCACAAGTGATTTTGATGTTGAGCGTGTCAGAGACACATTTTTACACAATCCTAGAAGATCTGTGAGATCAGCGGCAAGAGAATTGGATATGCCAATTTCGACGGTGTACAAGGTTATTAAGAAAAAATTAAGACTGCATGCATACAAAGTTCAAATTGTTCAAGTTTTGAAACCGGACGATAGGCCTAGGAGGATGGCCTTTGCAACAGATATGCTAAGGAGAATAGGAGATGATGCTGATTTTCTGAAGCGCATAATGTTCTCCGACAAAGCATCCTTTCATGTTTCTGGCATTGTTAATCGTCATAATGTGCGCATATGGGGATCTGAAAACCCCCATGAATACCGTGAGGCAGAAAGGGATTCCCCAAAGATTAATGTGTGGTGTGGACTAATGCATGATCGAGTCATTGGGCCTTTCTTTTTTACAGAAAAGACGGTCTCATCAGTCGTATACTTAGACATGTCGGAAAACTTCATATTTTCACAACTAGAAGAGCTTCAGCCACATGTCTTTTTGCAACAAGATGGTGCACCACCTCATTGGGGTACCATCGTTCGTACTTCTTTGAATGACCATTTTCCAGGAAGATGGATTGGGCGAGGAGGTATAATTCCTTGGCCACCCTGATCACCTGATATAATGCCGCTGGACTTTTTCCTTTGGGGATTTGTAAAGGACAATGTTTACAGGAGGAGAGTGTCGAACATTGATGACTTAAAAGCCAGAATTACAACCGCAATAGCCTCTGTAGATGCTGACATGCTTGCTGCTACCTGGCGTGAAATTGACTATCGACTTGATATTCTCCGTGCGACGAAGGGGGCACACGTGGAAGTTCATTGACAAGGGTCATGAAACTTTTTGAGTCTATCTAACCATTTATGTTATTAATTTTAATCTATCTTTATTATTTTATGAGTTATTAAACATCAAAATGGGTCGGGACTTTATAAACACCCTGTATTTCTAACAGTCTTCATTACTGAAAAGCTGATTTAACATGAATATGACACTGAGAATGGAAAATATATTTATATCACTTTTTTATGTTATTTGGAAATATATATCCTTAAAAACATCCAAAGATAATAATTGATAAATGGCAATTTAAAATTTATGTGGCCTGCTCCGCAGCATATAAGTTATAAACTGCTGCTATAGATAGACCTTTAAAAATATCAACTAATATGCAAACTAAGTCGCAAAGAAAATTGAAAATATAAATGCAATAAATCAATACAGCAACAATCAGGAATACACAGCAAAAAAAAAATCAAATTTAATAAATAAGCTTGTTTAAGTAAAATAGTACAGCTAACATAATTATTTCTTAAGAATATAAATAATTTCATTACAATGATCATCCAGATTTATGATGACTGCTCAAACTGCCCTTTTGCATGCCTAGTAGTTAGTAGAGATAAATTCAGGCTCTTTTTTCAGAGACAGAGCCAGAGCCCAATACCAAAAATATGCAGTAGAAAAGTAAAAAAAAAAAAAAAAATTTAAATTTGTTTTAAGATTAAATTTCTCATTTAAAATTATCTTCTTACATAAAAATAAGTTTAATTCTAAATACCTCTTCTCCATGCGATTTTCATATCCCAGAAAATGTGTTTAAAATAGCAAATTTGCCGTTTATACCCAACCACTCAGAGAGTCACAATTATCATTCTTTAAAAATATCATTGTACAACTACAGCGGAAAGGCATGAGTTTAGTTTCTCAGTAAATCTGGAAAAGGATTTAAAACAGAAAGCAAAGATAGACAATGGATATCCCATGGATTCTTTGTGTTACTAACACTGACCATGCAAATGCTTCAAAATCAGATAGAATATTTCGCTTTATACTCCATTAATAACAATTTAATTCCCTTTCAAACTGATTTTTTAATGGATTGTATGATACTTTAGGAAACTTAGATTACATTGTTCTTTATCAAATAACAAGTTCACTCCTCTTTCTTTTTTTTTTTTTAATAAATAAAATTTTCACTTCAAGCCTGAGTCTGTTTCGGGTTGAACTTGCCTCATCTCTAGTTGTTAGGATACTGAAAAGTACAATAATGGCCCCGTACCTCATAATTTTTAGAAAGTGGGGCTAGTCAAAACACATAATGAAATGTATGATTAGTATCCATGTTTCACACACAAGTTACATGCCTGAAGCTACAAGTACCAGACTTAGTAACAGGGCCGTAGCTAGGGGGGTGCCAGAGGGGGCTCAGCACCCCCTGAAAATTTTTTAGCCCCCCTATTTTTAATTATTGGGAAAATGAATGGGTGAAAGAAATCATTCTTTTTATGGAAAATGAAAAGATGAAGCATGCAATCAAGGATATTTTAGAAAAATATTACAAAATAGACCATAAAGAATCACGCATTAATTTTAATAGCTAAAAATTGCACTTTAAATATTTCGAAGCTAGAAACAGACTCCTGTTCTAGATGCTTAAAGAAATGTTTAGCAGGAATCAGAATGAACTGTGAGCAGCTTGGTAATGTGGATGACAACACTATATTATTGATGTGTTTGCGATTCAAAATAAATTATGGTGATTACCTCTTAAACCTTAGGTGATAGACACAATTTCCAATTACAAAATATATTTAAATCAATTACAGTTTTTAACTAAGCTATTTGTTTTACAAGGGGCTGTATACTTATTAAAATATAAAATTTAATTTCCTATTCGACTAACTTATATTTAAAAAATGCTTTTCTTCTTCTAAGGACAATAGTAATAATAATTATTATTATATGTCTATAAGTGAAATATTTGTTGAGATATCACATATTGAAAATCATAGCAATTGTTGCCAAGTTATCTGCAGACACTCTTAATGTGAAAAAACTAATTAAAAGCACCTAAAAAAAATTGCATGCATATGTATTCAGCTGTAATTCGAAAGTTGCTTTTGGCTATTTTATGACTTGAAGCAGCTAGAATTGCTTTTTTAATGCATTTCACATTTTTGAGAAAATGATTGTAACTGTCAGATGCAGGTGTCGCCACTAGACACACACACACAGCAAGGGAAATTGAGTAATGTAAAAAGTTTTAGCTACCACTGAAAAGTGATGTATGCTGTGAAGGTTTCTGCTCTATTACATGAAATTAAACTTTTTACTAATATGCAGAATACACAGTTAAAGTCTAAAAAGAACAGTAAAATGTGTGGAAAGCAAGCTCGAAATGTACCGGAGCAAACTGGAACGATATTCCAGTTCATTAAATTATGACAAATATTGCGCTGGTCCATGAAATTATGTTAAATATCGTTCTGATTTGTACAATTATCAAAACTTATTGTTACAATTCCTGAAAAACATTAATATTTCCATTCCGATTCAGGTTCATGCGAAAAAATGGCTAGAACATGCATTGAGACACTTAAAATCACTGTGATAAGCCACCATCCATACCAACGTCTATGAAACAATTGTGATAGTTCCTACTCCAATGCACGAGGCAAATGACTGAATTCTCGCCCAGCTATTTTCTGACCTGACTGAAACTGAAGACTGAACAACATGCAGGAAGTCAGTTGTTAGTTTGTCTGTTGTGCTATCGTTCTTGTAATCTTGTTATTTCCAGTTGAATAGTTGAATTTTGGACATCGGATTTGAGAGTCCTGCATGACTTGTGCATTTATCATCACAGTGTTTTGCAATACTTTTAAAGTATTTAAATTTATCATAAAAAAATTTGGTTTTGGCAATCATTCCACCACGTGTATTAGTGGATGTTGATAAGATGACAGAGACTGACTAAAGAATATTCAAACAATAACCTGCTCACTCAGACTGCCTACTCTAAGTAAAATGAACAATTTAAAAAATTGGCTAAAAACTGCAGCAAGCAGCAAGAATGATTTTAGTCAAGAATAATTTTGAAATAGCATGCCAGTTCGTGGATTTTTTCATTTCGAGCCTTGGTGGAAGACTTGGAAAAAATATAGGCAAAGTAAACTCTAATGATGCTGCAAAGAATTTTACAGATGAAGCAATACACCAGCATAATTTTGGTGGTTAACTTAAAATAAACTAAAAGTTGAAACATACACATAAATTTAATTCATAATGACAAAATGCCAGCAGACATCAATACTCCTTAGCAAAAACTTTGATGCCAAAGTAAACTAAACATTACATGACAAAGAAAAAGGTGAAGGTAGGAAGGTTTGCAGAAAAATGACAACTTCATTCCATCTTTTATACTAGTTAGTTTCGTGAATCTACATATCAAATGCTGTCATTTGTGGAAACAAAAACAATGCATAAAACACCATTGGTTCATAAGAGATGTCAAACTTACAAGCAACTGCTGTGAACAGCGACTAACAGATGAATCAGCAATCACAGTTATGGAACATAACTGGATCATGTGTTTATCAAAAACTGGCATGAAACAGTGGCACCTAGACGTTCATTGTCAAACTTGGGGATGGTAGAAATATAAGGCATGTCAGGTAATGGAAAATAATTTAAGATTTATTTTAAACCAAAACCTATTAATTAACATGCCATTACAGTCTCAAATCGAAACTGAAATGAGCACTATTTGCACATTTTGAAGGTGAAGATCTTATAATACCTATGAACAAAATAATTGTAAAGTTTCTATCTAGAGAAATTATTGACTATTGAACGTACACAAACACGAGATAAAATTCTGCATATCTGGAATAATAATTTGGAGTGAAGCAAATTTATATTTACACATGTTTGACAGATTGAAATTACAGCAACAACAATGGATAGTTTCTCTATGAATATATGTTGTATAATAATCATCTGCTAATTCAAAAAAAAAGAAAAAAAATTAAATAAATTGGTTAAAAAAAAAAGAGGAAAATGAGTGAGAGTAAAGGAAATTCTTCAATCCCCAGTCAGATAAATAGTGAAGAGACGGATGCTTAGAAATTAGAACGGAGGATGCTCCAGCTGGAGTGAAATCGTTTTTGTGTAATGGTGACAGTTTTATGTGAAACTTTAAAACATTTTTAGTAATGAAGGACTTTTTTTATAGAACTTTTAGCCATGTTTTTAACTAATGTTCGAGTGTAAAAATTGGTAATATGAAGGATAAATAAATAATAAATGATGTTTTTAACTCTCTTGCTGCGTAATTAAAAAATAATCAAAATAGGTTAAAAAATTGCACATTTTTTTAAATTACATATTTAAAATCTACCTATATTGAAATATGTAAATTTCTTTTTTGTAAAAAATATATATTTTTAAATATAGAATTAGATCATAAAAAAGGGTTGTCAGAAAACTGAATTTGAAGTATAATTATATAAAAGTAAAATTCTGAAAATTAATCTTGGTTAAATTACGATTTATTTTATGAAATACAAAGGTAAAACATACATACTAATGGAAATATTCCAAATACTTACAAAAATTGTACTAGAAATGAAGTTTAGTATGATAAATTTTGAAACAAAATTCAAGGCTTCGCAATCTTTGCAAAAATTTTTTTTTGCCAGTTTCAGTTTATAACAACTAACAGCACACTGTCTATGAGGCTCTTCCCTGATGGGATTGGGGTGTATATGGCTAGCAAAATGTCGAGCGGTTAGTCTCATTGTGTGGATAGTACTGCGAGACATCTTTGAGCTTTCAAAAGAGTGTGTGGAATGTTTGCAAAACAAGCTTGTGAACTTTACAGAAATATGGACAACTAATGCCATCCTGTTAACCCACACCTGAATCAACAATTAAACATCACAGAAGAGCCAAACTGAACCGTTGAACAGGAAAAGAGTGGGTTGTGCTTTTAAATAGACGAAAAAATGCATCTCCATGGAAATTGCAGGATGCACAAGTTTTGTTACTTTTATATTGCCTGTGGAAATCGCGGGGAGGTTAACATATTTTTCTAAAAATATGATCTTTATTTAACTTCGTTTTTCTTATAGTTGGTCCCTTAAGGAATGTCTATTTCGCAGAAAATCAATGCCATTTCAGCAGGTAGTCACAGTACGGTATGAATTTAAATATCTCAGCAAATATTTCATTTAAAAGAATGGAATTTTCTTCATTTTAATTCTTAGATTTCCTTTCAAATTTTTGTATATGTTTATGAACCTGTAAAGAAATCCACACAATGAATTTTATTTCTTATTTTAATACACATACCTTGTAAAACAAATGTCATAGCTAAAGGGTGCAACTGATTTTAATACATTTTGTAACTGGGAGTATGTTTCTATCATCTGCAGTTTAAGAATTAATCACCATGATCTCTATTTCGAATCATCGAATATAATATAAATTAAAAAAATGAAATGTTCTCAAATTTGTTTTGTCTACAATTGATAGCCACTTCAATTCTATTGATCAATTAATCTTCAATTGATGAAAGTATTTGTTTTCTTCATTAAAATATATCAGCAGCAATCAGTCACAACAGTTGTCGATGATAGACAAGTTTCATTATCATAAAGATTGAACAAAAGCAAATACAGTATAAAAATTTTCGATTTGCTGCAATTTTTAAAAATATGTATGCATTTCTAAAAAATGTACAAATTTTTCTTGACCCTACAGAATTTTTTATTTTGAAGCATTTTTTTTTTTAAAGACTAGCCAGATATAAAATTGAACTTAAAAAATTAATAAGAAAAATAAAACTAAGAAAATGCATACAAACAAAACAAACAAGCAAATAATAATGACAATAACAAATAAAGCAACAATAAGGAATGGAATAATGAAATAAATATATATTTTCATTACATTTTAACTACTTCGTCTTACTTGAACACACTGACCATTATTAATTTTTCAAAACTTTGAAGAGATTTTTTATTATTTAAATTGTTATACATGCATTATCCAAGCAAATTTGACATGACAAATGAATTCTACAATAACAACAGAAAATACAAGAAAAACAAAGCAATAAAAGCATAATCTCATTGATTAAAAAACAAAACGAAAAACAGTATAAACATTTATTTTGAGGGTTATATATTTTAGTATTCAATATAGTAAGCATTGTTTATTAGTAAAGCCAAATGGTTAGGTGTATTTTTTTTTTCTTTAACCCTTTTGCAACAAATGTCACATATATGTGTTCCATAAAGTGCTCAGAATCCTTGATTATTCCTATCAATAATTTTAATCGAAAATTTTGCCTAATTTAATCCAAGCATTTCTGAGATCCAATTAGGCAAAAATTTCCATTTTTAAAAAAGGTGATTAAAGATTAAAAATTCTGTAATGGACACTTGTTGCTTAGGGGTTAAGCATTATTTACATTGGAAATAACATGTAACATGCAATTAATTACTACATTAGATGCAGTTAAGCATATTTCTTCTCATAATGATTGAGAGGCTCAAGCGGAGAGGGGAAAGCCAACAACAATTATAGGTACTGTCTCATTAAAGATAAGTGTATTCCACATTCTCATTTTAACATATGAACATAAGGTTGTCCCAGGGAAAGTAAAAAATAGCTTCCTAAAAGTAACTTAATTCCAAAAATAGTTTCTTAAATAACTGCAAATATAGTCCATAAAAATCAGGTTGATTAAAATCATTGGAAGATACATACCAAAATCTAATCAGCACCAATTTATGTCAAAATCCAACTAAATAAGAAGTTTCATGGAATTCTGTGTTGTTTACTTATGGTGCCCACAACATTTGTGAAAACACACACAGAAGCATCAATTGAAAAATAGTTAAATCATATTCAAAACAACTCAAAATGGGTAAAACCACCAAATTGAGGGGCAAAAATTTCAATAATCCAATACTTTCTTCTTAAGAATATAGAAGAAAGTAAAAAGTATATACATATTGCTAACTTTTTGCTTTTAAGATTTAAATAAAACTTTTGAACTTCAAATAAAGCAATAAAAAATATTTTACAATAGTTATTCAATTGAAAATACTATCAACTTATTTAATTTGTTTAACATTGCTTTTTTCAAGACAATATTATTAATTTATTTATATTCCATATTTTTTTTTTCGGATATCAAAATATTTTCTTTCAGTTAATACTTCTATCAAATAAGTAAGATAAGTATTATATTTTTTAAGTAAGATCCATAAGGTGTTGTCTTACTTGCTGATATTTTAGTAATATATATATATTTCAATCTACAAGCAAATTTAACAATCTTTTATAAATTTTGCTTTGTACAGATTGCTAATCTGTTGTCAAAGTAATGTTCTCTGAATTTACAGAAACATTACAGACAACACAGAAACATTAAATATGTCTGCATAATATAAATAGCCTTTAAAATGCAAGAGTATTAGTAAATATAAATTTGTCATCAGTAAACGTAAATATTTTGGAAATTTGATTTTTTAACAGTGTAAAGATAGTGTTCCCTCTAAGTCATTTTTTAAGGGTGCAACACCCTGACCTTTTTCAAATTGGCAAAATGGACCCTGCCTTTTTAAAAAGTAGTCAAATGCACTCTAAATTATAACCAGAGATTTGCAAAAATCCTTCCTGTACCACAGTATTTTTAAATCTGTGTGCCAGAAAACTTGCAGAAATTAGAAAATGTCAATTTTCTAATTGTTTTAGGAAGAACAGATTATTAAATCACGTAATTTAATTTAATTTTTTTATTTAAATTAATCAACTATTAATTTTGAACACTCCCAATAATCTATATAAATATTCATGTATTATAGTTGAATGCTATATTATACCCTGGTATATACAAACATATTTACAAAAACAATCAGCCAAGCAAAGAATCATGCACAAAAAGAAAGAGGAAGGAGAAAGAGAAATAGTGTTAGACATGCAGATGATTAAACAATATGGATATGTTAAATGCTGCTTTAATTTCAGATGTAATCTGAAATGGCCAGAGAGATGTTACAAAATTGAAGGAAAAACACAAGCACAAAAAATAATTAATTAAAAAATAAAGTTATTTTTTTGGTGATTACAATTAAATAAATAAATCTACAGAATTTTAAAGATTTATTCTTGATTTATTTATTTTGTTAACAAATGATAAGCAATATAGATAAATTGATCTGAAAAGTAAAAAAAAAATCATCATGTATTTATAGTTGACATAGTCAAGTGATTTAACATGAACGGATGAGGCTCCAGTGTAAACATTATTTAAAAAGGCAAAATACTCACAGTTGCATGCACCAAATCCAAATGGCAACTAGATTTCTTACTGAACCAAAATTTAGGGGCAATATATATTGGTGAAGATGTATTAATATCAATATATTCTATAGACACTTTTAATAAAATGAATTGAATATTTATTTGTTTATCTGCTGGCAAAAGTGATGATTTATGATTACATACTTTGAATGTTATTTTCAAGACATTTAAAACTTTGCTTACTAATTCTATACAATCACAAATTAATATTATACAAAACACTAAAATATATGCACATGTACTAGTACGCAACCCACTTTCTAAATGAAAATTCACAAATAATTATAAAACTTGAGAAAACAATATATACAAAACAATTCTATACACTTGGCTTAAATATATAGAGACTTAAATTACATTTTATTTACAGCATCTGAATAATTATTTGAACATTTCTAAATTGTTCCTGTAAAAGTTCCTGTGTAATTTAATTATATATACTAACAAATCTTAAATCCTCTCTTACATTGCAATTTTAAATAAAAAATTTTAGAACTTTTTTATCATTAAAACTTAAATAAATAAATTACACTTGATTATTGAAGAAGCAGAAATATCAAAACTTAACTCTGTAATTAAAATGCATTAAAAATTTTATCTCATAAGAAATTCATAAAATTGAACTATTCTTACCAATAGATGAACTTTCTATTCAATCAACAGCAATATTACTCACCTTCCCTGCTGTTGAACACTTTCAGTTACTTACAATTTAAACTTAACTTAAACAGAAGAAAACTAATAAACCATCACTAAATTTTAATAAAATTATTTAGGAAAATCAGTCATCACTGAATTAGTTATTAGAATTGTTTTAATTGAGTCATATATCAGCAACTGTATAATATTAGCGCTGTTTTTAGGAGATTTGTTGGTGTCATAAAATGATTATGCTTTGAATTACACTTTCAAGACCAATAAATGATTTGGGTAACTTTGTATGAAAAGAAATAATCTAGTTTGTCTGGAGAAGTTTTTACCCATTTCACAACAATAACGGAACATCATAAGCACACATGGTCAAGCTACACTGGTAGAGCACTAACTACCTTTGACACTAGGCATAATAGCAAGAATGCAGATGATGATTTTACACTGGGTGTTACCAATGTCTTTATAGGGAAAATACTTAATTTACTGCACTGAAGACTTCAGTTGATATGTCCTTCACACTTTGTGTAACACAAATATGTTGCTGCACCACAGGCATGTTTAGTTGCATCACTAAATTTGTGGAAATCAGTTACAATGAACTTAGAAATTAAGCCAAATTTTAGTACCTTAACATCACTAACATCAGGAAGATGTTTTAAGAAATCTAGCCATTTCCTTAGATCATTTGGATCACAATGCTGGCAATGCCTTACAGTATTCACTTATACCGAACTTATATAACAGGCCTGAATAAAATTGTAGAATATCTGTTACTAACATCCTGACTAAGCTGAATATTTTCAGCAAATTTTTGCACTAATGCTGTATTTAGATGCATGATATTTTGTGAAATAGTACTTGCTTGAATATCATATGGTTGTACGAGAAGATAAGCATTACTTCAGATAGGGGTAGAATGTTTATTAAATTTATGAATATTCAACATCTTCTTTAATCATAATCATCAAATTAGCTCATTTTTTAGCAGTTTGCCATAATAAATGCTAGAGAAAAAATTTGGTACAGACGTTCATTGATGTCTACTGATGACTATGTAAAAAGTCCTGATGGATAGGACGTTGGGGGGGAGAATAAAGTATTTTTTTTAAAAGTTTTTTACAAATATCTCCGAGACTGTTGGTTTTCATGAAAAAAAATACTCTGACATAAATTAAAGAACATAAAATTCTCTACAAATGACAGGTATATACAGTGGAATCTTGATTATCCGTCAGTCAGGAGACCGGAGCTTTGACGGATTTTCTGCAAATAAATCACTTTAATTTCAAATTTATTTACATAATGTTGCCATAATAAATGCTACAGAGATAAAAAATTGGTATAGTTGTTCATTTATGGCTACTGATGACTTTGAAAAAAGTCCTGAAGGATAGAGGTGAGTGAGAGAGGAGGGGCAAACTAAAGTACTTTTTTTTAAAGTTTTTTACAAATATCTCAGAAACTGTTGGTTTTCATGAAAAAATTACTCTGACATAAATTAAAGAATGTTAAATTCTTTACAAATGACAGGAATATACAGCGGAATCTTGATTATCCATCAGTCAGGAGACCGGAGCTTTGATGGATTTTCTGCAAAAAAATCACTTTAATTTCAAATTTATTTACTTAATGTTGCCATAATAAATACTACAGAGATAAAAAATTGGTACAGTTGTTCATTTATGGCTACTGATGACTTTGTAAAAAGTCCTGAAGGATAGAGGTGAGCGAGGGGAGGGGGCAAACTAAAGTACTTTTTTAAAAAGTTTTTTACAAATATCTCAGAAACTGTTGGTTTTCATGAAAATATTACTCTGACTTAAATTAAAGAACGTTAAATTCTTTACAAATGGCAGGTATATACAGTGGAACCTCGATTATCCATCAGTCACGAGATCAGAGCCTTGACAGATTTGACACACCTGAGGCTATCTTAAATACCATCTTCTGCAAATGCACCACTGGGTGTGGAGCTAAGTGTGGGTGCAGGAAAGCAGCCATTAATTGCACACTCATCTGCAACATTTGCCATGATAACTGTCTGAATGCTACACTTATAGCTATAAATACAGATCAACAGGATGAAGAAGACGATGAGGATGTGATTAAGGATTCAGTCATGCTGAGAATGCCTTCTAATACAACGTCCACTTCAGCTGATGATGATGTGTTACGAAAAAAAAAGAACATTATGACTTAGTAAGTATTTGCTTAATGATAAATTAGTACTTTCATTGTTCTCTATTATGTTTTGTCACGTTCACAAAGTTTCACGTGAAATAACATTTTATTAATGATAAATATAAATATTTGTCTTCAGTACCAGGGTGATAACAACAGGACAAGGAAGAAGATGAGGTGATGATTATGAATCTGAACGATCCATCCACTTTCATAATTACATAATATTTACTTATAATTATAAATTAATATGTACATACTTTTAGTTTTCTCCATGTTTTATATTCGCAATTATAATATTTCTCTTTCATAAACAACTTACCTGGTTCATGCAATATTGCAGTATTGGAGTGTTTACTGTTTAACTTTTTTTTTTGCAATAATATTTAATAAATTTGAAATTAAAGTGATTTTTTTTTTGGCGGAAAATCTGCCAATGCTCAGGTTTCCTGACTGACGGATAATCGAGTTCTTTAATTTATGTCAAGAGTAATTTTTTCATAAAAACCGACAGTTTCTGAGATATTTGTAAAAAACTAAAAAAGTAATTTGCTCCTCCCCATCAGGATTTTTTACATAGTCATCAGTAGCCATCAATGAACAACAGTACCAATTTTTATCTCCTTAGCATTTATTATGGCAAACTTTCCTAATTTGACTGAACTACACACGAAGTTTCATTGAATGCAACATGATACCAGGTGGTAATGTATTGACTTGACTCTTAGGAATATCATAGAATTGCTAGCTTGACTTTTATCTCCATTTTGCATGTGATTTAATGGAGCATACTTTTGCGAAAATATATTGCATAAACTAGGTGTAGTTTCACTTACATTAAACTTGTGTAAAATATCATTAGATGACATTTTCTTTGAGTATAATGGAATCCATTAACAAATCATTTTTATTTTTCTTAACTGTTAAACTGATGACATATTGTCTAGATTCGCCATCCTTATAAATGGAAGTTACATGTTTATTAAAATGTTGAAATTTCACAGGTTTGGAATATTTTGAGTCTTTAATGAATTTATATCCACATAAGGATCCAGAATTCGAAACATTTCTAACAGCATCAAAATTATATCGTTCCAAATCAATCCAGTAAAACAAGAACAATTTGCATTTTTAATGGTTCCTGTAACTAAATAACCAAACATACTGTTTTGAAAAAGCAGATTTCCATCAAACAATTTAAATCTTTAAGGCTTTAACAATTGGAAAAATAGTTTGTATCAAATTAGTACATTTATTTTACTTGGAATGTGAAACATCAGATATGAAAGCCTTATTTCTTTAGGGATTTTCATTTGCAATACATTTAACTGATCATTAAGGTTTGTTCAATTACATCTGCCAATACTAAAAGTGATAAAGTTTCCGAAAAAATCTCCCTTTTCATTCGAAATTGTTGTTGTAATTTCATTTTTAATGAAATGGTTTTCAAAATTAATACCTGATACTTTAGCATTAATTCATTCCTTTTTTAAACCAAGAACATTTTCAGTTTCTGCATTTATGAGATTTACAGAACTTCCTGAATCTAAAATTGCCTTTAACCTAACATGGATTTCAAACACAGTTTCGATAAATAAATTTACTATACAAAGTACTGATGTAAACAGTTCATTTTTATTCTTTAAATTACTTGTGAGTGCTGTAGCACTTGTTTTGACCCCCCCCCCCCCCCCCCCCTCACACACACACACTGATTTTGATAAGGCGATTGCGTAATATTAGCTGATGCCGTTCTCTCTTCGGAAAATAAAGCAGTCTCATAATCTGAAGTTTCAACGTTACTTTTCGAAACATTAAAGTGAATTAAGCTTTTATAAAATTCGTTGCATGACTTGCATTTAAAACTGGATTTGCAAGAGGCAGAATGATGTTTCAAACAATTAAAACATAAATTGTTTACTTTTAGAACTTCAATTATATTTTCGACACTCATAGTCAAGAACTTCTGACATTTGAATAAGGGATGAAATTCTTCATTGCATAAAACAAAATGATTTGTTAACAAAACTTTTGTTAAAACCATTATTAGACTCGACTAAAAAACTGTTTTGTGGATTTGTTATACTTTGATTTCCTCTTTGTGTTTTAGTAAATAAGATTTTATTTAATTGATCTACATGATAAGATTGTGATTCTATAAGATTATTCAAAGGAGGAGTTCCTTTAGATGTTAATGATAAGTCATATGACTTTCTCGTTTCTTTATTCAATTTTTCTAGCAAGGTATTTACTAATATAGCATTGCTAAGTTCATAGCATTTTAATCCTAGTACTTTTAGAACTCTCAAGCCTTTAGTAATAGTGTCAGTAATAGCTCTGAGACCTTTAGTTGACTCGAAATTTATTATTTCAATTTTGAAAATTGACTGGATATGAATGTCAAGTACAGCGTGTTTATTTGCAAATCGTTTTTCGACTGCTTTAAATAATGATTCAAAGGTATCCTTGCTTGTTTCTGTCAATCTGGCTTCTGAACGAAGCTATCTGTGCAAATAAAATCATTTCTGATCCTTAGTTAAATTTTCATTTTTTGCAATTAAACTGATGAATTGTTGTTTGAATTCTGAAAATTCTTCAATTTTGCCGCTAAACACTGGCAAAGGAATTTCAGGAAGCTTTGGTAAAGTGTTCGCAGAATTGTTATTTTGCTTTACACTTATATCAATTTCTTGATTAATGTAATTTTTCAAATTAAATTTAGATAGAGAGAAAGCATTTCAAACTTACTTCCAATTCATCCCGCTGATCTTCAATCTCTCAGATTAACTTATCATTCTTCGTTATTTCTTCATCTGTTCCTTCATTGACGTTGAAATATTTCTAAACTAAACTGCTTATATCTGTTTTAAGCTTTTGTAATGAAGCTAACTTTTCATTGATCTTTATAATGTCTGATTTTTCATCATTAGACTGTACACAGTCATATTTGAACTTAGAAATGTTCGTTAGTTTTGATTTAATTCCTTTTAACGTGTATTTTTTATCCATTGTAACTAGTCAGGTTTCTGGAATGCCAGGACTAATGGGGAAGATGTATAAATATCAATATATTCGATGGACACTTTTTATAAAATGAATTGAATATTTATTTATTTCTCTGCTGGCGGGAGCGATGATTTATGATTACATACTCTGAGCATGGCTTTAACTGAATGAGTACTGCTTGCTGTCGCCACAACAGTTTTCATTCTAGACTGCATTCAATTAAATGTCAGCAGAAATGGATAGTCACAATTATTATAAAATAAAATAACAAATCATTTTTTTAAAACAATCTTTTTCATCAGAACAGTAATGAAAAATTTATTTTAGAAGTAAAGAAAAACTCAAAAAATGTAAATGTTTTTTCTAAACAAATAACAAAATGTTAAGAAAAAAAAATTATTAAACATTATTAATATTAAATTATCTGCATTACAAATAAATAACACTGCTCTTAGAACAAAATTTTTACAGACATCCAAAATTGGTTTTATCTTTGAGATATAGTTCAAAATAAATAAATAAAATAATGAAGTAAGTAATTTGTGCAATCTAAAAAAATTTTTTACCTCTTCAGGAAACACCTCCCAATTAACACTCATTGAAACACAAATTCCTAGGACAGCTGTTATACGAACAATTGGAAAATCATCTAATAAAAGGTCCTAAAATAGACAAATAATAATAAAAATAACAATGTATATCTCTTTCCATAAAAAAAAGGAAACTAATTAAAAATCTAACAACATTATAATGATTAAACAACTAAATTATTATGATGTACTTGGAGACAGAGTTGGGCAGTATCGAAAATACATGCATTTGAAATACATTTTCAAAATACATTTGTATTTGGTATTTTAAACAGATAAAACTAAAGTATTTTGGAAATGTATTTTGAAATGATATTTTCATGTATTTTGCATTTTCAAAATACTCAAAATACATTTCTCGATTTTCCAACCTGTTCGTACTAGATTTTAAGTTGGTTTAAACCACAACTTGCTTTTAAACCGCAAATCACTGATT